>CM034152.1:58074046-59274046 GCA_019776745.2 Taxus chinensis | reverse complement strand
GCAATTGCTTCATGACTTCTTGAAGTTCATTTGAGGCACTAGAAGATGAAGTGGAAGCTTCACTTGAATTCTGATTTCTAGGAGTGGGAATAGAAGCTAAATTAGGCACTTGGCTAGTACTTGGGCTCTCTAAACTTGGAAATAATGGCATTGGAGGCCTAGGAGCCAGCTTGCCAGCTTGAATCAAACAATTTTCAGCTCTAATGGCAATGCTATAAGCAATGGGGATAGTTGTGCCTCCCATGGACTGAATTAACATAGAAATATCAGAATTTAAAGCTTTAAGGTAATAAAGAAAAGCACCTTCTGCTGTTGGCCTGACTGCCACTGGAATTCTCTCCCAAGTCCTTTGAAATCTGAAATTAAAATCAGTCAGCTGCTCATTGGGAGCTCTTTTGATAGTTGTCAGCTGCTCCAAAAGGGACAAGTTGTCTCCCTTTTCCCCAAACTGCTCATGGAGGGCTATACATAGCTGATTCCAATTTTGAATAGAACCTGAGGCAAGACTCCTGAACCATTGCAAAGCTTTCCCTTTGAATGAAGATGCCAGTAGTTTGACAGCAACTTGCATCTCATTGATCTCATGGATTGCACAAATGTTAGCAATATCCTTAACATGATCACCAGGTGAGGTCTGATTTTCTCCAGTGAAGTATGGAATGTTCTTCAATGCTGCAACTGGGATTGGATTTTGTGCATTGAGAGCAAGTGGGCTGCTGCCAGTGAAATTGACATAGGGGTTGTTTTGTGCCATTCTGATTGGCCTTAGAACCCTTGTTGATTGAATGAAAGGCCTACCAGGTGGAGGAGTTGAGAGAGTTCTGTTTGGTGGAGATGGAGACCTTTGGATTCTCCTCCCACTTTGCCTTATTCTTGGAGATAACTGTAGATATTCAAACAACACCTCTTCCTCTCCAGCTCTTGACCTTGTGTTGATTCTTCTCATGAGTTTTCAGGTCTGCACTGCTAAAACCAGCTGATTCTTCTTCCTTGGAGTCGCCAGATGTGCAATTTATAGCTCTTTTAAAGCAAGAAACTTGCAACAAATGCACATCAATTTTGTTGCAATGAAGATGAAGACCTCTAAGGTCCCACCAGGCATGCCAAAACTGTTGTTGCAAATCAGCAGCACCCCTGGATGTTGATCAGATTTCTAGTTTGATATTTTAGACATCCAGTGTGATTGCACAACATTGAATCCTCTCCCCAAGTGTGGGACTTGTAAAATGGGAAAGGAATCTCCAGATTAGAGGCTGGTTCCTCAACTCCTCTGATCAGATTTATCACTTACAAGTTGCAGAGGTTTAAATTCCTAATCCTACCCTAAATTCCAAAGGAGACAGAGATAGAGAATGCAGATAAACTAAAACTAATGCTAATAGGTGATGCACCAAAGGAGTGGTGAGCATTTCTCACTTCTGCAGATTGACACAATTCATAAAATGCAACAAAACAACATGCACAAACTGATAACTGTAATGAAGAATCAGAAATTAGTCAAACAACACCAGCAGAGGATGAAAAATTAATCACAGGGCCTGTATTGTTATTTTAACATCAAAATCACTTGCATTACAACACCTGGGAGGAAAAAATGAGTTGCAGTTCTTAGAAAAGGTCTAATATTCCACCAAAATCACTTCCAAGGTGAGAAAGGGGACCTGCAATACACAAAAAATGTTCAACCCTTTGAAAATGAGCCAAATCTGGCTTTTACAGTGCAAGGGACGAGCCCAGGAGAGAGAAACGTGGGAAAACATGGAAGGGATTCAACCATTGACCAAAACACATTCAAAATAGCATGGGCATCCTTACAGACCCATCCCCTGACATTTTTAGCCATGCTGGGAGAGAATGCGAGCCATTCTTCATTAAAAACGGTGGTTGAAACGTCATTTCTGTCCATGACCACGTGCCAGAGGTGTTTTTCAATTTTCTCTCTCCAAAATCCATCAAAATGCAAAAATGACCCTAGAATCTTGTAGATAATTTCACCAGCTTTCCATTGATATAAAGAACGTGAAAAACCGAGCTCTGGATCGAAAGATATGGCCATTTGAAGTTTTAGGGCAAAACAGGGCCAAATCGGGTTGGCGGGCAAAAATTCGAATTTTTGCACCTTTTTGGTCATTTGGAAAATTTTCCAAAATTTCCCCACGCTCCGCCACTCTAGGTGCCACGTGGTGGCATCTCATTGGCCGCGGGCCTTTCAGGGGAAAATTTTTCCAAAAAACTCCGCCGAGCCATAACTTCAAAAATACATGGAGTTAGGAGGAAAACTTTACCTTTCTGGAAAGCTGAGAAAGAGCTCTATCCAATGGTGTCATTTCCAGAAGGTTTTGAGTTCCTGAAAAGAAAAATATTATGACTGAGGCACAAGAGAGGAAAAAAATGAGAGGAGTTAGCCACAAAAAATGAGCAGGGGCACATGCTTTGTAGGCCAATTTTCAGCCTCCTCTCCTCTCTGCCTCCGCAAATCATTGTCTGCCACTTGTCATCTCCTAGTGAGGGCACATTTTCTTACACCAACTATCCCATCCCCTTGGGAAAATTGGGACACAAAATTTCTCCCCATTCAAGCTCTGTCTCGGGTCCTCCATATGACCATGTTTCGGCCCCAGGGGATTTTTAAGTGCTTTTTCCTCCTTTCTCCATCGGCCAATACCTGTTTACCAATTGTCAAGGTGAGGTTGAGGCACATTTTCTTGCATCAACTATCCCGTCTCCTTGGGAAAGTTGGGAAACAAAAATTCCCCCAAGCACATGAGGATTTTTAAAATCCATTTTTGGTAAAAAAAAACAAAATGTCATGTTGTTTCTTCTTCATGTGTATGAGAAAACTATTACCAAAGGAAAACATAAAAAACTTTTGACCCTCTTCATTCGTCCATTCTTCCTTCATTCCTTTAGGTCCATTTCTGCAATAAACACCAAAAACCTACAAATTCTTCAGACACCGTGCTCATTTTTCACCAGATTGACTCCATGGCCAAAAACGTAAAAAACTCATATCTCATAATTTGGTGCACGGATCGAAGTGAGATTTTTTACAGATTTCTTCATTTTTAGAGGCATTTTACAAATTACAGTATATCAAATGATGTATTGTATTTTTAATGGAAACAAAACCCTTGTTGTGTTCCTTGGCTTTCGTTCCTTTGGTTTCCCATCACTCCAGCAGACGGATCAAGCTAAAAATGTGAGCACAAAGTCCAGGATAAAAACCTATCCCATTGAAGTTGGTTTCGTCACAATATGAGGTGGGGAAGAACAATTTCAAAATCTTAGGGACTCCATTAAATCCTGCGATGGTAGCTTTGGGCCTGAAAACCTCACCAAGAAAAATTTTGATTTTTATTTCCAAGCATTTCAGTAGGCGAAACATAATGAAATTTGGAGCACGAGATCGCAATGAAGAGCTGAATCTAAAAATAATATTCTCATCGCAAAACGAGGTCATTTTTTATCACTTAATAAAAATAGAATATTTTATGCTCCTCCGCATGATAAATAAAGAAAGTCCCCTGAATTACAATTTTGGATCACCCATAATAGTCAGAAAAGATGTACAATGAAAGGCAGGACAAAAATGTCAATTTTCCCAAAATAGCATGTCAGGAAAAAACAGCCTGCTAAAAATATAAATGGATCATCAACGGAAGAGGATGGAGTGTGCCAGAAGGTTCAAAAGGTCATATCAGAGAAAAATAGTTGACATGTCCCAAAATAACAGGTCCCAGTCATGCCTTCTAAAAATAGAAAGTCTTCATTTTGAGTGTAGAAAATTACAAATGACTCCATTTTCATTGATCTTTCTACTTTTTGGACTCTCCACGGGATAATAGGATGACCTCGTAGCTCAAAAAGAGAAATGAGAACTTCATAAGGGCCCTAGAAACATCATCTTGAGCTCAATAGTATCTAGAATCAAGGAAAAGTTTGCAATATTGTAGCATAGTGTGCAAAACAAGAATGCAAGTGGCAAGTGATTTGAGCATTGTGAACGTCAATTATGAAATCCTAAGGAATAGGAGAATGATCCTCACTCTCATTTCAAGATCGGAAATGCATCATCATGGGTGAGGTTTATGTTCATCTCAAAGCTCACTTTGAGAGGTCTTGGAATAGTGTTTTTAAATACTCATTCGGAAGTTCGAGGTGTCTGTATATCATGTACAAGGGGTAGCTTGTGACCATCGTCAGCAAGGTAAAATTGTTCAAAGTGAAATTCATTAGAGCTTCACATCAATGTAGCAGTGTTGCAAAGGTCATCATAGGCCAAGATTGTCACCTTCAACTTCTTCGAGGTAAATCTTCATCAATAACGGAGGTATCTTCATCCTCTGGAGTATTTCTTCTTTTCCCTCCTTATTCTTTCTCCTCTTCTTTACCCCCTTTCTAATTCTTCATTGTGAGAAATCATGGCATTCGTACTATTCATTTAAATGTGACTTTAGAAAACATTGTAATAATTCACCCTTCATTAATAATAGGGGACTTAATTTCACTACTAGGAATATCAAAAGTCACATTTCAGAAGGACAAATGATAGAATTTCTTAAACTTTGTGTTCTAAATTCTATCTTTTCTTGTTGCTAGTAATAAATTTCTTTTCCTTCTATATATGTTTGTTGAAGTACTTTGCTTAATGTATGCATGAATCTAATTTTCTACCTGAGAGATTAATCCCCCCTCTCTTTTTTCCCACTCCCTTTCCTATCTCCTTAGTAAATTCCTCCTTTGCAAGCAATTGCAAGATGTTGCCACAGGTTCGGTGGAGTGTTCCTGTTGGATCCCCAACCTCTAAGGCCACCAAAAAAATTCACTTTGATTCATACATAATAAATGGAGTTACACCATTCAAGTAGAGGGACCTAGAGTCTCAGAGCGTTGGCGGATATTGTAGACATTAAATCATGCACTTGGGTACAAATGTATTTATCTTATTTCTAGTATTCATTTTCCTAAGCGAGAAAACTATTTCTTGATATCTATCCCTTGATAACTTCTTCCCGGTTTATCCTTGTGGATCGTCTTGGGATATTAGTTAGATGTGAAGAAATGAAGAAATCACTTGCACATATTTTATTTCTTGGTAATTAGTTTAGACGTAATTTTGGCTCTGGACGTAAGCGTCCATACGAAAAAGAGGAAATTGCTTCTAAGAAGCTTCGTCCCCTTTGGGCGCCCCTAACCTCTTTGTAGGTAGATTGATTCTTCAAGGAAAAGCCTAATTTTATTTTATTGGGCATCTAATAAATTCTTGGTAATACATTCTTTTAGATGTTAATTATGCAAAACTAAAACAAGGGAATAGGAATAAATACAAAGCTATGGTGATTCCTAATAAAGGACAAAGCTAGTAAACATCTATTACTATCACTACCTAAGGTTGCATCCAAAGGCATTTCAAGAGCATCAAAGCATCCATATAACTATCGTTCAAAATATAAAAGGGACTGTTAGTTAATTAGCATAGGATTTTAATTTCATTTCTTACATCACAAAACATATAATTAGATGGTTATTTCTATTATTGTCCGTTGATTTAAGTGCATCTGGCACATGAATTTGGTAGGGCATGATTCTACACACACTTGTACAAAGAATATATGGATTTTGAGATGTATTACAATAAACTCGACGTCCATAAGTTTCACTCTAATCAAGTGACCGAATAATAGGTCAGTTAGACTCCCCATTTTCTATCTTTTCTATTTTTTAGCTATTTGATGTGTTTTGGGGTCTTGCGGGAGATCATTTGTTTTTCAGGTTATAAACGAATTGTATGGGAATATTTTGACATATAGGTGACAAAAAATGAAGGTTAGCAAATATCTTGTGACACAAAAAAAATTAGTTTCTATGAGGTTATTTCATAGTCACAAATTCCCTAGAAGCAGGTCTTTGGCATGCCTATGTGCCCCTGACCCAATCTAGACGCCCTAGTCCTAGACATTCCTTGAAAATTCCATGTATTTTTTTGGGCTCAGTTGCGACAGTATGCCTCCTCCTGTTCATCAGTTTTCTAGCTCAGCACATACTTTAGGATTTATTACTGAAATCATACCTAAGTCACTTTTCCCATCTCTTGCACTTAGGGTTTTAATTTATTTTTCTTATTTCTTAGGTCAAATCTGTACTTTATTGCTTATCATTGTGTTGTGACTCTAAAATATCTAAGGTTTTACAAATATCTATATTTGACAAATCATTTGGTGAACCCATCTTATTTGAACACTCTTGGGTCTTCATTTCATCACTTCTTTCATCATGGATATCTCCATTCATGATTTCTTGTTAGCCAATCTTGAGTATAGAGCTAAAATCACTTCGCTCTTGGCTAATACTCACATTCCTTGTACTATTCATCCGAACATAATATATCAAACATTCGTAGATGCGTTTTCTCAACAACTTACTTTCCATATGCTATGGCTGAAAATATTTCTATTTATGACAATAATCCTCCTCTATATATACGAATATGCATCAATAACATGGGTATCAAACGAACTTTAGTTGATAATGGATCTGAGCTCAATCTTTGTACTTTATCATTCATTCATAATATAGGCCTTTCCTTAGCTAATCTTAACCCAACATTTATTTCTCTTTAGGCATATGATTCTTCTACGAGTCTTTGCATGGACACTATTGCTTTGCCCATCACTATTGGGGCAAAAATGTTTCTTACAGTATTCTTTGTTATTGATATCCCAATTCAATATAATTGTTTACTTGGTAGGCCATGGCTTTCACAAAATGCAAGCAACGCCTTCTACAGTTCACTGGTGCATTAAATTCTTACATGAGGGATTTGAATACATAGTTGTTGTTGATCGTAACCCATTCCAATATTGTTGCCTAGATCCAACTATTGCATTACCTACTCTAAATTCTGCTACTACCCATGCATCTACATTCATGTTGTTAGATCAACAACCCACATGACTATCTGAACAACTTGCCTCCACTCGAAGGAATTTTTTGTGTCATTAGATGTTACCATTCATCTGCTTCATACCTCACCCCTCCTTCTACTAATGCTATGGTACTTTATCATGGGATTTGTCCATACATTAGACGACATACCACCTTCATTTTCTTCTCATGAACAACCTACATATGTGCTCCCTCCTTTCACATGCACTCTTTTCATGAATAATGCTTATTGGCCACACATTCCATTTGATCCCACTTGCTCTGACATTGTTTGCACACATGATGGCTTGACTCGGATTGGATTCACACTTGATGATCTTATCCCCCCACCTCATTCACCCCATCTTTATCATGGATATGTTTGTACTACTATTTTTTATGGTCTTTGTGTTTTCCATCTATCAGTCTTTGTTACACGCACTTCTCCACTTACTCTTGGACAATCTTGGCTTGACTACATTAGTGGAAGTTTAGACCATGATCATATAGACATTTCATTCCCGATGCCCTTCAGCCACATTTTTATTTGGAATGATTCATTTCTTAGGATATGTCACAAAAATATTACTCATTGGTATGCACATGGATGTCCACTACCACATTTCACTGATGAAGAATATGCAATGGGCATGTATAATTTATGCTGCAATGGCTCTTTATTTGATCAACCACATACTATTTCTTACCAAGTCTTGGATGCATCTCCATTTGGATTTCAACATGACAATGATGATCTCTTAGATGATGTTACTTGATCTTCTCTATCATCATACACTTGGGGGGCATCATGCTTACTCCTCCCCCTACTAGCATTATCAGGTGTCTCACATTCATTTCTACTCATTTTGCTTCATATCTAGCATTTCATCTTTCCATTCATCATACATATTGATACACTCTTGTATCATCATTACCCTATGACACACTCTTGTGCTACGGTTCACACTTGACTGTTGAGGGCATACTACATCCATGAACCTCACACACTACACATTTCACACTCTACGCATTCACGACACATCTTTCTAGCATCACATTCTCACACAACACACTACCCTATGACACACTCTAGTTCCACAGTTCATACTCAACTACTGAGGGTCTAAATCTGAAATGAACCTCACCACATTCACACTCTCTACACTCTATGCTTCATTGATCTATTTATCTAGCACACACATTTAAACCATTTATCGATGACACACTCTTGTTATATGGTTCATTCTTGACTTCTGAGGGGGAATTTATAAATTAACCTCATCTCATACATAATTCATTCACATATCCACTCGAGGGGCACACTGCTCCTATCACATTCATATTTCATATCATTCCATTCTCACTCATTCACAACATACTTGCATATCTTGGTTGCATTATTCTTATTTTCTTATACTTACATGTACACTTTGTTTTCCTATGCTAGACAGATACTTTTGTATGTCATTATCTTTTCATATACACATGTGCATTCACTTGTTCTAGTTGTGAATGCAAACTTTCTACAGATCTATTACACACAACATGATGTTTGGCATTGTACCTCTTACCAATCCCACAAGGCTCCTGGGGCATCTACTTTCTTACACACTACAGGTGCTATTGTTTCATTTTATACTACTTCCTATTCTTACTATCACACTACTCTATATCAGATCATACATGCTTTGACATAATTTTTATCTTTCTAACATGCTAACAGGTGTTTCATGTGCAACATTTTCTTTGCAGGAACTATTTACCACCATGGTTATCTGATACTTTTCTTGCTTGTTTCATTGTTTGCCATTGTATGCCATTTTTTGGGCTTTTCCCTATGTCTTGCTTGATCATTTCTTGTATGATTTTGGTCACTTTGGCCTTGATTGTCTTGTGACATTGTGAGTGATGTCCATTATTTGAAACCCACTTTTCGTAGTCTACATTTGTCTTCTTGCTTGATAGATTACACATTGTCTTCTGTATGCATACTTGTCTTGTTTGCACTAACACATATTTCTAGCCACTTTGTTTGTATGTGCCTTGGTTTCTACCAAGCACATTCCCTCCCCCTGTAGGGTATTGGTTTCAGATCAGGGTTCAGTCCTCTCCTTTGGGCCGCATACTCCTTAGCGACATCACATGCACCCAAACGAGGGGGCATCCATTGCGTGAATCACTCACCCCATATCAATAGTACAAGTCATAGCACAATATCGTAGGCCTACACAGTACAAATCAAAACATAGTATACATTTACATAAACATGACCTAGAATTCTGACTTGGGTCCTCAGTATAGTCAATGGACACCAATGCTGGCAGATATAGATACACATGAGTGCCTAGGTGCTCTTAACCCTTCCTGGGCACCTATGACCAGGGGGAAGTTATAGTCACTTTCTCAGATTAGCGTAGTTTTCAGCAATTTACATAGATAATTTTTCACAGTACAGACACAGTCCTCCAGCAATCAGTATACATTCTTATCTCCATTTTCTTCTATTTTTACGTTGGATCAAATTGAATCGAACTAGAAAAAAGTCAGATCACACCATTTGTAGTGGTGTATAAATTGTCAAGAAGCAGTCAGGTATGGAGAATAACACTAGACCTTGCTCCCCAACACTTCTTCTGTCATGGCGTGAGATCACCCAAAAAAATTGCACTTGGCATGAGATCTCTCGAAAAAATTATTCTTGGCATGAGATCGCCCAAAAAAATTGTTCTTCTACAACATTTTCAGGACACTTTCTATCCTTTTCACTTATCACGGATCAGGTGCACATGTTCCTTTTACTATTTTTTCACATTTTTACATACTTTTTACATGCTTGGATAGAATTTTTCATATACACATATTTGACTACTCTTTGTCTCTTCTTTTGTAGGTCCATCCTTAATATGCAACAAGAAGCAGACCCACATCATCAAGCACAAGCGACAACAACAATAGGTACAACATGACATAACACATACACTTTACCCCTATGGTCACTTCCTCTTCCTTAGCTTCCACGCTTCATTTTATCACTCCACGCTTTTTCTTGTCTCCTCGGCATGACTTTCACCATCGAATCTACATGGTTATCAAGTATGCATCTCTTATCTACTTTATGTTATTGAGTATTCACTCAACAACATAAAGTGGGGGAAAATGTAGACACTAAATCATGCACTTGGGTACATTTCTAGGTCCTAATCACATACCACTATTCATATGATTCCTAAGTGAGAAAACTAGTAATTGACATCTATCTTTGGCCTCTTTGCTTTCTTTCTTGCTTTCCATCTTTATGGTCTTGCTACACCCCACTGCCCAATCGATACTTTTGGTTTATCTTTCTTGACTCTGGACACCAATGCCTAGGAATGCCAGTGCCTAGGTGCCCTCGTCCCCTCAAGGCACCCCTGACCTCTTTACTTAACTCACCTCTTTTGTGCCTCTATTATCTTTTGGGAATCTTATTTTCTTGGTGGTCAGCTTTTTAAATATGTTAATTTAAAATTAAAATAAGGGAATCATATAAATAACAAAGCTATGTGACCATAATAAAGGACCAAGCTCTAAGCATCTACTATCACCACCTAAGGTTGCATCCAAAGGAATTTCAAGAGCATCAAAGCATCCATCTAGCTTCATTCAAGGGACAAGGGACTACATTTTCTACATACACTTCATAGGAGGGGAAGTTCATTTTGACATCCACACATCTATCTACATTGCTACATCTAGCTATTTCTTGTTATTCAAGTGCATCTTGCACAAGAACCACCTAGGGTAACAATTCTTGCACACACACATGCAGAACTACATAGAGTCTAATATGTAGTGCAACGCTCAGTCGTAAGTTCACTCATGTCAGTGACCGTTGAGGTCATTCCATCTCCCCCTTTGTATCTTTTTATTTTTAGGATTTGATGTGTTTTTGGGTTTTATTCAGTTCTCTTTCTATTTGCAGGTTACAAGTGAATTCTGTGGGGCATAGTGAGACACAGAGGAGATTAAAAAATGAAGGTCCAATGAACAACCTAGAGACACAATGAAAACTAGTTTCTGAGTACTTTCATAGTCACAGGTGCACCCAAAAGTAGTCTCCAGTGCCCCAGGTACCCCTGACCTGATCCAGGTGCCCTAGTCCAGACATATCTAATAGTCGCACAATTTTCTGAGAACAATTGCGATATTTTCCTCCTCATGTTCATAAGTCTTCTAGTCTAGCACACTTCAATATTAATTACAAAATCAGCTAAGTATTTTAACCCTTCTCTTATACCTAGGGTCTCATTTTTATCTAGCTTATTGCTTAGGTCAGATATGTGCTTTATTGCATATTTATCATATGTTACTCTACAATTAGGATTTCACAAAGTTCTATATTTGTTAAATCAGATACCCACCAACTTGTCCTCCTGACAAATTTTCTTGCCAATAGGGGTCAAATGAAATATTAACGTATATCTCATAACCCTCAATAACCATGCACCAAAAGTTGATATGGGTGCATAATGAATAATAATAGTTCACACATAATGTAAACAACAAGTTCAAAATATTATTTTAATGTAGGAAATCATAGTTTCAAGAGAAAAAATGGAAAGTATTATTATAGCCTTGGAATTCAAGGATTACAACACAATCCCATAAGTGATGTTATGTCGAAGTAAAATACTTCTTTAAAAGTCTTATAAGATTTAGAAGACTTAACATGAACCCAAAATTCATTCCAACTTCTCACAGGTCACAATTACTCGTAGTCTCTTTATATGCTTACTTTGGTTTCTAACCCCTTAAATGAATTTGACTTCATACTTATATGCACATGAAGTCAATACAAAATTTGAAAATGCTACACCTTCCCAATTGTTTTGATCTGAAAACCAAATTTAACTAGCAATTGTGCACACACATTTTTCTTTCTTTGTATTGATTTTCGATGTAAAATTTGAGCATTATATCCTTTTTGTATTTTTAATAAAATAATAAAAACTGCAAGTACTGTGCAAATATTGAAAGAAATGAAGAGAATTCACCAGCAATTTGAAGCAAGAATTGATAACGGAGTTTGGCGCTTGAGGCCTACGTCTCCGGGTCCGGTTGAATGGGATCCGATCTATCAAAATCTTGAAAATAATTCTTTACAAAGAATTCTACAAAATTCTGACCTTCTCACAGTCTTCCTCTGTCAAAAATAACAGGGGTTTGCTTTTTACATCTCCTCCAAATTCCACTCCTAGCTCAAGTTATGAGCATTACAATAATTTTACACAGTCCCCCAATGCTATACAAAATAAAATATCACTCCTTTTATATTGTTTCTAAGCCTCCTAGCATGCCGGCTGGGCGCTTATCCTTTTACACAGCCCACCCGGGTTCTATTCTCCTCCCCATGCTTTTTGACTTATCTTCTTGGGATCAATATCCCACATTTGGCGCATAAAATCTTGGAAGAGGTTTTAAAAGGTAGGTGGGCGCATGTTTTTAGTGGCTTAAGAGCCACCTTAGCCGTGTAAAGAGGCACATTAGTTTGGGCTGGATGTATATGGCGCATGTATATGTTTTTTTTAGGCGCCAAATACAATGTACAATATAAGGCGTGAGAAACAATAAGGATATGGGTTTAATGCGTGGAAAGTGGGCTATAGGATAATGCGTGGAATATGGTAATTAATGAATTAATATGCAATGCGTGGGAATATGGTAGTTAATAACAAATAGCGTGTGAGATTTGCATAGTTTAAATAATGCATGCCTAATATGTCTCACATGCATGGCGCAAAGGCAATTATAGGAGTTTATATACACAAGTTGGTTTAATGATTAAATGAAAAGGAGGCCAAGGCACCCCTCCATAATCGAGTGTGTCAAACCTGGTTGAGGGCCCCCAGACAGTAAATAACAGGGTCCATTTGTCCGAGAACGAGTGTCCAAGACCCGGCATTCCAAAACCCATTTTTTTAGTACGTCACACAATTCGTCTATGTGTCGCAATATAATCGAAACACTTGGCGAACGTGCACACGTCCAACCTGCACAAAACTCCAAATTTTGCCAGTTGCCCAAAAATTTCAGCGGGCTATAACTTTTGCAAACGAGCTCCATGTTTCCTATAAACAAGATATCGTCGGAATCGTATAATTTTTCTCCACGCTTTAAAAATGACTGCAACTTATTCTGAGAAGATCTTAGATCAGTGTATCTCTGTGAGGATCCTCTGGATCATGTTTGCTCGTGACTCTTTGGGTGTGCTTCTTCAAGCGTCATGGTCGTTCTAATTTTTTTTTGTCAATACATGAAATCCATTTGTAAAAATTGATTTTTGTTGACACATGTATGTTGTTTCACATTCCATCTTGCATTGGTGAAAAAAAAAAAAATTACATGCAAGTTTTCTCACCCACTGATTCATGTGTTACACAGGGCTATGAAGGATCAAACATACATTAAAAAACTTGGGTTCATGCATAGTTCAACATCTTCTATCTATGGTGTGAAAAAGACATTTACACCGAGCTCCATGAACTCTAATATGCAAGAATGTGCCAAGGTCAATATTCTTAGTATTCTACCAAAGAATATGTGCATACCAAAGGTTACATAAAATAGACTTGTCAAGGCTAAATATTTTAGTATAATACAATTTGGACTGTAATATCTTTTCAGAAATATCAATTTATAATCTTGGAGTTTGCACAAATTTAATTATGTCAAAGACCTTTTAAGCTATGAAAGTACTATGAAGTCTTCCAAAAATATAATTTAAGATGTGTTTAATTCATCAACAATAAACTTGTTCATTACTACACATGTTGTTGTTTATTACTACTTTACTTGTTTTTAGCTAATGCGAGTTTGCTTGTGTGCCTCGATGCTCCTGGATCACATAACGTGTTTAGTCTCTTAATTAAAATTAGGCCATGTGAAAAAAAGTGACCTAGTTGGAAAGTATCACTTGTGATGATTACGGTCAAATATCCCCAGTTTATTTTGAATATAAAACCACATATCCCTTTCACTCGTGCATTGACACATAAAAAGGAAGCCTTTTTTGTCCTCCATAGATTCCACCCATGTCAAAATTGTCGTATAAAACCCATCTGGAAATGAGAATCTCCTTTGGAAAGTATTGCCAATGCATTTCTCATTACATGGTGTTGTTGGTTGAAAAGGCCAAGCAACCAACCATCATAACAAAAAAACTGTCGAAATCTCGTGATTGTATGGTTCCACCGCTGGTCCATCACAAAAGAGGCGTATATATTTTTTTATCATAATGATGACACCAGCATGATAATATTTGTGCCATGACATGTGATAGCTATCTTCATACCAAATAGTCTTGATTTCCATATGTAAGGGGAAATCGATGATTTTTGCTTTTGGAAGACATTAAACATGCATCTTTGCAAACTATTGACAATTGGTCGTACCTTTAAGCATTTAAATTTAACTATCTAGTGCGTTCCAATAAGTATATATTCATTAGTATCGATCAAGGTTTGTATTCTTTTCTTTCAGGATATCTAGCGTAATAAAGTTGTGTTTAGAAATTGTTGTTTTTTATTCAAAAAATCACCAAACTGCATTGTCCATCCTCTAATTTTAAGGCAGAAATTTGTGACCATTTGAGAGAGTGTTGTCTTAGAGAAAGGGGAGTATCATCTTGAAGGTCAACATGGACACCATCACCGAGTCTATTGAGGGTGGTTGTGTACAAGGAAAATTGAAACAAGTGAAAGAAAAGAACAATAATAATGCAATGCAAACCTTCCTTTAAGTTTTCTTGTAACCTCGAATGAGATAGCTAGAGTGTGGAATTGAGTACAACACTTGTTGTATCTCTTTGAACGATTTGGTTATGGATGATCCAAACTTGGTTCCAAATGGAAGAAGGATGTGCTATGAATAATGGATGGTCAAATCGGCAGCTTCACGACATGGAAATTTAAATGGAAAATTGATAGAGTAATGTTGTAAATGCCTAAAGTTTCCAAGAGATTATTTGTGAAGGAAAGAGACTCATATTTATAGCTAAATGAGAGGCCATGGATTGTGGATGAGCTTTGAATGAGTTGCAAGTGAATGAATGCATTTTATTGATTTAGCAAGTTGATTTTCTCTATGCAATTGGTTATTTTGAATAAGAATGTAAGGGGCAATGAATATTTAGTTGGTTTTTGATTTTATTCCAAAACGTTGTTATACGTGAATATTTTGCTTTCTTCTTCGCAAGGTTCTAGAACTTGAGTGAAATGAGTTAGTTCAACTTGAGTGAGTTCGATAGTGAAGTGGAGATGAGTGGAGGGTGAGTGGATAAATAGATTTTATTCTATTTGAATGGCTAATTAAATTAGCTAAGGTGTGCAAGGTGTATATTTTATGTATGATAGAATTGATTAAATTAATCCTAATGGGCTATGGGAGGATAATGGTCTAGAATGTATTCTAGAGCTTATTTGACACATTGTGCAGGTGATAGGGATGACTAGGAATATGTATTTATTTTTAGGGTGTTTATATTTTCCCCTCTTTAAAATGTTATTACGAAGTAATAGCATTTTAAAGATAGTATCTACACATGTAGATCAACGAGAGAATGACAGGGAAGTGCAATGGACTTACTTGATTTACCTCGATGAAGCATTTGGATGTCACATCAAGTATGGATTATGTTAAGGGGTTTCCCCCTCAATTAGATGGGTGACGCAAAAAAGCGGTGGACAACTACTTGATAAGAGCAAGGAGAAGGCAGATGGTGCAAGAGAAGTAGAAAGAGGATGAGCGTGATTTTGCTCATAGTTAGAGCTTCCATTCAGAGTTTGTATGTTAGAGAAATATTATTTTGTTGTTGTACAATAGAGTTGGCACCAGGATTATGAAAGAATCCTGATGTTTAACCCATTATGTGTGTAAACAAACAAACACACACACACACGCGCGCGCGCGCGCACACACACACACACACATCAAACAACATAAAACAAACCCAATATACACAGTAAATATATGCAACATGGCTATAAATGAACTAAGATGATAACAAAATACTTGTAATTGATCTCAAGAAAATAAAATATAAAAAAGTAAAGCAAACTCAATATACATATTAAAAGTATGCACCATGGTTATAAAGGAACCAAGATGATAACAAAATACTTGTTTAATTGGTCAAGAAATAATAGCAACAATGTAACGCAACTGTAAATAAAGACAATGAACTATGCCCCTAATGTGTTCCACAGTGATGTTTGAGCAGATTTGAATGCCACCAAGAAAGGATTCATGTAAGGGGATTGGATCAGACTGAAAGAGTGGTGTCAAATGAAATTATTTGTTAGATTTTCATTGAATATTAATCTAAGATTGAATGGTTCATTTCCCCCAAGCAAGGATACATGCAAGGGATAAAATGAGAGTCGAGATTGCCCTAACCAAGGATCCACACAAGGGATAAGATTGATTTAACTTACCCCCAAAAAAAGGATATATGTGAGGAGTAAGATGCTTTATTTTGATAGTCATAGGATTGATAGAACGATCACTAGGATAAGAGTTAAAAAAATTATTTTGTTGAGTTGTGTTGATTGTTTTGGGATTTGTGATGTTTTTGTAATTTTTTCTGATTTTGTGATTATTTGAATGTTTTGGGATTTTGATTATTAGAATGATTTTGGATTTTTTTTAATGTGTTTAGATTTTTGAATGTTTTTGGATTTTGATATTTTTAACTCAGTAAACGGTGCACTGTCTGAACCCATGTTCAAACAATTTTAAATATGGTATTCTATTGGCAAAATGAATTGTAGATGATAGAGTGATAAGATATCTTAATCCATACTTGACTTCATGCAACTAGTAAGATTTGATGTCTCAATAACGAGAACCAAAAAGGACATGAGACAAAGGAGATAGTGATATGAAAATGAAGATGATAGATGCAAAGACACAAGGTGGAACAATGGTCCATTTGGGAAAATGTGACTTATCTCTGGTCAACATTATCTAGCCAATTCCAAGATGATTTCAATTTATAGATTTTAACTAGAATTAGATCCATTGATGGCCTATTGATTGGAAAGATCTGGTTGAAGGACTTGTTGTCTCGCTTAACATGAGCAACTAAATTACTTTTTGAGATGTATATGATTAAGCACTTTTGGTTCATATTTTCTGAAGGCTTTCTTTTATTTTATTTATAAAGTGACCCCCTACATTTTCCCCCATGACACCAGTAAGAGGTAAGGGCTCAACATTGAAGACAAAATGTAAGCGAGTAAGGAGATCCTCCTTCATTCCTAGTCTTACACTACTAGTAAGAAGTGTGGGCTCAACACTAAAGACTGTGAATGATGAAAGGTGTAATGATTTGTAAAGTTGTTGTTTTTTATTTTTGATTGATTTTACCATGCTTGTTTTTATGTTGCTTGTTGAGAAGGAAAGATTGCCCCCAAATATCATCCACATGTGACTAGTAGGATGTAAGGTCTTAACACTGTAGATTGAGATGGGTAGACAAATGACCCGGTAAAGAAGTCTAGTGCTTTTTGTTAAAGAGATAACTTGTTTGGAAGGAGGATTTTCCATCAGTAAGATTTTATACAAGATCACAGGTAAAAATATATGAAATGATATAAACCAAAATATGGATGAGGTACACAATGCCTAATAGGAACAAGATTAACCTATGTCTAGTAGGTGAAGAGTGAGAAGATATGATAATTCTATGATTAAGATATATGTTGATGGATGAAACAATTAAAACTATTTTTAGATGAGTTGAGAGTACAAGCGACCTCCCCTAGGGTAGAGAGTACTTATGGATAAGTAGTTAATGCTTCTACATTTTTTATTTTCATATATCACTTTGATGAAGTGTTGGTGATGGAAGATCTTGTTTTTATTTTTATGCTTTTTATTTTTTTGATTTGTTGTGGGTTAGGATTGGTAATGGATTCGTCATGTTAGAATAGGTCCATGTTTATTTGAGTTGAATGCTCTTGATTTACAAGACTTGGGTGGATGAGGTCCAAGTAAATGGTGTGAATAGAAAGATTCACAATGAATATGTGATTTGATTGGTCCTGATTTATGAGAATTGGGTGGATGAGGTCCAATTCAATGAAGTAGATAGAAAGTTTCTCAATGAATATGTGATTTCATTGGTCCTAATTTATGGGACTTGGAAAAATGAGGTCCATTTCAATAGAGTAGATAAACATATTCTCAATGAGTCTATGATTTGATTGGTCCTGATTTATGAGACTTGGGCAGACGAGGTCCAAGTCAATGGAGTAGATAGAAATATTTTCAGTAAATTTATGATTTGATTGGTCCAGATTTCCGATTCTTGGGCGGACGAGGTCCAAGTCAACAAAGTAGATAGAAAGATTTTCAATGTTTAAGGATTGATTATTCATGGAGTTTGGTTTCAAAAGGTCACAAAAAACAAATGATGGGATTATATTATTTGACAATAGATTTGTGACTAAATCTTGAAATGGATGTGTGTAGATACCCTTAGGAATACACATATTGTGGAATGAACGATACGAATATCTTGACACATAGGTGATATTGTGGTCAAATCTATGAGAGGGATTTTTGGAGATGGTTTCTTTAATTGTTTGATAATTTCATTGACATTAGACAAAGATTGTGCATTGGACGACTATTTTGGAACAACAGTAGACTTAGGAGTCGATGCTTGAGGTATTGTGGATGATGTCCAAACCTGTTCTTGTAGCATTACTATAGCATGGCTAGAGGTGTTGGTTTTGATGGTAGCTACATTATGAGGCGTAGGGTGTAGTGACAAAATGAGAGAATAAAGCTCAACCTTATTCAATGATTGGTCCTTATCGCTAGATTTTTCATTTGTAGTAGAAGTGTCTTTGACTTCAATGTCTCCATTATCAATTAAATCTTGGATGTAATGATAGAGTTTTGAATAATGATTTGTAGGATGGTCACTTATGCAGTGATATTCACAATATTCTTATTTGTTATACCATGTAGGTTTGATTTACCCATTTATGAAGGGTATTGTGAGTGGATAAGTTACCATTTTAGCTTCTTGTAATTGATGGAGCACACTAGAAAGACATTATCCAAGAGGTGTGAATCATCTTTGGTTAACTTCAATTGTAGTAGTTTATTTACTAGGGAAGATAATTGGTTGATTTTAGTGATCGTTGTTGTTGTAAGATTGATCGTTTGAAGGAAAATTGATGAGGAATTTTGCAATAAGGGATCTTTCAATTTGAATTCCTTTAGTGATTACTTCTTTGAAGTTATTTAAACAATTAATTTGCATTTGAAATGAGAGTTTCAAATGAAGATTTGTTATGAAAATGCCTATAAACTATTTTTTGGGTATTGAACAATGAAACCAGTTTGTGATCCCTTGCCATCGTTAAAGGAAGGAGGTGAATGTTTCATGTTCTTTTGCTTTGTGTTGCAAAGGTTTGATCCAGACAACAATCCAGGAAACAATTCTAGTATGGCAACTTTCGGGAGTCATAAATTTTCCACTGTAGCTTCGATTGACTTCGTTCAAAATGAGTCAGAAATATTGGAACTCGTAGAATATGGTGAAGAGATGTGTACCTCTATTTAAAAAAATTTGACCCTTGAAATCCGCTCCTAAAGGCCTCAAAATGTAATTTTGTAGTGTTTTCTAAAAATAGTAATTTCACGCAATTTTGGCATATGTAATTCATGGAAGATGAACCACCTTGTCTCCCTTGAAATTGATGACCTTCCACGCTCTTCTAGATTTCTCTTCATAGTTCCATAATTAGATATATAAGTATATGCAACCCAAAAGGGAAGGACACACATCTCCTTGCAAAGATAGTTATTGTAATCACAATCTTCTAAGCAATATACATCTCTTTTCAAAGATATTTTTATTGTTTACATCTGGTATAATTGTTATTTTGTCATTTAATCCTAGCACCCCTAAGTTTTGGATCAGTATTATCAGAGTGAAGTTGTCTTAAGAGTGTATGATTCCCAGAATGAGGTCAGGATATAAGAAGCTTGGGTGGTCCACATAAAATCCTTCAGATTACTTGACTACTCATTGCATGAGACCTCAAATGACGGACAACACCGGGAAAAATGATCCTCTCAAGAAAATGGTGAATGAATCTCTAATGGAGAAAAGGAGTAGATGTTACAACAATTCACCCATATTCTTCAACAACTACAAATGGGGAATCCCGCCTCCTCCTCTGTGAGCCAGCCCTTTAGTGCCCTGACACCCTTCAAGGTTTAAGTAAATTTTGATATTCCTATTTTTTAGGGTAAAATAAATTTTAATGTGTAGAAAATGGTTGGACCAATTAGCCTCCATATTTTCTGTCAATAAATTCACTAATAAAGAGAAGATAACATTTTCTCTCTTGAAATTGTCACTTTTTGTAGCAAAATTGGTGGGTTTTGTATAAGAACGGAGTCAATAGGGACAAACTGGGAATCGTATAGGAACCCACACGGGATGTTTTTTTTGGATGCCATAAAGGAAAAATACTACCCTATTGGAGCCTATAATGATCTGTACATACAATGGTAGTAACTACACCAAGGTAAGGACTAGTCAGTTCAAGACTATACTGATAATTTTCATAATTTTTCTACAATATTGGGCATTTAAGACACATAACAACACAAGATCCTCAAATATCACAATGGATGTAGACATAAAATCATTCACTTTGAGTAATTATCTAGTCTCGTTTATATACTATTATTCATATGATTCCTAAGTACGAAAAGTACTAATTAACCCATTTCTTTGGCCACGTTTCTTTTCTTTTTGTTGTCACTCTTGGTCTTACACCCTTTTTAGCTCAGTCTACCTTTTTACACTTCGACACCTTGGACACTAGTGCCTAGCTAGGACGCTAGTGCTAGGTGATCTCGTCCCCTTAGGGTGCCCCTGACCCCTTTGTATTTTGTTTACATATTTTGGGTCCTTTTTATCCGTTTGATCATCTTATATTTTTGGTAGTCAAAATTTTTGGGGTTGATTACTAAATTCAAGTAAAGGAATCATCTAAATATAAAGTTATGTGACCATAATAAAAGACTAAGAACTAAGCATTATATATCACCACCTAAGGTTGCATCCATAAAATATCTAAGAGATCTATTGCATTCATCTAGCACCATCCAAGGGATGCAAGGGCTGATTATTCTACATACAATTCATAGGATGGAATTTCATTCTAATACATGCACACATCTATTACATGTATGTACATCTAGCTTACTTTCTCGTTATCAAGTGCGACACGCATAAGAGCCACCTAGGGCACAATTCCGTACAAGCACACATAGAACTACATTGGGTCTAAGATGTAGTGCAACGGTCAGTCGTAAGATCATCATTGTGATAGTTGAGGACAATTCGACCCCTCATTCTGCATCTTTCTTTTTGCAAGATTTGATGTCTATTTGAGGGTTTTACATGTTCATATTTCATTGCAGGTTTCTAGCGACCTTGGTGATCTTGGTGCGACCTCATAACAACCAAAAATGAACACCTCGTGACTAACTAGAGGAGGTTTTTTGAATGTTTCAGTAGACACCAGTGCTTATAAACAGGCCTAGGGTACCCATAAGAGTCGTTGTCCCTCTCCAGGCGCCCCAGTCCTGACAAATCATCAGCTCACACACTTTTCTGAGGCTTTGTGCGACACTTCTCCCTCTCTATTCATCTAGTCAACACTTCGGTATAGTCTATATTTTATTGTGAATCACCTAATTACCTTCTTCTCCTCCTTATAATTAAGGTTTCATATTTTATTGCTTAGTTTGTTTGGCTTAATTTATGTACTTAATTGTTTATTCTCTTACTGTTGCAATAAAAATCAAATTAGGCATATATTTTCATATTTAGCTTAATCAGTGGCCTACAATGGTACTTATGAGAGGAAATGGACCTATTTCAATTTCATGCCCTCAGCAAGGCGTACAAGTTCATGATAAAGATTGAATAAAAGCATAAAAAGAAAAATACAAAGAACCAACCTCTGATGGGGTAAATGATAACGAAGGTCAAACCCAAGGTTAGGTTTGGAAACATAAGGATTCATAAGGAAATAAAACACATAATGAGGATATGAGGAAGTGGTATGACCTCCACAAGACTAATCTTCATTCAAGGAAGAATGTTGAGCCATCAAGTCCTTACTAACCAAGTCACAATATTTAGCACCCACTACTCCACCGGTGACACACCCCAAGGTCAGAGATGAAGAAGATGAAATTATAGATGTTGAACCGGATGTGATCATTACCACTTTGCAAGTCAACAAGATGGATGAGAAGGAAAAGCTATTTCACTGCAAGCTTTTGGTAAAGGGTAAACATCAATATTTTATTCTTGAAAATGGAAGTCAAAAGAATTTAATTTATGTTGATATTGTGAGAAGTTTGAACCTTCCTGTAAAGCCACATCCCTAGCCATAAATTATCGGGTGGTTGAACCTAGGAAGATATCTCCCTCTCATACAATAATGTCTCCTCCCATATGCAATCAAACCCTTCCACGATGAAGTCTCGTGTGATGTTGTTCCATTTGATGTTTGTGGTGTGTTATTGGGCCAACCATTCATGTGGGAGAGACATGACATCTATGAGTCACGACCTTGAAGGGTCACCATTAGCAATGGGATTCAGAACTATCGGATACTCGAGGTCATCCCCTCCAACTTGGTTTCCCTCATCAGTGCCAAACAATGTAAGAAGATGGTGGAGAAAATAAAGCAGTTTGTCATCCTAAGATCAAGCTAAAAACCACAAAGAAAGTTGTTGTGGCCACCTTGACCACATATTCAGTGCAAAAAAAGTAGATGGACCAAATCACAGATGAGTCTGATTATCTATTATAGTCACCCATAGGGGTGCCACTTCAGTACGAGGTAAAACATGTTATTGATTTGGTCTCGGGATCTCCTTTACCTAACAACATTGTGTCTCGCAAGTTAGTCCTTAAAAATGATGATATGGATCAAGAAACAATTCCCACACTTGATTGGACTCCTTTGTGCAATGGGGACCATTACTTTTAAAGGAGGAAGGAAGGATCAATATACCAATTTAGGAAACAATTGTAGTAGGTCAACTTATGGGATTCATAAATTTTACATCATAGCTCCTATTAACACAGTTCAAAATGTGTTTGAAATCTTGGAACACGTAGGATACAATCAAGAGGTGCTAAAATTTGTATGAAAATTTTTGATCCTTGAAATCTACTCCTAAAGGCCTCAAAATTTAATTTTTGTTGTGATTTCATGAAGTTTTCACATATTTAATTCATGGAAGATCAACCCCTCATCTACCTCAAGATTGGTGACCTTTGACATTCATCTAGATGTCTCTCAATATTTTCATAATTAGGTTTATAAGTATATGTAACTCGAAAGGGAAGGAAACACATCTCCTTGCAGAGATAAATATTGTAATCACAATCTTCTGAGCAATATAAATCTCTTTTTAGAGATGGTTTTACAGTTTACATTTGGAACAATTGTTAGTTTTTTCTTTAATCCCAAAACCCCTACGTTTTGGATCAAGGTCTATTATGGTGAGTTTTGTTGACATCTCAGGAAGTTTTTCTAGAAAAGCTTCATTCGATACATTGCGTGTGGTCGTCATTGTTTAGTGAAACCAGTGTTTGATTTGATCAAAGGTTAAAATTGTGTTTCGCATCAAGTCGATGGATATTTATATTTTTGATTCGATGAAGGATTGATTTTAAAGTCTGTTAGGACTAATTGAATGAAAGATTTACTGAAATTTGGATAAAGTGATTACTGAAATAATAAGACTCTTGATTTGATTTAAATTACTCAATATGCAAATAAAGTGAATATCCAACGTATAAGGTTTTTGATTTAGGTTTATAGCTTAGGAATTGCTTAAACTTGAAAAAGTGAACATTCAATGTATAATACTCTTGATTTAGTTCAATTTGAAAGTGGTTTAATACATGAATAAATTGAATATTCAACATAGAAGGTTTTTTATTTGATTTTTGATTTGCTTAATGCGTGAATAAAGTGAATATTCAACTTATAAGGTTTGGATGTTGGTTTGATTCAATTGATTGTGAATTGCCTAAAATTGAATAAAGTGAATATTCAATATATAGGGCTCTTATTTGAGTTCAATTTGATGTAATTAAATATGTGAATAAATTGAATATTCAATGTTTAAGGAGGTTTTATTGGATCAGATGTGATTAAACAATGGATAAAGGAGGTTTTAAACAATTTCCAATTAAAAAGGCTTAAAACGCGAGATGAATTAATTTTTCTTAAGTTTAGGATTTTTTGGTGAATCCAAATACTAAGGCTAAAAGAATGATTTGATTTGATTTTGATAAGTTTGTGGAACAAGATGGAATCAATTGGTCGTGCAGTTTGTCAAGCTTCCTGGGGGTTAGGGTGATTTTCTCACCAATGTTTTCTGAATGAGTACATGCACTAGAAAAAAATAAAAATTCCTGGCTATGGACTATACCCCTCAATCAATTAAGAACGAGGCCGTTACCACGAACAAATTTTTTTATTCCTCACGGGTAATACTAGTCAAGTGGGTTTGGGGCACTACCCGTTTCGTTGGTCGTTTCCC
Organism: Taxus chinensis; assembly: GCA_019776745.2. NCBI lineage: Eukaryota > Viridiplantae > Streptophyta > Pinopsida > Cupressales > Taxaceae > Taxus > Taxus chinensis. Next base: position 59,249,476 of record CM034152.1, on the reverse strand, counting down.
TCTAGGTGCCAACTACTTTGTAGTTCCTATGGTAATCCTCATAATTAGTTTTAGGGTTATGCCAAAGCGCTTCACATAGTTAAGTGGACAAGTTTTACTCTTATCCGAACCTGCAATAACAATGTGTTTTTAGATTAACATTTTTTAATAGTTTTTAATGGTCTTTGGCCAAGGAAACCTGCATCCAAAATTGTCAGTAGTTTGTTACTTGATTTTATTGATAAATTTTTCCAAGTTTGCAATGGTCCTACACATAAATGATTAGTAATTGTCCTCCAAAGAAAAACAAAATGTAAAACAATAAAAAAGCTTCACCATTTCTGATTCTCAAGATCACCCAAGAGGCCACGAGAGAAGAGCATGCATAATTTGTTTGATTAAAGTAGATTAGATAAAAATTAAAAGCAAAATAATCGTGAGATGTTTTTTAATGAAAACCTGCAGAAAACAAATGGAAAAATAGTGCGTAGATAGTAATCAGAAGTGAGCTAATACGCTGTAAAGTTATAAAAATAACAAAAAGAAAAATTTGGAATGCTAGCTCTTACAATTAGGTGTGCTAGCGTGAGTATTAACGGTAGCACACTCAATTAGGTGTGCTAGCATAAGTGTTAACGGTAACACACTCAAGTAGGTGTGCTAGTGTGAGTGCTAACAGTAGCACACTCAAGTAAGTGCTCTAGTGTGAGTGTTAATGGTAGCGCACTCAAGTAGGCGAGTTAGCATGAGTGTTAATGGTAGCACACTCAAGTAGGTGTGCTATCACGAGTGTTAACGGTAGCACACTCAAGTAGGTGCTTTAGCGTAACAAAAACCTATGGTGGCGTGAACTGGTTATGGTAGCACACTTCACGGGCTACAACAACACAATGAACTTGTAAATGGACAAAAAATAAAGGAAAACAACATAATGACTTGTTTTCAATTTCTCTCAGTTTGCTCCACCAAATGTCCTGAAAATTTGTCAGTAGGCCTCAAACAAGGCAAATAACATGAAAACAAAGTTATATTTCAACAAGAAACAAACTAGAAACGATAAAAAAACTAAAATAAATACAAGGAAAGCTAAAATAAATGAAATAAAACAACAATAACAAAGCAATGCAAACCTTCACTCAAGTTCTCTTGCAACATTGGATGAGATAACTGAAGTGTGGAATGGAGTACCATATTTGTTGGATCTCTTTGAACGATTTGGTTCTGGATGCTCCAAACTCGGTTCCAAATGGAAGAAGGATGTGCTACGAGTAATGGACGATCAAATGGGCAGCTTCACAATGGTGGAAATTCAAATGGCAAATTGACAGAGTAATGTTGCAAATGCCTAAAGCTTCCAAGTGATGATTTGTGAAGGAAAGAGTCTCATATTTATAGCTGAAGGAGAGGCCATGGATTGTGGATCAAGATTTGAATGAGTTGCAGGAGAATGAATGCATTTACCTGATTTAGCAAGTCTCGTGCAGTTGACAATTTTGAAAAAGAATTTAAGGGGCAATGAATATTTAGTTGGCTTTTGATTTTATTCCAAAAGGTATTTGTACGTCATGAATATTTTGCTTCATTCTTCGTAGGGTTCTAAAACTTGAGTGGAGTGAGCTAGTTCAATTTGAGTGAGTTGGATAATGAAGTGGAGTGTGAGTGGATAAATAGATTTTATTCTATTTAAATGGCTAATTAAATTAGTTAAGACCTATAAGGTGTACAGTTTATGTATAATATAATTAATTAAATTAATTATGATGGGATGTGCGAGGATAAGAGTCTAGCGCTGATTTGACTAATTATATCGGTGATAGGGATGATTAGAAATAGATATGTATTTTTAGGATGTTTAAAATTGTGAACAAGTAATTTGCTATATGTGAGAATGGACATATATTGCCCTCAATCACTAACACGAGGGAGGGTCGTAGTAAGACTCGTATAAATAGCAAAGAAATGGTCGGCTACCAAGGAAAGCGGCAAGGCCGGCGGAAGTATAATAAAAAAATGGCCAAATATAGGGCCACGCCGGTGTGCTACTGCTCATATCACTCTTAAACAAAGTCTATGAAGGAGGCCAAATTTCTTACGTTACGTCATTTACTCGTTTGACCTTTTTACTCTGGTCTATTATGTGTGTCACAGCCACAGGTGCTCCCGTGATTTGTAAATAACACTGCATTTCCAGGCTTCCAGCTATGTTTGCGAGATACTTGGTTGGAAGCATGTCTCGCTTGCTTCAAATTATTGGTTTGCTTTTGAGCCCGTCATGTCATGTTTGGCCAAAACAAGCTTTTTCGTTTCCGTCTCCAAATCCATTCCCCCAATTTCCAAAACTGGAGATCATTATTGAAAAATGGCAAGCGTCACAATTTCATTGGAGCTTGCAAATAAATATTTTTAATCGGAAAAGGGGCCAATCCTACCTGCCAAAGGCCAACTTACCTAATCACGAATTGGTTCCCCGTTTTGGAATTATTGTATTGTACACGGCAATCATGGCTTCAACCCATTTACAGCAAATTTGCGATCATATTTAACCGCACTCACAATCTGGAGACCGACACGTCAGCGAGAACGATGTACTGTTCTCCCACAGGACCGCCTTGAGATCGCCAAAAATGACCGCGAAACCGAATATTTGGGGAGGAGTATAAGGCCACTTGCCGGTCGCCGTAAAGGCCAATGGGTGTTAAGGATAATGTTGTTTTTAATTAAAAATGATTATGGAAAGGGTATAAACAGCGACGGTATTTCATCAGCATTTTCAGTCTTCAAAAGCGTAGCGAAGAGTTTGGTATTTTGAAGGGGAGAGGATTCGAACCATGGCAGGACACCCACGTCCCCAGTTCGTGTTGTTTGGAGCGTCGTTGACGGAATATTCGTTTCAGCCTGGAGGGTGGGGAGCAGGCTTGACGGACATTTACGCCCGCAAGGTGCAAATTGTTTTTGTTTCTTCTCTAATTGTCTGGTTTTATACGGAGATTTTAAGAAATTCAATTTTCTTTTGAGTTCAATTGTCTGCCTTGTATACAATTGCTATACAGATCCAAACTGATTTCATGGTTACAAATGGGAATAACGTATCCTTTTGTGTGTTACACTTGTTCCAAAATCCGAATAAATTAATTTTTTAATTACAAAATGTTTTCTTATGAAAACAATGCACATTAAAAAATTCTCTCGCAAAGAATTTCAAATCCAAAACCCTGTTCTCCATGAATAGTTTTTAATAAAACACCATATAAAATGACATCCTTCTCTATCGAAGTTGCCTGCCAACCACTATCTCAGAGGTATGGATCGAATCATTATTTTTGTGGTACTTTCTCAAACACCCTGAACAAAAAATATAAAAAGCCAAACGAAACAAAAATTATTTTGAGAGAATGCCGATCAGGGACCACTTCCGCTGTCACTGCCAATTAGTATATCAAATATTAAATTTTGTATCCTTTGCTTAAAATACTTTTTTTATTCTCTCTATTTTTTTTAAATGAATCTGAAATTGGGGGGAATTACTTATAAAGAAATTTTAGGCTTAGTTGACAAGGATTGAGGGGTTTTCATTCCACCAAATTCGGGTGGGATATGATCCTAACTTCATTCTTTATTAAATTATTTATTAGTGTCTTCTTGGAGGGAAACTGTGTTAGGTGGCTAGGCAACACCTTTTACACCATCATACACAGTGTTACACCACAACCCATTTGATAAATTTCCTATTCTTGTAAACAAATAAATATGTTATTACCATGTAACAACTGCCATAAGAACTAGTTTTTAAAAAAATAACAGAAAAATATATATAATAAATATCCCTTTTCAATATATATTTTTCTTTCGCTTGAAAATTGTAGAGGAACTTTAATCATTGCGCTCAAACGAAGAAGTGAGGTAATTACATATACGCTTGGGTGGAATAGGAGGATGAGGAAATTATGTATATTAAATAAGGGAGAGATTGTATAGAGAGGCTTACCATGGTCTTTTTTTTGGGTTGGGTTATATACTTCAAAAACAAAAAAAAAAAGTTTTGTGAATATTAAATTTTCAATTGCTTGGAATTTATAATCAAAATTAATAATACATTTATTTTCCAAAAATCTTATTATAGGTAATTTCCCTCTTGACACAAAATCTATATAATTTTTTGAACAAGTGGTACAAAATTCTAGTCCCCATTTTAGTAGGAGAATAAGCTCTCTTCCTAAAAATTAAGGCGAAGATAAAGTTCAAAACATACCATGAAACTACCTACACATAAAAATAGAAGCTACAAGATCTTCCATTAGACCCCATCCTAAGACACCACTTATTTATAACCTTTAGCATTCATGTTTAGTGGAAAAACTAAATTTAGTAATGTAACCCTATAATATAGATATTTATAAATATGTATTTGACGTTGAATATTTTTCTTGTCATGTTTATTCATTTCTTATTTTAAAATTGGGAGACATGGGTTCAACAAAGGAGTTTTCAGCCACAATATTTCAATGAGAGAGTTCCGTACAACCTGTTATATAATACAATCTTCAATTTTTTTCATACAAAATTTTGTTAAACTATTGATAAATAGTCTATTGTAATAATTTTAAATAATTTTGCTTACAGATTTTTGTCTTTGTACACACCTCTTTGGTCTTGACTTCTACCACCTTTTCTAAGTATAATTATATTGTTAATTTTTATTTTTGAGAATCTTCTAACACAATTGAAAAATTAACGTAAAAAAGCCTTCTAAGCATTGTTGGAAAAAAATTATTTATAAAATTATAGATATTTTTTAATTTATACATATTATGACGCAAATTAAAATCTGTTTACATCTAAAATTTTCTAATAAAAATTAGACTATAATTCACATTTTAATAGTGTAATAATAAACATGAATATTAATTTAAAACTGATGCGTTCCCATAAAAAAACAGAACAATAAATCATTAATAACCTAAGGCCCCTCCATCACCATGGACCTGTCATGAGACATCATCGTAGCTCGTGTCATGTGACCATTCATTCCACACATTACCAAGTTCCAAGAAATTTCTTTGTCCTTTGGAGCCCCGTGCGGAAGGCCTGCTGGGATTGGACCACATACCTTCTACTTTGCCAAAGACATTGGATATTAAAGAAGCCTAGCTGGCCAACGAATTGCACTCGTTCACACTTGTAAATGGGACGATGCATATAAGCAACTAGTTTATGACATTTTTTTACTGAAATTACTTTTACGGGACTCTCTTTTTCGAATTCTTAAAAATCTAAAAGCTATGTTTGAAAATGGTACACAATGGTTGTCAATTACCGTGAGTATTCACCCCGCAACTTTTAAAATTATATTGAAAAAACAAAGTAAAAGAAAAAAAGGAAAAAAAAAAAAAATTTGTAAGGAATTTACAAATTACTTTATTAAACTCGGGAAATTGCAAAATAACACGAGTGAGTCGCGTAAAGAGCTCGTAAACAAAGAAATGGTCGGTAAGCAATTGTTGAATACCGAGGAAACCCGGTCAAAAGTATAACAGAAAAATGGCCAGGCCGGGGTGCTGATATCATCGTTAAACCAAGTCTATTAAGGAGACCAAATTTCTTCCGTTACGTCATTCATTCGTGTAATCTTTTAATTAAGATTTTCTTTTTCTATTAAGTAGGTGGTTCCAACTTCCGTGAAATTAATAATAAGCCGCCCATTTTGTATTTTTGTGTTGGCTGGTACGTGCCGGAATTTCTAAATGACACTGCATTTCCAGGCTTCCAGCGAAGTATTTAGTTGGAATCATGTCTCGCTTGCTTCAGATTATTGGTTTGCTTTCGAGCCCGTCATGTCACGTTTCGTCAAAATAAGCTTTTTTTCGTTTCCATCTCTAAATACATTCCCCCAAAACTGGAGATCGTTATTGAAAAGTGGCAAGCGTCACAATTTCATTGGAGGTCGCCACTCGCATGACATCACGATTGAAGCAAATAAGTACTTTTAATGGGAAAAAGGAAGCAATTCAACGTGACCTACTTACCTAATCACGAATTTGGTTTCCGGTTTTGGAATTATTGTATTGATCATTGCTTCATCCTTCATCTCATTTACAGCAAATTTAGCTATCCTATCATTATCAATCATCAAACCGCACTCACATTTTTGAAGACAGACACGTCAGCAATAACGAGGTACCGTTCTCCCACAAGAACGCCTTGAGATCGTCAAAAATGGCTGCGAAATCGAATATTTGGAGAGGAGTAGGAGGCCACGTGCCGGTGGCCGTCAAGGCCAATGCGAGTTTAAAGGATAATGTTGTTTTTAATTTAAAAATGATTATGGGAAGGGTATAAACAGCGACCGTATGTCATCAGCATTTTCTGTCTTCCAAAGAGTTTGGTATTTTAAAGAGGAGGGGATTCGAACCATGGCAGGGCATCAACGTCCCCAGTTCGTGTTGTTTGGAGCGTCGTTGACGGAATATGCGTTTGAGCCTGGAGGGTGGGGAGCAGGCTTGACGGACATTTATGCCCGCAAGGTGCAAATTGTTTTTGTTTCTTCTGGTTTTTTAAACGGAGAGTTTAAGAAATTCAATTTTTTTTCCCAATTTTCTTTTGGCCTAGAGTTCAACTATCGCTCTCTTTTGGCAAAAATAAAAATAAAAATCACGTAGGTTTGCCTTGTATAAAATTGCTATAAAGATCAAAACTTATCCTTAGGTGTTATACTTACATTATGGTTAAAATGACTGAAAAATATATTATTTTTTAAATTACAAAATGGTTTTCCATTAATAATTTACAACAAAGCACTGTGTAATGGTATTATTTTCAAGATATAAAATCAAAATGTGTAGTAATTAGTGAAGTTACTTGGTTCACAAAGAGCCCACCAGGGTATAAACTTCACCTGGGCATGCATGATATTACTTGCCTAAAAAACAGGTTAAAAAAAAGTGTAATAATTATATATAATTAATTTTTTTTAATAGTTATATATAATTAATAAGCAATAAAAAATTAAGATCATAAAAATATACATAAACATCCAACTATCATTTTTCCTTCTACTTTATCAAACAACCTGAATTAATAAAAAAAAAACCCAAAAAGTTTATTTTGAGAGAATGCTGCTCACGTGCCACATCCAACGTCGGTACCGCATAGTCTCATAAATATTAAATTGTTAATCGCTCACCTAATAAATGGTTTCTTATATTTGTAAACGAGTAAATGTTTTAGTGTGTAAGAGATAAGTTTTTAATAAGTTTTCAAATAACGCAAAAATACTTTGGCGGGTGTTTACAGACATGGCTTTTAAATCTGAGTTGCCAAGGGCTAGGTAGTTCATAACTTACTCCATGTTGGCATGCACCCCGAGAATAAATACCGACTAGGAACAACTGGGACCCCTGTTGGTTTAAGGAGGAGCTTTATCAGGTGGGCTGAAACTAAGAGTTGAGGTAACCATATATACGTCAACGTGGAACAAGAGAGACGGGAAATTATGCTATTAAGGCAGTGGTTCTATGGGGGTTATCATGATGTTCTCAATGGGTATTGTAGACCTTTAATTTTTTTATTTTTTATTTTGGAATTTATAATTAATTTATTTTAGGAAATTTTATTATTGACAAAAGTTTAGCCTTTTTCAGTGGGCACACAATATCCTTTTAAAAATAAAATCGCTTCACTTTTTATGGGAAAGAATCATTTTATTAATGTTATAAGTTCAAAACCCTATCACGAGACCACCTACATATAAAAAATAGGAGTTGCAACCCCCTTTATAAAACCCCATCCTAAGACGCAACTTATTTATAACCTTTGGCATTTCTATTTAGTGAAAAAACTAAATTCCTATAAAATCTAGGACTTTCACCCTATGATATATTTATTTGTCTATCTCTTGTTTACATAATAATGCACCACCAAAACACTATTCTTATTACAATAAGGAGACAAATGGGTTCCGTACAGGTGCTTCCGCCACAATTTTTTTTTTGGTGCAAGCAATTCCATACAACATGTATCTAGAGTTGATAACCTCACAAAATTGAATCTTTAATTTTTTTCACATAGCATTTTATAAAATTATTGATGATCAAAATATGTAGTAGTTTTTTTTTTGTCTTTGGACACACTTCTTTGGTCTTGATTCTTATCACCTTTTTCTAAATACAACTACATTGTTGTTGACCTCAAAGAGTTGTTGAGATAGTAAGAACCTTCTTTTTGTCTTTGAACACACCTCTTTGGCCTTGACTCCTATCACTTTTTTAAAAATGCAACTACATCATTAACTTTCAAGGGTTGGTGAGTTTCTAAGAACCTTCCAAACAACATGAAAATTTAACAAAAAATCTTCTAAACACTCTTGAAAATTGAAAACTGCTTAACTTTTTGGGAAGTATAAATTAATAATAAATAACACTTTTTTTTGGTTATATTTCTGATTTTTCTAATAAACTTTATAATCTATTTTTGTATTTTACTTTTTATATACTAAAACGAAAAACATAAATTTTAATTTGAAAATATTAATACAACCATAATTTTACTAGAAATGTTGTAAGGGAATAGAAAAACATAATCGCTACATGAGAAGATTTTATTCTCATTTGAGGATAAATTTTTATCTAAAAAATTCTTAGATGGTTTTATTGATTTTTTTAATTCTAATAGTTTTATATATTCCAAATTGCTTCTTCAATGGGACCACTAGAATGTGCACGAAGATGGATAGTTTGAATTCCACCGCTTGGGCTCAACAATGAGATTACACTTTGAATATTGTTTAAATCAAGGTAGTAGCTTTTGTACAAAGCATATTAAATGATGGATCTAAAATATAGAAAAAAAGGTTCATGCAAAAATGATAAATATAAAAAAAAAAAACGATAAATTAATTATTTAAAAAATATAATATTTTTTAATGTATAAGACAAGTCGAAGGCCCCTTGGTCTATTGGTGTTGATGTATGGCTTTCAATGAGCCAACCATGGATCCAGTCTTGTTGAGTGCAAGGTTTGGAGATACCCGAATTGGAGAGTCAAATGGTTGAGGCCAAGATTGTGCCTTGGGTGATTTTGATGAAGTAGTTGTCCCTTCCTTGTAGCTACTTAGTTGAAGGTGATCATTGGTTTAGTTTGGTCACTCACTTTGCATTGTTGGATCTATATGTTCCCTCTGGAACTTAGGCAGAGATACCATCAAACTATGTAATCCAATGCCCAATTGTAAGACACCCTAGAGATGTTTAATCAAAAAATATATAAGACAAATATACCCTAAACTTGACTGGTGACATTAACCTTAAAGGTCTTTGAATGAGGAGTTGATGGACTTTGCAATTAGATGCATTTAGAACATTTTGTCAAAATATTCACAAAATAACAACTACATCAGAGAATTTCTTTTCACAAAACATTTTGTCAAACAATTGGTAGAAAGTCTATGGAGTGATTTAATTTAAAGATTTAATTGTTTTTATACACACCTCCGTGGTCCTCCTTGATCATGACTCTTATCACATCTTCTTAAATGCAACTATGTTGTTAATCTTTCATGGTAGTTGACTTATTAAGAATCTTCTAAACATAGTTGAAAAATAACAAAAAAAATCTTCTAAACACTGCTGAAAAATGAATATTGCTTGATTTTGGTTGGAAAATTTCTGATTTACACATTCTACATGTTTTTTTTAAATTTTTAAAATAAAATTTATAGTATAATTTTTTAATTTCCAAAACTTTGTAAGTCAAAAGAAAAAACGAATAAAAAAAGGGAAATTATAATGATTCCATTGTATTTAGGAATCTTCAAATAAAGCAAAGGTTAATAATTAAGTACTTATGCACTAGGGAAAAGAAATAGAATTAGGTGGATAGCATCACACCGCAATGACCGGAGCAGAGCATCACATCATTGCATAATAAATTTCATTTGTTTGCTTACGTTTTACACATGTGAGTATGTTTGGACAGGCAGAATCCTTAAAATGTTCGATAAAATAATACAGCATCTTATGTGAAGCAATATATAATTGTTTGAACCCTTTTATCAGGCATGCTGTGGAAACATTTTTATACTAAAAAGTATTGGTTCTTTGCAGGCAGACATTTTGCTTAGAGGATACAAAGGATGGAATACTCGTCGAGCTCTGGCTGTGTTGGATGAATTCTTTCCAAAGGTATTTTGTATGGAATTTCAATAAGCATTTTGTGTTTTGACGTTTTGATTTTAGTGGCCATTCAGGGAAAAGCCCAAAATTTTAATTGATTCTTTTAATCTGGAAACACCTTTAGAAGATTAAGGAGGATTCTTTCATAATAACGGTTACTGGGTTTAAACCTTTAGTATTGTGGCGTAAGCTCTCTTGAAACTGACGGAATACAAATCTTATTTGTTTTCTGAGCATTAATACATATTTTACTTCGTGGATTCCTTGAGTTGCTTTTAGGGAAAAAGATGGCTTGCTGAGTGTATCTAGTAGCCAGGGAAGTAGTCTGGACAAGTGTAAAATGTGTGGTGTGCGTTTGAATCCCAAGCCTCATCATATCAAGATCAGAATCAAATGTGATTTGACCTCCCCACCATTATTTGTTTGCCTGCTCTGTTCCCCCAAGACATTGTGGCCCAATCTCTTTGTATTTCTAGTCAATCACTTAAATCATTATATACATAGTTTCTTAAAACGAGGATAAATCTTTTTGCCTTGCATAATATTCTTAGAGACTATCCTGGAGTGTGTCATATGTTCTGTTGACCCTTATTGATCGGACCACAGTAATCGAAAACCATGTTTTTCAATGAAAATGGTTCAGTGATGAACAGAAGCACATGCATACTGGCTGCACATTTGCATCAAAAATATTAAAAATTTTGATCACTAGTTTTGAGTTTTGCATGGTATTTACCTAAGTAGCCGATACGTTTTGGATACGGGTACGGGTATGGAGTATTCGATACGCGGATACGGCAAACTTTTTTTGTCCCCGGGTATAGCATTGGATACGACACTACAAAAAAAATATAAAAATTAAAAAACATATAAATTTCAGCCTCCTAAATAAGAATTAAATTATTTACTATAATAAAATTAAAAAATATATAAAATCATTTACTTTAATAAATTTTGATATATTCTTCCACATTTTTAAATCTAATAAAAAATCATATGGACCTATTCTACATGTATATAATATTCCTTGAGTAATTGAAAAGATATTATATGAAATGTATAGCTTCAAAAGTATCCTATCTGCTGTATGTTTCTCCATGTATTGACAGCAAAAATGGACTCGGCCGTATCCGCAGGGTACCGGTCGTACCCTGCCCGCTCCCACCCCCGCATCCGGGCCGTAACCGTACCCGGATACGGGGGTACGGATATCCTAGGTATTTACCTATGTTACAAAAAGATTCCGGGACGGGGATGGCAAAGGACGGGGGGACGTGTTTCTAGGACGGATTTTTTTGGAGGCCTTTTTAGGGGACAAGAGGGGATGGCTAATAAAAGATAAGAGAAAATTTTAAAAATATAGGAAGTTTCAAATATTCATATGATAACATTGATAAAGTATTCATCACACACATTATAAAACCTTAATACATAATATTAGATCTGAATTGAGATTTCACATAAGATTCAAGTTTCAATTACAGTAATAATTACAATGAAATGCCCAAGGGCTGCAAGTTTCAACTACAAAATGTCTGAAACATAGAAAATGAAAATCTACTGCTGCCCCTAATCAAAATCTGCTAAAATGGCATCAAAATCAGAACCCGAGTCTGAGTCACTAGAACTATGAGGGATTGCCTCATCCAATGGAACCCCAACCAATCACACTTGTGCCTCTAACTCATCAACCTGTGTGGCATCTTCGGGATCAACATCCCAACGTGTAGCTGGAGTTTGACGATACTTAGGAGTCTGTTGATTTTGAAGTTGCAAGGCACTATGCATGGCCACTAACTTCTCTTCTCGTCAAGAGTTAAGCCTATTCCTCTTAACTGCGTGGATGAGGCCATATGTGGGCCAATTACTCTCTGTAGTAGAAGAACTGGCTACTTGTGACATGAGGCGAGTGGCAAGAATCCTCAAGTTTGGTGCAAACTTTTACCCCGTCCATTTATGCCCAAAAGATGACAATAAACCCTTGTGTAGCTGCCCCTAAAATCTTTGTTGCACATATGACATAACCACACCCTACTCCCCCTGGGTTTTATTTTTCTTTGTCAATGGCTGTTGCAAATTCTAAAATGAGCTTTTTAGGATTGAATGTGCCCTTTGCATAAATTTTGAGGAGTTGAGAAGGGCATTCAAATGGATTATTTGAAACCACAGTTGCTACAACAATCTCACTTTCTGAAGAAACCCTATTACTACCTCTATGTTGCAGTTGAATCTCTTCACCCTCACTGCCCTCACTACTTCTCATTGTTTTTTATTGAAAGTGCAAAACACATCTGCAATCGCAAACAAAAAACCTCCCTAAGTCTTTGAAACCTTGAAAAAAAACAAAAACAAATGAAAAATAATGTGTAAATTTGCAAAATGAACAATGGATGTAAAACATACCTCAAATGGTGTAGAATAATGCTCCATTGCCTTCTTCTCATTGCTGTTCTCTTTTCCTCTCTTTGTTGTTTTCTTTCTTTGTCTTCTTCTTCACAATATGGGAAATGACAAAAATGAGCTTCTTTTTTTGTTTTAGTTGTAAGAGGTTGTTTTAGGTTTAGGTTAGTTAGGAATGAGTGTGAGGGTCCTTGTGCGCCCCCACATTCCTTTTATTTTTATTAATTTTAAGTTTTTTTTTTAAACTTTGCCTTTGCTAGGACATAGGGGATGCTTGATTAGGCTATTGGGTTGTACAGAGAAAACATGGAAATATGGAATGGCGACAAGTGTCATAAAGAGAAGGGTGGACAAATGGCAGGATTTCGGGCTCTCGGGAACCTGGAACAAAAAGACTGGTAGTTTTGGGCGAATTGGACAAGTAAATAACCGAGATCGAGACACTTGGTAGAATCTCGGACACTCGAGTTCGCAAAATCTTGGGGTTTCATGGGATCACATATTTCATAGGTTCACAGGATTTTTATGGGTTAACAGGATTTTCACGGGGTCACGGGATCTCAAGGTGTCGGAGATCGTGAGATTAAGGGTAAAGCATTTGGAATATAAGGCCGAGGTCGTAGGTAAGGAAATAAAGTTGTTTAAGTGGGGACCATCAAACATAGTTTATCAAGGCGATATAAGTTACGTGGCCCAATCATGTGCTGGCAGACTCCAACCAATGACATCTTTACACCATCCGCCAATTACGTGCTCTCGAGCCCACAAAAATTGAAGGTAAAGCCTTGTATGCCTTCTGGAAGTATGAAAATACAAGAATAGAGTATCACGAGAAATAAAAAATGACACTTGTAATTACAAAGTGGAGTATGTGGTAGGATTTTTTTGTCTTTCGGTGACTAACAACTTAAGCTTACGGTAAAGTGGACCAAATTTGATACAGAACTAATCATACAGGTTCCTATGATTGAATAAGACTCTTTGGCAAATCACACTCTTATATTGCCCAACTAATCACATCGTTTTGGGCTTTGGAGAGGATACAACTCAATTTTGACAGAGGAGATTACATGAAAATGTGACGTTTGTCGAGATTTATGATCTTCGGGCAATTAGATGAAACATTTATTTTGGAGTCCGATAAACAACATGAAATAGAGACAAGTGACATGGTTTACCTACTTTCGTGGATTGGGAAATTTAGAGATTGAGAAGAGCAATGCATATTATGGAAGACATTATCCAATACGTGGACCAATGACAAGACACCTTTAGGTTTCAATGCGAGCACACCTTAGATATCCAGGGAAAAGAAATTATTATAATAATAGGGTTGATAGACAGAATCATTTAGAAAGATTAAAAAGGAGATTATTCTGCCATTAACGATGGGGAAATTCTAATTTAACTTAATATGAAGACGATAATACAGTTATAGAGCCTCATATATATATATATATATATATATATATATATGCAAAGAACTGATTTTTTCAACTATTGTTATGTTTAACCCGGTCATAATAAATATAAAACAAGAAGTACAATAAGTAATGGATTTTAGTCAATCTACACATTGAATCCATGCGAAAAATCTTTCAATCATATAAAGAGTTTTATCTTAATCAAAGAGATCATATATAGAGTATAATAACAATAAGTGCTCATTCAAAATACAAAGTTAATAACTCAAGCGAATTCTCGATTTTGATAGAAACTAGATTATAATAAATACACAACCTAAATTATAAAAAATTTGTTTTCTGGTCTTGGGATTGTGAGAGTGCCTATTTACTAGATCTTTGATTCCTTTTTATAAAGCAATAAACAGATTGAACATAGCGCATTTAAATTGCAATACACAGTATAAACACATTAATAAAGACTGAATTTGATAAGATTTATAAATCACCGATCAAATACTGTAACTTATTAATTGATGGTTCCAAGTTTTAAAATACACATCTGAAGATAACTTCTTTAGTAGCCAATGTTTCCAGGTAAGCCAACAATGAGACCACACTCAACAACGAGGAATCAGACGCAAACTTGCATTGCAATGCAAAAACAACATTCACTTAGCTGTGGCTAGGACACTGAGATGTGCGCTCTTTGCCACCCCTTGGATCCACTCTGTGGACCCCATGAGTGTTGCAGGTCTCTAGCCCTTTACCTTACAAACAACTACAATTCCTTGTCTTTTACTCATATAGATTATATTACATTTGTGTGATTTCCACACTTACACATGCCATTTGAATAACACGAATCCCCCTTTATAGGGTTGAGAAGGTGTCTATTCACAATGTATACACCTTTCCATTGACACCTTTTTGACTTTAAGACAACATAATACTTGATTAGTTCCATCATAATGCGTTAACACTGTTTTATCTTCTCGAGAATATGTCTTTTATGTCTCACTTTAAGTATCTTTACCCTTCACTTACCCACACTTGGGGTAAATTTTAAATGCTTCAATCCTTTTTATTTACTACAATCTTTCCATGGGCATTTAGTCACGTAACAAGTATGAGTGAGGGCATAAAGGAAGAGGAGCAAGATGAGAAGAGTTCATTGAGTGGGCCTTTGGAGTAAAAATATGGGATAAGGTTGTAGGTTTGACGAAGAGTGTATATGATGGATTCTTTGACAAGAAATCCATGAGCGAAAAATTGAAGAGGAGATGGTTTGAGATAGAGCATGAGTTGCATGCTTTTATTGGAGGAAGAGGTGGTTGGTTCAAAGCCCATGAAAGTTTGAGAAACAATGGTATTGAGTACACTTTGCTGGTGGTGGTTGAATAGTGGTGGCTCAAAGGCCACAAGAGAACGGATGATGAGAAAGAGAGTATCTTGGAGGTGGTGGATGGACTATACTAAAACAATGAGCAAGGAAAATAGAAAGGTGAGTAGATATATGTTGAAGAAAAAGGTTTATGGAGCAACATGTTGCTAGAAGAGGAGGAAGAAGCGAAGGAATGAAATTTAGTGGTACCTAACAAGGTGGAAGGGGACATTATGGTCATGCAAATTGACTATAAGAGTGGTTCAATCACTCACCCTACCTTTGTGATCAGGAGATCATAATTTTTTCTACCTCAGGTGTTTGATGTAACACCATCCAAGGAGTACAACAACCCTGCATCATAGAAAAATACTAGGTGTGTTTGTATGGACTAGGTCCTTTGGCTGTTTTGACATGGTGAAGTTGATCCGTCAGTAGCGTTAACATTCCAACACTTCAATGGTAGTAAATACATCAGAGAACATGAGTTTCAAACATCTAATTGGTTTTGAAGAGAATTAGTTGGGTTTCTCAACATTTAGAAGCACCTAGCATATATCTGTGTACATTGTAGGGCTAAAATGGATAGGTTATGGGGCATAGGAAAAAATTGCATCAAGAACTTCCCTAAACCTAAAACTAATTGCATATTTGGATTCCTCTTGAAAATTAATGAAATTTCAAAAAAAAATCTCATTTTGAGTCTGTATACAAAAGTTATGTCCTCTGGTAGTTGGTAGACTAGACACAATGTCAAAATTGACAATCTTCACATAGTGGCGGCTGCGCAACTACCCTGATGGTTTCGCAACATTGAGTGTTGATTTTACAACCCTAGACTGCATAAAGTGGCAGTTTTGTCCGCGTGAATTGCAAAGTCAACGACTCAATGATTTTTCTTTTGAGCATTTCGAAGGCTCTTGGGTGATGGAAAGAGATTCCAGAATGACAAGAAACATCAGGTAGATTTGAATTCTTGGAGGGAGCATTATATTTTCGCAAGCAAAGGAGATGAGGATGAATTGAGGGGGAAAATCATTGACTTATTTTAGAGGAGCTAGGGTTGGGATTCGATTCCAGTCTAGAGGGACTAGGAGAGGGTTTTTCTTCTTCATGAAATGTTGTAATAAGTCAGTGAAGGCCAGTGGGTGTGAGAGAGATTTTGTGTATGAATATTTGTAACTTGTTATTGAAAAAAAAATAAAGAGTGTGTTTTAATCTATTGTTGTGCTCTTGAGTCTGAGTGTGTCCATTTAAGAGCTAATATGAGTCTCATCTATCGGTTTAAATTTGCCATTAATTTGGGCCCACCCCGTTCTTGACTCCATTCCCGTTTGCGTTAGCTTTAATCAACACTAAAGTAATATATGGAATTACTGTCTTGACTCAACAAAAATCCAACCACAACTCCATTCGCATTCACAATGAATTAGAAATGCCTTATTGAAATCTATAAATGACAACATTGACTGCTCTGTCACCTTCCTCTTTGAACATTGGAAGCTATGCTCTATTTTTGCTATCCAAACAAACTCTTCCCATCTCCCCTCATCATCTCTGTGATAGTTGCGCATATCCAACTGAAATATTGAATGAATTTCCTACAAAACTTGCCTATCCATGGATGTTTTTGGCTTCGAACGTACTCTTCGGTGTAAGCCATTCTAAGATAGCTCTCACCTTAACTAGGTCCAGTCGGAATCCATCTAGGGAAATCACAAAACCCAAGTATTCCAACTCCTCCCACATAAAACTTCATTTCTTCATATTGATTAGTAACATATCTTGCAAACTTTGCAACATCTGACTTAGATGCATCAAGTGCTCTTCCTTTATCTTGCTGAAAATCACAATATCATCCCAATATACAATGAAAAATTTACCAAGGAATGGGGTGTGAATGCTTCGTTCATAAGCCTCATGAACGTGTTTGTCGCATTTGTCAATCAAAATGGCATAACTTACCGCTCATACAAATGATCCTTTGCCTTAAACACAGTCTTGCACTCATTGCCTTTGTTGATTTTGATATGGTGATAACCACACTCTACATCAACCTTCGTGAAGTACTTAGCTTGCTCAAATAGTTCATCAAGTCAACCATTCTTGAACATGAAAACCTATACTTGGTAGTTATCTTACCAACAACTTTTGAATTAGTGCATATCCTTCATTCTCATCCTTTTTTTGGTGCTAACACTACGGGTACAATGCACATGATCAAACTCTCTCTGATTAATCCCTTCTCCAACACCTCTTGTACTTGTCTCTTGAATTCCTCTTTCTTTAGAGACATCATTCTATATGCTATCTTGTTCAATAAACTTGCTCTTGAAATCAGATCCATATTATGGTTGATACTCTTTACAGGTCAGAAATCATTTGGAAGATCATTAGAAATGATCTCCTTATACTTGCCCAACAAATCCCTCACCTCGTCAAGCAAATCACTTGCTTCACTTGCGATCCCAACTTGCAATTTTCTAGGAACAAAAGCAAAATGTGCTTTCTCCTTCACTTTTTTCAAGAAATGATTCCTTGAAACCAACAATATATTAGGACTTCCATCTAGTTCTCCCCCCTCATCCCTCAACGGATTGAAGATATACTTCCTATCATCCTTCACAAAGGTGTAGGTATTTTCTCTCCCATCATACAAAGCCTTTTTATCATATTGCCAAGGCCTTCCTAACAACACATGGCATGCATCCATGAACATAATATCACTCAAAACTTCATCCTTGTACAATCCAATCTGAAAACCGACCCAACACTATTCGTTCACCAGAACTTGATGTCCCTTCAACAACTAGGACACCTTATATGGATTTGGGTGTGCAATGCCGTTCAGGCTAATCTTTTCTACCATACTATTGGAGACAAGATTGTTAGTGCTACCACTATCAAAATAACACTTACATACATAATCGCAAATTTTTATGAAAATAAATTTCCTTTGGTCATGCTCATTCCCTTCTTTCTCAAGCTTCAATTTTAGCCGCTTCATTATAAGATCTTCTCCTTGCTCTGGTCCTTTGGTGCATTCAGGTGATGTAACACTCTTTGCATCAACTTGCACAATATGATTGCTAGTTTCATTTCTTCTGCAACCATCTTGTTATGCGGGCACTCAAAGGATCCATTCCCCTGTTTCTCTACGCCTAAGGCTTCCACCCATGAATCCTTTGCCTCTTCCTCATTCAGAATATCCTTGTCCTATTGAAGGATACCGTCTACCTCTTAGTGCAGTATTCTGGCTTTGAGAAGTACTATCTTCTCCATCATGGCTTTTGACAATTGTTCAACTTTAGGAAGACCTTGATCATCATGGCTATCAATATATCTCCTTTGTACCATAATCACCATGAAGAATAGCTCCTCGAGTACCTAAATAGGGTGTAGCTAATCTAATGACTAAAGACTCATGAACATGCTTCTAAAAGACTCACTTGAAAAAATCTCTAATTTTGTGGTTAAAGTCAGATGTATAAGAGCTTTCAAACTCTTATTGTTAATTCTTTCGAAGTGCTTTTTTTAAAGTATGTGCTTCATATATTAACAAAAAATTATTTACATCAAGGCCCTGTACAAAAAAATAAGAAAAAGTATAGGAGAATATAGAGATGGTTACACATTCCTTAAGCAAAACAAAAGAGCAGCCTTATCAGAATAATGTGTGGGGTCTAATTGCTTACCTTTTGTTAATTGAAGATGACCTTTTGCAAGCAATTGCATTCTAACTTCACCTTGGCAAGCCGGCTTGAAATTCTCCAACTTACCCTCTACCTTTTTGAAAATGTAATTACATCTTAATTTCCAAAGCATAAACAAGGTTGTTAATGTTGAGTGTTCCTGGGGCTCGAAATGCATGGGACCTATGATCCCATATATTTGACTTAGTCTCATCTTATCATTTATAGGGATAAGGCTATCAAATTTTCTCTCCATATATGAGTCATTTATGTGCTCTTATATCTATATAGATGCCCCCTATATATATAGCTGGAAGCGGATTTATCTGTGGTCAAACTCAGAACTCGGCCCCACTCTTCGCGTATCCAAGTTGTTGAGTTGACCGATTGATTTGGAGGGGGACTGGCCCGCATGCTCGACTGCCCTTTATATATATATATATATGGGCGATAGCATTTATGCACTCAACCTCCCATATATTTTAAAGTGGTTTTTTTGGGGCGATAGTGGAAAAGTTGACAGATAAGTTTTCTTTACCATCATTGTATAAACAGTACATGAAAATTTCACCCCATACAACTTCTCGTTCAATTATTTTAGAATGAAATGGATTCTTTTTGGCCTCCTTATTCTGAGAGACTATATATATATTATATTATGGGATGCGGAACTCTCACCCGCTTCTTTGTAAATATGGGCGCCCTATGTATATATGGTGGGAGTATAGAGAGGGTGACCCCTGACACCAACTCACTATTAAATTCTCTAGAATTAAAATTATTACAAGCTTTGTTTGATATTAAGGACCCACTCATTGGAAAAGAAAATTGTTTTAGTGTCCTTAAAGGTGTAAGAGGTCGAGTTATGGATGTGAGATGTATCTAAGAAGAAGATAATTTTGGCGATAATGTGGAAAAAGTCCATGTATATATTGCACATAAATGTAAAATACCAGTGAGTGATAAAGTAGCTAGAGGGCATGGTAATAAAGGTATTATTTCAAGAGTTTTTCCGAGACAAAATATGCCTTATTTACAGAATGGAACACAAGTGGATATAGTATCAAATCCATTTGGGGTACCGTTCACGAATGAATGCATGACATATCATTTACCCTTCCATATAGCCTTTTTAAACTTTATGGGAGAGCTATATGGGTGTCCCTATCAAGGTGTGACTGGTACGACAACTACCTAACTATTGCCTTGACATCCATGCCTTGGAAAGCCAAGGAGGTGCAAATCCCAATCGCTCATTCTATTTCGTATAGAATAGAATATATATAGATATCTATATCTATATTTACAGGATAGTTATATTTCCCTGCGCTTCACTACATTTTTCAGTTCATGCAAGCAACTCAAGACACCAAATGAAATTATTTAACATACAACATGCCCACATATATAGTTGTAGATAAAACTACTGTGAAGCAACTTATTAGAAAATTCATAAATCAAATTGGAATGGCACATACATCACATATATTAGATCAAGAAGAAAATAAACTCTTTCATATTTAAATGATCTAACATTATAATTTAAAATGATTTTTTCATTTTCTATATTTAAATGATCTAACGTTATAATTAAAAATGTTTTTTTTCATTTTCTTGATGCCAGATCACGATTTAGTAACTTTAGTGAATCCCTGTTCAACATTCCATTTAAATGATCCCGAGGAATAAGATTGTAGATAAAACTACTGTGAAGCAACTTATTAGAAAATTCATAAATCAAATTGAAATGGCACATACATCACATATATTAGATCAAGAAGAAAATAAACTCTTTCATATTTAAATGATCTAACATTATAATTTAAAATGATTTTTTCATTTTCTATATTTAAATGATCTAACGTTATAATTAAAAATGTTTTTTTTCATTTTCTTGATGCCAGATCACGATTTAGTAACTTTAGTGAATCCCTGTTCAATATTCCATTTAAATGATCCCGAGGAATAAGATTTAGTATTCAATGATTCATCCAAAAAACTCCTTATTCCCGTTTATCCAATATTTACTTTTTATTCTTCTTATTCGTGGGGCCTATCTATATATAGTGGGCTAGGATCCTATCTGCATAGAGAGAAGACCTTATAATGTTTGAGGCGTTGGAGATCTATGTAGAATCTATATATGGTGCAAGGTGCAATGTTGTCCTCGACCAATATTAGCTTGTCCTCTTCCATGTGAAAACTTCCTTTTCCTCTGGTGCAGCTTTCTTGCCTTCTAGACAAATTTTCTTCCGCCAATAAGGCATATTGATAGAGTTCTTGTATGGAATGCACTCTAATCATCCCAAACACATTGAATGGAAATACACAGTCCATTTACATACCTTGACACCTCTTCGTCATCTTCCACAGGACCCACTCAAATATTGAGCCGGTAGAACTCCTTTGTGTAATCTTTTACTCAAATCTCCCTTTGATGTAAGTTCTATAGCTTCTTGAACACATCCATTTGATAATCCACAGATAAAAACTTACCTTTAAACTTTGCAATATTTTAGCCCCAAACTTGATCTTGTCTTTGTTCTTTCTTATCCTTTCATTTTTGTACTTGATGCCTGTTAGATTATGCTATGTTAGAATGTCTCCTCTAGCATGGCGCATGTGTGGAACTTGGGTGCACTTGAATAAAATGGACAGTGAAGGAGAACAACAATTCTATTCTTGGTTGTCTAGATTTAGTAGTTGCTTTTATGTAGTTTGTTTTCCAGTTTTAGAATAGCAATTCATTTAGTAGTTTGCTTTTGTAAAGTTTGACTTTGTCTATTTAAGGGCACACACCCCTAAGATAAAATTAGGTCAAGGGTTGATTTAATTTTTGGTTTGATCCAATTTTAGGACCTGGGCTTTTTTTAGGGTCTCTTCTTCTGTTATTAAAGAAGATCTAATGTAGGTGTTCTATTCATTCAATTTTTTATTTAGTGCGAATGCTTTTCTAGAGTGTGTTTCAAAGTATTGTAGCTTTTGTTTTTTAATTAATTAAATAATGAGGTGATTTGGAGTAGATTTGAGTAATTTTCCGGTAATGTTTTTATACTATATGTGATTGTAGATCCTAGCATTTAAAGTTCAGCAGTTTTGTTTGGTTTTCAATTTTGAACTATCTTGTTGATGCGTCGTTAAGATCAAAGTCTGCTCACCATGGTGTAGAGGAATTTTCAACATGTTATCATAGTACAATTTCTGAAATCTTCCAAATTCTGTGTATGGAGAGGCTAGCTGTCTACAGTAGAGAGCAAAGGATTTCAGTGGGAAGCATCTTCAAGATTCTATTATCGAAGCATAATTGGGTCAGTAATTGACACGTGGACCTGTGAAGGGTTGTGGGTGTAAAATCCTAGTTGATCTAGTGATTGTAAATTGGAGCTTGTTTGAATAGTTGCAACAATGGGAACTCCTTTTATGCGAGAGGGTCACTTGTTGGAGGGATCCTCTATGTGTTGTGGAAGTTAATATTGTAGAATATCATGGAAGAAACAAAATAATGGTACCTTGTGGAGAAGGTGGTTACACCTCCCTTAGAGCCCAAAGATCTGGAAGTGAAGGTGAAGTGAATGCTGTTGCATTCGGTGAAGGACCATCTGATCCCTCATATCGCCACCAAGAAGACTTCCAAAGAGATGTATGATTCCTTCAGAAACTTGTACTAGACTGTGAATGTATCCAAGGTGATGCTTATGAGGAACAAGCTGAACAAGCTCAACACTACATGCATGAGCAAGACAAATACAGTGGCAAGCTATCTGTGCTTAGAGATCAGATTGGTGCTGTTGGTGACGAAGTCAAAGATAATGAGCTAGTCCAGATTGCATTGAATGGTTTCAGTCTACTATGGCACAACTATGTTCAGGTTATCTTTGATTGAGAGAAGTTATTTACTTTGAGTAGTTGTGGGATGATTTTATTGAAGAGATGAGACTATAATTAGGGATGATGTTCCAAACTAGGCCCTCATCGAGAACGTTTGGAAGGGAGGAAATAAAGGATTCGGAATGGTCAAAAAAAGAAAGAAGACTCAGTGTCTTCTGATCACTGGAAGAAGGGTTTGAGTCATATCAAGCACTTTAATTGCTATAAGCATGGCCATGATGCTTCTCAATGTCTTGAGAAACAGAAAAGGAAGGGCAAGCAGTAGCAACAAAAATAGTTTGCAGTAAGTAGGGAAGCTTTAGGAGCAGAAGAGTTGATTGGCAGGATTGACATAACCTTTGCCACAGTGTCATGCCTTTCCACCAATGCAGTCTCATGTGTTGAGTGTTATGTTGACAGTGGAGTCTTGAGACATGTGACTTCGAATAGGGCAGCCTTTGAAGGAACAACATATTAGCATGTAGGTGGAGCTTGGTGACGATGCCAAATACTCAGTGGCTGGGATAGGGCCTATCTCATTTGGCATGCCAACATGAGAAGTTTTGGAGCTGCATGAGGTATTGTGTGTTCCTGGTATGACTAAGAATATCCTTTCAGTTTTTTATCTAGATCAGATTTGAATGGTAGGGCTGAGTTTGATGATCAGTAAGAAATCATTAGGAAACATAGCTCTGATCTTGGTTGAATCTTGACCAAGGGGGTTCGAGAGGGTGGCTGTTATAGGTTGCTAACGAATCCAGTGAAGCAAAGAGATTTGTTAACTAATAGTGACAACCTATGTGAGATTTGGAACAAAAGATATGAGCATACTAACTATGGACTATTGCCTCTTTTGAAGGACATGGTGGTTAGATTACCTAACATCAAGGTGGGGAAGAAAGGGGTGTGCAAGGGATGTGCACTTTGTGTGCTTGGAAAGCATGCCAAGGTCTCTAGATCTGATTCATTCAGATGTCTATGGACCTATGTTATCAGTCTCATTGACATTTAATTTGTTCTAAGTTACTTTCATTGATTATTCATCTAAAAAGACCTAGATTTATTTTATGAAAACCAAGGACGAGGTTTTCAATAGGTTCAACTTTCAAGGAGTTTAAAGTCCTTATTGAGAGTAGACAATGGAGGGTATTATTCCTCCATTGACTTCGATTCTTTTTGCAAAGAAGTAAGGATCAAAAGGGAGTTTATAGTACCGTACAACCCCAACAGATTAGGGTTGTAGAGAGATAGTAGGTCCATAGTAGAGATTGCCAAGTCTATGGTTCATGACTTAGATCTACATATTTTTCTTTGGGCAGAAGCTTGCAATGCTGCAATCTACATAATAAACATGTGTTCTCATAGAGTGTTGAAGGACAAGACTCTAGAGGAAACTTTTATAGGGGAAAAACCAAATGTTTCTCATTTCTGAGTGTTTGGGAGTTCAATTTTCATTCATGTTCTAGAGGAGAAGAGGACTAAACTTGAACCCTCTAGTTTGAAGGGTATTCGAGTTGGCTACATTGAGACTTCTAAGGCTTACAAGATCTATGTTCCATCTTAGAGGAAGTTAGTATTGAGTTGGGATGCAAAGGTGGATTCTTTTAGGTTCAAGGAGTTTCTAGCAATAGTTGAG
The DNA here is from genome assembly GCA_019776745.2 of Taxus chinensis. Lineage (NCBI taxonomy): Eukaryota > Viridiplantae > Streptophyta > Pinopsida > Cupressales > Taxaceae > Taxus > Taxus chinensis. The sequence goes on along the minus strand of CM034152.1, from coordinate 59,224,949 downwards.
AAGGAGACAACACTTTTTGCCCAAATGTTGATCCACAAATTTTGGGGAGTATAGGCTTAGATCATGAAGGTTCCAGTATAGGTAAAGAGACAACTTTACCCCCCAAATCATCTAGGAAGAAAAATGGCTTTACCAAACATTACAAGAGGCAGAGGATGAAGTTGGTGCTTCAAAGACTTCTTTTCGAGTAAATCATCCTGCCACGACAATTCCCATTTATGTTGCACTAATGTCTTCCATCATTGACGCAAAACCTTACAATTATGTGGAGGAAATAGGTCGTTAGGTATGGCAGGATGCCATGGTGGAGTACAACTCCACGAAGAATGTTGTGTTGGAGATAGTCTCGAGCCTAGTGGGAATTTCAGTGGTGGATTCGAGGTGGTTGTGCCTGTATAAGGTGAAGCATGCGGATGATGGTAACATAGAGAAGTACAAGACTTAATTTGTAGCTAGAGGATTCTCTTAGAGAGAAAGAGTTGACAATGAGGATATCTTTGCTCTAGGTGCTTGGTATACTTCTATCTGGACCATGATGCTGAATTTCAGCGGTGGATTCGAGGTGGCTGTGCCTGTATAAGGTGAAGCATGCGGATGCTGGTAACATAGAGAAGTACAAGACTTAATTTGTAGCTAGAGGATTTCTGAGAGAGAGGGAGTTGACTATGAGGATATCTTTGCTCTAGGTGCTAGGTATACTTCTATCTGGACTATTATGTCTTTAGCATCTATTTTGGTTCGCAGTTACATCAGATGCATGTTGTCAACTTTTTTGAATACCCTGATTGAGGAAGAAGTATACATTAATAAGCTGAGAGGCTTTGAGGTGCATGGGCCAGAGACTCATGTATACAGGTTAAAGAAAGCTCTTTATGGGCTGAAGTAGGCACTTTGAGTTTGGGTTCACCAAAACAGCTGCAGATGGCGATCTATGTTATTTATTTTCTAGGTTTGATTTGTTGGTTTTGGTCCTATATGTAGATGACCTAATATTACAGGGAGTTTATAGAAGTTCATTGTAGGTTGTAAGGAAGAGTTGGCGAGAGCTTGACATGAAGGACATTGGACCAATGCACTATTTCTTGGGTCTAGAGGTGTGGCATAAGACAAGGGAGGTTTTCCTTGGGGAAGGAAAATATATAGTTCATATTATGAAGAGGTTGGAGATGATGGATTGCGAACCCGTCGCCACTCATACCGAATCTAAAGTTATATGCTCACTTGAGTTTAGATTTGGTAGATCTTTCAATGTATAGGTCGTTGGTCGGGTCCTCGAAGTATCTAGTTTTATTTTTGATCGAGGGAAAATAGTGGTTTTTTGAAAGGGCTTAGACCCTTTAACTTATAAATCCAAAGATATATCAGTGAATGCTCAAACAGTACACAACTTCCACGGTTAACTATAGACTAACAACTAAACATCAGCCACCCATTAGCAAAGCTACAAACTAAACAAAATAGAACAGAACTTAACAAAAGGGTTATACTTTGTGGGCTTGGAACTGTCACATTCTTCAAAACCACTATTCTAGCTTTACTCATATTGGTTGTGTTTCATATTTGTCGTCTGTTTGTATGTCCATATACAAGTAATGACCAATGGTATCTTCTATTTCGGGGAATATACGTTCACCCCAAAACTCAATGTGAAGAGCCTAGAGATTAACCCGTACAGGAATGACATCAGTGTTTTCAGTTAGAGGGTTAAATCCCCTAAACCATGGTTTAATAAATATACCTCTTTGTCCCATGAGCCAACTAGATCTGTTTTCCAACTTCCAAGACATAATTTTCTATCTTCTAAGTAAGAAAAGTAACAGTGAAGTTCTTAGGAAGGAAGGTAACTTGGGCCTTATCATCAGTCTAGAGAGTTATGATTTCTTTCCTTACCTCCTCTAGTTTTGATCTTCTTCCTCTGACCCAACAAATGATTGCCCTAGCTTTGAAATCTTCCAGATCTAACTCGAAATCTTCATCTGCAATCATGATTGCAGCTGAACCTGAATCAAAGGCTGCTGTCCCATTCCCTTTGGTAGCAGCCCCACTCTCAACCGTCGGCTGAGTTGGGGTTCCCCTACCAACCCTTGAAACACCTCCTTTCTCTTTTTTATTGCTTCCTTAGTGGTCGAAGCCATGCCATTTGAGGGGCTTGTTGACTTTGACCCATTACACTATCCCCCTGCCATTGCCCTTCCTTTGTTGTCATGGCCTTTGTCACCTTACTTCTATTTGATCTCTTCCCTGAAATAGGGCCATTTGCTGCAGCTGTGCCTCCAGTTGTAAGCCTAGCCATTGTCCTACCTCCATCCCGTCACCGTTTATTTCCATTGCTTACCGTAAATCCCTCAAGTGAAACCCTGGTTTCTTCCCCCTGTTCACTCTGCCCTTGCTGCCCTGAGCTACCTAGTTTGCATTGATATTGGTGTGAAGTCTAAGAGATTTATGAATATACATTCTTTACCATTGAGTCTCCCTTCGTTGCCTTGGCTTCTCCATCACAGTCGTCATCAACTATGGTTCTCCATGTTTTTCCCTTGATGTATCTAGTTAATACTTATATCATATCTATGCTTTATAGTGAACACTTTAAGCTAATTCATTGTTGAGCTGAGGCCAATTCACTAGGTTGTTGCAAAGCACATGCTTCAATACTTGAAGGGCAATATACATTTTGGTTTAAGATATGTAGGGGATGACGAATTGATGTTGCATTGATTCGTTGTTTTTGAGTTGGTAGGAGATGCAAGTGACATGAAGAGTATTTTAAGATGTTGCTTTAGTTTAGGTCTAGGAGTCATATCTTGGTTAAGTAGGAAGCAAACTTCAACAGTATTGAGTTCAGCAGAGGAAGATTACATTGCAGTTAACATTTCTAGTTGTGAAGCCATCTGGGTTTGCAAGTTGATTACAGAGCTGATAGCTGAGAAAGTGGAGCCTAAAGTCATTTACTATGACAATCAAAGTTGTATCAAACTCTCTGAGAATCCAATATTTCATGACCACTCTGAGCACATTGACAACATACATCAGTCTCTCAGAGACAAAGTTTAGAAGGGAGTAGTTTCTCTAGATTGTTCTGACGAATCAGTAGGTTGTATACATTCTACGAAGCTTTTGGCTAAGGGGAAGTTCAAGATGTCCTGGGAGAGATTGGGATTGGTGGAAAACATATTCCTCGGTAAGAGGGAGTGTTAATTTGTGGTACTTTAGAGTGCGTCCTCCAGCAGGGTGCACATATGGAACCTAAGTACACCTTAACAAAGCCTACAATCATAGAGAACAATAGTCCTATTCTCGGCAGCCCTATTCTTGGTTGTCTAGATCTAGCAGTTTCTTTTATGTAGTTTGTTTTCTAGTTTTAGAAATGGCAGTTTGCTTTTTTAAAGTTTGACTTCGTCTATTTAAGAGCACAAATTCTTTGGGTAAAATTAGGTCAAGGGTTGATTTAATTTTGGGATGGATCCAGTATTAGGATTTGGGCTATTTTGAGGGTCTCTACTTCAGCTATAAAAGAGTGCTTAGAGTAGGTGTTTTTCTAGAGTGTGTTCCAAAGCATTGTAGCTTCTGTTTTACAATTAAGAAAACAATAATGTGATTTGGAGCAGATGTGAGTATTTTTCAATTAGTGTTTCTCTATTGTAAGTGATTGTAGATTTTAGCATTTAACGTTTGGCAGTTTTGGTTAGCTTTCAGTTTTGAGCTATCTAGTTGAGGGCGTTCTTTAAGATTAGAGCCTTCTTACCATGGTGTAGAGGAATTTTTAACAATCCCACCAAAGTGTAGCATGCCCTTTCAACTTTGTGTCAACGAACCTTACCTTCTTGGGCTCCTCCATTTGTTGATGCTCAAAATATTTCTCTAACTTAGTGATCCAGTTACTTAGTTCTTCTGGACATAATTTCCCTAAGTAACTAGGAGTGTCCAATCTTGGTTTGCCTTCCATTTTGGAAATGGTTCTTATGACTCTCTATTCAGATACAACCCTAAATTCTTCTACTTGATGGTTTAGTGCTTCTTCGCCTTCATCTTCATTGACATCTGTGGCATCTCCTCAGCGTTGCGCAGTTTCCATAGCCTCAAAATGGGCTTGGATTCCTCTTAACACCATCCACGTTAGAAAATGCTTCACTACTTTCTACCCACTCACAAATGTGGAAAACATAACTCTCCAACTCACTCATTGGACATAACTTGTTTTGATTGCAAATTATGTATTCACCTATGTTCCACCAAGTTTCTGGGATGGGGACGTGTTTCCGGGATGGATTTTTTTAGAGGCCTTTTTTTAGGGGAGGGCAGGGGACGGCTATTAAAAAATAAAGGAAAATATAAAAAATATAGGAAATTTCAAATATTCATATGATAACATTGATAAAGCATTCATCACACATATTATAAAACCTTAATACATAAAATTGGAGCTGAATTGAGATTTCACATAAGATTCAAGTTTCAATTATAATAATAATTACAATGAAATGTCCAAGGGTTGCAAGTTTCAAGTACTCATTACAATATCTTTGAAACATAGAAAAAGTATATAGTACACAACACCTGCACAAAAACAATTCAAACGCAATCATATGTATCATCAAGGATACAATTAGCAAATGCATTATCACACTTTTGAGCAGGCATATTGGAGCGGTCATGATAATAGGGTTATTCAGAAATGAGTAAATAACCCGCTGTTTTTTTCAGAAAAACATATTACTTTATGCTTTGTTCATACACCATTGCTGCACAACACAATATTGAGCTGAATAACACAATCTTTTTCACCAAAACATTTCACTCTATGTTTTGTAGTCTCACACACCTTTTACAACATTGAGTCAAAAACAGTCTTTTTTGGAAAACATATTAGTATTACTCTATGCTTTGTTCGTACACTCTGTGCTGCACGACACAACATTGAACTGATACCACAATATTTTTCACCAAAACACATTACTCTACGTTATGTATTCATACATAGTTCAAAGAATCGGGTGAATACCCGTGTTTTTCATGAAAACATATTACTCAATGCTTTGTTTATACACCCTCTGTTGCACAACAAACCATTCAACATAATACCACAATTTGTTTATCACCAAAACATATTACTGTATGTTCTCTATTCATAGACGCGTTGCTGCATGAGCAATACAAAACTATTAAATGAATTCATTGTAGAATATGGCTCTTTTTTCTTCTCTCTGCTGTTTTCTTTCTTTGTTTTCTCCTTCACAAGATGGGAAATGACAAAAACGGGCTTCTTTTTGTGTTTTAGTTGTAAGAGAGGTTATTTTAGGTATAGGTTTGTTAGGAATGAGAGGTTAACTTTACCTTTGTTGGGACGTAGAGGATGCTCAAACATCCCCGGTGCGGTCAGGGGACTTGTAGAAGTCCCCTGGCTGTACCGAAGACGTCTAGATGTCCCATGCTCAAATTTTGACGTCCCAGACGTCTTTGATTTTTTTAGCAGATTGGGGATAGGTAAGGGACGTTTCCTACCCGTCCCTGAGTTTTCGAAACGTCCCCGGTACGGGGACGAGCCTAAAAAGGTAGGGGACACGTCCCTGTGGAACATAGGTATTCACGGTTAGGGAGTCCAATTAACAACCGCTTTAGACCGTGTAACCTTGACACTCACTTGCACAATGGAACGTTTGCATCAATGAACATCACAAACTTCTCATTATTGCTTTCAAAATAGAATTACAATGCTTCTGGACCAACTACTATTACTAATCTTGCTACAACCACCAAAGTACACAAATTACAATATCAGCGCTCAATGGCACACGACTCAACTCCCACAGAATTGTATGCAACAGTGTGCACACTTCTAGCAAATCCCTCCTTGAGAGCTACTCAAATATTTCTTTGCAAGAACAGCATGAACTTCCTAGTGAAAGCTAATAATCTTCCCTAGCTTTCTCTCCTAGCTTAGGAAAACTTCTCAATAGTAAGTTAGCTAACCTGCTTTGGAAGGGGATCGTTGCTTTTATCAGTTCACCTTTTTGAAAAATGCATTGATTCAAATGTGGCAGCTGTCCTTTAGAATCTCAACCAGCTTCTTAGTTGTTGTCATGGGAATTACCTTATAGCCTTCAAATGACACATTACATGTCCTTGTATGCTATTCACCTACGTGGAATGATTACTTATGCCATTACAAAAGATTCTACAGAACTTCACAATGGTTTGCAAATAAATGACGTCTTTTAGGACCAAAGTATCTCTTAGATATTTGGTTCCTTGCAATATGGAAGAACGACAAAAATTGCAGGATTTCGTAAGTGTCCCTTCTCAGCACCACTCTTTGCAAGACATTGCAAGCTACAAAGGCTGTGATCACTTACTATTACTACTAATTGTTTTTGGGTGATGCGGGATTTTCTTGTGGACCCGGTGCTCCAACAGGATTGATCCATGTGACTTAGAAATACAAGTTACAATAGCTAATCAGGAGTATAAAAAGGAACTCCATCCTTAAGACAACTTAGTATATGCAAAGGCCATATTAAAAAAGCAATCCTATGAAAGGAAAGCACATCATTCTCAAAAAGAACTGACTACGAAGCCTAGAGAAGAGGGTGTATTGTGATCGAGTTTCTATTTTTCTTTGAAGTTAGTAGTAGAATAAGAGCCATTATCCTTGTTTATGACCATGAAGGGGTCGATACAGAGTTTGATGATGTCGTTAGGAGGATGCCTGAACAATCCTATGAGAAAGAAAAGGTACTCCTAGTGCCTCTTCTAACATCCATGGCCATTGAGACTTCTCATGTGAAGATGAAAATGGTAATGCACATCTGACCATATGGTCTGGATTGTGAACGGATCTACAGCAGGCGTAATAAACAATTAATTACAGTCCAAAAGCATTGATAATATAAGAAGTTTCAAACACCATTGGGGTACCACAAGTTCGTGTTTAAAGAGATTTCTTGTGGAACCTAGTGAGGTACAGTGTGCCCCATAATGGGTGTCTTTGTGCGCAGTAAATGTTCCTTTTTAAACTCGCTATGTTGTAATGAAGCATGATATTTCTTCTAGAGCATGCTTGTAAAAACATATCAAATTGGAAATGTATGCTAATGAAAGAATTATTGTTTTACGTAAGTAATGTTATACTTGAACTTAATTATGATGTGCTGATATATCCTATGAGTTTATTTTAGGTTTTACATTTCTTCTTTTCTTGTTTTCTTTTGTACATATTATGAGTATGTTTAAAGAATATATGCTAGTATGTTGGTGTAAGCATCTTGAAGTATGATTAAACTTTAATACTTAACCACGGTAAATTCTTTGTTCCATGCCAAGAAAAAGACATAGTTTATGTGTAAAATTTGAAAATAAAATAGGGGAAATGGGCACTAGCTACCAGCTGAAGGTGGATTATTTGTGCACTCGATGCCAATGGATGCTAAAAGTTTCCGAAGGATCAAAATGTTTATCCTTCAATGAAAACTACGTGAAATGAGCTTTAATGTTGAAATGCAAGTTTTTGTGTGGATCTCAAAGGGGGTATCTATACAATAATAATGTTGTTCAACTAGAGTGTTTTAGTCATTGAGATGGTAACATTCTTTTAATAGAAGAATGAGTGGCACCTTAACTAGCTATCTTTATCTTGTTTTTCATGATATGTTCATTTTTTTCTTAATCATCTTTTCTATGCAACTCTCACAGGATGCCTCTATCCAACCTCATCTGGTAGTTGTATGTTTTGGTGCCAATGATGCTGCCTACCCTCTTCCAAGTGGAAGAGGGCAACATGTGCCAATACACGAGTACAAATCAAATCTTGAGCATATTTGCTTGCATATCAAGGTAAAACATTTGTGTATATATTTCTAATATCTAATTTCATGCAACTCTTAAGGAAGTCGAAAGTTGATACTAGGCAATATTTGTTGTAAATGATTTAAGAACATCAAAATTATTGTTATAATGAACTGTAATGCAATAATTAAAAATTATTACATTCCTAATGTCACACTAAAGAAGTATTTGATCTGGATACATGTTGGAAATTGCCTTTTATTTTGGTATTTCAAATATCCCAAAGGTTATAGGATTTTCATTATTTTGTAGGATTATCATTGATGACATGTAATATTTTCTTCTGCACCCATTTTTACCTCGCATGAGGTCCTAGCCCCTTAAAAACGGGATATAGGTATTACGTTAACTCCTATGAACACATAGCACATTCACCTCAAGGGATTTTTCCTGTTGTAGCTCCTTTTTCATGTTCAAGATTCATATAGGAAGTTGGCACCTAGTATGAGGGAGATACATAGTATATTCTATTTCTACAATATTCTCTTTAATAGAGACTTCAATAGGTCTCTTTTCTTATGTCTACTTATTTTGTTTTGTATGCTTTTTTGACTGTCATGTCTTGAAAATTGTCAATTATGGGATCATTGTAATGTTGCTAACTTTCAACACACATGGAATTTTCTTTCGTCAAACAGTTTCTTTACTTGTAAATTTGGTGTTCCAACATTTTCATGGTAACTTGTGATTTATTGCATTTTTTACTTTTGATATAATGTTTTAGTAGGTGACCTTGAAATTCTCTCTTTCACTACTCAAATCTTAAGGATGTAGACATAAAATATGATGCCCTCTAACTATGTGTTAGTTATTGTACACAAGTGGCAAAAGAATTAGCTTAATTTTGTGTATAACAACATAGGAGAGAGAAATATTATAAATATCTTGATGGAAAGAATATTTCACAAACTCCCATCAAGAAATCAAGATTAACTATTAGAATATGGCGTTGCGAGACTATACTGCAAAAGCAAAAGGGAAATGTTACAAACTAATGTACATGTTTGTTGAAACATGGATTATGGCCATTGCCAAATCTATGATATCAGCTTGTTGAAAATAGGTGTCATTTGGAATCCAACAACTTGTTTGCGATTAGGGTTACTAATTCATGGTTGCAACCAAGTTTTACACATCCTTCCTACTTGACAATAATAACATAGAGGTATCAGTCTTGGGAATGATTGTACCAAAAAGTATTTTCTCCCAAACAAAGTATAGGAGGATGATTACTTTATTAGATGCTATTACTTTTAAACAACAAGTAGCACACTTTTGAGTCTCCCTCACTTTATTTCCTAATGACCCTTGAATCAGCTGAGCTGTATACATAGGATATACTTTAGGTTAGCAACTACATTTCCTTTTTTAGCTATATACAGCAGTTTTAATGTAAAATCATTGAACATTGTTTCCCATCAATGATTGGATACATATAGGAGCCTAATTATGCTGTAGGTGGAAAATAATACAAAGGTTATGATAGGTTACTACCTTGAAGTCATTTAAATTTGCTATTATTTTTGTGTTTTAATTGGTAAAACGAGAGGTTCTATTGGGGCACTTACCCAATTATTATAAAGGAAGCAGAAAAAAGCTTTCCAAACTGCAATACATGATTACAAGAACTAAACACAAGGAAAAAACTCCAACGATCCACAAACAAGCCTCCCTAAGTCCAAATAGAAGGGGAATTTAATCCAAACCCTTGCTCAATTGGAAAGTCATATGGATGCAACTAGGAGAGTGGAGTTTCCTAAACTCCTTTGTTTTCCCTACTTTGGACCACTCTTGTTTTGAGGACTCTCCAAAAGCTCCTCGAAGGGAGATTGCATGGGTGTCATATAACTCAAGGGGAAACCACATTTCTTGAGGCCAGATGCTTTAGCAGAATCCCAACAACTAGAGGCACAAAGGAGATTGGACCTCCTGATTTGTAGAAGCATGTTTTGCAAGAGTACTAACCCTACTAATAGAAAGCGTAAAAAGAGCCGCCTCTTCCTTCAAGGAGTTAGACAAAGACTTAGAATCCTAAATCTTGAAGGCAAGCACCACCATGGCCTCGACCAAAGCAGCCACAAATTCCCCAATAGCTCCTGTCCTTCTCCAGGGCGCAATCTCATCCTCTTGGGCCATCAAAAAACAATGATGAGCCTTTGGGGCCATGGGAAACAAACTCAACCTTAATGTCCAAATCTCCGTCCAACGTAACCACTAAGCGATGGCGATTCTCAGCCCCATGCTACCTAGTCAGAGGAAATTTTATCCTCTTTCGCCTGATACCGCAAAGACCAACACCCCTTTTCAGCAATTCTCTTTAGACAATCAGTAGCCAAATAGTCACGGGAGAACCAAGCTCTATGTATGAAGGCCCACTTGTTCATAGTCAAACTTTTTCTTTCATACCCAATCCTCCACCTAGAGCCATATCGCATTTGGCAGGTCATTTGTGAAGCCCTCTTCAACACAAATCTTAGCAAAGGTCGTGATTTGTTGTTGGGCAGTCTCATGGAAGAAAAGTGGTATTTCCCAAGGGCATACCCAATGGATCACAAGCTGGTAGGATTCCAAAATTGAAGGGGAAGGTTTAGAAGTCTAAACCAAACCGAAGAAAGAAATAGAATCCAAAGAAGGGTCGAACAAGGGGAATGAGGGCTTCATGTATAATCCAACACGAGAGACAACCATATAAGAAGCCATGGGTTACTCTAGGGCATTACAGCAAGTTTGAAGGAACTCGGATGGTCCACCAGCATGGTTGAGGGGATGAGGTAAGAATTAAAGCTTTTGTGTAGGACCTGGCTTAGGAAGAGGCACACTACCAAAACTGACATTCCCTACCTAGTCAAAAATAAGTTTTGGCAAAACTCCAAGCCAATCCATAAATGAAGCGAGGGTTTTCTTTACAGGTGTCAGAAAATTCAAAGGCTCCCAAGCCCGTGGAAGGGCAGAAACCTTCCCCCACAGAAGCTGATGGGAGTTGAGCCAACCATGGCTGAAGTGCATCCATTAACCAGGGAGGAGGAATCAGCTGCATAGACCCCCACTGAAGCAGATGGAAGGAGCACACCAAGATGCTTCATACCGTGTTATTTAATGAAGTCTTTTAAATTTATTAGTAAATACTGATGGGAATTGATTGCTTCAATCACCACAATAATTCTCAATCAATTATCATGCATTCTTGTCCTATTTCATTCATCTTACAAGTATCACAGACTATAGTGGCAAAGGCTGCACCACTAGCATTAGTAAAAATAAAGTTTTTTGAAATATGTAGATGAGTAAGCACAATGATTGTATTGACTATTTTTTGAGTATATCAAAGCTATCTTGTTTCCTCCTCAATTCAAAGATGCGTTTCTTCTATAATTGAGAAAGTGAGAAAGAGCTGCAGTGATCGAAGAGAAATTTGGCACACCTTCCATAGAAATTGGCCTAGCCTAAGATCATTCTCTTTTTATGGACATTAACAAGAGCCTTCCACTCTCTTGTGATTGAGGGTTGATTATTTATCCCCTTTTTTTGTGGATGTGTTTGAAATACTTCACTTGTTTTCTAAAGAGGTCACATTGTTGCATCTTGGAAGGAAGTGTTGCATGTTGCAGAAAAGTTAATACCATCTCCACATGCTCTAAATGTTATTATTGACTTGCTAAAGATCAAAGTAACATCCAATCAAAATGCTAACAATTTTTCAAGATACGAGTAGAATTTAGTATTTACCTTTCTCGTAAAACTTGTTGGGATGTATGCAAGCCTGACAGACATTATTAACAATCTACAATGGGATCAACTAGTAGTGAAACTTTTATGGTAAATATTTATCTGCAATATGAACTTGATGATAGCCTTTCCATAATTGTACTTTGGAAAATATTCTCTCCCCCTTGTAACTGTTAAAAGATCATAAATAGAAAGGATTGGATACTTTTTTTTAATGCTCACCTCGCTGGCAGCTTAATTAGATGTCCTTATGGAACACATAATGGAAATTTTGAAACAAAGATCAAAAGTGTACATATTGTCATATACTAGTGGAACTTCTAGATCCTCAACACTTGGCTTGATAAGAACACCAAATTTTTTTATTCACCTTTTAGTGAACGAACAATAGACTTTGTAAGAAAACTAAAGAATTTATTGCCAAACACCAAAGAATTTATTGCCCTTTTAGCCAATCATTTTACTTGTAACAACAGACACAAGAGGAAATTATGAAGCATATCTATCTTCCTACAACTTAATTTGTTTCTTGTTTTGAAATCTGAGGATACGGTCTTCTTTGGGATATAGTTGAATTTTGTTCTAAGCTAGAATGGCTCTATCCTGGCTGATCTCATGATGCTGAAATATTTAATGATTGTATAGGAGACATTAGGTGCATATCCTATGCAATGTTGAATGTGATATTGAAAATATATTTCTATGCACCTCAATCTAAAAAAATACTTGTTCTGCCTGATTAGTTTTTCCCCTCGATAAAGATTTCCTATTCCTTTGAAATTTCCATGAAGTTTCAACTTACCTTTTGAGCTATCTCTTTCTTTGTTACTTTATCTCTACAATTATTAAGGCCACTTTTTGGTTCTGCCCCTTGTGGCTTATTTTGAGGGTTTAGTTGTCTCTGATGCTTTTGAAATTTTCTTTGTTCCACCGACTTGGAATTTTGTTTTAACCTTTGGGTAATCTTTCTTGTAGTGTGGTCTTATATGTCTACAACATTTCCTAGATGACCCCTTCATTTTATAAATATTACTCTTAGGCTTTTAAAATCATTTTAGAGGATTTTCTGGGAAACAAAACTTTTTGATGGGCACTACTCAACGCTTGGACCTCTTTATCTTGTTGGAACAAACAAAATATTTTAATAACATTCATGATACCATGAGCTGAAATAAATGTGATTCTTGCAAACACAACCACATGCCACAAGGGCTTCTTTGTTAGTCTTGCAAAAGTTTCAATCCCTTTTCGATGTTGGATCTTGATCAAGAAACTTGCTGTTTTATCCAGCCTTGTCTCTTCAAACAATTGGTTAGTTTGTTTACTCTCAAGCTATCTTCATACTTGATATGTATGTCACCATAGGCTGCACACTCCATGATGTAGTGCCATTCTATCTCCACCATGCCCTTGTTACAAAACATGCATGTTCTCATTTCCCATTCCTTCCGAGACACAATCTGCTTGCCAGTCTAACACCTAAGATGATGCGGGCTAGTCCTTAACTGAGCCATCAACATTTTTGCCTTCCACTTAATTTCTGCTCCTATGTATGCCTTTTTGTCATGTTCCCATGTGGTAGCATGCTTTCTTCTGTCCAAATTGCTTTGTCCACGTCTGTCCTGAATTTCACTCACATGCTTTTTTATTTGATCATTAGTCTTTGGGCACTCCTACGTGCTAATGCCCCATTTACTCATCCACTTGTTCTATTTTATCCACATGTTTTTCCTTTAGTTTAGGTCTTCCCCTATCATCATTTTGGGCCAATAATTTGGGTCTTTTAAAAATAACTTATTGTCCTAGTCATTGCCGATGTGCCCAATGGAAAAATACTTGTTTCGGCCAATAGAATTCCATATATAATTGATGTTTTGGCTTTGAGGCTGCTTGTGATCAAGTGGTTTTGGAAGGGATTCTTTTTATTTGTCACTTTTTTAGCATTTCCAATTTTGAAGGATTTAGTGACTATTTTGTATGTGGAATCCACAAACAATGACAAGTGCATCAAGGATGTGAGGCTTGAGGCCATCTTAGTAGTGTGGAATAGGGTACTCATGGTATATTAGGGAGGCGGGTCATTGAAGATTCCATCTTATAAATATAATCATTTATTGTCCCTATCTAACTCATAAGAACAAATTGATCAAAGGCTTCTTGTTTGTTATTTTCTAGGGCAGTCCTTTGGATTAATGCCCGGTAAGCTCTTTCCAATGTTTGAAAGGATCACATGTTTTTGCTTCCAACTAGTTTGCAAGTTGGTCTTTCATCTCTTAGCTTCCATTCAAAAGTAAACTTATCACAGCATTCTTTTCACAATGTTCCTGAACCGTACATACTTTAAAAGGCATTTACACCAATCTCAGCCAGGACACATAAGTAGCACTCGTACCTTTTCAATGAAATTCAGGAAAGAACATTTTTCCACATATTGGCAGCATTCTCTTGATTTCAAATGTCTGCTGTTATCTTCTATAGACATGTATTAGTGGTTTCCTCTTGGCAAATCCAGCCTTGCGCAATTCTGTCCTTTTTCATCCAAAACTCAACACTGATGTTTCTCAAGGGGGCCTATTTCTTGTTGCATATCAAGCAGGGTTTTCCTCAAGAATGACATTTCTTTGTTGGGGTATACTTTTACATCCCAACATTTCTCTGTTTTAATGGAAATTGGATGATTATATTCAAAATGTGTGCCATCTTTTTCCTTGGGGAGAAAATTTAAACGAACCTTTGATATCATTGTTACAAGGCCAGTGAAACTACTCAACAGTAAAAATTGATTGGTATAGAAAGAGTTAGCAAGCAATGGAAATCCCAAAATTCAGACTTGCTAAAAATTTACCTTTCAACTGGCATGTCTGCTGATTCACTCAATTAGGGAAAGAATTATTTCCATCACGAGTTCCAAGGAGGCCCTCGTTCAAGGTTGTTACCATATGAGTTTTTGTCATTTCTTAGTTGATAATGCCTTACAAATGGGCCTAATGACATAATCCTACCAACACATTGGAGTCACACCCTTGGTGCGTCAGATCTATTGCTCTAATCAGTGCTGCTAGAACACCAAAAATAAGTTTGATGCCATAACGTGTGTCCCTCCCACCTCTAGCTGTCACTTACCATTTATCCATGCAAACCTCCTTACAACTCCTAACAAATACCAAAACCATCCAAGCGAATATGCTGTGTGAACAACATATGACTGCAACTTGTATGTGCAAGCACTAGATTATTTTTTTAGCAAAACATTCAAGGGTAATAAGGAAAACTTGAACAAACTTTGTGATGAGGTGTTATTAAATTACTAAATTACAAGTACTGGCGTAGGAGGAACAAGTACTGGGGTCAACATTATTTAGAGGACACTTCCTCATTTGGCTAACAGAAGGGATTGCCCTCTTCCGACCTTATGAATTTCTTAATAATTTCCTTACAGCCCTTTGCAGGAAGCTGCAAGATTAGGTTCACCAAAGGGGGATCTATATGAGGCTTTAAAGTTTATGTCTACACATGCAGAGACAACTACTAAATTTGGAAATAGGGGTGAATCAAATAAGGCATTTATTAATAAATAATAAATAAATGCTTTATGGATGAGTTGAAAGAAGGCCGCAGGTTATTCTTACAAAGTTCAACTCCTTACATGGGTTGGAAGCAGATTTATATCCTGTAGTAGCAAAATAATTTCCCTCTAAAGCAGGAAATGGGTGATAAACATCCCTTCAACTGGCTTTTTGTCATACTACTGCAAGTACTGTTGTATGTTATATTGATAAAATAAAACCTTGAAGATTCTTACTACTTTGCCAAAACCAATGGAGAATGTTTTACACACTAACATATCTTGCTCGTGAATCACACTCTGTATCTTCAAATAAAGCTTGATGGGGTGTGTCTATAATGAGCTCCTGTACCTTGTTGACTTTAAAGAGACTAAAACCTGTTAATGGTTTCTTAACCCTTGAAGAATGGGTGCCATCCTATGTTGCCCTATATCTGCAAACTTAATGACTTTGTGAATTTATGCTAATTTATCATGTTAGTCTGCTTTTTCACCCCTATGCCCTCAGATGATTTTCCCCCTTTTACCCCATGAAGACTTTGATTTATAACCTAAAATACATAGCACATTAAATAAGGGGCTAGGGAGGTTATCTTTAACGTGTTAATATTAAAAATTGGGTTGTAATAGATATAGTCTATTTAGGCTGGATGCAATAAAATCTGGTCCTTCTGTGAATCAATTATGGGGTGTCTGAATTTTCAGTGTGGTGCCAGACGAATCTGAAAAGTACGCTAATTGATGGAGTCTACAGCTATTTGTATCAATGTTGGCCAAAGCTGCAGGACCCTTGGTACCTATGTTGGGTGAATCCGGGCAATAGAAAGATATAATAGGACTAATGAGCCTACAAGACCGTTGTCAATAGTCATTGAATCTTGTTCAAAATTATATATAGTAGGTAAGCTGTCTTGGTGTGGATGCTCTCATAGTCCCGGCCTTGCTCTTCCAGTATGGACTGCTTATTTGCAGGTTTTTTTCTAGAATCACTTGTAAAGTTGGCCATCAAATGGCAGGAAAAAATTCAGAGCAAAGAAGTTAGCTTGTAAGGGAACATAAACGTTCTTTTTAGTTTTTACATGGCTATTACCCATCTCTTTCGTTCTTTTAGGCTGGAGGAGAAATTAGAGTTAAGTCTTTTGCATAGTGGAACTTGAGAATTACTGCACTAGTTCTCAGTGGTACAAAGGTTCATTTCTACTAATAATTAAGTGAATGTTGCGGAACACCTTTTTTGTTTATTCATTTTAACAATTTGTGGTAATTTTTTTTATGAGCCTATTTATATTTTCTTTTTATATTCATGTTTTGTTAGTTATATTAAGAAGCCTTGTTTCTTGTTTCTTGTTTTTATATGCCCATGTTGACGAAAGTAGTGTTGCATGTAGGGGTTATCAAATACAACACGAGTGATTGTAATAACGCCTCCACCTATATATGAAGATGCACGCCGAGCTTATGCCAGGTGGGAAGTTAGGGAAGCTTCATTTGTTCAAGTGGTTTTTGGTGCAAATCCTAACTTTAAAGTTTCTATAATGCTTGTAATGATATTATTAGTGCTAGTTTAGTCTTTTGTTCGTTCCTATGTTCAGGTGATTTTAACTCACAGTTATTGGAGTTTTGAAGTGACTTTGCTGCATTCCATCTTAAGATGAAACTCTTCAAATAAATCAAGCTTGATGCCATCACTAAATTAGATTTTCCTTTGCATTCAACTTCCATGCAAATGCTGCATCCTAATTGTACTCTGATTTCACCCAATTGAAAGATAAAAATTTCAATTTAAATGGTATCTGGTTGATTCCCAGAATATGAATATGCTGTATAATTGCACTGGATATTGTGTGGTATACTTTCAGTTATACTCGGTAAACTGGTTAGGACTAGGCATTTTCCCAAATAATTCTTATATTTTGACATTTCCTTTTCTGTATGTTAGAAGAGCCATTGGGAACATTCTCCAATTTGGAAACTATATCATCTGTTTGTTTTGTGAGAGGCAGTTTCCTAAACAATTCCTTTACTCGGACATTTCCTCTTCTGTATGTTAGAAAAGCTTTACTGATTTTTTTTCAAAGAAGGAGATTCATTTCCTTTTAGGGATCCATTCCCTATTTCTTCTTTGTACATGCCTACATCATATAAGGTCCTCATATCAATTACCTTTGCTTTCCTGTTTCAAGTTCATGGCATGTTCCTCATCAAATACCTGAAAGAGATTCTTAATATTTAGAAAATATGGATATCCAAGTTTTCAAGATACAATCAATGTTTGCCATAATTGATGAAGGATCATTTATATGGTCTCATAACTGATGATGTTGATCGTATAGAGCTCTTTTCATTTTATGAAGAAGCAAGTCTTGTGATCAATAAGTTTGTGCTTCTTATTCCAGAGAAGGTGGTTTTAATTATATTGGGAAGATAGCAAATTGGCTTCAAGTTTGTACATCTACCAAGTTAGCTAAAACATGTGTGAAATTGAACTTGAATAAGTTTGGAGGTTGAGGCTTTTGTTTGGATGAAGCCCACAAACTATGAAATATTCATTTAAGATGCAGAAATTGTTTTCATTTAGCTTCTTTCTGCGTGAACTTGGTGGTCAAGATTCCTTGAGAGGAAAGATAAGCTTCAAGAAGGAAATGAAAGATTCCTTGAGAGGAAAGATAAGCTTTAAGAAAGAAAATGAAAGATTTCAATGAGTTCAAAAAAAAAGAAAGACATGGCAAAAGAACTATATAATAATATCATTCTATAGATGATATGGGAAATTATGATCACTAAAGACGGTACCTCTGCTTTATTGGATCAGAATGGTCAAGCATCATAATAACCTTCATGCTTTGGAGGCTATTTTTTTCTGAATTCTAAAAACTATTTCTATTAGGCTGGAAATCTGTTTTGGGATTCTTTTCCAAGTCCCAAATCTTTAATAAACATTTGAAGATGGGTCAAATGTTTTGTACTTTTTTTAAATCAAATCTAGAAATGCGTGAAATAAAAATTGAATTTGATGTTTTGGGCCGCATTTTGTGGCCCATCATCAGGATGAATGATTACTGGTCGGAGCTTCTTATATAGATAACTCCAAGTACAAGATTATACACGAGAATCATTTACAATAAAATTTTGAGTGTAGATATTTGTGAGTGTTGTGTTAAACTTGAGCTTTTTACATGGAAATGATGGATGCTTGCACATTTCACTTTGATTCTCTTATGAAAGTTTGTTTCTCCTATGTAAAAATGACTACAAGGGAAATAAATATGATAAATGCGACTACTTGACCTTGGATCAATTGGATCGTTTGAAGATTTGAACACAATCCCAATTTTTTGTAGATATAATAGTGGATTTAATGCTAATAAGAGATATAACGTTTCCACAATCTATAAGAATTAGGGAGCAACTTTTGGATACAACTGTGTATGCTATTTTTTATTGATGTTTCAGATCACACTTTGTGATCCATCAGCAGGACATTCCGGATCATACTTTGTGATCCATCATTAACACGGTTCAGATTTTATGTTGTTCCTTAAAATCTTTATTGTTTCATTTGAAATCCCCTCAATTCATGGTAGAAATGTGTTGGCTAGATTTTTTGCACAGCCAAAAACCTAGGCAGTCATGAGATAAATCTCCCTCATTTATCGATGAGGCTCCTGTGTAAGATTTCCATCAATTATGGATTTGAGTAATTGTTCGTGGGTTTTACTTTAATTGCAAAGCTCATGAGCCATATCTAAGCAATTTTGCAGCAAGTAAGCAGCTATAAAGAAATATTTGTAGAAAAGGAAAATAATTGAATCCGGGAAAAAAGAAGAGAAAATGTGCATTCTAACTAATAGTTCGCAGTGTTGGTCTCATGCACAGATAAAACAAACAAATCTCAAAATACAAAATTTAAAGGAAAGGAAAGGAAAGTTTCAAATCTAGATCTGAGATAACACAAAATTTATGCAAAGATCTACATAGAAGTAAGAAAC
Source organism: Taxus chinensis (assembly GCA_019776745.2). Taxonomy (NCBI): domain Eukaryota; kingdom Viridiplantae; phylum Streptophyta; class Pinopsida; order Cupressales; family Taxaceae; genus Taxus; species Taxus chinensis. The sequence continues at coordinate 59,205,830 of CM034152.1, read as the reverse complement.
AAATGCACCGTTGACACAAAGTTCTCCGGAAATCTGCCTCCTTTCAATTCCTTAGCTTTCAGAAAGATATCAAGGGTTTCAGCTCAAAGTCTGGAACACAAGAATGCTGATTACAAATTCTGATTCTTAATCTGTAGGCTCTTCCTCTATTTATAGTGTATAGAAGGCCATTACAAATAGGAAATTTTTAATGAATTCCTGCATGCGGAAGCTATAGAAAAGGCAACTGCTGACAATCTTCCTCATGGAATTACTCTTTGTATGACATGCATGATTTATAACTGAAAATAGAACCTTCTATTTTGCATGTCTGCCACCTATTTCCAAGTAATTGACTCTTTCAAGTAACGACTTTTAAACCAATCACTTAAGTTTTATAATTTAATTGATTGCTCAATTACTTTGCCGGAGAAAATAAGAGAAATAAGAAGAAAGAGGAAAAGAAATTAGAAGAAAGCCGGAACACTCCCAATTTTGTTCTTCTTCGATATTCTGCACGCAGTTGACTCTTTTGCCTTTGATTCTCACCAAACTGGATTTGGAAGCAGATGACTGTGATTTGCTTGTGGGTGTTACCTTTGACCTGTCTTCCCCTTTTATCCTTGAAGCTCTTGAATTCTTCCCTGGTATATGCACCAGCACAATGTTTGCTATAAATAATTCAGACAAAACTCATCATCTTTTATTTTTAATTGTATATGAGCAATTTTAAATTTGGAAAGCACTTCGGATGAATGCAAATACAAGTAAATTCAATGAAGGATTCAATTGGAAGATTGGGAGAACATGCACAAGCTCCTGAAAGGAATTTTCCATGCAATGACTTCCACATGAGCTGCATTAGAAACAAGAGGATGAATTTTCGTCGGAAGCCTTTGCAATTATGAGAGCTGCATCTATTTCTTCCTCTGATTCTGAAGATATATTCAATGTATTAGACATTGATTTTGACTTCCTTTCACCAATATGAGCACTTGTGATGAATACTTGCAATTGATTCAGATAAATATGGAGTCCATGGCATGAATACTCAATTTTCATCACCAAAATTTGCTTATAAAGCCTGCTGCCCTAAAATTTGAGACTTTGCTTACATTGCCAAGCAAGCAAAAATATTATTTAATTCACCTGGGCACTTATACCAACATGCAGATGCTTGGAATAATAAAAATAAAGCTATTCCAACCCCAGGCGCCAAAACTGGAAGCTTCCCGGCAGTGGAAAATATTCTTTAATGCAAAATACTCCTACCCTTGGTGCCAAAATCCTTTCGGGTTGCAAACTCCATCAAAAGAATTAATTGCTTCTCCCTTATGGCGTCCCATGCTTATATAGCTATGTGCATGCTATTTTTAATAATTGCCTTTCCCTATTTTTGGCAATTAATTAATTAAAAGCCATGCTTCTTCTTCCAATTTGGGCACCCAAGTCTGCATGCCTCTGATTGCTTTTTATGAATTTATTTTATTTATTTATAGCATGCATCCTTGACTTCTCTTTAGCTCATCCACTTGCATTGTCTTTCCTTCCATTTATGGCGCCAAAATTGACTAGAAATAATATTAATGAATATCATTAAATGCATGTATAAATGCCAAGGTGGGTCACACTTTTTGGCAAGGGGAATTGCTAAAAATAGGAAGTCAAACAATGAGAATTTTCACCCTGCAATGCAGCTCCAAAAATCCCATTTTCCACTTAAGTGATTTGGCTTTCATAATGAGAATTTTCACCCTGCTAGGTAGGTAAGAAATTCCCGCTTGCCTGCCACTGCCAAAATTCCCACTGGCAGCTTAAGTGATTTGACTTGACGGGAAAAAGTAACCTGCTAGGCAGGTAAGAAATTTCCGCCTGCCCATCACCTCTAAAATTCCCACTGGCAACTTAGATCTATTATCCCAAAAAGTGCGACTTGCATGAAAGATAACTCTTTTCCAAAAGTGCGACTTGCATTATGACTTATGCCTTTAAAATTGCATGAAAATTCGTCACTTAAGGTAGTGTGGAAATTGGACGCGGAAGGCAGCTTTGAAAATTGCGACTGGCATGAAGAATGCATTTCTTTCCTTTTTTGGTGAAGAAAACACAAGGAAAAAATAAAATTTGCCATTTTTGGAAAGGGTCCGGGAAGATGTAGCAGCAAAAACTTGCATGTGCCATAACTTTCATTCCGTGGCTCCTTTTTAGGTGCCATTTTCTTTAAAAGTGCATATTTTCTCGAGCTCTACGCATTGATGGCAATATTTTTCTTATTTTCACAAAATCCATTTTTACACCATTTTGGACCAATCAACTTCTTGCATTCTCCTGAAAGAATCTTGAGCTCTGATCGCTTTTAGACAGATTAGTAATTAAAAATATTGGATATCTTTTCAAAACGCCAGGCCTGGGAAAAGGTCTGACAGAAAGAATGGATAGGCTACGGGAATTGCCAGAGAAAACAAACCAAAACACAGATAAAAAGAAATAAAATAAAACAAAAGAAGATGTGGGCAATTGCTCGAAAAATTTCTCCAATTAGCTAATATGCAAAAATTCTTCCCCCCAGGTGAATGTTCTGTGGTAATAATGATGGGGTGAAGTGCTTTATATAACCTAAATCCTCCAATTTTAGCTCAATCTATTTTTAAAATAACTTTATTTATTTAATAAATAAATAAATTAAACGCTTGCAGACAAGGTCTGATGAAGGAATTGAGTGAGCTTTGACATGTGGGTATTTGTCGAATTTGGCTTTTATGACTTTTGGGGATATCTTAGAGCAGTGTAAACAACTGCAGGAAAAAGAAACACAAAACGACCCATTACTTTGAAAAGAACGAATTTTTTTAAAAGGGGTAGTCCTAGATTTGATATCTTGGGGACACCAAAATGCCTTTTGAAGACTCCATCATCTTGGGATCAGTTCTTAGATATATTCTTCTCAATATTTTGAACACTCTAGTTATTTCCTCCATCTTGTAGCTATTCTTTCTGAAAAAGTTTCTTGAATATAGCTTCCCTTCTTCTCTGTGTTCCTCATCTCCAATTCTATAAGCCTTGATGGTGAGTGGTTTGAGTAATGGAGGCAAAGATAATCAACAGGGCCACTCTTTAGCCAATTGAGATTTTGAAGCAAACCCCTGATATATCACAAGCCTGTCAAAAACTCAAAGTTATAAGAGACCCTTATTGTCCTCACACTATGAAGATGATGGATCCACATTGATTCTGCATCCAAAGAAACCCATCTGGCATTGAGAACAAGTGTAGGGGCTTGTTTATAATGTAAAAAATGATAATGACCGTGTGCATCATATTATATGAGAATGATCCACTGTTCTTTATGGCTCTACGGCGTAGGGGCCCTTTTTACTCGAATTGGATTGGGCTTTAGCTGAGATAGTTCAAACACTTCTCCTTCGTCTCTTCATCAAGTGCAAGCAGTCCGTTCCTCATCATATCATTCTTGCGGAGTTTGGGGCTCGTCCTTTCAGGATGGAAATCATTTTTGAGCTGGCTTCCTTTTTGCACCGTATCTAGAGTTTTGCTGACTCGATGGATGGGAGGGATAGGTACCCCTATTTGGCATATTGTTCCTCGGAGAGCATTGCCCTTTCTAATTCTGCAGGTTGCATTTGTTGTTGGTACATCGGGGCTTCTGCTCTCTTAAGGTCAGTGAGTAATAGGATGGATCGTCTTCTTCCTTTTTAATACTCCATGGACGCACCGACTCATCTCCTACCTTCCAGACAGGAGCTGAACATGATCATCAGAGAGGATATTTGCAGATAGTTCATCCACACCACTTGGGTGAAACCCTCATGGGGTGTTATGCCCAGAGATGTCTTTTTATGTGGAACACTTCTTGGAGTTGAGGGAAGGACTTATTATTTGTCCTCAGTATACCCTTCGCCATTGGATGCACACTCTTCGCATTCCCTTGGGTCAGTTCAGAGTGGGTTCTTATAGGCTTCGGATTGAGGTGGACCACCAAATTGATCGATCAGACAAGACTTGCCAGCTATGCACTCTTCAGGAGGTTGTGACAGAAGCCCACTTCATCTTCCGTTGTCCCACCTACTACGAGATTGGGGGGTTCCATTATATTTTTAGAGGGACCATGCACTTATTGATTTTTTCGAATATGTCGATTAGAAGTGCCTGGCTTTATACAAGCATGAGGCTCTTAGGCTTCGGGATCACACTATTCAGATACTTATTAGAGAAGACTCTCCCTAGAGGATCACTTCCTTCTTTCCGGATTTACCCTAGGAGAGAGGCAGTAAGCACCATATCGATACCAACCCAACATCACACTCCGGATCAATACAATTTAGGGGGTCCATATTTAACCCCATGATTTATCCCAGGCATATTATACCAATCCCAGTACCAGAAGACAAACTAGATCCACAGGCCCTTGAGGCATACTACTTTCGACATACAACAACACACAGGGAGATCCTGTCATCTCACCTCCTCTTCCTCGTCTTTGGATCATCATACTATTATGAGTTTCTTCCAGTCGGCCTCAGATATTAAGAGAGACGCATTCACCATTCCCAGATAGACATTCCCCATTGCTTCTTCTGGGTTTTATTCCCTTCTCATGCTTTGTATTTTTTTGGAAACCTTAGGGTTTCCCGCTTCGCCTCGTTTTTGGTCTCTGGCCTCTTCTCTTGCTTTGTACTTCTTTCGGAAACCTTTTGGTTTCCTACTTTGTATGGACACATTTGTACTCTGCAGTCCCTTTGACCTACATTTGTGGTTATTCATTGGACATTAACGTAATTATCTTATCTTATGTTATCTTATTTGTGCAAAGAGCCATCTCCAATCACGCCAAATAGGCCCTTGCATGGTCAAAGTCATCTCAAACAGGTCATCTTGGGTGATAAGATATTGGATTTCCTTAATAATAGACCTGTCTTTGGAAAGTAAAGCATACTCACAAGCTAAGGGTCGCCAATCCTTCCAAGTATGTGTATTGTTGTCTCTCAATCTTTCCAAAATAATATGCCTTATTTGTTGAATGTACAAGCCTTAAAGCACTGGATAGTAGCAAGAGACATATCCTAAAGTTTCTAAGTCCATATAGTTTTGTTGGTAAGATCCCGTCCATTTTGGCTGCCTGAAGCTTTCCATGTGACCAATGCTGCAATCTTTTATCAGGCTGTCTAGATACTCTTGAGAACAAATGACCTAACACTCTGAAAATTTGTAGAATCAACAATGACATCACAAAGCTTTAAGGAACCATTGATCTTGTTCAAAGGGAGGATTATTAAAATCAGACGCCTCACAAAAATCTTCCATAGGACAACCCTTCCCAACAATGTATCACCCATTTGGCTGCCAAAATACAGCCCCTTGTGAAAATATCTCGTAAACCCTGTCCTCTTTCCTTGGGCATAATGCAAACAACCCAAGGCACTAAAGGGAGACCTTGAACACCACCATATTTTGACCAGAGATATGTATGCAAAATGCGTTCGAGGCGAAGAAATTGAGTCTTTGATGGCAGCCAACATGAGACATAATAAACATGGGATACTTGTAAAATTCTGCTCACCACAGTTAATTTAATCTAATGCGTTGAAGAACCCACTCCCACATGCTCACTGGAGAAAGATGATAACCAAATGGAATGCCCAAAAATCTGCCAATAGTACTTGGAGGAACAAATGACCACTCTGAAAGAATGCAAGAGGTCACATTATCCCAACCAACAAGCCAATATTTATATTTTTGATGGCTCACCACAGCCCTAGAAGCAATGCAAAAAGTATCAAGACACTCCTTAGTAACATCAATTGAGTTCGGAGTGGCTTGAATAGAAAGGAGAGAGTCATCCGTAAAGTGATTGTTAAGTATTTGGGATTCATAAGGCAAATAAATACCATGAAGTCTCCCCCGAGAACAAGCAATTTCCAGAAGTTAACCTAGAGCATCTGCCATCAGAGCATAAAGATATAGCGCAAGTGGGCAACCCTACCTTATAGAGTGATGAAGCAAAATGTTGGGAGAAAGAACATTATTAATTGAAACAAAAGAGGAGGCACGAGAAAATATAGTGCTCAACATCAAAACAAACCATGAGCCAAAGCCAAGAGCAATCAGCATTTCATAAACGAATGACCAATCATTTCGATCATATGCTTTATCAAATTTAAGCTCGAGGAAGAGTATCTGTTGTGTAGTTCAACTAGTCCAATCCATACCTTTCCAAGTAGACAAAACCGTGTCCAAAATGAAATGTCCTTGAACAAAACCAGTTTTTTCCATGCGGACAATCTGGCTAGCAATGCGTCACATTCTAAGTGCTAAAGCTTTGGCAAAGATTTTATATGCAACACTCAACAATGTAATAAGACGCCATCCACTTATAGTATCTCTTCCAGCTGATTTGGGCATTAATCCAAAATTCAGATAAAGTGCCTGAGGTGAAAATTTTAGTTGCTAAACAACTAAGTCGTCACCAACACTATCCCACATTGCTTTGTAAAATTCACATTGTAAACCATCAAGCCGAGGAGATTTGCCATTGTGCATTGAAGAAAGAGCAATATACAATTCTTCTATGGAAAAATCAGCACCACGCTTGCTTTTAAATTCCATCTTTCCTGCAGGTTGGTGCTTTTCCATATGATATACTTTTTTGCTTTAATAGAGAAATTACTTCTTTACAAAAACAGAAAAGAAAAGCTAAAAAAGAGATTAATACCATAGACATGCAATTCACTTTAAAGCTGTTGGGTTTTTTCCAAAGAGGTCAACTTAGAAGAGTTTTATTATTATGTTCACAAGCAGATACTCAGTATTTTTAGCAATAAGATGTGGTTTGGCAATCAATAGTTTGTTGGTAATTTCAAATATGTGCGCTTTTACAGTAAATTTGCTTGTCTTGACTTCTTTATGCACAAAATTATATGTTCCTCAAGTGAAGAATGCAGTTCTTGTCTTCTGGCTTTCATTACTTGTGGCATTTTCATTATTCATGTTGTTGCCCAATCTCTCTTGTAGTATTGTTTTTTATTAGTTATTATGGGTGCACAATCGTAGGCCCCACTCCCTGTTCCAATTCGTCATGTACATCAATATTTCTGTAGGTACTGCACCACACCTTGTGTATTTTGGGTGTCCCCCACTTTAGGTCACCCGACCGTGAGTGGGATTTTAACATGAGTTGCAAATTTACAAATGTTCTGCTTGACCATTACATTACAACCTGGGGGATGCCCAATATCTCTTGTTATTAACCCTATGCGTTTGACATGTAATAAGCTTCTATATGCAAGAATATAAAATAGATAAGCATAACTTTTTACTTTGGCCATTAAATATAGACTAGAAGAAAATTGCCAGCTTAATTGAGGCTGTCCAATAATTTCTAATAATAGATCCATCCACCTCTGATCTGACACGTGTTTAGGATTTTTCAATTTACATAGAATCTCTTTGACCTTGTATTGATAGCAAATCTTAAATGTATAGATATCTAGAAAATATCTCACTCCCAATTACGATGTTCTTTGTTTTCTCTCTATGGATTGGCTGGTTCTGGTAATTGATGTATCAGTACATCTAGATAAATCTGATTATAGATTGTGTACTCAAACTGAGAATTGCTCCCTCCAATATTTTTTTGGATTCGAGTTATTAGTGAACATGTGAACTTAGACTTTCCTTACAAACTCTAGTTTCTAATGATCTTTCTTGAATTTTGATTCATTTATGCCAAGTGTTTTTTTTGAAGAACACAAGGGAAAGAACAATATTAAATGTCTATTACATGGATGCCAGAATATTGTGTTCATGTACTCAAAATGTCTTGCTTATTAAAGCAAAATGTGAACTGTTTTCGGAAACTTTGTGTTTGTGTGTGCATGCATGCATGTGTATATTTGAAAGTAACTAATAAATAGTAGCAGTTTTTTGTCCCTCATAAAATGTCTGCTTTTCCGTTTGATATTATTTCAATACCATAGTTTCATTAAGCAATTTTTTCTTGTAAATCACCATCTTACATTTTTGTTCCCATTAAAACTAAGATACAGATAGGATAGGAATTCAAATATCTCTATTATCCCAAGATTTTGCTAGAAGAGTAATCAGTTGAAATTCTTTTGTCATATTACAAACCATAATACCTGTATGATGCAGAAGCAGGTGGGGTAGGCTTGCCGGTGAATATCTTGATCGTACAAACGAGCATGCAGGAAATTATTCTGAAGTTTGTGTAGAAGTGGCAAAGAAGCTGGATTGTGGCATAATCAACTTATGGGAATTGATACAAAGATCAAAAAAATGGGAGACAGAGTGTCTCAGGTCAGTATATAATTGTAGGAGACAATTCTTATGTTATTGGTCATCAACTACAAGAGGTGAATCACCATTTATTGTGCATGCTATTGGTTAAGACTAATTTCTTTGCATCCTAATGATATTTGTTTCCAAGATTTAAGACTATCAAATTTTTCCTGTATCTGATTGTATGAGGCATAGTGTTATTTCTGCTTTCGTTTTTATTATTAATTTCTATTGTGTATTGGATGCTTATAATATGATGCTAAAGCTCAATTAATAATTTAATTACCTTTGAAAAATAGAGCATAAATCAGTCTAGACTGCACGGATATGAGTACGGGTTCGGTACGCTGAAACGTCAATTTTTTAAAAACCTCGGGTATGGTACGCTTTTGGGTACATTATATATATATAAAATTATAAATTTAAAGAAATATTTGCATACTTATTGAAATCTAATACCCATACAACTTAAAATCATTCATAGAACATGAAAACAAATTTCCAATACTTTGAGAATTGAGACTTGAGTTTGTATTGATTCATAGTGTTCAAAACAATAACATAATAGTTAATGACATAGACTGTATTATAGATTTGATAATTCATTATTAATGCCTTAAGCTTGAGTTAGACGTATCATTGGGCATTAAAAAATTAATTAAAGTCATGAAATATTTTAATTCCTTTCTCAAACCAAAGGAGGGCAGAACAGCCTCTTGTCAAGGCAAGAATCTTGTCATTATATTTCTGATTCGACGAAATTGATTTGTAGGCTTGGCACCTAATGTCAAATGAAGAGAAGATAGGCTGCCCAACCACCAAGTGCTTCACTTGTTCCCATGCCTTCCAAATTGACTGAAGAATAAAGGACCCATGAGGAGCAACAAGAAAGCCCCCAAAATGGTAAGTCAACCAAATGAAGTCCTTTTCATCTCTCTCGACCCTTCAGAGCCTATTGGCAATGTTGAATCTCACATGAACTTTCCAAATTTCAATTCCAATCAAAGCCCTCATGTTTTATTTTATTTTTTGCACTTAAAAAAAGAAAAAGAGAAAATTGTGGGTACCCTCTGGGTACTCTGGGTACTTTGTGGGTACACTTTGGGTACTCTTTTTATTTATTTTTTTGCACTTAAAAAAAAGAAAAAACTGTGGGTACTCTGTGGGTACGTACCCACTGTGTACTCGTACCCGTACCCAAAACGTACCCAACCTGGTACGAGGGGGTCTAGGGAGTTTCCGTGCAGTCTAGAAATCAATCATAATAATCCCCGGATTTGGATGACTTCGACCCCAGTTGCAGTTTCAAATCTCATAACAACGTAAATCCAGATGGGCTGTAAATACCTCCCATCAAGGCTATAAAACAGGAAATAGAGGTGCCAATAACACTTTGGGAATGAGTGAAAAAGAAAAAAGGAAATGCAAACCTTGTGAATATCTATCATAGGATGGTGGTACAACATTTGAATCGACGCAGGTGACCAAGCTGTATGTATCGACGCAGGTTCTTCAACCAAAACTCAATTGTTTTTTCCTTGTCTCATTTTCCTGTCTATCGTGGGTAATACGTGAGCTTGTTCTTATTGGTTTTTCCCATATCTCGATCCCTAGGGATCGAGATTGGGTTTTGTCGAATTCTTGTTGCACCAAACCCTTTTTTGTCTCTGTATGTTGCCTTCGTCTGGGACTTCGTCCTATCGTGATCATCTGTATTTACCGCTGCTGTTAGCTTTGCCCTTCGCGTTGCTTTTGTTTAATCGTGGCTGTTTTCTTTGCCCCTCGTGCATTTAGTGAGCTATTCCTCCTTGCTGATACAGTTTGTGAGGCCACATTTCCTCTTTTCCCTCCAGCGATCTCAGTTTCCTTTTGATTCTTCTGAGTTTAGTAAATCTTCTAGGGCCTCGACTTCCTCTTTTGGCCCTAGTGGTCAAAGGATACAATCTCTTTTCAATGGAGCCCTCTAAAAATCATTTTTTTTTAGAAAGGGGATTCCTCTTGCCTGTCATTTCGCGATGCAATCAGGGGATCCCGTGATCAGCCTTATTCCTACAACATTGACATGAATCGTCTGTTCCGTATAGTCAAAGAAGACCCTAGGAAAAGTCCAGCAGGCTGCATGAATGTTGCGGATAGTACCCCGGTTATAAAAATTGCAGCGTTTGATGTTCAAGCTAATATTCGAGAATTCGAAGACAAGGCTCTTATTATTCGCTTTCTGGGGTTTAAACCGTCTCTGGCTGCGCTCAAGGAATGGGCTCAGAAAACATGGAATGCCCTAGGTGAGTAAACTGTTTCGGTATACCCTAATTGTTACTTCTTGGTTGTGTTTGCAAATAGAGCTGAAAAGGAATACATCTTCCAAGGGGGCCCATGGTTTTATGGAAGAACAAGTCTGTTCATGAAACCATGGTAACCTCTATTCAAAGCTGAAGAAGAACTCCCATCTGTAGTTCCAGCCTGGATCCAGTTATTCGGATTACGCGCGGAATTTTGGAATCCAGTGGTCTTCCAGGATATAGGTAACTCTATTGGCAAATGTGTGAGGGCAACAAATTCTACAATACACAAGCAGCAAATGGTCTATGCACGGATGTGTGTGTATATGGATATGAATCAACCGCTGCTTGCAAAAATCCTACTGGAAGTTGGGGAGGAACAATGGGAACAACAAATTGATTATGAGAATATCCCTTTTAGATGCCGTCTTTGCCATGAATATGGTCACCTTGTTAACGATTGTCCATTGCGAAACAAGGAACCAATCAAGGAGACACCTAAGCTTGAGGACTTTGTGACACCGCCAAAACGAAAGATAATAAAAGAAAAAAACATAGGTAAGGCCCAAAATAATAATACCAACAGATTTGCAGCCCTTCAATTGGAAGAAGCAGTGGAAGAAGTGCAGGAAACCCAGGTCCCGGAAACTCAAATTGCTCAGCCTTACCAACAGGTTCAAGGGAATCTTCAGCTTCAGTCAGATTCTAAAGCATTGGTGGCGCACCAAGGAAATACGGCAGAAATAAAAAGTTACCAAAGGAAACATAAGATGGTAGAGGAACCAAGGAAGGAAGATGGGGGAAATGTTACTTACTGTGACCACCTCCCTTGGCAGCAACACCCCCTCTTGAGAACAACCCCACAGAAGTTCAACAAGAACAATGTAAAAAACTAAGGATGGACTCTACTCTATGAGCAGGAAGGAAAACTAATCAACTTCGTCTTCAGAAAGCAGGGCAACAATTAACGGGAAATGATAAAGTTGGGGATTTGGCTTCAATCTTTGAACAACCCCCACAATGAAGCTGATTACTTGGAATGTTCAGCTTCTATAGAATTCATGGCAGCATTGGTTCCAAATATACATAGAAAATTCCAAGTTGTCTCTTTAAGCTCACAGGGAGCATCTGGAGGCTTGGCATGCATATGGGATCCCCAACAAGTTCAATATCTAGATAGTGGACACCAAGGTGTTCTCTATATGGTGGTTAGGTATGTTCCTCAAAACCAAATCACTCTGATATTGAATATATATGCCCCACTACAGGTGGAGGCCAAAAAAGCCCAGTGGAAGATTATTCAAAATATTATAGTAGCACATCCTGCCATACCAGTCATTATAGGGGGAGACTTCAATACAATTCTTTTCCCTCATGAGAAACAAGGGGACAACTCTACTCTGGATGCATCTGCTGTCAATATGTTGGACTCTATACATAGGATGAATTTGGTTGATATTCAAACCCAAAACGGACTAATGACATGGTCCAATAGAAGGGCAGGGGAGAGTTGTATAATGGAAAAACTGGATAGATTTATGATATCTGAAGATTGGTTTGACTGCAACATTATACCCATTGCCAACGTTCTTGAAAACACAGGATCTGATCATTAGCCGATGCTTTTGGAATTGGGCAAATTACAACCATTCAGAGCTCCTTTTAGATTCCAATTGATGTGGCTGCAAGATGAACATCTTACTCCCTTAATTGAGAAATGGTGGAAGGAAGGCTAGCCTCAGCATGGTACCAAAATGTTCTGCTTCGCTAAAAGAATGCAACATCTCACTAACCAACTCAAGAAATGGAATGCTTCAGACTTTGGAAATTTCCATGGGAAAAAATAGGAGGTCTTGGAAGCCTTACAGGAGGTGTCCCACCAAATAAGGCTACAAGGGTACTCAAAGGAGTTGCATAAGGAAATCCTCCTCAAGCAAACATTAACCGAATGGGAACTAAGGGAAGAAATATTCTGGAAACAGAAAGCCAGAATTAAGTGGCTGAAAGAGGGAGATAAAAATACTTCCTTCTTTCATAAATCTCTTCTAGCTCACCGCTTGTATAATCATATTTCTTATCTTGATAAAGAGGATGGTACCCACGCAAATACACATGAAGAAATACAACACGTTGCCATACAATACTTTTTTGAGTTATTTAAGGCCACTACTCTAGATAGGAATGCCAAACAACAATTGCTTACTAATATTCCTTCTCTGGTTAGTGAGGCAGCCAATATGATACTTTTGAAGTAGGTTTCAAAAGAGGAAATTCAAACTGTTATATGGGCCATGAAAAAGGGGAAAACACCAGGACCTGATGGATTTTTGATAGAATTTTATTAGGAGTTTTGGGACATTATTAAAAAAGATTTGCTAGAAGTGGTGTAAGAATGCTGACAAGCAAAGACTATTCTTAGGGTCATCAACCACACTTATATTGCTTTGGTCCCTAAGAAACAGGAGGCTTCTATCATTACAAAATATCGTCCTATAGCTCTATGTAATGTGCTGTACAAAATAATTACAAAAGTCATCGCTGAACGGTTGAAATCTATCATTGACACAGTAATATCTCCAGAACAAGGCGGGTTTGTTCCTCAGAGAAATTTTTGATGACATTGTGTTGGCTCAGGAAGCTCTCTTTTCCATGGACTTTCAAAAGAAACCAGCTATGTTTTTAAGGCTTGATTTGTCTAAAGCTTTTGACAAGGTAAGTTGGTCTTTCGTTTCTGACATTCTCCTTCGTTTTGGGTTTTCTCCTATTTGGGTTCAGTGGATACAAGCCTGCATTTCATCGGTTTCTTACTCAATTTTGGTCAATGGCACTCCTACAGCTAAATTTATTGCATCCAGAGGTATAAGATAGGGAGATCCTTTATCTCCGTTCTTGTTCATCATAGTTGCAGAATCTTTTGGGAGACTCTTTTCCATGACACGAGTCCGGCGAAAGTTGAGGGGTATTAAATTGGCCACACAAGTGGATCCACTATCCCACTTACAGTTTGTTGATGATTCTTCTATCATGAGGGAAGCATTTTTAAAGGAAGCTGCACAAATCCATTAAAATTTGGAGCTTTTTTCAAAGGCTACTGGTTAGGGTATTAACAAGCACAAGTCAACAATTATTTTCTTCCACTACTCTCCAAGGTTGGAACATGGCATACTTACGAAACTTGGATTTCAGAAGACCACACTACCTCTTAAATACTTGGGTATTCCATTGGACTCGAAAAGAATCTCAAACTGGGGCTGGCTACCTACTAAGATCCAACATAAATTTAGCACTTGGACTAATAGATGGTTATCCTCGGGGGGAAGAATAACCTTGATTAAAATTGTGTTGCAAGCTATTCCTATATATTTTGCTTCTTTGTTGAACATTCCTGCAACAGTTTTGCACCATTTAGATTCTATTAGTCAAAAACTTCTGTGGTTAGGCACTCAATAGGCTCAGAAATGGCATCTCGTGAAATGGAAAACCCTTTGTTTGCCAAAGAAAGAGGGATGATTGGTCTTCCAAGCTAGTGTTTCGAATAACAAAGCCCTGACAACACAATTATATTGGAGATTACTGTAATCTGACCACTTGTGGAGTATTAATACTAGAGAAAAATATGCACAGGGTATGAGGCTCCATGAACTAGTCCAACACTCATTACCTTCTCAAGGATCTCCCATTCTGTCAGTTCTCCTAATAGGGGAAGAAATCATCAAACAACACTTGTTTTGGAAAATTGGTAAAGGTGATCAGGCAAATTTCTAGATAGATTTGTGGGATGGTCACCCACCTTTGATCCAACAGTTTCCGGATCTTAGAAATATTATGGATATTCTGCACAGACAAGGAAAGCAAAAGGTATGTCATTATATAAATCCAACATGCCTAGGGAGTGAATGGATTTCTCCATCCTTGTGGCAGATTAACTTGACTCATGAACAAGTTCAATTCTTCCAAACACTTTTGCAAAACAGGATCCTTTCTACAAGTTCGACACCAGATACCCTGGGATGGGGAACAGAGCCGGATGGAAAGTATTCAGTAGTTGAAGGCTATAGAGTTTTGGTAGCTCCTCAGCCACATCCATGGAAACGCATCTTTGTGAATCTTTGACAACCTGCCTATGGCCTAAGGTGAGATTCTTTATTTGGCTTTTAATTTATCATAGGATCCTTACAGGAGATAATTTGATGAAAAGAGGAATGTTGGTCCCTTTAGGTGCCCTTTATGCACAGATGCAAGAGGGACTCTGACTCATATCTTTTTTCAATGCCCCTTCACTTCCGCCCTATGGTGTACACTAGTTGATTGTCTTTTTGTCACCTAGAATTCTACTATGAATCTAGTGGAAACTATTAGAGGTTGGAAACATTCAGTTAGGGATACCCAAGAATTTACAAACGAAATCTAGCTTGCTGTCTCTCTTTTGTTGTGGAATGTTTAGAAGGAGAGAAATAGGCGCGTTTTCAAGTCAGAAAGTAGAGACAACTGGTATGTTATGGACCTGACCAGAAGTAATATTACAGAAACTATAGTGCACAATCTGAAAATTCCTTTCCCACCACCTGCGAAGTGGAAAATTCTCATACAAAAACTAAATTTGGGCAATAGGCAATTGCAGATAAAGCAATCTACTGAACAAAGGGTGCCTTCTAATCTCAGAATATGGAAACCTTCCCCATTTGGATTTGTCAAATTAAACACTGATGGAGCAGCTAGAGGTAATCCGGGTCCAGCCAGTATGGGAGGGATAGCTCATGACTCTTTGGGAACTCCTCTCTTCTTCTTTGCTTTTCAATTGGGATACTACACCAATAATGTGGCTGAAATCATGGCTATCCAACGTGGTCTTCTAGAGGCAACTAAAATGGGGTGCCCTAGTATCATAGTGGAATCGGATTCCAAGGTTATTGTTAACCTTTTACAAGCTCCTGACCAATATTTGTCTAATAATTGGCTTATTGCCAATATCCAGGAAAGTATTCAAGTCATTGCCAGACAGTTTCAAACAATCACATATTTTCATGTGCCAAGGGGTTAGAACAAGATGGCTGATGCTTTAGCCAATTGGGCTTTAGATCATTCTAATCTGATCAACTTTGGTCCTCTACCTTTGACCTTGTCCCCGAAGAAACGACAACAGATTGAGCGGATCCCCTCTTTGAAGTCGTGATGGATAAAGCACAGATATGCTATCTTTTTTCTCTTATTTGTTCTTGGAAATCTAAGGATATTTCCTCGAGTATGAGCATAATTGCTTGGCATTGTAATCTACACTTTATTCTTATATTAATATAAATCTGGTGGTTTTTTAAAAAGAAAAACACTCTGGGAATAAGTATCTGGGACTATAACTAAACTACACCTATAATTATAACTGCTAACAAACAGATTCCTCGTTATTGAAGCGAAAATCCTGCTAATAAAATGAGTATGCTTCTCTAGCAAGGTGTCACCGACCCTTCCCATTGTGCTGATTTGTAAAAAAATATTCTCGCTCCTGCAACACCCTCCATCATTCCAACGTCTGTTTGTAGGCCAGTAGCCACCAGGATTCTCAGCAATGCCAGTCTTGCAATAGTTAGGTGTATAGGTAGCTGCAAGAGCCATGCAATTGGCACTTTTTACCTGCATAACCTGAATAATCACACTCTCAGTACTGTCATTATCATTGTTTGATACTATTAAAAATGTTGAGGATGGACTTGTCTGGACCATGTCTTAAGCACCTTCATTGCTTGAGCGATTGGAGAGTTCAGCCATCAACATTTTGTCTGAGGTTTGGGGGTCTAGTTTGGGGTCTGTTAATTGGGTTCTTACTGAGAGAGTCTAGACTCTCATGATTCATTATATAACCAATTGCAAATGGACTGTTCTTTAGTGCATCATCCATGCTGAATTTTCTGTGAAGCCTCTTTACCTCAAGATTATCTTCAGGTTCATTTTCTATATTTTGAAATTTCAGACTCAGAACCATCAGGATTTAGCCTCAGTACGTGAGAGGTATCCATACTTAGCCCTTTGTTCTTCAGAGAGGATTGCATCCCTGGCCCCCCCTAGACGCTGACATTGTTGGTCCTTTAAGACTAGTTTGCTCTTGCAGTCTACGGGCATCTCTATTGATAGAATTCCATCTTTCAGATTCTTGGACACAGATTGTCGTCTTTTTCCCTTAAAGGAGGTCATCATTAGAGCTTTCAGGAAGGATATCTACAAGTAGTACATTCAGGTCACTTAGACCTCTCCTCAGCCGCTCAAACCCAGTTCATCTTTTACCTTGAACATTTTGTATAGGTGGTGGATGGTGTCATTCGTTGACTTGAAATCTCTGATGCCATTGGTCGCATTGCTTGAGGTTTCCTCTTGGCTAGTTGAGGGTATGCTCCCACCAGTTGTGGGTTGAGACTTGAGATTGATTGTCATATTCCACGCAGGGACAGGATCTGTCGTCTTTGTTTCCTCTAGGAGGTAGAGATTGAGGAGCATTTCATTTGCAGATGCTACACTTACCATGAGATCTAGGGGAGATACCATTGCCTTTACAGAGACTTGGGCGACTCAATTCACTTTCTTACGATACTTGAACCAGCAGTGTCTAACCCTTTTATGTCTAGAGGATGTCACCCTTCAATGCAAGTCCTTGTAGGGGGCTTTATAGGTCTCAAACTGATCACATCTTTCTTTTGGCCCATCGTAGTGGTTGATGTGCTAAGTACCTTTTAGATACTTTTCTTCACACACATATTGGTGTTAGTTAGTGAAGTGACACTCTTTTTTGCACACTACTATTATTAGGTGCCTCAACATATCCTCTCTCGGTTTCATGGATCTACTTGGCCCACATGGGATGGCATGCATTACAAGTTTCTTTGCTGCCATTGGAGTTTCATTGGCCTTGGATCTTAGGAGAGGTTCTAGGGGGATTGCTTTGATTCCTCCAAAGACTACCTAGGTTGGCCGTATCAACCTTGGACGGGCTCTGATAAACATTATGGGATCCTGCATTAGCCCTTTTCAAAGTGATAGATGATGATACAAATGATTTTTTGGGCCTAGGCCTTGACAAAGATATAAGATGGGACCTGTTTCTAGTTTTTCGATTTTCATCAGACCATGCTCTTTTGGGGGTCTTTCTTACACAATGCAACTATTTGTATTGGTACCTTAATGGCATTAGTCTGGGATTTACGGCTTTGGGGTTGCCTTCTCATCTTAGAGTACATTCACTGTTCCTTATGCATACTAACAAATCCATAAAAACATTTTTATGCTATACAACTTCTCTTGTTACTATATTTTTCCAGACAAGCTTTATAACACGATGCACTAAATACTTTCAATTGGAGTATCACGAAATTTGATATATGCAGACAAATAACTGCATGTATCTTAATGCTAAATTCTGCCCTCTGTGGACAAGATAAATAAATTTAATGTATATGAGACTTATGAAGATGCTTTCGTGAAATTTAATCAAATAATGGTTACTGTAGTTGTATTAATCTTCTTCTTTACCTTGTTGACTGCTTTGACTTTGTATTATAGTTATTAATTAGTATGTGTTCTCATTGGTTTTCCCATTCTGATTGTGTAACTGGTGATCTACATAAGAGATTTTTCTGGGTACCATGGAGTCGAGATATCCTGTTAATTTATTTGCTGTTTGAATTTTGCAGTGATGGCATGCATCTTAGCCCTATTGGAAATCAAACATTGCTTGAAGAGCTGCTGAAAGTACTCAAGAATGCTAACTGGGTCCCAAATTTATATTGGGAAAATATGCCAAGTGACTTCGGTGAACCTTCACCTTATGATTATGTGCATCCTTCTCAAGAATTATGCGCACATTACATTAAAGAAAATGAAGCAGAAAATCATTATGATTTTTAGAAGATGCTTACAAAAAGACTTGTAAATCTTCCTCAGGGCCATTATCAAGTCGAAACAAATGCCATCATGGTCTTTTTGATTCCTCTGTAAGTAGCTTTTGTATGGAAGTTTGAAAGGGTGTTGACAACGGTACAACAAAATATACAGAACCGTCTAACAATTGTAGTGTTCATGTGAGTTTTAAGTCAAATATGTAAGCTCAAATGTTTTTTTGTCTCACGAAATGCCTATCTTTTAGATGTCTATTCGTAGAAAGTACACCTGGTTGTATAATTGATGTCAGGCTCTATATTCATCAAAAACATTTGTAGCTCTTTTGTAATTGCCAGTTCTAGATAGCAATTCAGAGGTGTTTCATCCAATTTTGAGTTTTTTGAGTGGCAAAGATGCATATTATCCGATTTTTTTTGGGTCTGAAATGGTCATATTTAAAATTTTATAGGCTATCGTTAAAAAAAGTGTATCAATAATGCTGAACTATATAGCGCACAATAGACATTCTTCAGATTTAATGGTACATTCCCTTTCAACATGCATATCAAAGATATATTTTGCAAGGGAACAAATAGTTAGTGTGATGGGTCAGATGATTTTCAGATGATGTTCAAATTGATGTTTGGTACTTTATCGAGCTGTTGTTCCCTGTTGTGTTTCAGTCTAAGGACCCAAGAATCCAGCCTCAGATGATGTTCAAATTGGTGTTCAGTACATTTTCTTTGTTACTCATAATTGTGTATCAATCTAAAAACCCAATAATCCAATATCAAAGGATTGAAAGTGCCCGACAAAGTTTATCATTAGGGTTGTGAAAGCATTAAAACTAGCATTTATTGGCACACACTAGATCTTGGTTTATACCAGTGTGATCTATTATTGACATTGTTTTACATGCCTTCAAACACTCTAAATAAGCTAGTAGAAGTAGAGCTCTTTTGCTGGCTATAACACCATTTGCAGGTAATCAAACTGCTATAACCTATAAGGAGCTGTTAGATATCAACAGAATGGTTAATCGAGTTGCATGAAATAGTGGAATGGGAGGGGACAACATCAGAATGGTTATTCCAATTTTAGAAGAGGGTAAGAAGGATAATGAAAATAAAATGAAAGAAGATTCATCCAATAAAAAATCACGAAAAATTCCGGAGTTATGTTTACATTTGGGAAGCTCGAAGGAAAAAAACGCACTGCAACTCTAGCGAAAAATCAGAGTCGATTTTTTTAGGGTTTTACATTTGGTACCACCATACCGCGACCTTTTTGGGCACTGTGGGAATTTATTGCTATAGTTTCTCTTAAGGTTTCTCGCCCTCTGGGCGTCCCCTATATAATGACATTACCATCTTCAAACTCGGTTGTTTCAACCGTGGCTGAAGATAGTGGAGTTTTGAAATATCCCTTGTGGGATACCACTTAAAAATGCACCAAAAAAATAAGAAATTGCAGCAAACCCAAATTTTGATTTTTGCAAATTTTTAACAGTTAGGGCAACGAATTGAAGAAAATTGATATCTCTCAAAATACTCACTCAAATCACTTGAAATTTTTACGAGAGCTTGCTAATATTATAAAGAATATAAAAAAATTATTTTTGGAATTTTTAGAATGATATAATGCAGCCACAAAATTACAGAAAGCCCTAAAAACTTCAAAAATTCATATCTTCTCAAGTAGGCATAATAAAATTATGAAATTTTGGAAATAACATCTACTAATAGTGAGAATGAAAATCCAACCTCTAGATCTGAAAAATGGACACCGAGAAGCCCTAAAAAACACTGCTGCAAATTTGGAATTGAGTAGATAAAATCTTAGAAAATAGATAAAAATCTGAATTTCTAGAAATAATATCTACCATTGATATAGAAGAGATCCCATCCTCCAGATCTGGAAACGACACACTGAAACTCTTCCAAAAATTGTTGCAAAATCCCAAAGTGGGTCGCTCCCCTTGGGAAGAGGCCAAAAACCCTCAAAGTGTCTTTAAATATGGTGCCATAATCTGTTCTAATCGCTGTCACAAATCAGATCTGAAAACCCTTGGATTATCTCCACAAAATGTCACCGAAACCCTCAAACATTTCCTCTGAAACTTCTTAAAATATCTCTGTAAAACAACCCCAAAATGACAAGCTAGGGTAGATCTCTCACTACCGAAGAATGCTCTACTCGTTAGGAATAAATCTCTCACCACCGAAGCTAGGGTTCCTGTGGGATTTCACTCCACAAGCTATAAATTTGCAAGCAACAGTTGCACATGAAAGAAAATAATTATGTATGCAAGAATGTTCCCCATCACTCCCCCAAACCTCCTTTTATACCATCTCATTACCTTTTTCTAAGTTGGGTGCTCCATGTGGGACTAAAAAATGACTTAAGTGACCCCAACGAAGAAATAGAATAATAAAGTACCATAAGTGACCCCAACGAAGAAATAGAATAATAAAGTGTTATGGGGTCACCCCTAATGACAAAACATAACATCTAGTCCCTCCAAATCACTTTATGCTCATGTCAACGAAAAATTATAACAAATGAACTAGATATTCACACCCAATAGCTCCCAATGTCCCTAACCCCTTGGGTATGACCAACGCTGGGACTCGAATTGGCCCTTAGGCCTTTGGCGTAGGAAAGGGGACATTGCAATCCTCCCTTCCCGAGAAATACTTGACCCCAAGTATTATCCTGTCATGTTGCAGAAGCTGAATACCACAAAGTAAGTTTCTCCATCTCACCCTGCAGTCAACTAAAGATCGGTGTAATCCGAAGTAAGCAAGAAACCCCATGTAGTCATCATGACCTCCATGTTGTATAGAGAACAATGTTGTTCGTGAAGTAGAATGATACTCAAACCGACTCTCCATTGGTACCCACATCGGGATTGCCAATCTGTCTAATCCCTGCCAATCTGATGCCATCATCATGGGACCCGTCACTATCTCTTTGATCAACTCCTGGGTACGCAAGTCCACTTTGAATCCTGTAGAATCTCCTGGATCAACATGTGAAATACCCTGTATACGCACAAAGCGTGCTAACCCTTCCACATGACCCACATTAGTGTGAGAGTACAACTCATAATGTATCTCAATGTGTCCCGTGGGGGAAAAATCCCAAGACTCCAATAAATGGTCAACCGACAATGTCAACTCTACATAGTTCACCCCCTGTGATGAGTGTGAACCTACTGAATAACCAGGAAATTGAGTCAACTGCATCCCTCCACTGACTAACACATGGGTGAAATGCCCTTTGTGCCTAGAAGCAGTAAAATACATAGGAGTGCTATCCCATGTTGACTCAAAACATGATAAACATGTAAGCTCCGATTTGTTATAATGACAAACCGTACATCCCTGTATGAAGTTGAGGATATCCTCCCTCAACCCATACCATTTGAATCTCTTTGATATGAGCCTGTAGGTCGCATCGAAGCTCAAGTGTCCAGTCACGAAAGAACAATGCACATGTTGCAATATCTCCATCCCCAACCATGAATCTGACACAAGGTACAATATGCCCTAATAGAAGATCATCTCATCCCCCAAACTGTAGTTTTCATACAATACACAACCATCTTGAATCTCACAAGTCTATTGGTTCTTGGAGTGCTCAACAAGAAAATGAGATATCTAGTCTACCAAAACCTCATATCATCAACATAATGATAAATTCAGATGATCTGAACTCATGACACCAATCTTTGTAACTATCTTACATGCACTACTACTGGTCACACCCACATCCATATGATTCCACATCGGCCCATAGTAAAAAAAACCTCATCATGCCAAAAATTCCTCTCCATTACCTCATTTCCAAGCACTCTATGTGCTCCTATAGATAATCCCCTCAAGATCACATTCCTCCCTTCGGACTTAAACTTCAGCTCCATCGTCTGGAAGTTAGTTTGAAATTCACCAAGGGAATGGAGCCAATGTACCCCAAGCACTATGTTTGTCTCTCCAATTCCAACAATATAGAAATCATTAGTAACTGTATAGTTACCCATCGCGATGCTCAATTGGGGAACCTGTCATGTACATGTCATAGACTCTCCATTGGCTACAACCATGTTGAAGCCATCAAATTCCTCTGTCTGTAACCCCTACCTCTCAACCAATGAGGCATCAATAAAGTTGTGGGTTTCCCCACTATCAATGAGTACCACCACTCGTTGTCCCTGCAAAACTCCCCTAACTCTGAATGCCTTGTACCTCGGGGTACTAGACAATGTGGCAATAGTCTCTTGGGGGAAAGTCTCTCCATCTTGCTCCACACCTGCACCATCTGATGCCTCATTATCATCATCCTCTAATGGTTGTGTGTTCAACTCTTCGTCACCATCACTCTCCTCGAATACATCTATGTATTGGGCCCTCCCTCTACCCCTGTAATCGTTTCCTGGGACCCAAGGTGTGCGGCAATCGAAACACAGTTTCTTTCACCTCAATTCCTCCCTATCCTCACTAGCTCTGAATGGTCTCCAGGTTATATCCTTCCTAGGTGGAGGATACCTTCGGCTACGAAGTTTGTCTGATCTGGATGAAGGTAAACCCTTAGGCTACACTCGAGGTGGAAACCTCAACTTAGGAGTGGATAGCTCTAGGTCACGAGCTCTCCTAATAGCTTCATGCAACGAAGAAGGCTCAAATGCCCTCACAAATCCAGCGAGAGCATCTGTCAAACTTGTTGTGAATAGGGAAATCAGCCTCATCTCTGTAATATCAGGTACCATGACCGATAGTCTCTAAAAATTGGTAATATACTGATCCACAAAACCGGTCTGTCTTAGATGAGTCAGCTCTCTAAAATACCCATCGAGGTCCCTCTTATCAAATCTGCTCACTAGCCTCTTTGTGAACTCTGCATAAGTCGTGATGTATATGTGTCCTTGTGTAATCAGCCCATGATGCCACCAATCATAAGCATCTCCCTCTAGATGTAGGATTGCAAACTTAATTGCATCTTCCTCCCGCATCAGATTTAGGTCGAAGTATGTCTTCAACTTCTGCACCCAAGACTGTGTAGTACACTTCTTAGAACCGTTGAAATGTGGAACAGAAATCTATCCCAACCTCCGTTACATCTCTGGTACTTGTGCCTGGTAATCTCTCCTAGGCTTGTTTCCAATCTTCATTTTGCAATATTCCTGGAATGGCATGTTGTCACAAAAGCCATCACTTAAATTTTGGTACCTTTCCCAACAAGACTCATCATCTACAACATCCCCTAGCTGTCATACCTATGAAACTCCTGGATCCTTCAAGAAAGAAGGTTCGTGAGACCCCAGAGGCCTGGTAGAAGAATGGGGGGACTGATGTCCTGAATGTCCACCCTCACCTCTTTATATTGTCCCATGTTGCTATTTTCTCCTCTTTCCACATGAGTATCAAACCTGTCCTTTGCCAATATCTCAGTGAGTTGGCTCAAATAGAGATTGGTAGTCTCCTACTGCTTTACCATGTTGGTGAACAATTGTTTCATCAACTCCACCCCTATATCCTCACTGTCTTTGTCTCCCATCTTTCAATCCCAACAGGCTGGACAAAGAGCCGCTCTGATACCACTGAAATTATCCCTTGTAGGATATTCACTTAAAAATGCACCAAAAATATAAAGAAAATTTACAGCAAAGTAAAATATTGATTTTTAATGAAAATGTCCAGCTGGGACAGCGAATGGTATTGAATTGATATCACACAAAATATTTACCCACAGTGCATGAAATTACAAGGGAAGCTTACAATAATAATAATAGACACGATGCAGACATTTTATGGAATAATATATTGTCACCCGACAAGGTATAGAAGGCCCTAGGCAGCTAGTCAACTTCAGAGGTTCGTGCCCCTCTAAATACAAGAGCAAAATAAGGGTCTTTGAAAACAACAAGGCAGATGTAGTGAATAGCACTGCCACTTGCAGATCTGACACGGCTAACTGGAAAAAATATCCCCAAATAGAAGGTTACGAGTCTGCCACGCAAGGAATGGAGTCAAGATCCCAAAATGGGTTGCTCCACTTGGGAAAGTTCAAAAACTTTCCACGTGCTGTCACACCCAAAATCTACTCGAATGGCTGTCGTGAGTTGGATCTGAGAGCCCCTCTTATTGTCTTCCACTAAAATCCCCCACAAATCCTTGAAACCCTTCCTCTGACCCTCTGGAAATATCTTTGTAGTACGGCCCAGAAAATGGCTCCAAGATGACAAACTAGGGTAGATATTTCACTACCGAAGAATTCCCTACATATAGGGACGGGTCTCTCACCACCAAAGCTAGGGTCCCTGTGGGATTTGACTCCACAAGCTGTAGAAATGCAACAACAACACCTGCACAAGAAGAGGCTAAGAGTATGCAACAAAAAGTGCCTTTTCTTCCTTTCACGTCTCCATATATACCTTTCCTTGGCAAACGAGCGCTCCACTTTAAAAAATAAAGTAACTTAAGTTTAGCCTTTCAAGTCACCAGAATAATAAAGGGACCATAAGTTTCCCAAATGAATAAATATAACTAATAAAGTGTTATGGGGCCACTAACATAAAAGTATCTATAATTACTTTCTCCCTTTTTGAGTCGTCGTGTCCAAAAGTGACCCCCAAATGCCAAACTAGGACATTAAAACCACAGGGGCCCTTCCCACAAGCTTCCAGCGTCCACATCCCCCTTGGGTCGAACCACGTTTTGGGCCTAATGAAAAACCTTGGCCCTTGGGCCATTTAGCATAGGAAGAAGGGGGCATTACAAAAAAGTTTGAAAGGGGACATTACACTCAGGACCATTTCGTTACCTGCAAAATATTCTGTTGGATTTTTAGGCTTATCAAACCTTTTGTGCTGATATACTTTTTCACATATTAAAAATATAGAAATCATGTCAGTTTTACTAATGTGGCGATGGAAAGAGATTTCTTTATAACTAATAAAGTTATTTTTATTTCCCATGTTTTTCTTTAGCTCTAAAAGCTAGGCAGAAAAATTCTTCTTAGAGGTGGAGCATCTAACATTCTCTTTTGGACTCACTAGGGGAGTGCTCTTTATGTTCCATTAGTTAAGTGTCTGGGGATTCTTTCTTTCATGTCACTCTTATGATCTTCTCAAGGTTGTGGTTATGGTTTTGTAGTCACTACTCTAGGAGTTGGTGGATGCTTCTCTCCTCATTCTCATCAGCCTTTGCCTCTTTGAGGCAATGGACTTTGTGGTGATTGACTATGTTGCATTGGAGGTAGTAGTGGGGGAGCTCCTCCCTAGCCTCAAGCTTTTCCATTATTGTTTGTTTTGCATTTACTCCTTCTCAATAGGCCAAGGAAACTAAAGAAAAAAAACATAATGATGAGTGGGATCCCATACTCTAACACTGTAGACCCTCTAGGTGGTAGTGGTTAGGGGGGATCCTAATATCCCCCTCTTTCACCTCTTTTGAATGTCATGCTCCTATTGGATAATGCCTTAGATGTGTTGTTGTTTGTGGTTCAGGTGGTAGTTGGTTTATCACTCCTTGGTTTTATCACTTTTATTGCTACTAGTTTATGATTATTATGATCAAACATTATCCTCTTTATGTTGTTTGATGATTTATTATAGAAGCTCTCAATCAATAGTTTTAGCTCGATGTGTTTGGATAAGTTCTGAGATGTGGTTTCTTCCACCTATGTTTAGTATAATCAACATTGTACTAAAATGTATTATTAATAAAAGTGTGATTTCTAATGGTCAAAAAACTATTATGGATCAACATCCATCAGCTCTTTAACACATGAATTTCTTAATGTGTAAAGATCCAACTACTGCTGAACAAATAAGAATATATTTACTAGATGTAAATCAAAGGTAAATTTAAAGACCCCCCTAAAAAAACTCGTAGGCATCAGTTACTCAGGTGAATCTGTGAAAACAACTTTTGAAATGATGGCGAATCTAAAGGAAACAGGTTTCAAACGGTTTGGTAAATCATTTGATAATGGTGCCAAGGAGAAGGCCGGTAGCAATTTTTGCATCTGATCAGAATATGTTGTTGGCTAACAACATATGTCAATTTTTCAAAAAATACATTTTTTTTACAATAGAAGTTAAAATTCAGACTGCCTTGACCAGCACAATTTGTCCTCGCAAATTCCTAACAAAAATGGCACAAACAAAAAAGTTCAAAAAATATGATTTTTTGTGGCTTAGGAAAATACATGGATTTCACCAATTTTGTATGGGATTTTGTTTTGGAATTTTTTTATGTTAGCAGTTACAAATCATCGTCTCGACGAGAAATATATCCTCACAAAACTGGCATAAGCAGAAAAAAAATCCCATACTCGTTTTTTTTGCGACATCACTGAAAATTAAAGCTTTCTAGCCAATAACATTTTTTGTAAATGCTATCTGACCTATCATTTGGGTTTATGTTACCAATCATGTAGCAGGGCAAGTATGTTAATGTCACTGTCGTTTGTTCCCAAATGACATCTTTACATTATACCATAACTTCACCCCACAATGGTGCCATATGGGTCATATTAACTGTTACAATACCCTTTAATGGTGTCGATCTAATATTGTCAATGCCTCATAGGACCATGCAACCACAGGTAATCTAGGCAATTGCGATAGCTTGAACAATTTGATGCTGTATCAGGTGATATAGTGAAATTGTAATATGGTTGTAATCACTCTATATCATGAAAGTGGCCATTTTACAAATTTCAATTTTGTGCTAGGGATGTGCGTATTTGAATTTAAAAATGGTTGGCTATTGGACCCTAAGCATCTGGGCGAACCAACCCCTAAAGCATGGCTAACTTGTACAATAGAAAATTTAGGCGACCCAGTCCTAGTTCTAATCCTAAAAATTCACCAAATACAAATTGTTAAAAATTGAAACATTTGCGAATTGATAGCAAATATTCCATGCCATTAAAGGTCATGCATACACTAATGTAAATTCATGATCCGTAAATAAAATTGAATTGTCAAAAGTCACTTGGTATGAACAACTACTCATAACTACAATATAGAGGAATTGTTCATTATGGTCTTCATAACCCTATTTCACATAGATATTATAGTAATAACAATCACAAATTAGAGATGTTCCTAACATGGCTGACCCCTTGAATTGGTAGAACCTAGAACAAATAGACGTCACAAGGCATCCTTTGATAAATATGTAACGACTTTGAACCCATGAGATAGACATCAAAGGGATCATGTAACCCATTGTTCAATTCTTAATGACATGCTTCTTACAAAGTATAAACATCTTTGCAATTAACCCACATGTGGCTTATGAAGAACTATTAAGGCATACTTGTTTGTAAAGTAACATAACAATACACACACAATATTTATCAACTAGATTTGACACTCACGACAATATCGATTTTTCATACACTACACAACCTCCAAACATCCATGTCATTCTCATTTGATGCTTGATAAAGACGACGGATATTCCATTTGTATAGAGTAGGAAAACAATAAAAAAATGGCTTACATCACAATTTGTGTAATATTGTTAGAATAGTTTGTTCAAATATTTGTGTTTAAAATATATCTTTAGATGTAATTATAAGAGTCAAGTCTCACATACATTTTAGAATCCTACCTCAATAACCTATATTACATAATCTTAGGCATTATAACACATATTTAAATTTATTTAATATTGTAGAACATTTAAAATTATTATCCATATACATAACATCTTTTTAAAAATTACGTAAATTTAAATCACCAAAAACACTTTTCTTCGCCTAGTGCAACTTACTTCATTCAAATTCACCAAAGTACACTTATAGTGTACCCATAAACCCCTTCAAAGGGACCATCATTAGTCACATTTATGTTTGCAGTGATAGTGGAGAGCTTTGACCATGCTTTTGGTGTACCCTCAGACCCCTCCAAAGGGACCATTGCTAGTCACATTTAGGTTTGAAGTGAGATTGGAGGGCTTTTCCTGTCATATTTACATTTTTAGTGAAATTGGAGAGGATTCGACCATACTTTTGGCATCCCAATCAATAATGTGTATATTTTTGCACAATTAGATAACATCATCTTTGCCCGTACTTTGAGCTACATATAACAAATTATAATTGGTGAGTTGACATCTATCTAAATAGGAGTCTTCCTTAAATAAAGAGCCACCACTACAAGAAATCCAATCTACTTGTGTTACACATCTAAATAGATTTACACCACGATGGATGATATAACAAACCATCATCGTTGTACATAGCAGTGCAGCTCTGCCCCCATCCCCTATATTAATTTTTTCAATGGTTTCAGCCTACTTAATGAATATAATTTCATGCTTTCAATCACTTAGTAATAATTCAAAAAATAATATCATGACATCGTTGGGGGATAATTAAAGCCAAACTATATTACCATATTCATGCCAAGATTATTGAGTTCCTTTGGGGTTGTGGTCATGACCAGTGTGGAAGATCTCGTTCTCACAACAAACATTGAAGTGTCTCTCTTTGGTAGCAATATCCTTCTCTAGCTCACAAATTTCAAGGTGACAATAGTAGTAGTGAAGACCATGCAAAGCAGGACTCTGCTAGCTGGGCAAAACCTCTACAAGTGAAGTTCCCTTGCTTAGCATTGACCATTTTTCCTAAGCGTCAAAATGTTAATGAAGAGGAAAATAAAGCAAAAGAAAAAGATGGGTGGAACCCGCAATATGCTATCGACCCACCTAATAGCGGATGGAGAGGCTGGGAAGAACCCTGATGATCCTCCTCTTCTGCCTATGCTAGTTGTGACTCATGTGGCATATTACTTTTTTTTCTTCTTATTATATATATTTTTGATTAAAAAGTTTATTTAATTTGCTAAGTTGGTTGTTAGTTTTGTGGATTTTCAATGTGACACTCCATGTGTAATTCATCCTCTCACCTCTTTTACAATTAACCATTACTTTATATTTATATCAAAATAGGAAGAAAGATTCCTCGCAACTCAGGGGGTTGGGCCTTATTGACATTCAACACCAAAGGTGGGCACTTTGTGCTAAATGGATCATTTGATGATTGAGGGACAAGAAGCTTGGAGAGTGCTTATGTGCCATGACATCGAGGAGGAGGTCACCTTACGGCCGCCCATCCTGGAAAGGTCTGGGGTTTGTCAATCTCCTTATTGCTCTTGTTCCTGTTAAAGTTGTTGGCACTTTTGTGCTCAAAAGCATATGGAAGGCATGGGAATGCATCAAACCATGGCTACAATGGAAAAATGGCAACAATTTTCGTAATGGTCTCTCCATTAACCATCAATCTCTATGGCGGTTGTCGATCTTTCAAGCTTAGGATAGATGTCTTACATATGTCCTTGGAATTCCTGCGCTCAAGCTTTTCAAATGTGGAATTTGTACCATTCAAGATTTATTCTGCAAACACTCTCAATCCTGATATTCTTGGCCTGAGCTTAAAGCTCGGTTTCGGCTCACCACCCAGGATCACACTAGCATTACCAAAGTTATCAATTCGATCCCAGATCATATGATGCACAAAATTTATGTGCATTCCTCTCACCCTTGGTGGACGGACTGGAAATTGCATGTTGATACCCCATTTCGCAATTCAGCCAGTAAAGGCTACTGTTGACTCTCCCCTCATTTGCCCATGGTTGAATAAAAATCAACACTGCGATAGGTGGTTTATTCTACTCTGTCTATGCTGGAGAAGGAGATTTGACACTACTTGGTGTGGACTCTTTGTGTGGAACCTAAAATTTCACACTTTCTATAGTGTATTCTGCACCAAGGTCTTCCTAATTGGATCTCGTCTTATTCAAATTGGGGTTCCCAACTCCCAAGTGTCTGTTATGTGGCCACTTAGAAACAATATGTTGCACCTCTTTATGGTTTTGTCCCAAAAGCACAGACTTGCTTGGAATTGGATTCATTCATTTTTCTTTTCATCTCAGACCTCAATGTTTTACTTGGCAGCACGTATCCTTTTAAGAGATAACCCCAAAATTCCGCACTATGTTCGCCTAAATTTGGCATGTTTTTTTAGGGGAAATTTTGTTTTGGATATGGAAAGAACGGAATGCTTTTTTCTTTGTTAATTTTGAAGTTGATTAGCAATCTTCTTCAATGTATAACAAGTCTATGATTATCTCCAATGTACTTTTGTCGATTCAAGTCCAGGCTAATAAAGTTGCCCTGGAGGTGGACCACCTGCACATCTTTGTCGCGTGACATTGGGGGGATGCCCCGTGTAATGTTTCTCGGGAGCCACCGTCACTTATCTCAAACGCTGCCCGCCGCATGGGACATGGTGGTCGTCGCAGCCGCTCTTACAATGACATGTGCTTTCAGTTGGGCTCACTGCTCCTTAGGCCATTTGCAGTCAAATAACGTTACTCGCCAGCTCGTCACCATGGCCAGGGCGTGCCACGCTCAACACCAGGCACGGGGTCCTCTCCCCTGCTTGTCAACTCGGGTAGGGGATCACTTGCCTCACCAACATGGATGAGGCTCTCCTCTTGCCTCCATGCCTCTCATTACTGATGGTTGGAATCTGCCACCTCCGTCACCTGTCGCCTTCAGATAAGTTTCCTCGCCTTAGCTCTCGTCATCTCTCCTACATGGGTAGGCAGGCGGACCAATGAAGAGGAGAAGTTGCTGCTGGCTGAGAGCATTCCAGATGCTGGGCAAAGAACCTACCTTGGTTCAGGTTGGTCTGTTGACCACGATCCTCCTGCTTCTGGGCATGTTTACTGTTGCAACGTGACTTGATTTTTTTGACTGCTTCTGATGCATTGCCTAACTTTTGCATGTCTCCAAGGCTCAGCCTAGTTTGTCGAACATCCTTCTCGGCATGGACCTAGCTTTGTTTGTGGTTTTGGGGCGTGCTCTCATACTGCCCACTTTTTTGTTGAAAGTTATCTTTTATCGTATTGAGTTAATATAATATAAGATCTTTTTCATCAAAAAAATAAAAAATCACAGATAAATTTCAGAAGTATAGCAAACCACCTTGCTTAATTATCCATAGTCTCACATAATATGTTTCTGTAGGACAATCTCGTAAACCAACCATATTTACTAAGACATGAAATTCAAACTACAAATGTTCTCCAAAATGGTAAGGAAGCTTACCCTTTTTCTAATAGAGGGGATATTAGAGCTATAGTGATATCCTAAAGTCTACAAAATTCATTGTACATGCCAAGGGTTGGATGTGGGAATTGATATCAGGCTTTTGACCTTGGGCTTGGTTTAACTGGTTAGAAGCATACCCTTCCAAAAGCAATGAAATTTAATTCCCATCATTTTATTTTCATATTTCCATTTATGTCTTTGACTTATCTAGAAAATCAAATTCCATCTAATCATGGACCTTGATGCCACAAAAAAATATAATCAAGAAATAACACAACAAATATTATTTGAGTAGGACAAATTTGAGTTATGGAATAGGAACGGGACATGCATGTATTTAGTTCCCATATTTTTAATTTACAAATTTCCATTCATGTCTTCATCTTATCTAAAAAAATAAATCAAACATCATCCAATCAAACACCTCGTTGTATATTCAATGTTAATTTTTAAAGGCTTTTCCTGATCTCTCACATTGTGTGTTAAGACTTGAACATTAGTTAGAACTTTTGTGTGGTAAAAGAGGTATTTATGTGGTATTGTTCAAAATAAATCAGTTCTTCCTCTTGCATGCTAACACTGTCTCTTTCTTGAAGGGACTTTTCATCAAAGTGGAAAAGGATCATGTCCACACAATCTCCTTCACCTAGTATGACGCTTTTAAGAGGAAAACTAATGCATTCCAACACAACATCCACTTTAACGAAGCCAAGAAACAAGAAAAAATAAGATATTTAAGGAAGAATCTACTCTTCTCACACTGCATTTTTTGTGCTAATTATTGCATTGGAGGAATGAAATAGAATTGGGTGTAAATTATGTGATTTTCACATATGATTTATGGGAGAATTAAGCATGACACTGAGAAGGAGTATGTCTAGACCATCTCCTTCTTGAAGGTGCTTTTCATCATAGTGGAGAAAGATCATGTCCACACATTCTCCTTCACCTGGTATGAAACTTTCAAGAAGAATAAGAATATTAAAGTACAACAACCGTTTTGACAAGGCAAAAAAATGAGTATAACGGAGACTCTACTCATTTCACACCGTATTTGTTGTGTTGAATACTTTGTTAGAAGAATGAAATAGATCTGGGTGTAAATTGGGTGATTTTCACATATGATTTATGGGAGAATCGAGCATGGTACCAAGGAGAACATCCACACCATATCCTTCTTAAAGGTTATTTCCATCAGAGTGGAGAAGTAACATTTCCATACAATCTCCTTCACCTGATATGATGCCTTCAAGTATAACAGGAAGTCCTTCTAGCACAACATCCACTTAGACAAGGCAAAGAAACAAGTATAAGGAAGGCTATACTATTATCACACCATATTTTTCGTGCTGAATGTTTCATTCAAGGAATTAAGTAGAATTGGGTTTAAATTGGGTGGTTTTTCACATATGATTTGTGGGGGAATTAGAAAGGAAAACATCCACACCATCTCCTTATCGAAGGAAATTTTCATCAGAGTGGAGAAGGAGCACGTTCACATAATCTCCCTCACCTGGTATGACGATTTCGAGCTGAAAAAGGTCTTCCAACACAACATCCACTTTGACAAAGCTAAGAAACGAGTATAAGGAAGACTCTACTCTTCTCCCACCATATTTGTTGTGCTGACTGGTTTTTTGGAGGAATAAAATAGAATTGGGTATAAATTGGGTGATTTTCATTTCTGATTTATGGGAGAATCATACTTGATATTGAAAAGGAGCACATCCACACCATCTCTTTCTTGAATGTGCTTCCCACTAGAGTGGAGAAGGATCACATCCACACAATATTCTTCACATGGTATAATGCTATCAAGTGGAACAAGAAGGTCTTCTAGCACAACATCCACTTTGACAAGGCCAAGAAATGAGAAAACTTAAGATATAACATCACAACCAAGATATAGCGTCATAACCAAATTGTGTTTTCCATGGATCAAACCTATGAATTGTGTTCTAAGGCTGCTAGGTAGGTTAGTTCTATTTTTTCTTTCACTGGTTCAAGAAGAACAAGAAATTTCAACACAACATCTGCTTTGATAAGGAAAAGAAATGAAAAAATTAAGATATTAGGAAGAAGAGACTCTTATCACACTGTATTTATTCTGTTGACTATTTCGTTAGAGGAATGAAATAGAAATGTGTTTAAATTAACGAATTGAACTAGCTCACATAACCATCTGACCACATCTAATTGTTTGTTGAAGTTCATATGACACTGTTTCACATATTTGAAAACATTTCAAAATAATTAGAAACATGACTTCTCTCATGTTTTGTGTCATTGTTGATATAAAAATGAACCTCTTTCATTATCACTAGATTTTCATCTGTAATATGAAGCCCATTATCAATGTCATGTTGTGTATGTCTATAACCCATATGCACCATGATGGATGCCTGGTTTGAATGATATTATTTGAATTTGAATATTTGTTTGTGTACAAAAGTATAGTTCTCAACAAATTCAACTGCAGACACAATGCACCTAATAGGAATATAATTCTTAGATTTACGAAACGCCAAAGCTTGCTACTTTGAACCATAGCTATGTTTTACATATGGATATCCATGAAATCACAAACAAGAACTTCTATTTCTAAAAGGGAAATCTTCTTTTATTCCTTCCCTAAATTTGCAGTATGAATATCATACTAAAAAAATTTCCAAATAATTTTGTGGTATGTCAATGAGTCATGAATGTCAGGGAAAATTTTAAGGAACACACCTGAAAAACACTTATAGAAATCGTGGTGAATATGGATAGAACTAGATTCACTGGGTTAATGAATTATATAAAATCAGCATTCGCGACATTGACGAAATTAAATATATATTTTATAGGAAATTGTGGATGGAGCAGCAGATGAAGGATAATTCGTAGGCATGAAGGATATTTCTTGAAAAAACACATTTTAAGTCCAAATGGAGGTCTGCAACTCATAATTGTTTAGGAAACCATATCCTTTAATTTTAAGTCCAAATTGATCATCAACAGGAGGGCACGATGTTTCTTCCTTCAACCACCAACAATTATGCATATAACTAAAAACAAGTATGGAACCCTTGCAAGACTATTCCATGTCTTTTTTCTTGCAGGAGAAGATAAAAGTGCCATACTTCATCAATTCTGGTGGTTGAGGTTCATGTATCTACACATTTAATGCCCCACTATGTTTCTCCCTTTTCACCCACCTAACTTCACCAAAATATTATTATGATAATTCCATAATGAAGAGCACGAAGAGACCTTTCCAACGAGACCAAATTTGCACAATTTAGAGCTCTCTGGAGGAAGTTATGGCCATTTGCAGTTTTGTAGGTTGAGATGAATAGAAAGTTGACACATGGTACTTTATGGTTGGTTGTAGAGATTGCCTTGCCTACATGTTTATTTCCTTGGACTTCCCACATTTCAACCTTTAATTGGTTACGGGATCAGGCTCGTTGACTGCAGGAGGAGTTGACATACCCAAAAATTTATCGAATGAGGCTTACTCTGCAGGGTGGAGTCCACCAGAGCCCATCACTTTGAGGTTTGTTGGAATGGTGACACGTGTTCTCCATTTTCTCTACCGCATGTCTTCCTGCTGACCCATTGACATTTCAACGTACCATCCTACCACATGGACCTAAAAGTTCATTCACTACAGTTTATTCTGTGGCTTTGAGTTCGTTGAAGCCCAAAAGCCATGAGAATTTCCGGAATCGCGCCACATGTCTACTCCCTTCTTGTTGGAAGGAAATGTTTTTTAGTAATAGTGATGGGGAATTTCCACATGTGACGTTACCACATATAAATACGTGATGCAAAGTATGCTTTTATTAAATTGTTTTAAATATTCTGCATCGTTTGATATATTTAGATCAACAATGTAGGCTCTATTCCAGGATGAATGCTTGACACACCCACATTTTGAATGGAAGTTACTGGAATAAGCCTAGCAAAGTGACTACAATCATCCATTGAATGGAATTCGAAAAAAGACTAAATTTGACATGTACAGTGAAAAACATAATCATTTACAATGATGTGCTATTGCTTGTGAGGTGATACTTAACGTCCATTGCATTCTAGAAGGCATACTACAACTAAAGGCTGAATAGATTCATAGAAGTTTCATGCCATGTAAGACTCAAAATATTCATTTTTCAGAGTGAGTGTCATCCTGCATTTGATTCTTTAAATATTTTTGTAAGTAGCATTGTATAAGCCTTTTCTTTTAAATATTTTAATATAACGGTTTACAAATTAGGGTTGCGGGTTTCTAGAATCCAAAATTATAAGCATGTATAACTCTACTTCCTCAGGATCCCAAAATACAACCCCAATCCCATACACCAAATTACTTAAAACCTGTGGTTTTATTGATGATTATTACAATTTTTATGATCATTTAATTGACACAAGAACCTCACAGCTTATATAATCATCTCAGAATAAGGAAAATAAACCTTCGAATCCATTAGGTTGGACAACATGGGGGGTTGGATTGGGACACATGATGCTCCACGAGGTTTTACCTTGCCTTGAATTTGTCATGCTCTGTGCACAAAATTATGATGCAAAAAAATTGTTGTAAATGGCACTAGAAAAGAAATGTTGTCTATTATAGAGGAAAATCTTGGCCTTGCGTTGGGGTTTGAAAGTAAAGAATTAGGAACCTTCAACATAAACCTAGAAACAATTGTTAACGATTATCATGCAACCACTCAAAATACAAAAGATGA
Organism: Taxus chinensis; assembly: GCA_019776745.2. Taxonomy (NCBI): domain Eukaryota; kingdom Viridiplantae; phylum Streptophyta; class Pinopsida; order Cupressales; family Taxaceae; genus Taxus; species Taxus chinensis. Next base: position 59,169,530 of record CM034152.1, on the reverse strand, counting down.
TTTTTTTGCGAAAAATAACAGTTGATGGATCGATACCAAAAGGGAGGCCTCCTTATACAATTGATAAGTTTAAACCGTGGGTTAGGGATACCATTTCTATGCTATCATTTATATTAGATTCGATACCGATGAACAAGTGGATGTAACCCTCCTTGAAATGGTATACACCATCCATTTTGTTACTCCACCTTGTGCATACAGATTTGTTGAGCACATTGTAGAATCAATGCATAAACAATTCATAATAATCAAAGAAGGTTAAGAAAATAAGAACTTTAGGTTCACTACCTACTTGTGCTATTTATTTCTATGACGGTTTGCGAGAAAAAAACTTGTAATTCAAGGCTACAATGATGTTGAGGGATAGCCAAAAGTGTTGCTTCCATTAACTGATTGGACCCCTAAGATAAGGATGTTTGATAATCATAGGAACTAAAATCAATTTGTAGACTACTTTCGGGCTCCAATGTATTGATCAATTTCAAAAAGTATAATGCCTAGATTACCTATGACTTGTAGAGATTGCGTTCAATTGGGATTAGAAATACAGTTGATTGACTGGTACTTCATGAAGGAATATACTGCGCTAATGTTCTATGGATCAGAAGTAAAACCTTACAAATTTCTAATACATGTGATAGAGAGGTTTTTTCCTTGGACTATATATGGCAGATGGAAAACATAGATAAACTATATTTTGCTAGTCAACTAAAGAGGAGCATATTTCCTTCCTTACCATTTTCATGCGGAGGGTTCACATTTGAGAGAAAAAAAATCAATGGGGCACATGAAATTTTACAAATTTTTAAGTTTGATGTTGACTCTCACTGATCATATGACACATGTGAGGTGAATAAAGCAAGGGTAGTGGAAAACAAGAGCTTTGCCACAAAAATTCAACATGAAAAATTAAAAAACAAGAACTCTTGGGATGAGGTAAAAAAAATAATGGATGAAATTTCTATTGAGAAAGAAATTAATTTTCAAGAGTTTGCAACACAATTTTTGGGATTGCATCCACAGAAAGAGGAAGAGAAAGTTGAATATCACAATTTTTATGCAAAAGCTGATAATAGGTCGTCTTCTAAAAACATGCCAAAGCATCTAGATGTTGAGTTGCAAGAAATAAATTGGACAAGGTAAAAAATAACTTCCTTTTAGTCGATGAGGCCAAACCTAGGTGATCCAAAAAATATTTTAGAGTACGATTCTATTCCAGAAGATGCAATATTTAGCGGATTGTGGAATGAAGCACATCCCACATAGGCAAGTAGTGACGACCAGTATGAATCTGAGGAAGAATTACAAACTTCCCCTGCTGGGGGAGATAAATCATATAAACAAAGTCTAAATTAAATCATGAAACAAACATATATTACATGGGTAGTTATAGCCAAAAATATGGGTTAAATTGGTGGTGGTTTCATTCAACAGGACAAGGAATTTGGACTCCACTAGAGGCACATCTTAGACGAGGTTTCGATAGATCAAGCATTGCAGCTTTGGAGAAAGGACCATTGCATACAACAAGTGGTAATTTAATACATTTTTCTCTGGAGTCAAATCCTCAATATACGTTTCAACCATATGTTTAAAATTCAATAAGAGTTAGTTGTGAATATGTTAGTGTTGGTATTGTTGGCGGTTGTAGTGATCATAATAATAGTGGTCAAGAAGTGCCACACCAACATATTATTCTAAATAGGCCAATACAGACAATTCTTACTGGCCAACAAGGACCTGAGAAGAGGAAAAAGACAGAGACATATACAATTACCCTTACGCAAGGTGGCATTGCCTCAAGGTAATTAATTATAGAAGGAAGTGCTACCCCTCAAAAAATTGCTAATCCATAGGGAAAGTCCCAAAAAACTTCAATTACTCCCCCATTCAAGCAATTCATTCCTTAAAAAGCCTTGGGTTTTGGTTACCAAGCTAAGTTTTCATACAAATTATAAAGTGATAAAAGAAACAAGAAGCATATGCTACATGCTACTATAACTTAAGATCCTACCATAATGAGGGTATTGTCTACATATAACCCAGACACAAATACCATGAAATACATGTATGTTGTGCCCAAAGTTGAAAAAGAAGAGGATCAAATGGTTTGTAGTGACTACGAAGTAACCAACCTTAAAATGGATTTTACTGAAATGAAACTACTAACCATATTTCACCCCCGGGAAAAATATTGGATCAGAACAACCCCGCACTGAAAGAAACTGAGAAATCACATTCTGTTCCTACAAACAAATTGCATGGAGACTCTATAATGGAAGTGGTGGGACCTGCGAAGATCAAACAACCCTGTGCAGGAGAAATTCATAAAACAGCTCTGTTGAGTGAATCCAAGCCTTGAATCCATTCTACAAGTTACAGGTGGGATCAGAAAAAGAATAGCAGGGTCAAAGGAGGAGGAGCAGTGTCACAAAGAATCCAGGAGCAAGAAAAAGAAGAAACGACGAAGATCTGAAGTCTTCGGGCTCAAAACAGTTCAGAACGAGTCTAAAAAAAGGATAAGTATAGGGGTACTGGAAAGAGGAGAGAGCCACGTGTCGGAATGATGCTTCTCTAAATTTGAATCCAAGAAAGGAAGTTTAAATGAGCATCAGGCTGAACCACGCATCCAGAGCCCCAAAAGTTGCATGGCCGTTGAAAAGTATTCGACTAGAGAGGAAGGTGTCAGGTGTCAACTCAATGCAAATCTAAAATGGGAGCCCAAGGCAGAGACTCAAACTCGCGCCAACACTTTGCGTAGAAAATGGTCAACAGAGGTCAAAAGGTGAAAAGGGTGGGCCTCAAAAAAGGATAATTATAGAAGTACTGGTGGGGACTGCCAAGTGTCCAAGCGGCGCTTCTCCAAAGTTGAATCCAAGAAAGGAAGCTCAAACAAGCGCCAGTTTGCCACATAGCCCAGGCTCCGAGAAGGTAAGGGAGAGATCGTTGAAATGCCCAAAGACCTGTGGAGGCTTCCAAGTTTCAACTCGGACACTCCTTCAAAGCAAAATATTGGTTGGGCTCTCAAGCGAGTGCGAAAGCCTCCACGCGTTCAGTATCTTCAAAGGGGACAGAGTTGGGTTGAATAGTTAATGCATAGTGGTTGGTTAGTGGAGAGAGCTAAGTGTCAAAATAGTGCTAACTCAAGGGTCGAATAGAGAGAGGGTTCACAAACAAGCACCAGACCACCGCGTGTCCCCGGTCAAGAAACATGACCCTACCGAGCAAAGGACTTAGCCAAAACATAGAAATTGGGTAGGCCAGCGGAGAAAGTGCCACGCGGTAAGCCTAAACCAGCAGTACTAAGGTGGGCCATCGGGGGAAAATTTGGATTTTTTCCCTTTTTGTTCCAAATATGTAAAAGTTGCAAAAGGGGCCCGCAACTCCGCCCAAAGGGAAAAGTCAATGTTTGAGCCCGAGTCAATGTTGAAGCGGGGAATTAGAGGGAAAGGTGAAAATTTTCCTTCTGTCAAAAGGGCACAAAGATGAAAATTGAAGCGCATCTCCCCAACCAACCAGAGGATGCCACGTGTCCAAGTGGAGCTACGGGGCCACGGGAACTTTCTATATTTTGACATTTTTTTGCGAAAAAAGGGGAAAAGATAAATCCTAGGCCCTCGAATCTGTTTTTTTCCCTAATTTTCCTTCCATGTGTCCCATATTAAAAAGGGGCCCATTATTTAAATTGGTTTTCTCACTCTTTTGTACAGAACCGATACAAACTTTGAAGGGACATATCTTTTGACTCAAGGCTCGAAAATATTGCATATATGACACCGTTGGAAATATCTCAGACCTCACCCACACCATGGAGATGTAAAACTTTAACTTTGGGGAGGTTAGATAAAGAAAAATAGAGAAAACATCTTCAAGGCCATTAATGCGGGATCTATCTACCTCAATAACCAGATCAGATTCAATCTACTTCGATCATTTCCTGCTCCTTCAAGGCGCCAAACCAGTGGTTGATGCATTCAAGTCAGATTTGGGGGAATATTTTGGAGGAGGAATTAATAGTAATGGTTGAACTTCTATCTGTTTTTCCTACTTCTCTCTCTGCTCTCTCTCTCTCTCTCTTTCTTCTCTCTGATTGAATCTATAAATGCAGGGTTAGGAATCATTGTAAAGGGTTGGACATTGTTCTGTTTTATAGGCTCCCCTTTCCTTTTGGCAAAGGAATTCATGGAACTTCAGACCTCCCCATTTTAAGTTGTAATGTGTTTCCTTCCTTTCTGGCTATTTGTAATGCATTGTATCAATCTGCAAAGCAATTAAATACGTTCGTGAATCGATTTTAGATCCTTTCTTGTCTCATTTGCTCTCATCTAGTCTTTCATTATAAATCTGGTTATATGTGCTTGGTTATTGTATGTATTTTTTTGGTTTGTGTCTATCAGCAAAACTAATGTTCATCATTTTTTCAGTGCATCATCACCTTGTAGCTTAGTTTTGATTTCTTTTACTCCTTTCTATCCCTTTCTCCTTGGTAAAACCTAGATTAGGATTAGGAACAAATCCTTTGCAATTTTTCATGCATGCACCTAAACAAATGAATAGGAAACCAGTCCTTTAATCTGGAGAATTTTCTCATCTCAGAAAATTCCCACACTTTGAGGAAAAACTCAATGTTATGTGGGATCAAAACACATGACCCTACCTTAGAAAATCAGATCTGATGACTCATTTGGGGGTGCTTGTGATTTTTGCACCAACAGTTTTGGCACGCCCAGTGGTACAAAGAAGTATCCATCTTTATTATACGGTAAGATCGATGTGCGCTTCCTATGATTCTATCTTTTATGAATTTTTTTTAAGAACTACACATCTGGCAACTCCAAAAGGAACAAAATGCACTAGTTTTAACAGTCCAAGTTTCCCAATTTCATGAGAAGGATACAAAGAAGGTCAAGAACAAGAGAAGAGGGACAATTTGTACACCTACACTTGTCTCCAGATAGAAGGAGAAGAGGAAGAAGAGCCCAAAGGTCTCTATCTCCACCAAACAGAGCCTTATTAACACCTCCTCCTAGTAGGCCATTCTTTCAATCAAGAAGGGTGCTCAGGATGATCAGGATGGCACACCAACAACCAAATCCTTATGTCAATTTCACTGATCAGCAGCCCACTCACTCTGAATGCACAAAATCTAGTCCTGATAGCAACATTAAAGAGCATCCCATATTTCACTGGGGAAAACCAGACTTCTCCTAGTGACCACGTTCAATATATTACAAATGTATGTACAATCCATGAGATCACTGAGATGGACATTGCAACCAAGTTACTAGCCTCTTCACTCAAAGGTAAAGCTTCACAATGGTTTAGGAGCCTTGAAGCAGGCTCTCTTCAAAATTGGGACCAACTATGCACAACTCTTCATGACTAGTTTGGAGAAAAATGAGATAACTTATCCTTATTGGAGCAACTGATAACAATCAAGAGAGCTCCTCGAATGAGCAGTTGACAGATTTCAACCTCAAATTTCAACTAACCTGGGACAAGGATTCTAGCAGCATTAAAGCCCACTAATGAAGGTGTCTTCTTATACTTTCTTAGAGCTTTAAATTCTGATATTTATTTGATGATTTAGTCAATGGGGGGCATAACCTTACCTGCAGCCTATAGCCTTTCCATAGGAGGTGAGAATCATTTAATTCATGCTAGAAAACTTTCTCCTAGGCCATCCATGCCTCTATACCCCAAATTAGGAAACCCAAGTACCAGCCAAACACCCACAATAGCTCCTATACCTACTCCCAGGAGTCAAAGTTCAGCTGAAGCCTCCACCTCATCATCTACCACCTCAAAGGAGGTTCAGGAAATTATGAAACAACTTCAAAACCTGGGAATGAGTTAGTGACCATCAAAAGACATCAGGATCAAAGTTCTAGGCCATATCAGCCTCAAGCTCAGTATCAGGCTAGACCCCCATATCAGCAAAATAGACTACAAGCCCAGGCTGTAACTCAGAGTCAACACCAAGGGAAACCTCAAGCTGCTAGACCTTTCAGGTCATATGATCCAAACACATCTTCAACATCAAGGGCATTAGTTCCAACACATAATAACATGGCACAAGAATATGATTGGTGTTTCCCATGTAATCAACCACATAATCAATCGATGTGCTTCAATGGTGCACTAAATCAGGATTTGATGGTGTAAACCATTGGTGTGTCACAAGAACCTAACCAAGAAGAAAATCAGTAGCAAGGAGCTCAGCAAGAGGTACCTCTAAGTGAAACTATTCTTGTCAATTGGAAAACTGATGACTTCTATGGAATGAATCGAGGCTCCTTCTCAAAGTATAGCTGCCAATACACAGTCCAAGAAGAGAAATATTGGAGAAGGACATTCACCAAACTCAGGTGATCCTCAATCCTCCATTGCTCCACAAAGTATTGGCATTCAAAATACAACTCCCAATATGTAGAGCCAATCCAAGCCACCTTCCAAATCTACTCAGGCACTGGTTGTAACAGCCCATGTACAAGAGAAAAATGTGCCAGGGAAGGGGCAGCAGAAGGACAGTTCATTTAATATCATTGAGAAAATGAAGAGGACAAGTGTGAACATTTCACTATGGGAGTCACTGGCCATTCCAGGGCAGAGGGATCTATTGCAAACTGCCATGCAAAATTGGTCAAGCTCAAATCAACCCCTAGCCAGCAAGAGAAAGTGCTTACCAATACGGCTCAACCTGAGAGAAACCATGGAGAACAACAAGGTAAGAATCTGAAGCCTCCTCCATTTTATGTTTCATTAATCATTGGAGAAAAATTGGTGCATAATTGCATGATTGATTCGGGGGCAAGTAGTTCTGTAATGCCCAAACAAATAGCTGATCAACTGGGTCTCCAGTATGAAGTCATCTCTAGAGGAGTAGTACAATTGGATGGGACAATAGTGACCACTATTGGAGTCATCAAGGATCTGAGCCTCACTCTGCATGCCTGCCCTAATGTGACTATATTGCAGAATGTATCAGTCATAGACTTGCCACCACATTTTGCATTGTGTTTTTCCAGGGACTTCACTACCAAAATTGGAGGATATTTGTCTGCTGACTGGTCACATATGCTCTTTAGAACAAGGTATGGAGTGAAGGCCACAATCAGATCTGAGCCCATAGCAGATTATCACATTGAGTCTTATGTGCCAAGCCCAATCAATGCAAATTGTTCAGATTTTGATCAGGAGGACCTCCTAAACACTTCTGAGGTAGATACCAAGGTAGGGTGTATCCTGGACTTGACTCTCGATGAATGGGTGGTCAAAAGGAATGATTTTGACCCCTATAAGGAGATGGAAGAATTTGAGCTAGGAGTCTACTGCCTGCATGAGGAGAATCATCCTCTTCCTGAACATCATTAAGCCAGAGCACAAAGATGACAATGAAGTATGGAAATTGTTCTTTGATGGTTCGAGGAGAAGACAAGGAGTTAGAGGAGGGGCTATGATTGTGTCCCCCCAAGGTATGAAGTATTACTCAGCTTTCCGTTTCCAGTTTTCCTACTCAAATAACACTGCAGAATATGAGGCTTTGGTTCATGGATTGCATTGGGCTAGAAGATGAGGAATCAAGAACCTGCAGGTGTTTGGTGATAGTGAACTAGTTGCCAATCAAGTCAAAGGAAAAAATGTTGTCAAGAATGACATGCTAAAAAACTACAAGAATAGGGTATGGGATCTCATTGAGGATTTCGAAGCCTTCAACATTGTGTCCATACCCAGAAAGGAGAATGAAGCTGCTGATAGGCTTGCAGCAGTTGGAGCAACATTTGATGTAGTTGACAACATCAAGAGGGACAAAGGACAACCACATATCCATGTAGTTGTGAGGCCAGCAGTGCCAGATAACAACACATGTTGGCAGGTGTTCGAGAATGATCAACAGATCATCAATTTTTTGCAAGAGGAAGCTGAATTCTCAGCTAGAAATCAAAGCAGATTAGAGCAACAATATGGAGATCAAGTAGTGTAACTGCATACAAACAAGCTTCCTAAAGGCTTAGTGACATTGGAGTCTATCTTCAATCCCAATGATCAATTTCGAAAAGAGAAGGCTAACATACATATCAAAGGAGAAGATTCAGAGTCAATTCTAGTAGGAAAAGGAAAAATGCTTCAAATTGGCAAAGTGGCCACCGAGCAAGAAAGGTATGAATTCATGAAACTTTTCCAAGAGTTTCCAGATGTATTTTCTTGGAGCTATGAAGACCTAAGAGGGTTCAATCCGAAGTTATCCCAACACACAATCGAACTAGATCCAACTGCTAAGCCCATCAGGAAAAAGCAGAGACCAGTCAATCCACATATTGAGCCTCTGATGAAGAAAGAGCTGAACAAGTTGATAGAGGCAAGTATCATATTTCCAATCAAACACTCAAGCTGGGTTGCAAACTTGGTCCCAGTTAGGAAGAAGAATGGAGAGATTAGGTTGTGTGTTGACTTTCATGACTTGAACAGAGCATCCCTCAAAGACCACTACCCACTCCCCTCAATGGAGCAAATCTTGCAGGTGGTGTCTGGATCAGAGAGATTCTCTCTCCTAGATGGCTACTCAGGGTACAACCAGATCATGGTGAAAGAAGATGATCAGTTCAAAACAACTTTCACCACCAAATGGGGCACCTATGCCTACAGAAAAATGCCATTTGGATTGTCTAATGCTGGAGCCACTTTCCAAAGGGCAATGGATATGGCATTCAAAGGGCTGATCAACAAAATAGTACTGATCTATCTGGATGACATTACTGTGTTCTCCAAAAATGCAGCAGACCACCTTTTTCACCTGAGGCACAGGTGTTTCAAAGGTGTAGGAGATTTGGGGTATCATTGAACCCTAAAAAATGCATATTCTTGGCCCATGAGGGTAGGCTTCTAGGCCATATTGTGTCAAAGGAAGGTTTGGAAATTGACCCAGAGAGAGTTGAAGCAATAAGAGCATTGCCATTGCCAAGCCATAAGAAGGCTCTTCAAAGCTTCTTAGGAAAAATCAATTTTGTCTGCAGGTTTGTACCAAACTTTGCTGCCCTTGTCAAGCCAATAACGTTGATGTTAAAGAAGAGTTTGGCATTTAGGTGGAAAACTGAAGGAAAAGAAAGTTTTGAGGCCATCAAAGAAGCTATATCACAAGCCCCAACTCTCGTGAATCCAGATTTTTCTAAGGACTTCATGTTATATGCCTTTGGAGGCAGTGACACAATTTCTGCAATCCTAGTACAACAAAACAAAGAGGATACAGAGAAGCCAATTGCTTTCTTCAGCCAGGGTCTGGAAGATTATGAAGTGAGATACTCCTTCATTGAAAAGCAAGTCCTAGCAGTGATCAGAGGATTAAAGAAGTTTAAACATCTTATTTCAAACAATAAAATCCAACTGTTAGTCTCCCATGTAGGAGTTAAAGACTTCCTTCTCAGCAAGGATCTGAATGAAAAATGTGCAGGATGGATCACTCGTGTCATGGAGTATGACATTGAGATCAAGGTTACTAAGCTGGTCCGTGGGAAGGGATTGTGTGAACAACTCTGGCCTCAAGTCAACAAGATGAAGCAAGTGGTGAAAAGGAAGTTGTTTTTGTCTTACAAAATAGTCAAGAGGAAGAAAATGATGATGTACCCACTCCTTGTTGGACTCAGAGTATGGTGCACTTCCTTCAAATAGGCATGTGTCCTCCAAAAATGAGTAAAACAAAAAGGAGACATTTCAGACTACAGGCCATCCCATATGTGCTTATTGATGACATCTTGTTCAAAAGGGACATCAATGGTGTTTTGTTAAGATGCATTGGGACAAATTAGGTTGAGAGAGTGTTACAAGAGTTCCATGATGAAGTAGCTAGAGGCCATTTTTCTCCATGGGTGATAGCACTCAAGATCATGAAGGCGGGTTATTATTGGCCCAGGGTGTTTAGTGATTGCTATGCATGGATCAAAAAGTGCAAGAACTGTGCGTTCTTCAGAGGCAAAGAAAGGCTAGCAGCACTTCCATTGCACCCAATTTCAGTTGACCAACCATTCATGCAATGGGGATTGGACTTCATTGGAGTCATCAATCCAAATTCGAGCCAAGGCCACAAATGGATTCTGACAGCAACAGACTATTTCACCAAGTGGACCGAGGTAGTGGCACTCAAAGAAGCTAATGAGTCTAGCATACTAGATTTCTATGAAGGGATAGTGACCAGATTTGGAGTGCCAGTCACCATTATATCAGACAATGCATTGGCATTCATAGGTTCCAAAATCACAGGATGGGCTGTTAGGAACATGGATTTACTTGAGCACTTCATCAAATTATTACCCTCAGGGTAATGGCCAAGCAGAGTCCACAAACAAGAATCTACTAAGGATTATCAGAAGAAACTCTGGATGAAAATTAGAGAACTTGGCACACAAAACTCAGATCAGCCTTATGGGCTGATAGGACAACACCCAAGAGGTCTACAGGGAGCTCTCCATTCAAACTTGTCTATGGGAAAGAGGCAGTGTTTCCTATATCACTTGAGTTGCCAGCATTGGAACTCATGAAGTAGCTGGAGATGTCTGAATTTGAACCAATGGAGGCTAGGTATGCAGAGCTGATGGAATTGGAAGAAACCAGAGAACATGCACTTCAAACAATAGAGAAGGATCAGGCCTCAATCAAGAGATGCTTCGACAAGAAGGAAAGAAAAGGACCTTCCAGGAAGGGGACCTAGTTTTGAAATGGGATGCAGATCAGGAAAAACCAGGAAGGCATTCCAAGTTTGATGCCATTTGGAGTGGCCCTTACATGGTCACAAAATGTAAAAGTAGCAATGCTTTCCAATTGTCTACATTGGATGGTGAAGAGTTACAGATTCCAGTGAATGGAATCTATCTTAAACACTGCTACTAGAAGGAAAGTTCTCACCTTGTATATATTAGTTTAGTTTCTCATTCCTCTAAGTGCTTGTGCACATTGTCTTGTTGTAGTTTAGGTTGCTTTTCTCCTAAGTGCTTTGCATGCTCTACATATTCTACTTGGAGCATGTATGATTCAAAATTTTATATATAGTTGTGGTGCTGTTTTGTTGCTCTTGCACAGGCCCATTCAGAAACAGATGAAGCCTGGGTCAAAGCAATTTTCTACTCTCAGAAACCATCGTTTCAAGATTTCTTATGAAAATTGAGAGTGCAAATAGTCAAGCTCATGAATCACAGACAGGATCAGTATCAGACCATCGTTCTCAACTCCATGCCCAATGGATATGAGAAGGTAATTGGTCTTTTCATCTAGTAGGAAGATACCCCTCTGAGTGGCCAAATTTTTATCCATATTTTTCCCCCGGGAAAAATATTGGATCAGCCACGACCCCACTAAAAGAACCTAAGAAATCATGTTTGGTTCCTGTAAACAGATTACAGGGAGACTCTATAATGGAAGTGGCGGGGCCTGCAAAGATCAAACAACCCTGTGTAGGAGAAATTCAGAAAATGGCTCTGTCGAGTGAATCCGGGCCTTAAATCCATTCTACGGGTTACAGGTGGGCTCAGAAATAGAATAGGATCAGAGGAGGAGGAGTAGTGTCATAGAGAAGCCAGGAGAAAGAAAAATAAGAAACGATGAAGATACGAAGTCTTTAGTCTCAAAACATTTCAGAATGAGTCCAAAAATTAGCTAAGTATGGAGGAGGCAACAGAGAGATCCATGTGTCAGAACGACACTTCTCCAAAGTTGAATCCAAAAGGGGAGGCTCAAACGAGCACCAGGATTCCACGCGTCTAGAGCCCCAAAAGGTTGGACAGCCGTTGAAAAGTCTTTGACTAGGTGGGAAGGTGCTAGGTGTCAGCTCAGCGCAAATCCAAAATGGGAGCCCAAGGCAGAGACTCAAACTCGCGCCAGCCCTCCATGTAGCAAATGGTCAACCAAGGTCAAAAGGTCAGATAGGGCAGGCCTCAAAAAAAGGCTAAGTATAGAAGTACTGGTGGGGAGTTCCAAGCCAAGTCGCAGAGGAAGCCATGTGTCCCAAACGACGCATCTCCAAGGGTTTGAAAAGGTAAGGGAATCCAAAAGACCCACGGAGGATTCAAACAAGTGTTAGTCTTGCCACAGTAGCCCAAGGTCTGAAAAGGTAAGGGAGAGGTCAGTTGAAAATTCCAAAGACACTAACTCAAGAGGTTTCCAAGTGTTCAAAAAAAAGTCAATGCTCCTTCAAGGGAAAATAGCTGATTGGGAGGAAGCCATTTCAGCCATTCCAGTGCAGAGCCTCCACGCAACCACGTGTCCAGTCTCAAAAAGGGGACAGAGTTAGGTTGAATAGTCAATGCATGGTGGTAGGTCGAATAGTCAATGCAGGAGAGTTTAGAGTGCCAAGTGTCCAAACGGCACTAACTCAAGGATCGAATAAAGAGAGGGTTTCCAGATGAGTGCCAAACTTCCACGTGTCCCCGGTCAAGAAATATGACCCCACCGAGCAAAGGACTTAGCCAAGAAACATAGAAATTGAGCAGGCTGGTGGAGGAAGCCACATGTCAACCCCACGCCATTCCAAGAGAAAAATAAGAGGCCGCCCTTAGACATGTGCCATCCAACCATGTGTCCCATATTCAAAAAAGGGGCCCACTTTTTAAACTGGTTTTCCTGCCCTTTTGTACGGACCGGATACAAACTTCAAAGGGGCATATCTTTCGACTCAGGGCTTGAAATATTACAAATCTGACACCATTGGAAAGATCTTGGCTTCGCCCACACCATGGAGATTTGAAACTTTAAGTTTGGAGAGGTTAGGTAAAGTAAAATGGAAAAAAAATCTTCAGGGACATTAATGCAGGATCCATGTTTGCCTCAACAACCAGATTGATTTGATCTACTCTGCCATTTCCTCCTTCGAGGCCCCGAACCAGTGGTTGATGCAGTCAAGATAGATTTGGGGGCAGATTTTGTAGGAGGCATTAATAGCAGTGGTTGAGCTTTGACCTAAATTTTCCCGCTTCTCTCTCTCTCTCTTCCTTCTCTCTGTTTGAGTCTATAAATATAGGGTCGGGACTCATCGTAAAGGGTTGGACATTCTTTTGTTTTGCAGGCTCCCCTTTTCTTCTGGTAAAAGAACTCATGGAGTTTCAGACCTCCCTTCAGAATTGTAATACGTTTCTTACCTTCTGTCCACTTGTAATGCATTGTATCAATCTGCAGAGCAATATAACACGTTTTGGATTGATTTTAGATCCTTTCTTGTCTCTTTTGCTTTCATTTGGTCTTTCATTATAGATCTAGTTATCTGTGCTTGGTTATCGTATGTATTTGGTTGGTTTGTGTCTATCAACAAAAATAATGTTCATCATTCTTTTGGTGCATCACCTTATAGCTTAGTTTGATTTCCTGTATTCCTTTTATCCCCGTCTCCTTGGTAAAACTTAGATTAGGTTTAGGAATAGGTCCTCTGCAAGTTTCCACGTATGCACCTGGACAGAGGAATAGGAACCAACCTTTAATCCGGAGATTTTTTCCCATTTGTAAAGTACCACACTTTGGGGAACAACTCAATGTTATGCAAATTACACCAAATGAATCTACCTTGGAAAAGCAGATCTGACGACTCATTTGGGGGTGCTGTGATTTTTCACTAACAGAAACCTTGTGAAAAAATAAATGTATCAAAAAGAAATAATGACGTGGTATACAAAACATTGCTAAAGGAAAACAAAGAGAAAAATGAGTTGAATAATCAAATTCAAAAAGTTAGAGGTAAACCTGAAAAATCATCTACCTCTATAACTGCAATCGTTGCGAATGAACAAGAATATGTGGAACATGAAGAAGTGAATAAAAAGTTACAAGAAACAAGTAAGTATAATAGATTAGAATAAAGGTTGGGAGAATTGTAAGAGGTTCTGAAGGAAGAGAAAGAAAAGCCCAAAAATGGGAACATAGCTTATAGGAAGAGAGAAAAATCAAGGAAAGATTGCAAAAGGATGAGTAAAAATAAAATGAAATATTGCAAAAGGAGTTGGTGAAATACCAAAAGGAAATATAGTCTTCCAACATTAAACTATTTGAATTTTATAAAAAAGGAAGCGATAATATGATGGATAATGTTTGGGGAAAAATAAACCAAAAAATTGATGATTTGATTAGATTGTTTGAATTCATGTAAAATCTACAAGGAATATTTGATAAGATCCACAAAATACATAACTGATAGCAGAAAAGTGATGGCTTCAAGAGAGGATACTACAAGGAAAAAATTAGAAGCGATCTAAAAATTCAATGATATGGAACTGACATCAAGAGGACTTCAAAACTAGATTGACACCTGAATAAAGGCATCATCTATCATTGGGAAGTGTGTGATGCTAGGTGAAGCAGATGATCTGCTGAATAAGTGTCAAACAATGTTACGAGATCTGCATGAAAGGGTAAACGATTTCACAAAGCTTGGCTACCAATGTGTTTTGACAAAACATGCCAATTCATTAAGAAGGATGCATTCTAGAAGAACATAAAGGAAAAAATGATCTAAGAGAAGAACCAAATTCCTGAGAAGGTAGATGAGACACACATTTTTGGATTCGTTAAACCATTGATAACCTTGTCAGTAAGTTTACATACAACACTAAAGGAAATCTCCACTCTTAGTTATAAATTGCTAACAAATTTATATGTCAGTCACTCTAATTTACAAAACATTGTAATTATAACAAATTAAGAGTGGAACATGTTATAGAGGATGAGATAATTAAGAATATTTTAATTTTGAAAATTGTTCCATTTGTTGCACATTTCAATTTTTTTCATATAAGGCACGTCTCAAGCAAATTGAATGAGGAATAGTGTTATTTTTCATTTCAATACATAGTGGTTCAAATAGATGAGAAACCTTTTATGTTAATGCTTTGTAGGTGTATGAGAAACATAACTATTTTTTAAACAATGTATTTCTATTATGAAGACTACAAATCAATGCAATGTATTTCAAGTTTCATTATGAAGACTACAAATCAACACCATGTTTTAAAAAATACAAATAAAGAAAAATATATTATCATAACAATGTATTGAATATTTGAATATACTTTATGAACATATATATCACATATCCAAGAGTGAAATCTTCCACTGTATTGATGGAAAATCATCTCTATCATTTGCTTGACCAATTCTCTGACTCTCACTTTGTTGATAGTTAACTGGTGTAATAGGGTTGTCTATTGTATTTGTAGCATTTTTATGAGCCTCTCTCCTTTCATTAATCAAATTCCATATTGCCAAAACCCTGTCATAGGGAAAGCTATCCACTTTGTACTGTGATGTGTAAATTCTCAAACAATTTTCCAATTTTTTGTCAAGCTTGTTTCGTAATTTGGACTTTATAACTTGGTCAAGGCATTGAAAATTCTCTCACCTTCAACTGAACACAAAATCATTATTTGACATAGCTTAGCTAATAAGAAAAACTCAGACATGCTTTCTTGAAAAATAGTACTTAACCCCATTTTTTTTCATAGCCGGGTTATTTCTCCACACTCTAAGAGATTATCCAAAGATTTGAATTGCTCAATTTTTGTAGAGGTGAATTCATGGTATTGATCAATTTAAATATCCTTTCTTAAAATACCTAGAATACTCGTTCCATTGATATTAATAGGCTTACATAAATGTTGAATCAATGTAGTCAATCCCTTGTGGTAGTATTCCGGTAAATATTTTTCATTTTGGACTCTATTCCAATAGGTGGGATTTACTAAATCCACTTCTTCAAGATAAACATCCCTACTAAAATGTTCCCTTATTTTTTCTAGTAAGGAAACTGTAATTTTTCTTAACCCTATCCTTGTTTAGGATACAATGTTATTAAAGAGTGTCCCTATGACATTTACCTTCTCAACCTTACTGATACTATTTGAAATATGTGCATTGGTATCTCATATCTACGTACAGAAGCACATAATTCTCCAAAAAATCTGAACCTCAGAAAACTACTTGCATTTCCAATATTTATCAAATTATTCCAACCATCAAAATTTGGACCTGAAAAAGCAGTATTATTGATAAAGAAATATTCTATTACCAGACAAACATGTTTTCTCAAACTAGAAAAATCAACAATATATATATTTCTTCCTTGGACTTATTTAATTAGACGATAAATTTCATCCAAAATGGGAAGGAGACCATACAACATCAAAAACTTCTCTAAATCAGTCAAACGATGTATCAAATCCTGAGCCTTGTACACTTCCATGCGATTCTACCACATTACTCCTAATAAGGATTGATATTTGTTGTACACCCTACAATCTGGTTGATACAATGAGATCCACTTAGTGTCGACATATTTCAATAGTTTATGTCCATTTGTCAGTCCTTCTGTAAAGATTTAGAATTCCATGAACCTTTTAAGACTACGAAAAAAATAAGCATGCACCTCTCAAATAAGTTCTTCAAATTTTGCTACAAGGTTAAATTTGCTGATTATTTTGTATGCTAGATTCATTATATGAGTCATATAATGAATGAAAATCATATACGGGAAATGAGATGTTTATATTCTTACACACATTCCATTACAATGACCTTGCATTACAAATACCCCATCTGACCTAACCCATACAAGATTTTTTGTAATTGTAGAATCATCCATGAAACTAATCTTCTTCAAACTTCTTATCACCAATTCAAAAATGTTTTCAACATTGGATTTCTCTCTCATTTTGTGAATAACAAGTAAGTGAGGATGTCTCACATGATTCTCAATAGTATAAACATGCATAAACACCTAAGAAAAATTATCTACTGATGTAACCTCATCAATAGATTAAAAAATGTTGTGAATACTTACATTTATCTTTCAAGTCTTCTTTCTCAACCATAGCTACGCATTTTACCCAATCCCAACCTCTACTTTCAGACTAGTGATATTAAGGAAATTGTGGGACACCAAGAAAATACATCATCTTCTTTTGTTGAGGAAAATATGTTTTATGACAACCTCTTTTCAGAATGTGAGCAACACTAGCTATCTTAATTGTTTTACCTAAAAGACTATTTTAAATGACCTTATTAAATTGATATGTAATTGTCCCTCCATTCTCTGTAATTATTATTTTAGTTCTCTGTGCTCCTTAAATTCTTTTTTTGACCTAATATGTAAACAATCATCCACAATTTTCCATCTGGAAAAATTATTCACAAATCCGTCTATATTTTTCTTTTCATATATCTTTACTACGTGCTCTTAATAGTGTCCAATTTAAGTCACATTGTCTTATCTCTACCCAATTTCCAGCTACAAATTGTACATTTCCATTCTTCCAAAGCTTTTGATTTATTTTGATTTTCAACAGGTTCAATAAATGGAAACTTAAAAACCCATTATAACCTGAAACTCCTTCCCAAGTCCTATTTTTTTACCTTTCTCCTTTTAGAAATAGGTGTCCCATGAGTATTTGCTATGGTGGAATTTAAATTTTGTTGAATGCCAAAATTTTCACCTCCAACACTCAATTGGGTAGGTGATAACGACATACCACTAGAGTGGAAATGTAAATCATCTAGTGATGCAGTTTCAACTTCATTTAATTGGATGTGTCAAGGGGAGAAATTTCATTGTCATAGTCATTTGCATTGACATCAGCAGTCATCAAATCATCACTGAAATCATTCTGAGTTTCATTTCAAATGTAATCATTATCCCTTGATTGTGCTTGTCCTTCTAGAGAATGATGGGATTCTATAGATGCTTTCTCAAAATAAGATGTGATTTTTCATATGCCGATACCAAGAGGTGTTACAATTGCTTTTCTTCATGAGGTTCCCTTCTTAGTTTCCATTTTCCTGAATCTTGTAAGGAAATTTTTTGAGTTAGATGCAATGGGATGAAAAATCAACTGACACAGACATGAATGAAACTTGTGATACCATAAAATAAAAAATGACATATTTTAATATATTATAGCATTTCTAAAATCCTAACTTAAAAAACCAAACAAAGAATGCGACATGATAGGAAAAAAGATTTAAATAGACTTACCTGTACTAAGTTCTTGTAGGATGTAAACTGAAACATAACCTACAAGACCGTGATCTATTTGATTTTTGTAAGAAAAGTGCAATATGTTGAATCCTTTTCCACTACTTCACAAATTTGTAAACTTGGAAAATAGGAAAAAATGTCTTCTTAGTGATTAGTTTCTACAATATATATGGAAAATTTAATCAAATTTCTAAAAAATCCCAAACATGTCAGCGAATGAAACCAAATGACCAAGAAGGTTACATATATTTCTTGGTGATCTAAGAATTTTTTAAAATCCCGCTCATCGATCATGCGGTGATTCAATAAAAAATATGCGTTGGGATTGTAGATCTGTTGGCTCGTTGCATGGGAAAAATCATTCTTTGTGGATTTTTTTTGGCGAAACGTGGTCACTACCATGGTCGTAAAAATAGCCAAATTCTTATTCATGAATTCTTACTATTCGCCTAATTACAAATATTCAATACTAAAATTTTCTCTGATGAATGTCTTCTAGTAGCTTCGCTAAATTTCCACATTATGTACATACCCCTTTGATATAATAACACTTAAATTTAAGTGTATCTTCTACTGCATTACAAATAATATTGCTGATAAAATGAGTTATGCGTGGAAGGGGGACATCATTTATTTCCATATGCTCCCTAAAATTTGTAAATGTAGCTAGTTTTAGATCAAATTCTATATAGCTACAAAAACATGTCTCACAAATTTTATTTTCTGTTGTATACACTGGGTTTAAATTCTCAAATTTTCTTTGTGTAAAATTCTGTACAAATCACTTTGGTTTTTTTTCCTAGAAAATGATTTGGGTGTTCTTTCCTCAAAGCTGGACCAACCCTAATTTGTAAACATCCTTAGCATTGGAAGAGACACATGTATGGATTTTTCAATACTCATTAATATTATATTTTACACCATTATAAATTTTGTTCTTTGAGGTTGCATGCATATCAATACCAAATTCCCTTCCATGCTTTCATCCAATTTAACCATGTACTTCACATACCATGGGATAATTATTCTACCTTTACCAAGGGCATTTGCAATTGTTGTGAACTGTCATTTTTGACTATTTATGGACCCAATAAAGTTGTTATGATAGATCTACATGCTGCAAAAATATGTTTACTACGAGAGAAGCTATCAATAATTTCAAGTGCATCATGCAAGTTATACAAATGATAACTGTCATTTTATTTTCATCTTTTTAATGAAATCCTAACAACTCAAAAATAGGGACCATATCTTTATGTCAAAAAAGTTTGGCTACCAATTGGGCTCTACCAATCAAATATTTTTTTTGAAAATAATATTTGTATATCTTTGTTGAATGGGTCTTTATTGTGTTAAAAAAATGTAAGTTACTCTCTTCAACAATAGCAACGGAATCAAATCCATCCATATCCTCAATATTAATCAAGTTTGGTTCATCTATTGAGAAAAAATATTCTTCCTCTCGTTCAGTACAATCAACATCTTCATCCATTGATATTTGTTCATTATTTCCTTCAAATTCTTCATATATTATATCTTGATCTTGAATAAGTTGAAAGAAATAATGAACATTAGGTTGGTGATGGTAGTGTATCTTTAGGGGATTCCTAGAACACTGCAGGGGTCGGTGGTATTGGCGGTGTCAATGCATAGTTCGCCAAGCATACTGTGATGGCCTCTGCTAACAACCCTACCTCTATTCAGGTGACATCTCCAGGGGAGAAATAGTCGACCCCTATCTCTGGAGGCATTGTGGGTGGAAAAATATTTGTTCAAGCAGCTAACGTGGCCAAAAAATCTAGCAGTAAGCCTATGGAGTATGAAAATTCCACCCCCTATGTTAGTTTTGGCGCAGATGTTGTGCAATCTGAAGCTTTCTTCATGAAAAAATGATTGATCTGCAAGAGCCCCATCATGGAAGGTAAGCTTGATATTTATCCCACTTCACGTGGGTTTTTCATAGTTGTCTTTGTTGAAACCTCAAATAGAGATTTTATTTTTGGAAGATTTTGGGAGTTTCAATCCCATTTTCTAGTTGTGAAACTAAAACTGTGATTCCCTTTGTTTAACCCGGTATCTGATACTTTTTATGTTAAACCGGTTTGGATTCGTCTACCTTATTTGTCCCTCCAATTTTGGATGGAGAGCTACTTAACCTCTATAGGTAACACATTAGAAAAATATTTGGATATTGATCCAAATATTGAAGATTATGAGCACACTACATATGATAGAATATTGGTTGATATGGATACTTTTGTAGATTTTCTAGCCACTATTGAACTCAAAGTTGAGGATAGAATTTGGACACAAAATATCGACTACGAAGGGTTCCCATTCAGGTGTAGAAATTTTTATTCTCTTGGAAATTTATCTTAAGATTTCCATATGGGTAGAGAACATGTTAAAAGTATAAGCTCTTGGTGGAAGAATTCAAATCTTAGCCACCTAGTTGTAAATGATCCATCAGATAATGATTCAAATTATGAATTTAAGAAAGATGTTGATTTAGAATCTAGGAATGAGGAAGTTCTTCCTCCTATTCAGAAGGATCCATTGCAAAAATATCTTGAGATTTCTGTGGATTTTGTGAATTTGGAAAAGGGAACATGCTCCTTTCCTTTTGCTTCATCAGGGATCCAAAATACCAAGGAGCATATTGAAATTATGATTCCAATCCATAATAATAAAAATGAAAATCCAAATACAGAAAATGGTTAGATAGTTGTACACATAAAAAAGGGAAAAATAATCCCCTTAAGTTGCACTTAAGATCCCATGAGAAGGGGTCTTAAGGATGAGCTACTTGTGTATGGATTTTTTGTGTTACTATTTTGGTTGTGTTGTTGGTTTTGGATGTGTTGTTTTTTTTGTTCCTTTATGCCATTGGTAGAGGCAACTTCATATATTCCTCATTGATACATATTTGTCTCCACTTATTATATGGGCTAGGGTGTCCTCTTAATCCTCTTTTACCTATAGTAAAAAATATCTTGATCTTGAAAATATTCTTGTTCTTGAAGTGTTTGTCAAGTTTGAATAGCTTCAGGAGCTTGTTGAATTTGAAAATATTGGTGACACTGAAGAGCAGTTTGTTGCCTTTTTTAATTTGTTTATATTTTCATTGTATTTCTTATCCTTTTCAGGGTATCTATTTTGATCAACCTTCCTCGATCTTATGCATTTATGACCCGTTACATACTAAAATGCTTACCAAATTACAACAATTTGAATTAATAATCTAATTTTAAAAAATTGATGTAAAAAATAATTTTATGTCATATTTGAACTTGATTGAAATTACTTAATTGAAGTAAATAAAATAGTTTAATACTTATTAATTGAAATTACAAAATTTAAGTAAATAAAATAGTTTAATTTCATACTTAAAAAACTAAAGTTTCAATAAACGAAAACAAATTTAACTAAACGAAACAACTTAATTGATTATGATATTGAAGTAAAATAAATAATTAGATTTCATATTTAAAATAAAGGCAACAAATGAAACTAAATTTAAAACGAAATGAAACATCTCAAAATTGAATGCAAAATTGAAGTAAAAATAATAATTTAATTTCATACTTCAACTAAAGAAAGCAAATGAAAACAAAGTCAACTAGATGAAAAAACCCATTCAAAATTCAAAATGTCTATTATAAAGTTAGTGTACCACCTACAAAAATATATTTTACATCTTTCTTTCCATAATTAAATTTCTTAACACTGCATATCTTTTTTTTCTTTGTTTGGAAATTCCTTATTATATCTAGGATGTGGAACATTAATCCCATTCTGCATTAATTTTTTCCTAGGTTTGTAATGAGTTACATGTTTAATACTGTCATAAATTAGGCCAAAGCCTATGGAATATGAATGCCATGTTTTAAACTCAGAAATGAAAACTGTGTGAGGGTCATTAACTTATTTTTTTTCACAATTTCATCTTGTATTTCAGGAGTACTGATATTCAAATGTCTATGATGTACAATGTGAGTTAGAAACTGATTTCCTCCAAGCTCTTCTTCACATTAAATTTGTTTCATAGAAAATGTTTATGTGATAGAGTCAAGGGGTACCTAAATGTTTGAATGAAAACTAGTCTCGGTATTATCAATATAGATGCAAAACCATATAACTCATGATTATAAATTCCAAAAAAACACAAAGTTTAATATACAATTCAATTATTTTAAATATTAGGTCCATAAACATATCATGATCATAAGACTCCTTCATACATACATTAAATACTTTAAATCCAACATGTGTATAAGGTATTTTTGCAATATACATTAGGAGGTCCCTTGTTAGGTTACTTAAAAAACCTTTTATATACACAGTCTAACGTCCAACTTGGGGTGTGCTAGGATAACTTCTTAGAGATAAATCTCATCCAAAAATCCTATCTCCTAGTATCAAACATGACACTTGCAACCCTTTTAAATGAGTTATAAAAATGTCAAAAATGACCCCCAATGATTCTCTAGCTCATACACTTCAAATGTGTCTATTTAATTTCTACATATCAACTATTTAGTTATTATTATTTAAAAAAAATAAAATCTAAATTACACTAAATTTCAACTTACAAGACTTTGAATTTTTTTTTGAAGCGAAACATTGAACTAAATAATATTTTAAGAATCAATAAAGCATTCTAAACATCAAATTACATGAAAGTATTAACTTTAATAAAAAAATTATTAAAATATTAATGGTATGAGGTGGAGGAAGGAAAAACGCTCTGCGCTATGGCAAAACTAGAGTCACCTTTGTTAGGGTTTTACTTGTTGCACCATTGTACCACGACCTTTTAGAGCTCTGTGGGAATTTATTGCGATAGTTTCTCCTAGGTTTTCTCACCCTTTGGGCATCCCCTTTGAAATGACATCGCTATATTCAAACTTGGTTGTTACAACTGTGTCTAGAGATAGTGAAGCTTTGAGCAATGACACCACCGGCGAAACAACCCAGGAAGTTCATTTCGAAAGTGTTGCATGAGGTAATGTTTCTCCTCCTGATGTGGTATTGACCATTCCTGAATTTAATGCTTCCTATAAATGATTAGAGAAATTTTGTCTCATTGGGTATTTTGTGGGTCACATGCCCTCTAAAAGAATGCTAAAATATTGGGTCAATACAATTTGGAATTCCCATGGGGTCAGACTGGAAAACGTCCAAAACATGACCAAAGGTTTTTTTTTTTTGCTTTTCTGATTTTGCTAATGCCCCCAATATTACGGCTCGGCAAGCCACTTGGTATGTTCGCAACTCTCTGCTTATTTTTTCGTCATGACACAATGATTTCATGGTATCTGAATATGCCACCCTTAAAGTTCCCATATGGGTTGAATTCCCTAGCTTACCCTTGCCATGTGTGTATTTTATGTCACAGATTGCCAATTCTATTGGCCGAGTAGTCTACCTCGAAGCAGATAGGTTTTACCATGCTCTCCTGCAGAAGCGTGTCTGCATTGAAGTTGATCTCTCTTAGGATTTGAAAGAATTTGTGGACATTCAGATGAAAGACAAACACTATTCTTAGCGTGTCATGTATATCAACTTTCCTAACACTTACTTCCGTTTTTAGGCTTATGATCATAAGATCAAATATTGTCCTCTTTATGTCCCTCACAACTGCCCCGTGGCCAAAGCAACTCCCAAAACAGTCAAACCCCAGCAGGAGGAAGGTTGGAAAGTTAATGGGGGTTAGAAAAATAAGAACAAAATCTAACAACCTAAGGCATCTGGCTTCAATGACCATTGGGATCCACCTATTAAGGAATAACCCCATAGCATACAAGCTAAAGAGACAACTGTTGCTGCTAAAGAAAAAATTTTCGGTGCTAATTCGGCTATCCAGTTGCCAAAATATTCTAGCACACCCCAAGCGGCCTCGGTTCTCATGGACTAGACAAATTCTGTTTACAATGTCACCATACCAATATCATTGTTGCTACTCTTGCCAAGAATCTCACAAGGGCCCTCTAAAAGGCCCCGAATTCCTTGCATCTCTTGAGATCATATCCCGGCTCACAACATGAAATCAACCGAAGAGGAGTAAAACATTGAATACACCAGATGGAAAAAAATTGAATTACATGATTTTTACATCATAATACTGCTCAATTTCTTCAAAACCAATATGACACCCTTGATGGCTTGGAGGATGGTGACATGGTTCTTGAAAACCATTTCCCATGAATTGTCTATCTTGGAATGTTTGGAGTCTTACAAAATCCTGTCATAAATATGTTGTTTGTGAAACTCGACAAAGATTTACAAATTTGGATGTTTTGTTTTTGCACGAGGTAAAAATTTCAGGTTTTTAGTTGCAGATGGTTTGTAAATCCATCTGCCCTGACAGCTTGGATTTATTTAGCAAACATGAAGCAGTGCGTGGGGGTTTAATTTCCCTATTTTCCCTCGTATGATGGCCCTTGTTAATTGACCATGGCATCGGTCCACCAACCATGCCATATGGGTCCTATTTAATGTTGACGACCACCCTTTTGGTCTCATTAATATCTATTCCTCTAATGATTCCACCAAAAGGGATGATCTGTGGCTGTGGATTGCCAACACAATTCTTGATGCGTATTAGGTCATAAGTGGAGATTTTAGTATGGTTGAGTCACCCACTGATAAATGTGGCCACTTTCCAATGAGGTGGAAAAATGGAAAAAGGGAGGCCTAGTTTTTTATGCATAATAAGTTTGGATTTTATGACCCTAACACCTCTCGCTTTCCTACATCAGAAGCATGGGTTATTTGGTCTAATCTCTGAGGAGGAACATATCGAGTACTTAAACAACTCGATAGAGCTATGCTGTCAGCTCAAGGTTATTTTGAGTTTGATATCATTCATACCATGCTAGGGGAGGTCATCCTTGTATTTTTACTTTCAGATCACTCTCTAATACGATTTCGTATCACTTGGCAAGATACACACACTTTTTATCATAAAGGCCAATTCTTCCTTAATACTACCTTGTTGCAACATGGACCCACACTCAATCATATTAAGTGTGTGCAAAAATTAACTCTGTAACCTATTCATTTCCAATGTTATCATCCACCTATGCATACCAGATGGATTTAATGGTGGGAGGACACGATTACTTAGATAACTAGATTCCTTAGAATCTATGGCAGACATCTGGTCAAAATCAGGAACTGCTCATACTTCACTAACATCTTGACTCTTAGTCGAGTGGTGGTGGCAATGCAAGGCAATCCCTTCTTTGAAACTTTATAACTTAATGTTGCACAAATTCGCTAGAAAATTCAAATTGTTGATAATTACAATGCCAGGGGAACGCAAATACGAGCTCATTTGCATTGGCTCAAAATTGGTGATTGAGTCTTGAAATAATTCTTTCTTTCCCTCAGAGCCAAGAAACCATCTCAACAAATTTAGGCCATCATGGAAGGAGAAGTTTGAGTTACCAATCACCAAATTATGTTGTAAGCCTATATGCGCCACTACAAGCTTGTGTTTCAAGCTCAACAACCCTCTACAGCGCGACAAGTTGCTCTTGATTAATGTATGTGTGTTGTGTTGTACAAGTTTTCCAAGGATCATAAGGTGATATGTGACCGAATTATCACCATTGAAGACCTTTATGGTGCTACCATACAGATGACCAATGATAAATCTCTAGGTTGCGATGGATACCCCTGCAAGTTCTATAGGTACCTTTGGGATTCGGTTGATCAATACCTTTTTCAAGTTTATCTTGAAGGATTTCAGAACTAGTCCTTAAGGCCATAAATCAACAAGGGGAACATTAAATTAATTCCTAAACAAGGAGAACTAGTGAAAATTACTTGCTGACGACCTATCACCCTGTTGAATGTATCCTACAAAACAAATATTCCAAAGCTTTGGTTACTTGGCTTCGCAATATCCTCCTAGATGTTATTTATCCATAACAAACAAGATTCATTTAGGGACAATATATCCTTGATAACATCACTATTGTTTGGGAGGGCATGTAATGGGGTCACAGGTCTAATCAATCAGCCATTTTCATAAAAATTGATTTCGATAAAGCATATGATCGGATTGAATGACTGTTTATTCTTGCCATGCTCCAAGACCTTGGATTTGGCCCCATTTTTATTCATTATGTCAGCATGCTTTTTACAGATGCCTCTACTTAGATCACTATCAATGACATCATCTTAAGACTCTATTTACTTGTTGCCGAAGAATTTGGGCATTTATTACCCCACTCCAAATGTGAGGGGCTTGTTAGGGGAATCATGCTACCTTTTGCAACCAATTCTCAATTGTTGAATAGTCGCTTTGTAGATTATTCCTTTCTTACACTCATTAAAGATGAAGAAAACATTCACAATGCCTAGATATTTTCTATTTAACATCTGGTTCCTTAATTCAATGGTGAAAAATCTAGTACTATCAATGGCATCATCTCGAGACCCTTTGGGATCTTTTGCTCCATTCGCCAAGGATAACCTTTGGCTCATGCTACTCTATGTACTTGTTACCAAAGAATTTGGGTACTTATTGGCCCACGTCAAATATGAGGGGCTTGTTAGGGGAATCACGCTACCTTCTGCACCCAATTCTCAATTTTTTAGTAGTCATTTTGTAGATTATTCATTTATTACACTCATTGAAGATGAAGCCAAACATTTGCAATGCCATGCAATGCCTGGATATTTTCTGTTTAACATGTCTAGTTCCTCAATTCAATGGTGAAAAACCTAGTGCTATCCGCAATGTTTCCTTCATGTGCCTGATTATCTCACCACCTTTAAATGGAAGGTTTTGTATCATGGCCAAATATTTTAAATTACGTTGGTATTAATTTTTTCTTTTCAAGCCTCTTCGATTGAGCTCTGACAGTATGTTATCCAAAGAGTGACCAAAAAACTAGATATATTGGGTTACGAGACCTTTTTCATTATCTAGGAAATTTTGAATATGTTCTGAAGTTCTCGTGGCCACACACGTTAATTGCTCTTCATTTTGGCTTCCTTCCAAATCCTCTATTGAGAAGATGGAGAAAGATTCTTAAAGCCTATCTATGGGATAACAACTCTATAGGTAGCGGTTTTGATTGTGTGGCTTTGGAGATATGTTGCCTTCCCTACAAATCTGGGGGGCTAGGCCTTATTGACATTTAGTGCCATGGGAGGGTAGTATGTGGGAAATGGATTATTAGAAGAATTATTGGCCAAAAATATTCGAAAGTAATCCTACATTATGACATTGAAGAAGGGTCACCTTATGGCTTCACCATGTGTGGAAAGAATTGGGCTTTATCAATCTACTCATAGAACCGATTCTTGTTAAATTAATTTGTAACTTTTGTGCTCAAGGAGTGTTTGGAATGCATGATAATGCATCAAACCCTGACTTCAATGGACAAGTGATGGCATATTTCATAATGGGATTTCCATTAACCATCAATCCCATCTGGTGGTCACCGATATTCCAAGCATAGGATAAGTGTCTTGTAAAAGTTCCAAGAAATATCCACTGCTCAAATTTTTCAAACATGGAATTCACACCATTCAATATTTATTCTACAAGTACTTGTCAATACTAGTGCTCTCTTGTCCTAAAATTAAAATTAATTTATGGGCTTTCCAACTAAGAACCAGGCTAGTTATAATGAAGTGATCAGCTCGATCAATAACCTCATGTTCCACAAGATAGTTGTGCACTCTTCTTGCCCTTAGTGGATGGACTGGAAATTGTATGTGGATAATCCATTTAACGTAACTAATCATCTAGTAAAGGATACGATTGGATTTCGCCTAATCTGTACCATGGTTGATAAACTCAACACGTGATGGGGAAATAATCATTCCACTCCATCCTCCTAGAGTAGGACGATTTTATCATTACTTGGTCTCTCTGTGGGGAGCCAAAGATTTCCCATCTCTTTTGGTGTATTTTTCATCAAGGTCTTCTTATTAGGGCTCACCTTACTCAAATTGGGGTTCCAACTCCCAAATGCCCATTTTGTGGCCATTTGGAAAAAAATCTGCTTCTTTTCTGGTTTTTTTCCAAAAGCTCATCTTTCCTCGACCATGATTCATTCTTTCTTCTTTCCGCTTAGACCACATTTCTTTACTTGAGTAGGATATCCTTTTAGGGCATAATCCAAAGCTTATGCCTATGTTCACCTTGATTTGACATGTTTTCAGATAGGAAATTATTTTTTGGATATCGGAAAGAAAGAAATAATTTTTTCTTTACTAATTCTACAGTTGATAAACATTTATTCCATTTATAACAAATCTATGGTGATCTCGAATGTCTTGGTAGAGATACAAGTCCAAGAGAACAAATTCATGCTGGAGGTGGACCACCTCCAGAACATGTTGCAATACTAAGGTGAAGCCCCATGTAATATTTCCCATGTGCCACCTTCTCTATCTCGAGTGCTCCTCACCTTTTAGGAAATGGTGGTCAATGTAACCATTCGTAAAGGCATGCTTTCAGTTAGGCTCGGTTCTCACCGAGGCCCTCTTCACCAAAGACGTTATTCACCAATAGCTCAACGTGGCCCAGTCGGAGGTTGTCAGTGCACCCTCACCAACAAAGGATTCCCTTCACCTAGCTCACCAGAAGGGCTGGGGGTCACTGGCTCGCTAACACGGGTGGGGATCTCCTACAACCTCCACACATCACACTATTGATGGATGGAATTTTCCCTCATTGCCACCACTGTCTTCTGAACATTTTTCCTCACCTTAGCCTTCGTCATCCCCACTCGAGGAGAGGCATACCAAGAAGAAGATAATCCCACTGGATAGGGATATCTCGAACGCTAGCAAAGACTTACCATGGCTCGATGCCCGGCCGGATTATCATGATTATCCTACTTCGGGCATGTTTTCTGACACTAGTTTGATGTTTTGTAATGCTCTAGGAAATACTTGGTTTTTTTGTAATTCTCTTAGAAACTACCTAGTTTGTCTATCATTTTCCTAAGCTCAGCCTAATTTTTTTGTGATTTTGGGGTGTGCTCTCATACCCCCTACTTTTTTGTTGAAAGCCATCTTGTATCTTATTGAATTAATATAATATAAGATATCTTTTCATTAAAAAAATAAAATATTAATGATACAATATAACTAATATGGGTGATAGTGGTCAAAGAACTTGCTAATTCATATAATGAGAAATGCCATGATTATGGTTGATGGAGATATTCATATTTAATTACTCTTCCTAAACCCTTTTTAATATTAGGTCTAACAATGCAAGATAAAAAAAATTACAATCGTGAGAGAAATGTCTTCAACATTAATATTATAGTAGACATTCAAAAGTGTAAATTGTATTAGAATGTAAATGAGATATGGCTAAATTATATCTTGGGAATGGACTTGATGTTTACCCTAATTATAGTATAACCCAAAAAACCATAGTAAAACACTTTCAAACAAAATTTTTGGATGTTAAGGTTAACTGCATGCTATAAAGTTTTAAATAATTTATAAGGAAAGTCATTTAACACTAACAAATTTTCATAGGAATTTCGTTTGTTTTATTCCATGTGAAAAATAAAATTTAATTATATAATGGTAAGAAATTATATCTTGACATGACATGATGTCAAGAAAATTTTAGAAAACAAGATATGAGTTTGGGGTATGCTCATGGGCTGTGAGGAACTATAGCGTGTGATAAAATCTTGAAAGATACAAAGTAAATCCATAAATAATTTTGATGGAACTTAGATGAAATTTATTTGGTCAATAAAATAAGTTTGTATTTTATCGAGGTTTTAAAAAAATTCTTTGGAGACTCTATCACATGTCTAAATATAGTGTATATGGTAGCATAACATATAACCTCTATCCCCATACAATCACACCAAAATAATTATTTGTAAAAGTCTAGATGATAGATGCACTTACATAACATTGTTAAAAGGAGAAATTTTAAGCTCATATGTGCTATAAGAAAATTCTTTACTAGAGGTTATATGAGATTGATAGTGATTGAAAGAAAATAATTTTCTTGTCAGATATTCTCAAGAAGGAATTTTGTGTTTGATGGAATCTTGCCAAGTAAAAAAAACTAACCCTTTTCATAGGAAGGTGTAGGATCATGGTTCCAAACTTTATAAACATAGTGAGTAGAAGTCAAATTCAATATATATATATAATTTTTTGAGTCTTGATCATGGCCATTCACCTTTAGAATCATGTCATGCCTTTCTAATCATGTTAATGCTTATTTCTCTTTTTAAATTCAATTAACTACACTTGATTCATTTTTGTCTAGAAAATCTAATTTCACTATAGTTTATATACGTTATTTAAATACACATTAGTACTAACCATTTAGGCGTTAAAACTATAAATAATTAAAAATAATAAGCACCTAACTTTGTAATTTCATGTCCTACAAAGGGAATAACATTTTTTTTACAAGTATCTAGGATTGAAGATCCATATTGTATGAGAATATTCTAAATGAAACCAACACTTTTTACCTCACTAATATGTTATATTATATCGCTGTTTGAAATTACACAATCATGAGTTGTTTTATAGAAGGAACCGTAATAATAATAATAATAAATAATTTATATAGGATGAGATATAATAAGCACACTAAGTTTTGGAATGTAATGCATAAGGGCTAGGGACAAGGGATTCAAATAAATTAATAAAAAAGGTCATAGGAAAATAAAATTTATCAACAAAGAAGTGATATGTAACCCTGGAAGGAAACAAAAAATGTAAGATAATTTAGGTTCACCAATATGTAGATTTGGAAATTCATTTTACATTAATAAATGCATTACGTGACACAACTACTGTATCAAAGTTGACTTTTGGTTTTAGAAAAATGACATATATAACATTGTGTGACACAACTAATAACATTGCCAAGACATGGCACTTTATTTTTTTGGATGACTTGACAACACTACAAATTTTGATAATGACATTAAAGACTCGTAAATACTTTGATGACAATGTTAATGATTCAAAATTTATAATGACCTAACACCATACATGTAAAACAATATCACTATAAATTAGTACAAAAGACTCTTGAAAATACAATCATTTATCGACTCTTGACAACATTGACCCACGATTTATACATAAATGGATAATGCCAAAGCACAACCGAAACTATAAATGCTACTACTGTTGTGGAGAAAAAACCGGATCAAACCAAGAATGTGTAAGACCGACAGTGCATGCACATAACAAGATTTTCTACCAAAATCTATAAAAGGACTGTGTGCTGAGCGGTTAGTCTAAGTTCTTCTTTGATTACTGCGGAAATGGTAGGCACTTAGGCAACAAAAAATTTATTGGGTAGAGATCATTAAACATGTGTAGAAAATAGACTATCATGGATCTGCAACCATTAATAACCTAAGAAAAAGCTCATCACAGGACTTTCATAACGAATGGATTGAGATCGCTCTAATGCCAAATGAAAATTTGGTTCAGGTTTGTTATCCTGTAAAATTGACAAGGGCAATTTTACAGATAACCATACCGAAATTTTATTTTAGCCCCTAGGGAAGTCTGACAACGTCCGAAATCAGCCTCAAATCCCCTTCCGAAAAGTCAAGTTGTTTCCAAACTTGGCAGAAAAACCCTTTTCCCTCAGCGCAGAAAATTTTGTGTCAACACTGAGCAAATGACGCCACCTTTGCCTTTAACGCAATCTTTGAGATGTCAACACTCCAAATATTGCACCACCTAAAAGTGTGCCTTGACGCATCTGCAAACATGTTGACACTTCCATAAGTGTGCCCTAGGCGCTGTAAAAGTGGTGTCGACACCTTTAAACTCGCGCCAAGGTATAATCTCCTCCATGTCAACATCCCACCAATTGTGCCAAGGGGGTTGGTGGCACAATAAATGCACATTTTTCTATATATAGGCGCACTCAGCCTGTCATTTTCATGAATTAAAAATCAAGAAAAGTCTTTCCTCTGCGCCTATCAGCTTTCCTGTCAGCCCCGCGTGTCACCTTTCGTGTTTGTGAATCCCATATTTGTCCTTCATCGTTATATACCCTGGTAAGTGGCTTCTCCATCCTTGTTATTGTTTTTGTGGTTTTTTGTGTTGGGTGATTAGGTGTTATGTGCTAAAAATAATTAAATCTAAAAAAAGATAACACATTCCCGTTTTAAACCTCCTTCTAGATCTGCGAATCTGGAAGGCTCTGCCTCAGAAAGAGCTCCAACCCATTTTTCCTCTACTCCTTGCCTTGCTAGGATTTCCCTCCTTGCCATTGAAATCCAAGCCAAAAGAGAGAAAATCAAGAAATCGTTGAAATCGGCCAAAAATTCATGTTTTCATTGGTGCAATGTTTCTTCATACTACACTAAACACAGTCGCACCATAGCGCATCTTCAAGCCCATGTTGCATGAATCCTTTCCGCGCAGTGGAAACATGCATAGTGAATTATCAAAAGGCGCAGGCACTGGCGCCAATGCAGTAACAACAACATTATATGTTGTAAACTAAACCCGTACCACGCAAGCCAAACCCTTGGCACGCCTAACCTCTATGCAACATCTCCTGCCAAAGCGCATAGGCGCACCAAAAGAACATGCAAAAACTTCCACATCTGCGCCTTGGCGTGCCTTGAACGGATGTGACACCAAGCAAATATGTGCCCTGCCAAACCACTTTTCCTAAGGCACTGGTGCATCTTCCTTGACATCAACATCTGCATGTTGTATGTGGTAAATCTATGCCCCGTGCCCTTTTGGCGATGCCTTCTCCCATGCAACACTTCTTAAAAGTGCGCCTTGCTAATTCAAGCCTGTGCAGCCTGCAGTGAAGCTGCGCCTTGTGCCCAAAGGCTTACAAATTGATCAATTTTTCATTTTGCAAGCTTTAAACTATGGATAACATAACGGTTGACATGGCTCTCATGTGTTGGACCTCTCTAATTCTTCTTGCAGAGCAACAACAATCCTTGAGAACACTTATGTCTTCATTGAGTAAGAAACCAACCAAGTCTAAAGGTAAAGCTAAGTTGACAGAGCATGAAATGAAATATAAATATCAGAGAGTCAAGATGCCCGACTCACTTCCAGAGTGTAGTCTCGACATCAGAGACTCAGAGCTTGGGCACATAGATATGGATGATTTTTGGGCCATAACCAAAGAAGTTACCGATAGCCCATGGATGGAAAAACTGGTAGGCAACGGGCTACATTTTGCAGCAGATATTCCAGTAAGTGCTATCAATAACAAGTTCATCATGTTGGTGGCTTGATGCTATAATAAGGACACAAGGTGTGTCGAGGACAAGTAGGGCAAGGTAATCATTAACCTCACTGCCCGCCACTTCGATATCATGTTGGGCATTCCCCACTATAGGTAGTATGTGGCGGTAAGTCAGGAAGACTGCTTAAAGACATGGACCGATAATGAAGACAAATGCATGCAGATGATGAACGAGGTTTACCTGAAGAACAAAAAGGTGGTGAGCAGATGGCCGCAGACCATCCATCGTAGTGACTTTTCAGAGGAGTTAAGTGATACCATCAATTTCCTCAGTAGAGTATTCGGCCTTCCTGATGCCCACCACTTTCACAAATGGATGCTCAGGTACTTAGATACCATGAGCAAGAATGTGCCTGAGAAACATTTCGGATGGGGAGAGATTGTCAATGATACTATCTCGCAGCAACTCCAACAGGTTTTAATGACTGGGAGGTTCTATATGAACTCCTATGTCATATATTCTGTTTCCTTAGAGAGAGAGTACCCAGGATTAATTCAAAGTGGGGTATGGCCTCAGGTCAAGATATATGAATACTACCCAGAGCTAAGGCTCGGGAACAGTATCAGCCAATTTAAAAAAATCAATGACACCTTCTTCTATGGCATCATCTACCTATTGATGCCAAACATGACACATGGTCAGACTAGCATGAGCGTGATTGTTATAACAAAGAAGTGGGGGGATTTTTTTACACAATTCCCCACCTTCACATATCTCAGAGCTGCCAAATTCTTAGGTGAGCCAACAAAGCTTCCAAGGTATGCAGGGCCCAAGCTGATCCTTCTAGAGCTGTCAACGCAGCTGATTACATATAATGAAAAATGTATGAAAAGGAAGAAAGGGGGAACTCCTTTCCCCCTCATAGTTGGCAGATACACTTGCACCTCGCTAAGTAAATCCCAGGAGATGTATGTAGAGCTGGAATTGCCCAACCTAAAGCATGATTTCCCGGTGTAGACACCCCAATTTCACATATGTCCTAAATCAATTAATTCCCCTTCCTCATTTCCCACAAAAATACACTTCGAATTAATTAAATATAATTTGATTAATTATCCATTTCAAAATCCAAAAAATAACCCAATCCTCACCACATGTCATTATTTTCCATGTTTTTCTACTATTGAATTAAAAATTTAAATTCAAATCCTCACCCCATTCTTTGTGGTCCCCACTCACCTAAAATCCTCCACTTATGAATTAAAAATATAATTCAAATCCTCACCCATTCTTCGTGACCCCCCACTCATCTAATCTTGCCCACATTTTTAAACCATTCACCTAATCTTGCCCACATTTTCAAACTACTCACTTAATCTTGCCCACATTTTCAAACCATGATTACTTAAATTACTCTAAGTTAATCACTCCCCCCAGGCTATAAATACAACCTTACCCATCCCCTCTAAGGAAACGCAGAGAATAATCTTGAATGTCATATCTAAGTTCTTACATTCTTTGAGCAAAGAACATCGTTTTGTCTCGTCGTAATGCCCAAATAGCCTCATAATCCTTTTTTCCCATCTGGTGCAAAGTAAGAGGATCGTGGTTACACAGAAGGTCTTGCTCCGTCTTGAAGAGAAAGCACCTACATATCACACAATCAGGGCTCGATCCAAGATTCCTAGCCCATATCGAGGTTTGCTACAAAACGTAAAGGAGGTATGATTATTGGTATCTTACTTCCTTGTTAGTAGTATATTTTTCCTAGCTCACATTCTGGCACACCCCGGTTACTTTCGATTTGTTACCATTAATTCCCCGATTAGTGATTTTATCTGTTCTTTATTTTATTATTGTTCCTTATTATTATTTCCTTTTCTGTTCTTTATGGCCTTTTTTAGTTAACCTTCACAGCTTTGGGTAATGTTTTTGTTGTGTGGTGTCTTGTGGTGTATCTGCAGGTTATAACAAAAATGAAACTATGACGCTCATCTTGTCTTTAATCTTCTTGGTGCTTGGTGTTTAGTTCCTAGTTCTCTGATTTTACTATTCACTTCGTAATCTATAGAAACACATGAACTAGTCATTATTTTATCATCTTGCCGTCATGGGACAACCAATTTGGAAAATGCATTTATTTATTTACTTTTGCTAAAATAACTGGTTTGTAGGAAGTTAATCATTTTTTTTTCTTTTATTTTAGTCAGTCATTTTGTGATCTAACTCTTTCTTTCTGTTTATTGTTCTTTTTTAACCTTGCTGTCAAACTTTTAGCTTCTCAAGTGAAGTATAGAAGTCAAAAAATAAAAAAAACCAGCTCCCGGGATGTTTTTCTCACGTTCAAAAATTTTCATTCAGAGTGCTACCATAGCCCATCTTCTAAAAAACCATGAACTTTTGCTCTCGAACTCGGAATGACTTCATTTTTTTACCGGAAAGGTATCAAAAAGATCTATGCAATGGAAAAAATAATTTTTTGATTTAGACTCACAGAAAAAAAATTGGTTTCATTTCTTCTAACACTTGTCTTTTTAACAAAAAATAATAAAATTATAGTTTTATTTTAAATTATTTTTTATTTTTTATTTCACGTAACAACGTCACATGTATGCTCTTTCCTTGCACTTCAAAGTGATCTTAGAAATAAAAAACATAAGGCCACCCGAGCTCTGTAAAAACAATTTTTTTTTTTAAATTTTTAATTTTTTGCCTTACATTTCAATTTTCCACGACAACAATTATAGGTAACGTTTTCACACTCTTCTTTCATCATTTTTATTTTTTTGTGAAAATAATCATTATTGCACTATTTCGCAATCATGATTAGTTACAATAATTATTAACATTTAAAAAAATAAAAAAAAATCTATTCCAATTGTATCCGCATATGCTCTTTTCTTGTGCCTTCGAGCAATCTGGAAAATTAAAAACGGTCACAATTTTTTTAGTTTCTTATTCTAACACATTGCAAGATCCTCTAGCTTTATTTTCCAATTGTCATTTCAATCATTATTTTCCTTTGTCATATTATTAATATTGGTTTGGTTGTTGGTTGTGTATGCTCATTTCCTACGCCTTCGAGCGATCTAGAAAATCAAAAATAGCCACGATCACTTTTTCTAACATTTCGTTTGCAGGATAACTACTGAGTTGTTTTCTATAGAACTGTGTCGCTAGAATATTGTCAGAAACGAAAACAACATAAACAACAAAAATCCTCACAAAAAATACCACAATTCAAAGAAAATTGCTGAAACCAAAAAAAAAGTGACGCTTAGTCTACGTAATTATTTTTTGCTAGTGATTTATTTCAAGTTGGAAAAAACCCTGTACGTTTAATCACTTTATCATTTTTGTTTTTACACGTAGACAAGGTGTATTTCATCACCACCAAAGCTACACCAGTGACGTGGACTTAACTACCATGCACCAACATCATTTGCATCTGCACTACACTTTAAGACCTAGTCTCATCACAACGTTTGGTATTTACCTCGCCGCTGCTCTTCACTTACAAGTAATGTTGTCGTGTAATGCATGCGAGTCACGCCTAAATAGCCGTAACAACGAAGCCTAGGCATCGCCCCTTGTAAATCTTCAGAGGAGTTATAAGGACACCATACACATTCATCCATCTATCACCTTCCACCTGTTCACAAAACTTGTTCTGGATGTGTTGATTTCACTCCAAAATAGGCAAGTAAGAATTGGTGAGTCTCCTCCAGTGCTCTAAGGGCTCTCCGTACCAATTTTGTACTCGTACAGAATTAGGTATATTAAGACTAGGGTATATTGGAAGGACGCATCTTCTTCGAGTAATAAGATCCTGCATCCACCATTTCATAGCACACTTGTCTGATTGCATGAAACAATGATCATTCTTAAAGAATTTTACCTCATAAGCCAATACAATTGAATCCACATGATTGCTTGTTATTTGAAAATAAAATAGTTTAGCATTTTTTTATCATAAAACTTGGCTGATATCAATGTGTTCATTATAAAAGTTCAGACCCTAGTTGTGTTCCACAAAAAAATAAATTCTCGACCAATTCAATACCAAGCAAAAACATCCAAACAATTCAACAACACAGACCAAAACATTGCACCAATTTCATTATCTTGCTTCATCCAACAATACATTTGTCATAGCTTGTTTTCAGCTATATCTAACTGATATTGAGTGAGTAGCATTCACTCCCCATATCGTCAATTGTCAAAACATCCTTCATAGCTTATTTTCAGCTATATTAAACTAATATTGGGTGAATTTTTTGAGTTCACTCATTATTATGTCTACTATAAGCATTTATCCAAATCACAGCCAACACAAATCCTTTCATAACTCATTTTGAGTTATATCACAACCATATCGTGATTAACCTGTTCAAGTTACTCTCCCCGTCAATAGTCCAGAGCTTGTTTGAGCCAAATCTACACAACGTGTAACAAATCTTCTAATAACTCATCTCGAGTTACATCATCATCATATTGAGATAACTTGTTTGAGTTACTCTCCTTATCAGTCATCACGAGCTTATTCAAGCCATAAATACAAAAGTAATCGAGTTCTCATTTCCTCACACCTGTTTAAAATTCCTACACCAATTTTCAACTTAATTAGGACACATTTCATCATGGTATTTCACATCGCAGACAAAATCATGAAAATGATGATGAAGAAGTCGCACAACTAGAACTCACCAATGAAGAACAAGAACAAGTCAATAGGGTGATAAAACAAAACAAAAATGAATATCTATTACGCATCCTAGCCATGGGGGAAAAACTACCCCCTAACTTCGGGATGGAAAATTTAAACAAACTCATCGACAATGATGAATCGAGTTATCATAATTGAAATACCAAACAATCCAAATGGTTTCTTTGGCCGAAGAGTTATTCACTAAAATCCAAGACTTAACAAAGAAACTTGAGGAAGCGACGACTAAAGCTGGAAGATTAAAAGACCTCAATATAGATTCCAATACTCATGACATGTTTTATAAACTGTCCCCCCGCTTCTCCACTCACACAAGAATGGAAACGTATAAAAGACACTATTCAGGGGACTACAAAAACAATCGAAACAATTCAACTTTGAAGAATTGTGTCCTTATCCATTTGATACAGAGATATCACGATTACCATTTTCGTCATCCTTCGAAATACCTAAGTTTGATAAATACAAAAGCAAATGCGACCCCCCGTGAACATGTAAAGGAATTTTACATAAAATGTCAAGAAGTTGCGTATTGAGACATGTACCTTTTATGATTATTCCCCCAAAGTTTAGGAGGACAAGGCTTTAGACTGGTTTTTTCCATCTACCCAAAGAGTCGGTCACAACATTTACAGAATTATCGAAGAAATTTATCAAACATTTTTCCTATAAACTTAGACTTAGAAATAACCATGCTTCATCTCTACAACACTAGGCAAAGGCCAAACCAAAATTTTTCCTCCTTTTTACAATGATGACACGGAATTGGAAGCCAATTTTCCTACTCAATACCTGAGTGACAACTAGTTAGCATTTTTGTCCCTAATCTCAATGTTGAATTATCATTCCACATGCAAATGCATTGTCTTGAATGGTTTCGAAGAAGTCATCGAAAAGGGAACACAAATCGAAAAAGCCCTCATTTCTAAGGGCTTACTTAAAGCACCCTTTAGGGACCAACCTTATTGAGACACTCCTCAAAACCAGAAACAATATGTAAATTCTTTAACCGGAATCGAAATATCGTCAACGATGGCATTACTAATTCCCGCCATGTCCAAAATGTCTAAAACCATCCCATAAACACATTAAAATCTAAACAACCAATCATTATCCCTAGAAAGAAGATCCTTCTCGGGATCGACGAAGAGAGTTCACTCATCTCAGAGAACGTCTATCTAGTGTCTTTCGTCATTTAGAAAATGCTAATACGATTACATATCCCATTGTCAGACCCTTCAAAGAAGGACAACCCAAACCAAATTAGTATAAAGACAACGAATATTGTGATTACCATCACATAAAAGGGCACTCCACAAATCGATGCATGCAACTCCGCCATTACATCGAAAACTTGATTGAATGTGGAGACATAGAAGTTTAAAAATACTTCTGAGACAAAAAACACCTAATGAAAAACTTCACATGTTCAAAAATCCGTTCCCCTAACCATGATAACAATTCAAAAGATAAGGGTCAATCATCAAGCAATGTCGAGTATGACTCAGTCATCTCGACCATAGATTATTACCAAAGA
This sequence comes from Taxus chinensis, assembly GCA_019776745.2. Taxonomy (NCBI): domain Eukaryota; kingdom Viridiplantae; phylum Streptophyta; class Pinopsida; order Cupressales; family Taxaceae; genus Taxus; species Taxus chinensis. Next base: position 59,130,057 of record CM034152.1, on the reverse strand, counting down.
CTTAGGGGAAACTATAAAGATCAGAACTGGCTGTGTGATCACCACTAGATAGAAAAAAATGTGGGTCCCTACAACAAAAAAATCTACCACTTCGTCCCCAACATCACCTCCTAATCCACCATCAAATTCCGCTGCCAATTCCTCTCCATAACCTACGCCGTCATTTAATATTGTCAAACAATTAGAGAATACTGCCACAACAAATTTCAATCATGGAACTACTCAATTCTTCTCCCGCACTACAATGCATCCTTATGTAAATATTGAATATATGCTCGTGTCCTTGAGGACATCAATTCACAATAATTGCAGGCTTTAATTACACATCTTCATGGAACTACTTAATTCTTCTCCTGCACTACAAACGCAATCCTTATGCAAACATTGAATAACGCTCGTGTCCTTGAGGACATCAATTCACAACAATTCTAGGCTTTAATTACACATCTTATAGTCCCCAATCCTATTTTATCTTTTGGTCCTCGCTGACCCTGCTTAATTCCAACATTGCTAATTAATCATTCTTTATACATTGAGGGTTATGTAACTCATCGTAAGATCAAGTGCGTCTTAATTGACAACGAATCAACATTAAAATATTTTTTCCGTGAAATATTTTACGTTGTCTAGGTTACACTGAAAATGATTTACAAAACAATATCATAACCATTCGTGGGTATGATAATAGCGAAAGAAAGTCTAAAGGCACAATCACGTTGCCTCTCCAAGTTGGACCCGTCACCTTAGACACGGTTTGTCATGTAGTGGATGTAGAAATTACATATAACATTCTCGTCAGCCAACCCATGGATTCATGCCATGAAAGTCGTCCCATCAACATTCCACCAATGTATTAAGTTTCCTCATTTGGACAAGGAATTTACATTACGTGCAAATCCCCAACCTTTTGAGTATTGTATATTCCTCGAAGGACGGTATCGACACGATCACTATTGTCCATTAACATATAAATATGTTCCACCTCGCATAATCCGTAACGAAACACGCATTGATCTTGATACACTCCCTAACAATGATCTAAAACCATCATCTCATAACCAAAACAAATTTTCCAATCCATTATCTTCCGCTAGTCAAACCATCTTCCACTAGTCATTCTCCCACTAATCAATCATCTTCTTTCCAGTAATCCATCTTCTTCTTCTAGTAACAATTATTCTTCCATCACACCATCTTCTTCCTCACCTAGCCAATCTTCTTCATCCAGCCACACCTCTTCTACTAAGATACCTCCTCCTGATGAATAACCAACCTTCATCCTTCAATCCACCCCCTTTTTCTTATAACCCATTCTCTTCATCTTTTAAGACTACCAAACTAACTTCCCCACCACATGAAGTACCTATTGGTCCCCCATTTCACACATTTAAAATCATTGACACGGGATGCGGTGAATATCAATTTCAAAAGATGGAAAAATCTAATTATATCACCAAATCCCCACATAGCTACGACAAACCTAATACTCCACATCTAAGAATCCATCCCACTTACCAAATGGGATAGTCAGTTTGGAAAAAGTTTGGTTATCTTGACAATGAACATATTCCAAGTTCTTTCAGGATCTTGGTTATATAATAACGACTTTGCCTCCATGTTATGAGTCCCCTCGATTTACCAAAGCTCACCGAATAATGAAAAACATGCGATGGAAGGGTAAAGGACTCGGTCCAAATGAACAAGGTCGTTTAAACCTGATAAATTACACACAATATCACGGTAAACATGGTCTAAGGTTTCAAGGTGTTTGATGTTTCTCCCATAATAATTTCAAGTGGCGATGGTGACACCAGTTCTGATAATGACATTAAGTCTTCATGTAGTTTTTTTGAGGACCTCACTAAAAACATATCTTTACTTTGAACATTTTATCTTGTTAATGTCATCAATTTTGAGCCTACACATTTGAGTCTCATAGACCATGGCCAACCACATCATCGTGGTCATGGACCATGTTCCAAAAAGATGAAGCCATCAAATAATTCCTTAGAACTCATGACCAAATCCCTACTTCTGAACATCAGAAAAGGATTTGAAATCAATCTAAATGAATCAACCTATTTTGGCGAAGAGATAAAATATTCAGATCCTTCACCCTTGGAAAATTTGGATCAAAAGTGCAAACAGAAGATTTCCCATAGTCAAAACCTCACCGCCACCCCTTATCCAACAAACATGTCAACCAAAAGTTCCAATAAACACCCAACACTGATGACCTACAGTCAACCATTAGCATCGTTTTCTGAAAAGGATAGATCTAAAATGCTTGTAGAAGAAACAAAAGACATAAACATTGGCACCACTGAACAACCAAAAATTTTACAACTTGGCATTAGTTTGTCTGACTAAGAATGCATGGAATTCACAATAATCCTTATTGAATTCCAAGATATATTTGCATGGACATATAAGGACAAGTCCAGGCCTGGACCCATCTCTTGTAGTACACCATCTGGTGGTACATCCAGATGCAAAACTTGTAAAGTAAAAACTATGCAAAATACATCCCCAAGTTGCATTGCTTGTTAAAGCCGAACTCGAGAAACTCTTTGAAGCTGACTTTATCAAACCTATTGATTATTTGGCATGGATATCTAACATAGTTCCTGTCACCAAGAAAACTCCCAGCATCAGAATATGCACAGAATTCCATGACATTAACAAGGCTTGTCCCAAAGATGACTTTCCCTTGCTAAATATAGATATGATTATTGATTCTACAGTAGGCCATGAAATGCTCTCCTTAATGGATGGATTCTCTGGTTACAATCAAATATGTATTTCTGAAGGGGATCAACATAAAATGGCATTTACTACACCATATGGCACCTTTTATTATAAGGTTATGCCTTTTGGCTTGAAAAAATGTTGGTGACCAACTTATCAAAGGAGCAATGACTATCATCTTCCATGACATGTTACATGATATCATGGAAGATTATGTTGATGATATATTAGCAAAATCCAAAACATGAATAGGGCATCCAAGTGGTGTTGAGGGGATGCATTTTTGTTAGATTACGCAAGTATAAGGTTCGTGTTAACCCAAATAAATGTGTGTTTGAAGTAACCTCTGGTAAATTATTAGGGTTTATTGTCTCACAAAGAGGCATAGAAGTGGATCTTGCCAAATTCAAAGCCATTACGGAAATGCCTCCTCTTCAAAACCTAAAACAATTACGCAGTCTTCAGGGAAAGATACAACCTATTCGGTGTTTCATATCACAGTTGGCTGATAAGTGCCATCACTTTAATCAGTTGCTCAAGGAAAGATGCACAGTTTTCACTAGTACCCACATGATTGCCATGACTCTTTTGCTAAGTTAAAAAGAATACCTCTCTAGTCGCACCTGTTCTTATGTCACCAGTTACCGATAAACCCATGTTACTTTATATATATGCCATTGAACATGCCATAGGAGCTCTACTAGCACAACATAACGATCTAGCAAAAAAACATGATGTATATTACCTTAGTCCGAACACTTATTGAGCACAGAAGTATGTTATTCCCAAATCGAAAAAGTATGTTTAGTGGTCACATTTACATTCCATAAGTTACATCATTACTTGATCAATCACACATCTAAGTTGATTGTCAAAATTGATCCTCTCAAGTATTTGTTGTCCAGACCCATTCTCGTGGGAAGGAATGTCTAGTTGGGTAGTATTACTTAGTGAATTTGATGTCGAATTTGTTCCGTAAAAAATTAATTAAAGGACAAGCCCTTCCAGACCAACTGGTCAAGGCACCCCTTCCTGGCACATAACCACTTCAGTTCTCTTTTCCTGATGAAGATATTCTACACATAGAAATTGCGCCAGCTTGGACTCTATTTTTTTATGGATCTTGTTAATCTCCATGGCTCTAGGGGCTAGTATTCTTCTTATCACACCTAGGCGGACATGTTATCCCCAAATCATTTCGCTTAACATTCCCATGTACCAATAATATCACAGAATATGAAGCTCTTATCACAGGATTAAAACTGGCTATATCTTGGAATCTTATAGAATTAGCTGTATTTGGTGATTCTTTACTTATCATCAAGCAAGTTACCAATGAATATTAGGTCAAGGATGAAAAACCTATCTCATATAAACACATGGTGGATAGTCCTTCAAAGCTCTTTTCGATTAATTAGCTTTGATCAAATTCCCAGAATTCGTAATAAATCTGTCGACACTATGACAACCATCGGATCCTTATTAGAAATCGCATCTGGTCAACCCCAGGTCACATTTTCCTCGTTGAACATCTTTTAATGCATACCTATGATCTTCCTGAAAACACTATGGTGTGTGAAATCATAGGTCTGAATAACCCTTGGTACCATGATCTTTATACCTTCATTTCATAATAAAACCATTTCTTGCCCGACATGAAACCAATGCATAAACGTGTTTTCGCACAACATGCTTCTCGTTACACACCATTTTAGCAGAAACTCTTTATAAACGAGGATATGATGGCACCCTACTCCAATGTATTAATCAAGAAGAATCCTTGAGTGTCTTAGTTGAAGTCCATTCTAGTATCTGTGGAGCACACACAAATGGTATCGCCTTAGCCAAGAAAATCTTACGAGTTGGATATTATTGGCCCACCATGGAAAGTGATGCATGTCATTTTTTCAAACGTTGTCAAGCATGTCAAAAGCATGGAAATCTTATCCACGCACCTTCCCAGGCATTACAATCGATAACCACACCATGGCCCTTCTCTCAATGGGGACTTGACCTCATTGGTAAAATCAGACCAACATCGTCTGATGGACATAAGTTCATCATTACCGCTACCGATTACTTCACTAAATGGGTAGAAGCTATGCCTCTCACTTATGTTACCGGTAGCCAAATATCAAAATTCATTTTTAATAATCTCATCTGTCGATTTGGTATTCCATCCGCTTTGGTTGCAGATAATGGCAAATCATTTAAAAACCAGGATGTAAAAGACCTAGCCAAACATTTTCACATCAAACTTAAATGGTCCACTCCATACCACCCTCAGGGTAACGGTCAAGCAGAAGCAACCAATAAGACCCTAAAATCCATCATGGAAAAGATTGTTAACACCCATGGATGTAATTGACATACTAAAATTTACCCCGCTCTTTGGGCTTACCGTACATCTTACCGCATGCCTACCGGAGCCACCCCATTTTCCCTTATTTATGTTTGTGAAGCCATTTTACCTATTGAGATAGAACTCCCATCCTTGATGATCTCCCTTAAAGACGTAATTAATGAGGATGAATACCAACAGTTATGGCTTCACGAGCTTGAGCTTCTCGATGAAAAATGACTTAATGCTCTCAATCATCTTTAAGTTTATCAAAACTGACTGTAACACAGTTATCATAAAAAGGTAAGACCCAGAGAATTCAAAATTGTACCTCATTTTAAAAGAAAATCAAAATAATACCACTAAAGAACGAGAAAAACAAGGAAATTTTGAGCCTAATTGGTTAGGACCCTATGTAATCACAACTAAATTTGGCTCTGGAGCCTATAAATTGGCCACTGCAGATGGTCAAGATCTTGATGAACCAATGAATGCAGTTCATTTAAAGAAATTTTATCCTTGAGATGTTCACTATTCTAGGATACAACGTGTACATTGTTCCTTTTGTCTTGCTTATCTATGAATAATTTAAATTTATTCATTTCCATTGGCATATATTTTCTTTATCAAAATCACATCTTCATATTTATCATCATGAGATAAGTGCTAGTATAAATCCTATTAAGTTTGTAAGCGTCATACTTCTTCCATTTTCAGTCACTTTCCTCTATGGTCATACCTAGAAGCTTACTGATGGTAATATATTCCCTTCAAATATATTCTCTCTTTCATAACAAAGCTCTAAACTTCATTACCCAGTTCTTTTGGTCATCCATCTCAGTCTTCGGTGTTAAACCCTCGTGTCCTACTAGTCGTGTGGGGCTGAGATTGGGTGCAGGTGTTTCTTCCCAAATACAAAGCACTATTGTAAAAAAATCCATCAATTCAATAACTTATGAATAATTCATTGTCACATCTTTCATCCTTCATAGTCTTTGGTGTTGAGCCCACACTTCTTACTGGTAGTGTGAGACTGGGAATGGAGGAAGGTGCCCTTACTGGTCTACGTCTTGTCTTCAGTGATAAACCCTTGCCTCTTACAAGTGGCATGGAGCAAAGCGTAGAGGGTCATTTTCATACAAGCATAAAAACATTGCAAAATATTCAAGAAAAAAAAAGACAAAAAGGGAATTCACTCGCCTATATTTTGCCCTCAGTGATGAGCCCACACATCTTACTAGTTGTGTGGAGTCAAGAATGGAACTGGAATTATTTTCATCATATCATCACCACCATATCCTGCTAATGGAAAGAGAATTTGTGTTATTCTGAGCATAAGTTATAACACGGTACGTATGGATAATAGCCATGTTTATCGCCTCTCAAAAATAAGTCTGCACTCTGGTCCATAAATTGCCAATCACAATGTAAAAAACTAAAAACATTTGAAAATCGTCAAAAATCTAAAAACAACGTAAAAATCCAAAAACATTTGAAAATCATCAAAAATCCAAAAACAATGTAAAAATCTAAAAATCCAAAAACATTTGAAAATTGTCAAAAATCCAAAAATAGTGTAAAAATCTAAAAATCCAAAAACATTTGAAAATTGTCAAAAACCCAAAAACATTAGAAACAATTGTCCAAAATCCAACAAACACATTATAAATACTCGTCAAAAATCCAAAAACATTACACAGAATCGTCAAAAATCCAAAACCATTAACAAGAATCGTCAAAAATCTAAAAACATTTGAAAATCGTGAAAAAAGTCAAAAAGATTTAAAAAATCGTCAAAAATTTAAAAAACATTTAAAAATCTATATATACATATATATAATAAACAAAAATAAAAATATTGTAAACTCCACAAAATTGCAAAAACTCTAAAATAACCAACACAATTAAACTTTTGAACTATTATCCCCAACGAATGATCCAATCACCTTATGACTACCAAATTCAAACCACTTCTCCTTGCGTGAATCCTCGCTTGGGGCAAATCCGGCTCTCATTGCTTCCTTGTTTGAGGACAATGACCTAATATTTTACTATGTCCTTGTGACCCTGTTTTGGGGCACATCCGATCAATCCTCATTGTGGAACACGTTAGGGATATGTTTATTGGTTCTTGTGTTGCATTATTAGTTATAAATTATTAATTACTTTCTTGTATCTTGATATATTACAAGGGGCATCTTGATTTTATGTATCCTGGTGTTCTCTCTAATATTCTTATGTTATCTAATTACATGTCGTACTGGGGCATCATACTTTCTTGATGGCCTCTATATATGCTCTCTTCCATTTGCATATCATATTGGGGCATCAAACCTTTTTGATGGCCCCTGTCTATGCTATCACGCATATTACAGTCTAGTCATCCTGATCTTTTATATCACGATGCATCCTATTATGTGCTATATTAAAATTAATATGTTTTTCATCACATGAGTATCTTCCTGCATGATCAACATCTTACTTTACACCCCATCCATTCACCCATACTAATACATTCCCCAGTTTGGGAATCTTACTTGATCACCGTTGCAGTTTGCAAATTCTACTTGACGATATTTCTCAAGTAACATTCACTATCCAGCAGCTCCTTCTCCCCCACCATGCTCACCATGTATTTTATCCATTCATCCTTGCTCCTCATTTTTACTCCTCTGCCACTTATGCCCATATTACCCTTCTCACCATTTCTGTCCCCTTTCACCCATTTGTATTTTTTCCTTTCACCCTTTTTACTTCCTACTCGACAATCTTACTTAATAACCCCTTCTATATGAAATCCTTGGTGGAGGTTTACCCTCTCCCTAAGATCTTCCCACTGTAGAAGCTTCTTCACCACCTCCCCTCTCATCAAACAACAATCACCACCACACACATATTCCCATTCCACCTCTTCTGCTTCCCATTCTCACATCATTACTCTCACCACGCGGGCATCCCAATTAAGGATTCCCCTCACACTCTCCGCCCTCCACTACATATATTCCTTCATCCATTCATGTTACACTCCTTTGTTTCCTTTCTTTCTTATTATCACCTCATCCCATATCATATACCACTCAGGCATACCTCACTCACTCTTTTCTCATCCTTCCCCAAATCCGTCTTATGCCTGGTCATCCTACTTAGACGATTTCGTAGTATGGAAAATTCACTTGAGGGTTACCCTTCAATCCATTTTGTCATACCCTATTCCCACCAACTCTAACATCATCCTTCTTCTTCCTCAGCTTGGCGATCTTACTTAACCATTCCAGCCGCATGGCAATCTTACTTAAGACTTCCACTTAAGGTTGATCTACCCTATGGCCTTCCCCATTCCATAATATTTCCCCCATCTTATTTCTCCCACCTCTCATCGCAATCATCTTCTTCAACCTACCATTCCACCCCTGTGCCCAATATCATCTTGTCTTTCTCTTTGCATATCATCCCTGTCGGTTGGGTGATCCTATGAAACCTCTCCAATAGCATGACGATATTACTTAAGAGATTCTCTTAAGCATGACATGTCATCTTACACTCGCCCATCACTCTAAAATCTCACCATCCATCTTTCCTCTTCATTCCCCATCATCACATATTCTTACCACCACTATCACCCTCCTCTGCTTGGCAATCTTACTTAACCACTCACCTGGCATGGCGATTTCACTTAAGAGTCCCTCTTAAGGATTATCTGTCTCCTTTCCTTTCCCCATCACTACACACCCTTCACCCTTCATTTTTTCTCGGCATTCCCCATTATCACATCCTTTCACCTCCTTTTCGATTCTCGCAAACACCACTTCTCGCTTGACCATTTGTCATCTCCAATTTTGCTCACATGGCAATCTTACTTAACCAATTCCGTCACATGACAATATTATGTCAGGGTCCGCCATACACTTAACTTGTCATCGTGAACTTCTCCCCCGCCTCATTCTTCGTTCACTTTTTTGATCACTTCTTCCACCTGGTATCTCCTACTTCCCACTTTTTCCTCCTACTATTATCCTTTCTCCACATATCCTCTTACAACATACATCTAATCTCTTCTACCTACAACCACGTTCTTTCCCCCCATTTTCCCCTTCTTGATCCATCATCCTTCATACCGTTTCTTCCCATTCTTTTCATGTATTGGTTCTTCATCCTCACTTCATTCATCCTCATCACCCACATCCTCTCCTCACTTTCACCTAGTCCCAACTCATCCACTTCATCTTCTCACATTCCCCCCACATTTCTACCCACACACACATTCACCATTATTGTTCACACTCCTATATCATTGTTTCATCATCATCTTCTCTTCCCGTGCTAATAATTGTAAATGGGTTTTCCTTAAAAATCATCAATCCTCATTCCGTACGACCTCATTCACTCCCTTGGACCTTCTCGAGTTTCCCTTCATTCCTTCCCTCCTCTCAGCCCACCACTCATTATAAAAGGGTTTTCCTTAATGTCCCTTTGTTGGCGTTACCCTTTCCAATCCTCATTAGCTTTCTCCTTTTCTTCATTTTTTCTCTCACCCTTCCCCACCACTCATTGTAAAAGGGATTTCCCTAACATCCCATCATTGGCATTGCCTCTTCTATCCCCCATTCTCTTTTCTCTCTTATTCTTTTCCCTCACTCCCACCCTTTCTTGTCGCTTCTTACCCATCTCTCCATCTCCTCTTTGCCCTCTTCAATATCTTTATTGTCTTCATCATACATCCTTTTTCTATTTTCTTGTCATCCTAGTATCCTCATTTCATGCATCTCCACATCTTTTCCAATCGATGTAATTCCTCCCCTATTTCTTCTCTGAACATTCCTTATACCGTTCCCTTTCCACTTATTACCCCCTTTATGTATTCCCTTCCTTCTACATCATTTTATTTGTTATCCTCTTCTCTCTCCCATCCCTCATCTTATTTCCCTTCCCCTGTATTGTCTTCTTCCCATTTTTCCATCACGTTTCCTCCTTACTTCCCCTGTTTTCCATCTGTTAAGTGTTGTCCTTTTTATCATACCACCCTCCACATGCATCTCCATATGGTCTGTTCCATATTATTTCCTTGTTCTTCCTCGCAATGACACGATTCCTTCAATCTTCTTCTTGTATTCGTTCTATCTTCCTTTCCTCTCCCCTAATTTTCACGTTTCTTCTGACCACTTCTCCTTTTCTCTACCACCCCTACCTTTTCGTTCATTCTGTATCTATTTCTCTTCCTTTCTCTCCTCTTTTTCACACTTTCCTCGCCCCTCATACGTTTCTTTTTTTTCTCCGTTCCACTTCTTCTTTCGTCCTCTTTCCATTTTCCTCCATTTCACCCCCTACTCCCACCTCATTTTCTCCTTCTTATTTATCCTTTCCCATTTCCTTCTTTTCTCAGATCTATCATTTATTTCACTTCCACGCATCCCTCTTTACTATCTCTATTGCTTCCTTCATTTTTCACATCTCTCTATTTCATCCCTTCACCCTCTACTTTGTCATTTTCCTATTTTTGCCTTGTTTTTCCTTCATCATTCCCTTCTTCCTCTATCATCCCTCTCTCTTATTTATACCTCTTTCATTCCTTTTTCCCCCTCCCCTATCTCCCTTACTCTTCTAGTAATCAATCCCCAATCCTATCCATTCCCTTCTCTCTTTCCCACACACCCTCACACCTAACATTCAAGGTCGATTGAATCCTTTCTCCATTTGCGTCATGTTGTCATTCCAGTCTCTTCCACTCCATTATCATCCTCTTCTCCACATAAGTCATTTCCCTTCTTTTCGAGAGTTCTGCCGTATATTCCATTCTCCTCAGTCCTCTCGAGGGGGCATCACCACATCTATCCATAATCACATCTTCTCATGACATTTTTGTCTTGGAGGATTCTATGAAATCCATCACTCACCACTTTCTATTCTCCCCAACAAACATTCTCTCTACCTTTTAAAAATTAGATTGAATTCTTCCCCCATACCATCTACTTTCTTTGAAAGGACACTACTTTTATAGTACCCTTCCAAAGAGGGGAAAATGTAGACACCCCAATTTCACATCTGTCCTAAATCAATTAATTCCCCTTCCTCATTTCCCACAAAAATACACTTCGAATTAATTAAATATAATTTGATTAATTATCCATTTCAAAATCCAAAAAATAACCCAATCCTCACCACATGTCATTATTCTCCATGTTTTTCTACTATTGAATTAAAAATTCAAATTCAAATCCTCACCCACCCTTCGTAGTCCCCACTCACCTAAAATCCTCCACTTATGAATTAAAAATATAATTCAAATCCTCACCCATTCTTCGTGGCCCCCACTCACCTAATCTTACCCACATTTTCAAACCACTCACCTAATCTTGCCCACATTTTCAAACCACTCACTTAATCTTGCCCACATTTTCAAACCATGATTACTTAAATTAATCTAAGCTAATCACTCCCTCAAGCTATAAATACAACCTTACCCCTCCCCTCTAAACACATGGAGAATAAGCTTGAATGCCATATCTAAGTTCTTGCATCCTTTAAGTAAAGAACATCATTTTACCTCGTCCTAATGCCCAAATAGCCTCAAAATCTTTTTACCCATCTGGTGCAAAGTAAGAGGATCATTGTTGCAGGAAGGCCTTGCTCCATCTTGAAGAAAAGCACCTACATATCACACAATCAGGGCTCAATCCAAGTTTTCTAGCCCATTTTGAGGTTTGCTACGGAACGTGAAGGAGGAAGTATGATTATTGGTATTTTACTTCATTGCTAGTAGTGTATTTTTCCTAGTTTACACCTGGCAAGGCCAACCTTCGACTACCGGAGTTGCCTCCCCAAGGAAAATATCGATCCCATCCATGACTCAGAGATCGAGGACATATGGATAGACGTAAACCATGAAGTTGAAATCAGGTGAAACAATCACTCCCAGCTGACACTGATAGAGATCGTCCACTATGGAGTTGCCATCATCCCAAAATATTTCCAAGAAACTGATCAGGAAATTGATCAGGTTTACCTTGACACTGATGGGGATGATTGGCCATTTGTAAGTATCGATAGGACCAAGGAACCCAAGACCATAGAAGAAAGGGTCCAGCCCACATTGCGACACCCCGAGCATTGGTGCAAATGAAATGGTCTCATCTACCTCGGAGTGGATTTCACTACTTCCCCTTTATGAAGTGCACCTCCAACGCGAGATCACTTGCCAAAGGGAAAAGGAAAAGATAAAGTTGGAGAGCCAAGTGAAAAGGAGAAAGCTCCTGATAGCCCTCCTTTTGCTTCTGAGCAAATAGTGGACTGTGTCCCCAGGAAAAGAAGAAGCGACAGATGTTCCAACAAACATATCCACTCATGATGTTGTCACAACTACAACTATGGAGGTTCCTGCCTTTCCCTCTTCTAATCCCCCTCCTTCTTCTGTCACTTAGGTAACCACTCCTTTGGTTGTGTCTTCTCCTCTATCTTCCTCCCTTCCATCTCCCACCTCTTCCTTCTTCTCCTTTCTCGCGGATCTGTCCTCCAACGTTTCCTCCATCTTGTCACAGATCCCTTCCATCTCCATGTCCTTCTCTTCCCCTGTAGTGAATCCAAGCCCTGTGAGCACTAGTGCATTGGAATCTTTATCCATGCTACCACCAAGTGTTTCCACTTTCTTCCCTGAGTCCGCTACAGTTGCTCCCCCTTTTACCCCTGTTTCCTCTTCTTCTTTCGATCCCAATGCCATAATTATCGGTTGGATCTCCAACCACCTAAGTCAACACAAGAGGAAGGTCCCCATTATAGCTATGGACTTCTCCGTCATTCCATCAAAGGTACTTGAGAAGAAAAAAACAATAACTCACTTCTCAAAAAGTGCCTTAGGAGAAAGGGTCATAGAGATGGCCTACCCAGATCCCATAAAGAAGAAAGAAGATCTGTCTCCTACAGACCTCACAGTGACTCAAGTCACAATGGGAACATCATCCAAAATCCTGCAAGGAGAAGCCTTGTCAGCTATAGATGCCCTCTGCAAGAAGCTACAAGAGGTCATCGAGGAGAAGAGAGTGCTCAAAGAACAGAACAAACATCTCCTCCAAGCTTTGCAGAAAATGGGCAAAGCTCCTTCAGCAAATACTGCAGAACTTGTTGAAGCTCCCAGTGAAGAGAAATTAGATGAATACATAAAGATTTCTGAACAGGGTACAACTGTGTCATCCTGGATTGAGAAGATCCTCCAGGATGGTTAGGTGATAATTGGTAGGTTCAAGTTGCTGCACCAAGATATAACTCGAGGAAATAAAGAGCTACAAGCAGTAGCAGGCTCCCTTTCTGAGGAATTGGATAACGTTAAGTTGCAACAAGGAACATTCCAGACAATGGTCAACTGTTTGGATGATGACCTATTAAAGGTCAACGTTATCGATCACCCACGAGCAAATTATAAAGCTCTCATAGCTTTAGATTACCGGGTCGATCAAATGGAATTCATCCTAGAAAGAATCGACAAATTCAAGGAAGAAGCCTTGAATGCACTACACAACATGGAGAAAATAGTTTCAAAGATGTCTCCTAGACTGATCAGTGCATCCTATGAGTTAAGAGAAGCAGATGACACGTTCCAACGCTTCAAGGCTATTATCTCTCAAGGTTTGGTGCAAAAGGTCACTTTCAATCGAGAGTCCATTAACAACCTCTTAACCTATCGTGACTTTATCAACTCTTTGATCGATGCAAACGAAGAGTACACTGATTTTCCCGACAAGCTAAAAAATGAGAAATAAACTTGTGAAGTAATTCACGACCATTTCAAAGGTCTTGATCAGTATCAACTTCAAAAAATAACTAGTAAGTTTGCAGAGTATTGGTCACAATGTCATATCGACTCCCCTGAGCCTTAGCCAGAAGTTAAGTTCAAGCTGAGAGATGATAATGAATAGCTTCCTCTGGGATGGATTTTCCATTTTTTGGTAAAATATTTAAAAGCATGTTGTCACACGCGATGAAATCATCCATGTTGCACCATGGGATGTTGCCATTCTAAAAATTGCCCCAAAGTCAACATTTGACTTTTAGATATTTTGTAAATAAGTGGCTGGCTTCTTTTTGTCTTCTTTCTCCTCCTCCTATAAATACTAGAATACTTGTTGTATGCCAGGTGGACAGTTTTGTATGAAAAAATAGAAGTGAGGAGAGGACTTTGTACTTTCTTGTAACAGAAGAAAATATTAATACATACATTGAGACTTTGTGCTGAATTTCTGTGTTATGTGAATTAGATCTCTCTTAAGTTAGATCTATGTTTCTATTCTATTGGATTCTTTCTTACGTTTGTCATTTGTTCATCAGTATCACTTTATTTTGTTTATGCAAGTAAGTTTGGCTTTGTTTACTACCAGCCCAAAGCATAAACCTTCTGACCTTTCTATCTTGGAATTCATTTCTTTTCTCCCTTTAGATCTATCCTTCCTCCGTTCCTCCCCTCTCACATTTCTATTCATCATTCGGAACTACCTCTACTGGGATGAGATCCTAACCCCCCTGAAGGAAGAATGCTGTAAGAATTGCACAGGTTCCTACTGGTAAAATAACAATAAAACCAGTTTCGCTTTGCTATCTCAAAGAGGGGCTATGCCCTGCACATTGTTGGCCTATTTCCCCATGATTTTCCCATCTGACAGATTTTCAAACCAACAATTTTTGGTGACTCTACTGGGGATAGAACTAAGGAAATAATTTAAAAAAAAAACTGTGAAAATCAGTACCAGTTTGCAAACTTTACCCTTTGTTAAAAAATATTTTTTTTTTTGCAGAAGTGATCAAAACTGAAAATTTCCTTAGGCAAATCCATAGATCTGGGCTAGTTAGGGGCTTTTAGTTCGCTGAGTTTTTACAAAAAATTGTATATTTCCGTAGATCTGAGAATCTGATATTTTCTGACATTTTCAAAACCTTGCAAAATTCGGTTCAAAGATCCAAAAAATCAGCTTTTTGAATTAAACCACCTTTTATCCTCATTAATCTTTGTGAGAAAAACCACAATCAGTTGTTTTTAAAAGGAGAAATTTTAAATATTGGGAAAGTACATGCTGCTGATTTTTGCCAAAAAAAATCAGAAAATCAGCAAGTACAAGCAAAAAGATTGTTGTAGATCTACTCTTAATTATTGTAGATCTAAACGAATACACTGGCGGGGTGAGCAATTTACTCGTGGTAGAAGAGCTCGTGGAGAAGTTGATCCAATGTTTGATCTAATTTAAAGGCATAATTTAAGTATTACCCCGGCATGATTCGCATCACTAAATTCAGTGGATCGATCAGCAAGGAGTGCCTTGCCTCTACGAAGAAGCCAGATTTCACAGGGTGCTTCGACATCTATTTGCAGTGCTCTTTTGCTAAGTGGAACCAGACTCCTTGCTCATGTTCTTTTCCCCATTTTTCAAATGACAGTACCATGGGGAAACACCATGGGTCCTTTAGCACTGCCACATCTAGTACATCCCCTCCCTCAAGGAAATCGTAAAAATTTCCCGAAGTTTGATGGGAGTGGGAATCAAAGCATGGATGCGCATATTGCTACATTTATTATGTCATGCAATATTCTAGACGTGACTAACGAAGATGTATCTATGTGTCTCTTTCTCGAGACCTTGCAAGGGCCTGCATTAGAGTGGTTCCAGCATTTACTAACTGGATCCATCACTAGTTGGGCTACATTATGGATTGCTTTTGAAGACAGGCACAAGCCTTTAAAAGACGCATTTATGTTACTGTCAAAGATCACTCACTTGAAGAAGGAGCCAAATGAAACCATGCGTGATTTTATTGCCTATTTCAATTCATTGATCAACCGTGTGCCACCTACCATATTGCCAACACCAAAGAATCAAAAGTGTTTATTTGTGAACACCATGAGTTCAAGGGTAAGTTTCTTGCTTTTGCAAGAACAAATGGCCACTTTGTTCCTCGTTCAAGCTGCGGCCATTCAGATAGAGGACAACCTGCTTATATCTGGCGAGTTAAAACAAGAGCAGTCTAAATCAAAGGCTTCGGCTCCTTCTCAAGCCACCTCATCAGATCCAACATTCCAAAAGATGGAAAATGATTTTCTTGCATTAAAGAAGTAATTAGCTCAAGCTTTGTCTAACACTCCATACCGGGATATCCCACGGAGGAACTTCACTCACAACAATGCCCCCCAAAGGCTGAATTTGCCTACTGCTACTTCGAGCTTAGCACTTGAGGCCCCTTTAGTTAATGTCTTGGTCGAGATCGAAGAAGATGAGAAAATTTATGAAGAACCTTCATCGCAAGGCGAAGATGATCAAGATGTCGGTGAACTGACTGGCGACTCTACAATCAGGTATATGGAATTTGAAGATGATGAATTTGATGAAGAGGAAGGTACCCAAAGGTATGCAAGCAAATATTCATATGTTGTTTTCACTCGCTCACAAGGAAAAGAAGCAGAAGTTGCTATTAAAATACAAAAGGAAAAGGCTATATTAAATACTCCTCCAAGCATCGCTAAAGAGGTAATCCCCTTCCTGCTCAACCTCCTATCAAGCCTTTTGTAAAGAAATATTTTCCTCCTGTTTCTCCTCCGAATCAACCTCCCTCCATTCCCATAAGACCATTACCACTCCTCTACCATCACGGAACGAAGGACTCATTCATTTGTCAACACAACCCTTGGTCACATTCGATATAGTCGATCATGCCAAAAAGACCAAGATCCAAATGTCTGAAGCTGAGTACCTTCAGTCTAACCCCAAGCAGATTATTAGATTAACCAACTATATTCAAAGTCAAGCTACTATCTCTCACCCCATTTCTCCAAGAGGAATTCTTTCCACTCCTTCTGCATCCCGCATAAACATTGCCTTGATGTCCGTGTCAAGTAAAATTGAACCTTTTTACCTATCTCTTCTAATTAATGGTCACAAGTTAAGCATCTGCATAATTGATTCTGGAGTATCTGACAATGTCATGCCAGCAAAGGTCACCCATGCTTTGGGTCTCACACTCACTAAACCTTTCGGTAGGTGTTACTCCATGGAAACCAAACAGGTACCATTAATAGGTCAGATCAAGGATGTGTAGTTCGCATTCGTAACATTCCCGGAGAAAGAGTTAAAATGACTATTCTCGTAGCTGATATTCCAGTGGCATATGGAATATTACTAGGGAGGAGTTTTTGCAGGGAAGTTGGTGGAGAATTCCACATGGACTGGTCTAAAGCCAGAATCCCTGTCAAAGGAGTAATGCAGACGTTAGAGCCTAAATCACAGAAGAAATATCTGGTCACCAACTCTAACGATCCCAAGGCCCATATTCTCTTCGAATCATCAAGGATGGGGAATTACTTCTTATCCACCGACTCCGATAAAATAGAGGTTCTCATCCAAGAGGAGGACCTCAACAAGATATGGACATTACAGTTCGATGGCAGTTGTGCAACGAGTGGGTGCGGTGCTGGGGCCGTTCTAATATCTCTTGAAGAAGAGATTTTCCCCCTTTCTTTCAAATTGTAGTTTTTTAATACAAACAACACTGCCAAGTATGAATCTTTTCTACTTGGCATGAAAGCTGTAAAGGAAAGGGGAATCAAGAATTTGAAAGTACAGGGTGATGCTGAGCTAATTGTCAATCAAGTGAAAGGGGTATATCAAGTAAAGAACGATAGGATCAGACACTACCGCAACACATTGTGGGATAACATCAAGGAGTTTGACACTTTCTCAATCAAAGTGGTTATGTGAGCTCAAAATGACATGGCTGATTCTTTGGTTGTCTCGGCCTCTCTCATGCTCCCTCACCTAGGGTTAAAGACAGACACATATACCATTGAGGTAGTTTTCCACCCAAGTATGCCAGAGAATTCACAACATTGGCAGGTATTTAATGATGATAATTAGTTTATCACTTTCCTAGAGAAAGCTGAAAATTTCAAAGAGCTCCATTTCGATGAATCAACTTCTGTGTGTCGTGAGTCTCTCACAGGCCAAGCATATAAATCAGTGGAAGGTTAGGGCATATGTTAGCTCAAGGGAAATAATATTCCGAAAGGTTTAGTTTCCCTAGAACGATTATTTGATAATCATGACCGTTTTGTCAAGAAAAGGTGACAGGATAACCCTTTCTCTTCTCCAAAAACCGAATCTATCAATTTGGGTACTACAGAACATACTCGGTCTATGAACATCGAGAAGTGTTGTACACTCGAGGAAAAGCAGAAATTTGTCAAATTTTTGAAAAGATATGTGGATGTATTGGCATGGTCTTATGCTGATCTGAAGTCGTTTAAGCCTAAAAACATTTAGCATGACATCCCGCTCAAAGATGACGCTAAGCCTTTCCGTCAAAAGCAGAGGCACTACAATCCCAAAATCTCAGGTACCATCCAGGCTGAAATTCAAAAAATGTTGGATGCAAGAATCATTTTTCCAATTCATCATAGTACCTTGGTTACTAATATCGTACCTATGCAGAAGAAGAACGGTGAAACACGCATATGCGTAGACTTTCGTAACCTGAACCGGGTGTCCTTAAAGGACAACTATCCACTGCCCATAATGGATCAAGTTTTACATGCAGTAACTGGTTCAGAGATGTTGTCCATGCTTGATCATTTTTTGAGTTATAATTAGATTGAGGTCACACCTGAAGACTAGCCTTACCTTCAAAACAACATTCACCACTCCTTGGGGCACCTTCGCCTATAGCAGGATGCCATTCGGTTTAACCAATGCTGGTGCCACCTTCCAACGAGTGATGGACTTCCCATTTAAAGGTATGATGGGAAAGGTCATTGTAGTTTACCTAGATGATTTAAAGCTTACAAAGGAATTGTGTTATCTAAAAAATGAAGTGATCATTGTGATTATTTAGAGCAAGTCTTGATTAGATGCCGAGAACACGAAATTTCTCTAAACCCTAAGAAGTTGGTTTTTAGGGTCACCGAAGGAAAATTACTAGGACACGTCATCAGCAAAGAAGGGACAAAGATAGACATCAAAAGCCACCTGGGTAGCGAAATGTGAACTTTGCCAACAATTTGTTGGCAAAACCAAAATTCGCTGCTTTTCCGCTCAGGCCCGTCATTATTGATGAACCATCAAAAATTGAGTCAAGGCTATTCAAAGCCTTACCTTGCCCACAAGCAAGACTAGCATTCACTTTTTCTTCGGAAAGGTAAATTTTCTCAGGTGCTTTGTTCCTGATTTTGCTGAGAAAACTAGTAGCCATCATATCGGAAGCTAGTTGATGAAAACCAACGGCCCTGGCACAAGTCATTCCAATGATGCTTTGTGAGATGATAGAACTCCGAAGAGGTCTCGTTGGTATGTCATATCCAATATGATGAAAGGGTTGCAAACATTCCAATTGAAGAAAAACGAGTGAAGAATGTAAGATGGCATTCGAGGATTGACAAGAAATAAGAGAGAGATTTCCTTATCCGTTTTGCACAGAAAGTCCAAGGGCCATTTTTCCTCTAACTGAGCTCTTCCCTATAGTGGGCAGCACCTGCCAGGAAGTAGAGCTTACTTTTGTCTTTTGTTTGATTTTGTCATGTGGATTTCCTTCCTTGCCATTGAAATCCAAGCTCAAAAGAGAGAAACTCAAGAAATCATTGAAATCAGCCCCCTAGGAAAACAATGTTCGGCCTCAAAGCCCCTTCTAGAAAGTCAAGTTGTTTCCATTGTTGCACAACACTGAGAAAATGGCACCACCTTCCTTTGACACAATAGATGTCAACACTCTAAATGTTGTGCCACAAAAGTGCACCTTGGCGCATCCGCAAACATGTTGACACTTCAAAGTGCGCCCTAGGCACTGTAAAAGCAATACCTTCAAACAATTATGCCAAGGAACAATCTCCTCCGTTCAACATCCCACCAACGTGCACCAAAGGGGATTGGTGGCAAACATTTTTTCTATATATAGGTGCACTCAGTTGTCATTATCATGAATTAAAAATCGTTGAAAAGTCTTTCCTCTGTACCTGTCATGCAGCAGGTGCTGGCGCTAATACAGTAACAATAACACATTCCCAAACCTATTTTGTAAACCTCCTTCCAAACTGGAAGGCTCACCTTACACGCAAGCCATTTTTCCTCTAAGGATTTCCCTCCTGGTGCGCATTAAATCCAAGCCAAAAGAGAGAAACTCACTTCTAATCAGTCCAAAAACATGTTTTCCTTGGTCACACTGTTTCTTTGTACACACTAAACACATTCATGCCATAGGCATCTTCAAGCCCATGTTGCATGAAGAACATGCAATAACTTCCACATCTGTGCCTTGGCGCACGCTGAACACATGCGACACCAAGAAAATCTGTGCCCCGCCAAACCACTTTTCCTAGGGTGTTGGCGTATCTTCCTTGACATCAACATCTGCATGTTGTATGTGGTAAATCCACGTCCCGCACCCTTTTGGTGCTGCCTTCTCCCATGCAACACTTCTTAAAAGTGTGCCTTGCTAATTCAAGCCTTTGCAGCCTACAGTGAAGCTGCGCCTTGCGCCCAAAGGCTTATAAATTGATCATTTTTTCATTTCGCAAGCTTTAAACTATGGATAAAATGACGGTTAACATGGCTCTCATGTGTTAGACCTCTCTAATTCTTCTTGCAGAGCAACAACAATCCTCGAGTGCACTTATGTCTTCATCGAGTAAGAAGCTGACCAAGTCTAAAGGTAAAGCTAAGTTGACAGAGCAGGAAATGAAATATAAATATCAGAGAGTAAGGAAGCCTGACTCATTTGAAGAATGTAGTCTCGACATCAGAGACTTAAAGTTTGGGCACATAGATATGGATGATTTCTAGGCTAGAACCAAACAAGTTACCGGTAGCCCATGGATGGACAAACTGGTAGGCAACGGGCTACATTTTGCAGCAGGTCTTCCAGTAAGTACTATCAATAATGAGTTCATCATGTTGGTGGCTCGATGCTATAACAAGGACACAAGGTGTGTCGAGGACAAGGAGGGCAAGGTAATCATCAACCTCACTGCCCGCCACTTCGAAATCATGTTGGGCATTCCTCACTATAGGTAGTATGTGGTGGTAAGTCAGGAAGACTTCTTAAAGACATGGACTGATAATGAAGACAAATGCATGCAGATGATGAATGAGGTTTACCTGAAGAACAAAAAGGTGGTGAGAAGATGGCCACAGACCATCCACCATAGTTACTTCTTAGAGAAGCTAAGTGATACCATCACTTTCCTCAGCAGAGTATTCAGGCTTCTTGATGCCCACCACTTTCACAAATGAATGCTTAGGTACTTAGAGACCATGACCAATAATGTGCTTGAGAAACGTTTCAGCTGGGGAGAGATTATCGGTGATACTATCTCACAGCAACTCCAACAGGTTTTAATGACTGGGAGGTTATATATGAACTCCTATGTCGTATATGCCACTGCCTCAGAGAGAGAGTACCCAGGATTGATTCAAAGTGGGGTATGGCCTTAGGTCAAGATATATGAATACTACCTAGAGCTAATGCTCGAGAACAGTATCACCTTCTTCTACGACATCATCTACATATTGAGGCCAAACATGACACATGGTCGGACTAGCATGAGTGTGATTGCTGCAACGAAGAAGTGGGGGGATTTGTTTACACAATTCCCCACCTTCACATATCTTAGAGCTGCCAAATTTTTGGGTGAGCCAACAAAGCTTACAAGGTATGTAGGGCCCAAGCTGATCCTTCTAGAGCTATCAAGGAAGTTGATTACATATCATGAGAAATGTATGAAAAGGAAGAAAGGGGGAACTCCTTTCCCCCTCATAGTTGGCAAATACACTTGCACCTCACTGAGTAAATCCCAGGAGATGTATGTAGAGCTAGAATTTCTCAACCTAAACCATGATTTCCCAGAAAGGCCCACAAAGTTGAAATCAGGAAAAAACCTTTGACTGCCGGAGTTACCTCCCCAAGGCAAAGATCGATCCCATCTATGTCCCAGAGATCGAGTACATATGGATAGACGTAAACCATGAAGTTGAAATTAGGAGAAAGGATCACTCATGGCTGGCACTGGCAGAGATCATCCACTATGGAGTTGCCATCACTCGCCCTCCTCCTCCCCAAAACTCCTTTGGTTATGTCTTCTCCTCCATCTTCCTCCCTTCCATTTCCAAGAAACTGATCAGGAAATTGATCAGGTTTTACCCTCTAAGTTACAACAAGGAACATTCCAGAAAATGGTCAAATGTTTGACTGATGACCTGTTAAAGGTTGGCGTTAAAGAAATCGATCACCCGCGGGCACATTATAAAGCTCTCACAGCTTTAGATTACCGGGTCGATCAAATGGAATTCATCCTGGAAAGAATCAACAAATTCAAGGAAGAAGCCTTGAATGCACTACACAACATGTTACAACAAGAACATTCTAGAAATGGTCAAATGTTTCTGAACCTGTTAAAGGTGTTATCGATCACCTAGGCACATTATAAAGCTCTCAAGATTACCAGGTCGATCAAATGGAATTCATCCTGAAAGAATTTCAAGGAAGAAGCCTTGAATGCACTACACAACATGGAGAAAGTTTTCTAGACACATCGTATGAGTTAAGAGAAGCTATTGTTCTCTTCAAGGTATTGTCTCTCAAGGTGGTGCAACAGGTCCCTTTCGATTGAGATTCCATCAACAACCTCTTAGCCTACTGTGACTTTATCAGCTCTTTAATCGATGCAAACAAAGAATTTGCTAATTTTTCTGAAAAGCTAAAAAATGAGAAAGAAACTTGCAAAGTAATTCACGACCATTTCAAAGGTCCTGATTAGTATCAACTTCAAAAAATAACCAGCAAGTTTGCAGAGCATTCGGCACAATGTCATATCGACTCCCCTGAGCCTCAGCCAGAAGCTAAGTTCGAGCTAAGAGACAACAATGAATAGCTTCCTCTGGGATGGATTTTCCATTTTTTGGTAAAATATTTAAAAGCATGTTGGCACACGTGATGAAATCATCCATGTTGCACCATGGGATGTTGCCATCCTAAAAATTACCCCAAAGTCAACATTTGACTTTTAGATATTTTGTAAATAAGTGGCTGGCTTCTTTTTGTCTTCTTTTCCTCCTCCTTCTATAAATACTAGAATACTTGTTGTATTCCAGGTGGACAGTTTTGTACGAAAAATAGAAGTGAGGAGAGAAAGACTATTTACTTTGTTGTAACAGAAGAAAATATTAAGACATACATTGAGACTTTGTGCTGAATTTTTTTGTTATGTGCATTAGATCTCTCTTAAGTTAGATCTGTGTTTCTATTTTGTTGGATTCTTTCTTGCCTTTGTCATTTGTTCATTAGTATTGCTTTATTTGTTGATGCAAGTAAGTTTGACTCATTTTACTACCAGCCCAAAGCATAAACCTTCTGACCTTTCTATCTTGGAATTCATTTCTTTTCTCCCTTCAAATCTATCCTTCCTCCATTCCTCCCCTGTCACATTTCTGTTTGTTATTCAGAACTACCTCTACTGGGATGAGATCCCAAACCCCTTGAAGGCAGAATACTGTAAGAGTTGCACAGGTTCTTGTTGGTAGAATAGAAATATACCAGTTTCACTTTGCTGTCTCAAAGAGGGGCTATGCCCTGCACACTGTTGGCCTGTTTCCCCACGATCTTCCCATCTAACAGATTTTCAAACCAACAAGGTTGTAGAATAGAATACACAATAATATATTAAAAAATTATTCTATATTTCATTCATCTGGAAATATACATATTTATAGGGAGATGATTAAGGAGTCCTTAATAATCTCCCAAGACCACTCACACATATTATAAAACAAGTTGTTCAACCAACTCAACCACAGATAAATTCATATTATCTCTCCAACTTCCTATCGTAACAACTTACAATATTGAAAAATATATTAACAAATATATTTGCTCACTAATTAATGTCAGCACTATTATTATTTTCCTAACATTTATCACCCATCATCTTTCAAACTTTTGTAAACTCTCATTTTAAAGAAAATTTATGTCACTTATGTATATAAAAGTGGGTGACAGGTTTGTGCACTCACTATATAGTAAAATACTAGGAACCATGAGACAAAACACATATCGATGATACATACAAGGAAAACATCCTCAATATTTATTGAAACATGATCAATGTTTATAAATTATACATATCAAGATGTTCATCAACATATTGTGAAAACCATATATATTAAATTGATTCAACTCTCTTCATGAATTTCAGATCGGGTGGGTCCACCTGGTGCACCTCCTTATGGAGTCCCTCCCACGAGATCTGTTGACATACCTCTGGATGGTGGTGGATCCATCACATAGGGGAATCTAACTGAATCCATGTATCTATTGGAGACTGATAAATTCTAATTTTCTCACCCATGTTGAATAAGATGACTCTCACTGATTTGTTGACATGGATAACGCATAGATCTTCCCACAGTAATCTACCTCTTGAGTATCCTTTGTCAAATCCATATTCAACCATGCAAATCCCATGGGATCTAATGTCACTTAGGCTTTATCATGTTCTCCCATGATTCTCTATGCCTTTGCGTGGGCTATATCTCACTCCCTGTAAAATCTCTAAGCCTCTACCTAGATTGTGTCTCTCTTTATCGTAACCTGCAACATCTATGCATCTCTCGATGCCATGTCCACAATGAGAGTTACAAGCTCTATAGTGAGTCATGCCACCTCTCTAATTGTTAATGAAATCTATATGCATCATGAGATGTTATCAAAGAATTATGGATCATGTATACTATGTATAATAATACTTATATATATTTATACAAATATATACAATAATGTCTACTATACATATAATAGTTAAATAGATATAGAACATTTTATGTATATATTTATTAATAGTGTATAAATAACATTATTCTATATTGTTGAAGGGAAACAATAGATAATTTATCTCACTTAAAACTATTTTATATATATAGGTGCACGTCAAATTTTACCTTTGAGTGCCATGGTTGTCTTTTACCATGGCTTTCCAAGTTTAGTACCTTAAATGAGTGTGCAGTCATTTGTTAAGAGTGTGATATAAATGCATTTAATTAGGTGATATATTTCAACTTGTATATTTTAAATACTAAAATCATTTAATTTATAAATATATATACAAGTTATATTGACATTTTTAAGTATACATAAAAAACAAAAAAGTCACAATTTAGAAAAACTTCCTCTCTTCCAACTTAAAAATTTGAAATATTAGAGTTATTTAATGTTTTTTTATCACATTCAATGTAGGGTATGGATACTCAAGTCAAGTAGGTAGTTTCATTTGATTTATATTTTATATGATAAGATAATTTCAAGAAGTCACATATGATAAATTTTTTCATTTCTCTACTACCGCTATTGATGTTTCCATTGGAACTTAGGTTGTGATTTCTAGAATGTATGATTTTTTTTCATTCATCAAATGGATAAGATGGATCTCTATGATTTGATAACATGGATAACTGAAAGATCATCCTATATTAATCTACCTCCCAATTATCCCTTGTCAAACCCATATTCAACCATGAAAATATAATGGGATTTAATGTCACACGGGTTGTATCACACTCTCCATTGAGTGTTTATTCCTTTATGTGGACTATAACACACTCCTAACACAATGTATAAGTCTCTACCTGAGTTGTGTCTCACTCTATCATAACCTACACTATCTATGCATCTCTTGACGCCACGTATGCAGTGAGATTCAAGATTTGTAATGAGTCGGGAAACCTCTACGCTTATTAAGGAAATCTATGCATTATGATATGCTATGACTACATGATGGGTCATGCATACTATATATAATAATAGTTATATATATAATGTCTATTATATATAAATATATACATATAATAGTTAAATAAATATATAATAATCTTCTATATATATTTATTATAATTATGTTCTATAGTTTTGAAGGGAGATAATGGATAATTTAAGTCACCTAAAACTATTTTTATAGACATAGGTGGACTAAAAATTTAACCCTTGGGACCTTAAATGCGTATGCAATCCTTTGTTAAGAGTGTGATATAAATGAATTTAGGTAGGTGGTATCTTCCAAATTGTAGATTTGAAATATTACAACACACACACACACACAAGTTATATTGACATAATTTTTAAGTATACATAGAACACAAAAATTCATGACTTTATTGGCCTTTATTGTGCAAATTAACGAACCAGTAAGATTTGTAGAGATAATTTGTTTACAATGTCCAGAAGGCATGCATGTCAGTTTAGATCCAAACTAAATTGCATTTTTAAAAGTTTAATTTAATAATAAAGAAAGAAAGAGATTAATCCTTATTTAATCATAATGTACACAACTGACCAAATTAGGTCAATGGGATTAGAAAGTGTTGGTATCAAATTGATTATCCTTTACAAGCTGAGAAGCATCACATATTTAACAAGAATCCTAGAGATAGATAAATCATCATGTATGTCATTTTGTAGCCGGGGAGGCAATTCAACTGGCTCTTTGTCACTTAGATGTTGGAGAAATGGATAACACCTTCAAAAGGATTTGATCTATCCTCACTACTTTAGGTTGTTCCTTTCAACCAGGGTGAGAGGACCCATTTTGTAACCTCTGTTGGTGAAGGAGAATGAAGATATCCTTCTTTAAACAAATTTGAAAGGAAACCTTGAGAAAATACGATCAATGCACCACAATTTACCTCTCACGACTTGTCACTTCTAAAGAATGGTGATATTTTCTAAACAAGGTTAAGGTTACTAAAGACATTATGGAATCCTGATTGCTTCTGCATATTTTGGAAGTAGAATTTATTCATTTGTGGACATACAGGGAAAATAAGGGTAGTTCAGGTAGGATTCATTGTTTTTGAATAATTTATGGTGGGAGATTAAGCAGGATAAAATTGATTTTTCCAGATCTTTGAGAACCTTCACAACAATTGGAAAACTAAATGATAGAATGCTTCAAAATAGATAAAATATTCCTTCAACTAGAAGGTGTGCATCAATGGAGGCCCAGATTTACATGGTTTCACACAATCTCCAAGAATTTAACACGAAGGCTTGAGCTAAAGACTCAATTAAACATTAAAGACCCCTAGTTCCTCACGCCTAAGATACACTCAAAGGCTTACAAACAATCTTTATCAACAAAATGATAGTAAAGTGATTTTAAATTGTTTATCTCATTACAAGATGAAGGCTCTTCTTGTAATGAAATTGCAAATGCCACTAAACTATCACAGGGACGAGATCCTGTGTGATTCGAAGGGATTTTAACACAATATTGTAATAGGAACAAGAAATACTATTTACAGACATTCTGAAATAAAGCAGACACAAATTTTCCCAAGATTAACATAGATTAATTTAAAGTTGATTAGAATCATCAGCAGGGGAAGGTTTCTTGAATAATCTCAGAGCTTGTCAATGGTTGTACACTTGCAACCAACTTGACATGATCAAATCTAAAACATAAGAAATTAACAGGTTTCTCAGATGGTCTCTCAAGAAGATGGGCTTTCTCAAATTTTCTCATAAGAATTCAACCCCCGACCATTTGCATGACTAAATCATTCTTTTTATAACACTCAATTTACATCCAAGATTTCCCCCCAAGAAAAGAATATTCAAGGAACCTTTGTTTGTTACATGTTTGATCATGATTTCCAGAAAATGATGTTTAACAGGTTTGCAACAAAAAGTTGTCAGTTGTTAAAAAAGGTGAATCATTGCAAATATTTCCATCATTGTTTTAACTAGGGCACCCAGTCATCTCCTCTAGCAACACATTTTTTATCCTTTTCACCTGCAACATCCATCATTTCATCCTTTTCCCACTCTTTCCTTTGCAACTCTGCTCTGCATCCAACTTCTCTAGTAATTCACATTTTTGCAAATGCCCGAGCAATTCCAACTTCAAAATATCAACCTTTACATTCCTTGGACTCACAAATTAAGCTCTAAATCCATTCGATTGCACTTTGCAGACAAAAATGACAAGGAATTTCATCAAAAAAGATGAAAAACAATGCGTATTCGCATCTCCAGGAGTCTTGGAGAAAAAATGGTGCCAAAATCAGATGCAAATGCACAAAAACCATTGTTTCTAACCTTTCTCAACTTTATATTAGAGCCCTCCACGTGGAAAAATCTGATTCGAAGCAGGCCTGGGGTTGCCTTTTGTATTTTATGACTTTTGGAGAAAATGCACAATTTTCACATTTTGCCCCGCCCCTCCGCCTTTGAAATATGGGATCGACACGTGGCTTAATCTGGGCCTTTGATGGAGTCATGGCTCATTTCTACAATTTTACCCTTTTTAACAAAAAGGCAAAATTTCCAATTTTC
The DNA here is from genome assembly GCA_019776745.2 of Taxus chinensis. Lineage (NCBI taxonomy): Eukaryota > Viridiplantae > Streptophyta > Pinopsida > Cupressales > Taxaceae > Taxus > Taxus chinensis. The sequence goes on along the minus strand of CM034152.1, from coordinate 59,101,637 downwards.
CTCTGCTGCCTTGTCTTCCCAATTTTATCTTTTGATGTGGGCCCCAGTGGAATTGCGGGTCAATTTATAACTTTTCTCCCTTTTTACAAAAGGGAAAAAAACTTCAAAATTCCCCTGTGACCTGCCTTCTGCTTCTAACTTTTGAAACATGACACGTGTCCTTCTTCAGGGTCAAAGTAAGACTTTTTCCTTGCCTGCTGAGCCAAAAAACTTCAAAGTGCTCCATCGACTCGCTATCCCACTTGTAACTTGAAAAACTGCCACATTTCCTTCTTCAGGGTCAAAGTAAGACTTTTTCCCTGTGGGATCATATTTTCTGAATAGCCAATCAGATGCTATCGGGGCCGCAGGGCCAATTTGGTATTTTTTACAAATGAGACAAAAGTGGAAAATTTCACCAAAAAGACCCGCTGGGCCGCATCCAATCAGAAAGGAACACGTTTCCACAGATGTTGGGACAAAAATTGACAGGGAAAACAAAACATGGTTGTGGGGCCAAATTGATAAGGAAAGGGAAAAAATCTGAATTTATGCCCAACGTTACAAATTCATTTCACATGGAAAGAGAGAATAATTTTGAAAAAAAAATTCTAGACTTAATGTGATCCTTGACCAAAGGAAATGACTGATCATGGAAACCAAATGAAGGAAATAGATTTCACGCATCAATATGGGGAGATGGAAAATATGAAGGAGCCTACAGTTTGAAGAATTTCAAGGACAAAGAAGGCGAGATCAAATTGAGAACCAACATAGGCTCTGACTCAGGGATGGGCACTCCCAACAAGTGCCACAAGAATAAATAACAGACCAAGTGCCAAAAACAAACCATTGGGCAACGGAGTCACGAGCCAACCCTCTAGGAACAAAATGAGAAACTAACAAAAAGGACCGCCAAGGACCAAGATGAACCAAAACAAAAAAACATGAAAGTAGAAAGAAACCAAAATATTATACACTGTATAATGGTGCATACCTCGATTCTAAGAAATCAATCAAGGAAATGTTTCAAATGCCTTCCATTAACTGGAAATTCAAGCAATTTCCCATCTAGGTATTTTAAGAAGAAATTATGTTCACCAATTCAAATGTTAATTGAATAAGGGCCCATCCACAATGCATCAAACTTTCCATGTTTTCCCTTATCCTTGTGCCTGTTATCCCATAATAGCACAAGATCTCCCACACTGAAAGCTCTTGGAGTCACTTTCTTATCAAACAACTTCTTCAATTTCTCTCTGAATTTTACATGCCTCTGATGGGATTCCCTTCTTTCTTCATCTAACTCAACAATCTGATTGATGCGAGCATCATAGGGGCTAACCTCTTGATCTTCCAGTTGTTGAAGAAATTGAAATGAAGACAATTGCATATGCAAGGGCAGCAGAGCTTGAGTTCCATACACCAACTCAAATGGAATTTTTCCAGTAGCTCGTTTAATAGTGATTCAATCAGCCCAAATAACAAACTTCAAATGCTCACCCCACTTCCTTTTGTTCAACTCCAAAGTTCTTCTAATTATCTTCAACAAATTTTTATTACTGGACTCTGCTTGTCCATTTCCTTGGGGATTATAATTGGAAGCATATGTCAAATTGATCCCATATTCATGGCACATGGCCACCAAAGGTTTAGCCTGGAAGCTCATGGCATTATCAGAAACTATCTTACCAGACACTCCAAACCTACAAATGATATGATTCAGAATGAAATCCATGATAATTTGGTGAGTTGCTTTCTTGGTGGGGATTTCCTCCACCCACTTGGTGAAGAAATCAGTGGCTACTAAAATCCACTTATGGACAGCACTTGAAGGATCTGAAATCTCACCAATGAATTCCATTCCCCATTTCCTAAATGGGGCTTCAATTGATACAAGATGCAAAGGAAGGGAGCCTGAAGCTTTCAGTCTTCCAGAAAAGTGTTGGAAACTTTCACATTTTCTTACCAACAGAGTTATATCCTTGAAAATAGTTGGCCACCAATAACCAGCCCTTAAGATCTTATGAGTTGTGACTCTTCCAGAAAAATTTCCCCCACAAACTCCTCCATGGAGATCAACAATTATTTTAGGGGCTTCATCTTCAGTAATGCATCTTAAGATAACTCCCTCAGGGTTCTTCCAAGCTAACCCAAAATCAGTAATGACATATTTTTGGGAAGCTAACTTAAGTTCTCTTTTCTAATTCTTTCTCAAATGTTCAGGGCAGTGTAGATGTTTGAGATAAAAAATGATGTCCTTGTACCATTCAGAATTTATCAAATTTTCAAGGACATTCATCCTTTCTTCTTCAACTTCATTTACCTCAATTGTCTTTAGATTTCTCTCTGCCATAAGTTTTTCCAGGCCCAAACCTCTGACCAATTTTTTTGTTTGGATATCCATATCATACTCTTGCAATTTGTTTACCCATCGACATCTCTTTCTTGAAACCTCCATTTCTGATAGGATATCTTTCACCATGGTGTGGGGAACATAAGAAATGACTTTGGAACTCAGAATATATGGCCTGAAGACCTTTGTTGCTTTTACCAAAGCAAATGACTGCTTCTCCATGATAGTATACTTTATCTCAGCTCCTTGTAATGCCTTACTGAAAAGGAAATTAGTTTCATCTCCCTCATCATCCTTCTGCAACAACACAGATGCAATAGTACTTTCTGAAGCAAAAGAAAACATTTGGAAAGACTTCTTATAATTTGGAGCTACTAAAATAGGGGCATTCTTTAATGCTTCTTTGATCCCAGACAAAAACTTGAATAGCCACTTCTTCCCATTTGATACTTTGATCTTTCTTCAGCATGCTAGTGATTGAGATAGTTAGTTCAACAAAGTTGGAGATAAATCTCCTAATAAAATTAATCTTCCCAAAAAAGGATTGAATTCCCTTCTTGGTTCTTGGAATAGGGACTTTGTTGATGGATTCTACCCTTTCAGGATCAATCATGACCCCTTCCTTTGACACAATGTGTCTAAGAAAATTTGCTTTCTGAACTCCAAAATGGCACTTCTTGGGATTTAGTGAAATACCATACTCCCTACATCTTAACAACTTTTTTTCTAAGTGTTGCAGGTGGTCACTCCTTTTTCTGGAGAAAACAGTCACATCATCTTGATATACAACAGTGAAATCATTAATATAGCCAGAGAAAGCTACATCCATTGCTCTTTGGAAAGTGGCTCCAACATTCATTAGACCAAAAGGCATTCTGACATATACATATGTTCCTCAAGGAGTGGTCAAGGCAATCTTGATTCACTCTGGTTCCTTCACAACTACCTGGTTATATCTAGAAAAACCATCCAAGGTAGATAACAATTCTGAACTAGTAACCAATTGTAACATATTGTCCATATTTGGCAGAGGGTAGTTATCCTTCATTGATGCTCTATTCAAGTTTCTAAATTCCACACACAACCTTATATCTCCATTCTTCTTTCTAACAGGTACCAAGTTTATAACCCATGATGAGTACCTTGTGGGCTATATGATTCCTCCATCCCTCAACTTTTTCAATTCTTCTTGCATCTTCAGGGAAAGGAGTGGATTGATCAGCCTCTGTTTCTACCTAAATGGCTTGGTAGAAGCTTCCAAGGGAATTTCATGCTAGAAAAGTTCCCCTCTGTATGCTTTTAGTTCAAAAGAATACCCTGTTAAGAAGTCCTGGTATTTCTTCAAAAATTGGACATACAACTACTTTTCTTCCTTGCTCAGATTACTACCTAGCCAGATCTTACGTGGTTTATCCTTCGTGCCCAGGTCATGCTCTTAAACATCCCTCAAGGCTAACATGTGTCTGTTAACAATGTAATCAACATTATCAAAGTTTGATTCAAGTGCTACCAAACCTCTGGGAATAGTATTAGTCTTCAATGATGTCTTTGCCAAATAAAGTCTCCTTTCCATCATCCACTCAAACCATTGGCTCCCAATCTATACGTTAATCGAGAAAATTATCCTTGGTTCTGCAAAAACCTTTGCCCATGGGCATTGTCTTCAAACACTTTCCAATGTTTAACATTGTCAAGAACAGATGGCCTAGTTAATATCTCAATATTATACTCACAATAGGGGGATACAGTACAATTTTCAAATCTAGACCCCAATATGGCCAATTTGTCTGCTAGAGTATTGTACTTCCTATCGTGATGTATTATGTTGAAGGAGTCAAACATCTCAATGAAATCCCAGACTACATGCTTATACTGCTTCATTCTCTAATGTTTTTGTTGCATACACTTTTCTAACCTGCTTGACAATTGGCTCTGAATCTCCTTTAACAATGATGTCTCTAATACCATATTTCCAAGCAATTCTTAAACCCAATAACAATGCTTCATATTCTGCAATATTGTTAGTGCACTCAGAGTTGAGTTTAAAAGAGAAAACAAACTCTTCCTAGCATAAAGATATCAGAACAATACCGACACCATTTCCAAATTTAGAGAAAGCCCCATCAAACAACAAAGTCCAAGGAGAACCTACTTGTTTAAGAGACTTGCATTGATCAATTTTGTGCTCTTTACCATCAGCAAATCCAACAAAGTTATCATCATCAATGTCAGTGTATAACACTTCATAGGGAGCATTATTGGGATCCTCAATGAGATGTATCATTCTTATTTTCACCATACAACTTTACAAGGCTGCCCTCAATAGGTATGGTGGCATAAAAACATGTCCATTTGCACACTTCCACCCACACTAGCAGCCCATTTTCTTGATAACAACATTCCCCATTTGGTAGGGAAATCAACAATAACAACATCTAGTTTTAAGTTCTTGCCTGGGTAGGCTGTAAGTTGCACTATCAAACCCTTGACACATCCAACCACTGGAAACCTCTCTAGAATCCATGGCAGTGCACTTCCCATAAGTTGTTGTCACTTTGATATCTAATTCATTCATGACCTCAAGAGGCATAACATTGCATGATGCTCTAGAATCAAACATACAGTTGTGTAACAGCTTGTCCCTAATAATCAGAGTAGTGAAAAATGGATCTACCTTCAGCTGAGACTCAACCAAGGATGTTCCCAAATATACTTCAGGTGGCTCACCTAGCTCTTCCAGTACTTGGGGTTTTTCTAACTCTGCAATGGTAGGATGAGTCTCAACATTGTTTACATTTCTACCTTGGGTAATATTTTCTTCTTTCAATCCCAAATACTTAAAGGCCCTTTTCTTGTGCTCAGGAATCCTAAGAAGCTCAACAATTGGAACAGAAATCTTGATCTGACTCAAGACTTGGGCAATGTCATAAGGCACATATTTGGGAAAGGAAACATTTGGAGGAAGACTGAAAAAATCATCTGACAGCAAATGATTTTTCACAATTTGAGCATGGGTAGGGATACCAGTTCTGTTCAGGGAAACAAGGCCTTTTCCAGATGTATCTTTCTTAGGAGTTTCTTTTGGGATATTGGTGAGAACTGGAGTTTTTGTTTGGCCTGAGGCCCTGCCCCTTTGAGAACTTTACTCCTAGTGTTATATTCTTTTTCTTGGGCAACTACAACATTCATTAACAACTACCTATCCTCCTCATAAGGGATTCCTCCATCATACTTTTTAATCATTAATGCCCTTAAGTATTCAAAATAATTATTAGTGAAACTCAAAATATTGTACCATATCTATTTCAAAAGTATGAGAGGGAGGAAGGGGTAATACCCAGTGAATGCAATCCCAAAAATCTGCAACATTTATGGCACTAATTAATTCAGTTGAGGTTGCTCCCTACTGTGAACTTGTAGAGCAATCCATCATGCATGCATGATCATCTGTATCATCATCACCAACTTATTCCTCAACTCCCTTTTCAACAACACATGGAGAATGTGGCAAGAAACAGATATCACACCACTCAATTTCATTAGCTTCATCAACAACAACAACTTTGGTAGCTAAAGGATCAGGCACCAATTTGTTTTCTCGAGGTTGGGGCTGTCTATTTCCTAATCCCACGGGCCCTTTACCCATGTCATCTGATCTGTGATCACCTCTAGGATGATTTTCAAATCTTTCTTGACCTTTTGGCTTGTGCTGACCTTGGGAACCTTATCCAATACCCATCTCTTCTCTATCATGTTTATAGGATATTTCCTTAACAGCTCCGGCCAAATTTTTTCCAACCTCCTCCACATCCACAACTCTACTTGACTGAGGCTTTTCTGTATTGATCTTCTTGATACCTTCTCTCTTAGGAGGTTTACCAATTGCCTTGATGTTATTTTCAATCTACAAAGCCATGGTGAAGGCCTGCGTCAATGTTGTTGGGTTCTTATCCCTCTAATAATAGGCATCCTTCTTATCAAAAGCATCAAAGTATTTTATCATAAAAGAAACATCACTTGGCCTCAGGATTAGAGGTAGCCTATTCAGGGTCTTATTGAACCTTGTATTGAAGTCATGAATAAATTCATTAGGATTCTTTTTAATATTTTAAAATTCTGATAAAAGAAACCTAGGGTCTATTTTATCTCCATACTGCAATCTAAAAGCATTCTTCATTTCTATCCATGAATCAATGGGAGTTATCTGGAAAATATTTATACCAGTCCCCTATGCATCCTCCTCTAGAGTATGAATAAACAATTTTATGTACACATCCTCAAATTCAATCTCAAAGTCTTCCATCATATTGAAAAAAATCTTTAAGTGTTGATCACCAGTAATAGCATTATTTCCTTGAAATTTAGGCAGTCTATTTCTAACATCTTGGGGCACAACATTTGGATATCCAGCCATACCTCTAAAATCTATAGGACCAAAAGTGTTCACAACAAATAAAGGTCTGGGTGGGGGTTGGGCCATATTGTTTTGGGGAGGTGATCTTACAGGAGAAACAAAATGATGAGGAGTGAGGGGTCTGTGGGGCACATGAATGCAATTCTCAAAATGAATGTTCTCTAAAAAAATTGTTTCTTGGAAGATCCTATCATCTTTGGAGAACATAGGGACCAAATGAGACACAAATTTTTCAAATAAAAAAGAAGGTCCCTCTCCAGATGGAGAATTTGGATCTACAAAAAGACTACCTGATTCAGAAGCACTTGAGGAAGTATGGAAATATTCAATGACAGGCTGATCAGTTTCCACAATTGATAACTCTTTTCTTGATTTTTGATCTCCAATAACTTTCCATATTCTTCTTCCTTTAGAATTTGTCTTTTCCAATTCTTGAAACAACCTTCTAGTAGGGTCTCTAGCAAAGAAAGATCTTCTTCCTTCCATCTTTGCATAGATTAGTGATAAATTTCAATTGATAGAGGTTAAGACACCATCATTTATCAAAAATTAATTCAACACAGAGTTGCCACTAAGGATTTTCACCTTAGTTGTGCAAATGCACTAAAATTGATCTGTCAAATGTATTTCAACACTAAATTCATGCAAAGCTTCATAGATATGACCTTCCTTTACCCGTATTTAACATTGATGATGTAAACTTAGTGCAAAAACCAACAGAAACTGGAAATATTACACACAAAACTTGAAACTTCGTACAGATCTTGACACAAATCTTAGATCATATCTCAAGGTGAAAAGGATGACACAAATTGGTTTAAATAATCCCTAGCAACGGTGTATTTGCACTTAGATAAGTGTAAGACAACATTACCAAAAGTGGTTGCCCCCCGGCAACGGTGCCAAATAAGTAAAATAATCCCTAGCAATGGCGCCAAAGGTGTTGTTGCCACACAAATAGGTTCCCCAGCTCAAATAATCCCCAACAACGCTAATAAGTCCCCGACAATGGCACCAAAATGGTGTTAGTATCCAGATTGATTCTCCTTTGCAAGCTAAGCAGCATCACAGATTTAACAAGAAGCCTAGAGACAGATAAATCATCATGTATGTCATTTTGTAGCTAGGGAGGTGATTCAGCTGGCTCTTTGTCACTCAGATGTTGGAGAAATGGATAACACCATATAAAAGGATTTGATCTATCCTCACTACTTTAGGTTGTGCCTTTTGACCAAGGTGAGAGGACCCATTTTGTAACCTTTGTTGGTGAAGGAGAATGAAGATATCCTTCTTTGCACAAATTTGAAAGGAAACCTTGAGAAAATATGATCAATGCACCACAATTTAACTCTCACGAGTTGTCACTTCTAAAGAATGGTGATATTTTCTAAACAAGGTTAAGGTTACTAAAGACATTATGGAATCCTGATTGCTTCTACATATTTTGGAAGTAGAATTTATTCATTTGTGGACATACAGGGAAAATAGGGGTAGTTCAGGTAGGATTCATTATTTTTGAATAATTTTTGGTGGGAGATTAAGCAGGATAAACTTGATTTTGCCAGATCTTTGAGAACCTTCACAACAATTGGAAAACTAAATGACAGAATGCTTCAGAATAGCTAAAATATTCCTTCAACTAGAAGGTGTGCATCAATGGAGACCCAAATTTACACGGTTTCACACAATCTCCAAGAATTTAACACAAAGGCTCGAGCTAAAGACTCAATTAAACATTAAAGACCCCTGGTTCCTCACGCCTAAGATACACTCAAAGGCTTACAAACAATTTTTATCAACAAAATGACAATAAAGTGATTTTAAATTTTTTATCTCATCACAGGATGAAGGATATTCTCGTAATGAAATTGCAAATGCCACTAAACTATCACATGGGTGAGATCTTGTGTGATTCAGAGGGATTTTAACACAAGATTGCAATAGGAACAAGAAATACTATTTACAGACATTCTGAAATAAAGCAGACACAAATTTTCCTAAGATTAACACAGATTAATTCGAAGTTGATTAGATTCATCAGCAGGGGAATGTTTCTTTGAACAGTCTCAGAGCTTGTCAATGGTTGTACACTTACAACCAACTTGACATGATCAAATCTAAAACATAAGAGATTAATAGGTTTCTCAGATGGTCTCTCAGGAAGATAGGCTTTCTCAAATTTTCTCGTAAGAATTCAACCCCCGACCATTTGCATGACTAAAGCATGCTTTTTATATCATTCAATTTAAATCCAAGCTTTTCCCCCAAGAAAATAATATTCGAGGAAGCTTTGTTTGTTACATGTTTGATCATGATTTCCAGAAAATGACACTTAACAAGTTTGCAAAAAAAAGTTGTCAGTTGTTCAAAAAGGTGAATCATTGACAAATATTTCCATCATTGTTTTAACTGGGGCACCCAGTCATCTCCTTTGGCAACATGTTTTTCATCCTTTGCACCTGAAACCACCATCATTTCATCCTTTTCCATTTCTTTTCTCTATAACTCTTTCTCTACATCCAACTTCTCTAGTAATTTGCATTTTTGCAACTGCCCGAGCAAATCCAAATTCAAAATATCAACCTTTACATTCCTTGGACTCACAAATTAAGCTCTAAATCCATTCAATTGCACTTTACAGAAAAAAAATGACAAGGAAGTTCATCAAAAAATGATTAAAATCAATGTGTATTTGCATCTCCAGGAGTCTTGGAGCATAAATGGTGGCAAATCAAATGCAATGCACAACAACTATTGATTCTTCCCTTTCTCAACTCTAGATTAGACCCATCCACATGGAAAATTTTGATTTGAAGCGGGTCTGGGGCTGCCTTCTGTATTTTATGAATTTTGGAGAAAACACACAATTTTCACATTTTTCCCCCACTCCTCCACCTTTGAAATATGGGATCAACACGTGGCTTAATCTGGGCCTTTGATGGAGTTGCGGCTCATTTCTGCAATTTTACACCTTTTTAACAAAAAGGCAAAATTTCCAATTTTCCTCCACCGACCCGCCTTCCCTATTTTATCTTTTGATGCAAGCCCCAGCGGAGTTGCGGGTCAATTTATAACTTTTCTCCCTTTTTACAAAAGGGAAAAAAACTTCAAAACACCCCGACGGCCCGCCTTCCACTTCTAATTTTTGAAACATGCCACGTGTCCTTCTTCAGGGTCAAAGTTATACTTTTCCCTATGGGCTTACGGATCAATTTATAACTTTGATCCTTTTTTACAAAAGGGAAGAAAACTTCAAAATGTTCCACTGACCCGTCATCCCACTTGTAACTTGAAAAACTGCCACATGTCCATTTTGTGGTAAAAGTAAGACTTTTTCCTTGTGTTTCATATTTTCTAAATAGCCAATCAGATGTTATCGGAGGCTGCGGGGCCAATTTGGTATTTTTTACAAATGAGAAAAAAGTGGAAAATTTCAACAAAAAGACCCACCGGGCTGCATCCAATCAGAAAGGACCACATTTCCACAAATGTTGGGACAAAAATTGACACGGAAAACAAAACATGATTGTGGAAAAATAGAAGGAAAGGGAAAAACCCAAATTTACGCCCAAGTTACAAATTCTTTCACATGGACAGAGGAACAGAAAACAAATTCTAGACTTAATGTGATCCTCGACCAAAGGAAAGGACTAATCATGGCAACCAAATGAAGGAAAGAGCTTTCATGCATCAATACAGGGAGATAGAAAATATGACAGAGCCCGCAGATTGAAGAATTTCAAGGACAAACGGGGTGAGATCAAATTGAGCACCAACAAAAAGTACATCCAATTATAAAACATGAGGGAATAAAAAGCGAGTTCAACATCTAAAAGAACTAAAAGATGCAACTATAAGTTGGAAGTAAAACAAAAACAAAAACCATATTGACAATCATTTATAGGAAATAAGAGATAAAAGTGAGACTCTGATTAACATATTATTACATTTTTGTTTGCACACATATGATTAGGCATTTACTATCCTTTTGTTTTGAACTACTGCGTCTTGGATAAAGGTTTATAGTTCTAGATAACTCTAGTGATCGTAATTTATGAAGTGAACTTATTTATTATTTAAAAACATGCTTATGTGACACTTATATAGATCATCAATCATCTATGAAGATTATATTGCATGATAATTAAAGTTATCTATATGTAGGAAAAGTAATTTGAAGATATATTAAGGTACTAGGTAGAGACTAAGATAAAAGGAGTTCAAAAGACTTGCAAACTCACTAGAAGAATGATAAGGTGCATATAAATAAGAAAGGTTATTGGAGTTACGTAAAATATTGTTTGACCTGCAATGACTTATAGAGTACTGAAAAATGTTGTTTGACTTGCAATGACTTCTAAAACATTGAAAATTCAACTCAAGTATTTTTGTACCATAATTACCAGACACTACAACAAATAACTCCAGCAGGGCAACAAGGTGTGTGTGTGATTTTTTGAGGAAAAAATTGGATCTAGTAATTGCATCATCTTATCACTAACTATCATTAATTTCAGATATTAAAGGACATGTCCTAGAGGGTGGGGACCTTTTTGGGGGGGACACCAATAAGCTTGGGAGAAGTTTTTCACAAGTCTCTTAAACCAAAAACAAGTTTCCTGGTTATACTGATTAAATTAAACGATTTCTGATAGGAAGCAATAGGGAAGAAATTATGTAAAATAAATGATGGAATGATTAAATATCAATTTTGTACACAATATTTATTAGGAAAGAAAAATGGTGATATGTATCATGTTAACATAAGAAATAGATTTCGAGAATTCTTCTCGGATGTTGTGGTTTCTTGTGTGAGGGAGTTTTTTTTGGGGAATGTTTTACTGAGGGAGATTGAGGACCTGTTGCAATTCTGAATACGTGTACCCATCGAATAGGAGGGAGAAAACAAATTTTAGAATGATGTTGTTGTAGGCGCCCAGACTTGGTTTTAAGAAAATGTGGACGCCATTCTTGGGCGCATGGGTGGTTGGAATGTGTTTTGCATCCAAATAAGTGTTGCTACAACAATGTATTGGAGGGAGTGGCTTCTAAACAACTAAGGACATGTGCATGTTTTAAAAAGGAGGAAATTTTTGTTTATTGTACACTTGCAGTTGTGTAAGGCCTATGAACTAGCTAACAAATTCCTTGATAGAAATGTGGGCTCGTGTACAACAATGTTTGCTAGATGTGCAATGTGGATAGTATTCATAAGGAAAATGGACTGTTTGATGGAATCCCTCAGGAAATACATCTATTGGAATTCCAATTACATACGTGGCAAGGTATGCTCAAATTAAATTTGTTAAAATGTCTTGGAAAATTTCAAGCAAATGAAATTTCCAGGTGTAAAGTCAGACGCCCTCCCTTGTTTGTATTCTGCTAAGGAACACACAAAATAGTCTTATTTTAAAATAGGATTTTTTTTTTCTACAAAAAATGCAATTGATAGGTGCAAAGCCAGAAATATCATCCTTCTTGCTAGCATCCCATGTCTGTGTCATTTGGGAGTTTTAAATTTTTTTCTAGACAATCTTATCTTAGCGCTTGGGAATTAGTGAATATTTTTGCCTAAACCTGTTGTTTCCTGTTCCCTACACAAGGCATCTAATTTTTCCACTAAAATGCCTCAAAAAATGGTGGTGACATGTTTTATGTTGTTTGCAGGGTATACTAGGGGAGAGATACCATTTGTGGTACGTGGTTCAATTCTTGAGATGGTATTGGACAAAATAAAGCACTTTTCAAAGAATGTTTCAACACCAAAAGTGAATCTTAAAATATTCCATTCTAACATATGAAAGTACTATTATTTAAACATGACCTCCTTTGAAATTATTGAACCTCATCCTATTCATTGATATACCTTGAAATCAAGGAAAATTTTAGTGGAAATTTTTCGTAAACTCGCGAATATTAGGGATTTTGGAAATTGGAAATGGCTAATTTTCAGCAGCCGGCTCCAGCCCAATTCGCGTAAAATTTCCACCGATAAGTCATTTATATGGATGAATTAACCTATTATTTATATGTTAAATTAAATTATGCATCTATTTCGCCAACATTTCTTATCATTGTACCTCATCCAAAAAATTGCACCCTGCTAAATCACCTTTACCACGAAACACTTTTCAAAATTTCGCCATCGATTCGAAACTTGATTTTGGAGATTCGCCACCCATTATAAACTAATTTTTTCAGAGGGGGGGTCTTAAAATGAACCCTACTTGAAATTCACAAATATATATATATATAATTGTACAAGTTTCAACTACTTTTGCAACAAAAAAATCATAAATTCAACCTTTAAGCTTTAAGAGACTCATTAATATGTAGCATACTCTAACTACTCATTTAATATTATAAAAAGTTTACATGGATAATATATTTAAAACATCTACTTCATCTAGTCACTTCACAAGATTTTGTACACCAAATTATAATAATAGTATGCCCCTTCATTAATATAGGAGTGTTCAATTCCCAGTGTCCACCTGCATAAAAATCAATCACATAATGGTGAGACTCACCTTGTCTAGTATTTAAAAACTTAGTACCAAGGAAGAAATAACTTGTACAATAGATTTAGTTGAAGTACTGATTTTTTTTATATTTTGAAATAAATTTAAAAAACCTATCCATTGGATTAAATTTTAAATCATTCTAGTCCATTCGATTTAAATTCATGTTTGGATCCATGTCTACCAAAATTAACCAATCAAATTTCAAGATCATGTTATAAGAGGTTAGTGACCTATTACAACTCCAATGGTTCCCTTAGATTTAATTTGCATATTAATAGTAGAAGTGGCGTACAACTCAAGTAAGGAGATTATGCTAAAATCAATAATTTTTCTGGTTTTACGCTATTTTGAAAGTGATTTTTTTGTTCTTACAGTTCATAGATGTATTCATTTTACTAAATTTGAAATATCTTGCAAAAACTTTATTTTTCTTGATATAAATTTCTTCAAAATACTAAGTGATGCATATGCATTTCAGAGTTTAATTGAACTCAGACATATAAGGTGAAGGAGCTAGAAGAGATAAAGGTTTTTTGCAGAAGTAAAAGGTGAGATAAACTATCCCTTTCTGTCTGCTTCAAATATTTAATGAAAATATTTGCATCTATGAACTATAAGAACAAAAAAAATGTTCAATGATGTAATATTTCATATCTCGTAATAATTTGAAAGAAGATTTGTGAGAAGAAATATTGGTAGAAAATAAAAAAAAATCATTGTTGTTTTCTATTTCCTTTGATTCACATCATTAAGTGATTCACATCTTAATGATGAGCCTCAAAGGAGACCTAAACAAGTAAAAATTGTTTGTATTTTTTATAGTTCATCTCTAACAAATCATCTTGCTTTCATTTCTAACTAGTCCATTTATTTTATTTTTCTTTTATTATACCTCTCTGAACTTCAAGTTATCCAAAATTAGACATACAATATGTTAGATAATTTCTTGGCATAATCTGTATATCAAAAATTCAGAAATGAGTTGGTAACCAGGAAGTAATCTCATATTTTTAATTTCCTATTGTGAAACAGGTATTTCATTTTAGTCATGAGAAAGGGTGGTGTTACTAGGAGGTCAAGGAGGCCCAAAGTGAGAGGTGCACAATTATCACATAATGCAATTGATGAAGAGGATGTTTCTGCAAATGGTGATGTTCTTGCACATGTCTCTGTTCAAAGAACTTTCACGACAAAGAAGCTTAATATCATTAGAGGATGGAAAAAATAAGATATGGAAAAATCAATAGATGATGTTGAGTTTAATGGGTTATCAGTAAGAGTAGAAGTGAAGAAGTATTCAATTCCACCCACATCATTATGCTATTGTATAAATGGTCTCACCCACACAAAAAGAAGGGGTCCTCCAACAATTCTAATTGAAGAAAAATAGGAGGAAATTGTCGAATGGTGTAAAGAAATGGCTGAGATGGGTCATGGTTTGAGCTAATACAACTGAAGGTGAATGTTTCTCATATTTTTGAGACAAAAAAAAACCCTTTAAAAGATGGGTTTCCTGGTAAGTCATGGTGGGCTGGTTTCAAAAAACGCCATCTCGACCTTGCGATTCGAACAACCGAGGGACTTGATAGGGATAGAGATTTAAACTTGTGCCCTGCAATAGTAATAAAATTTTATGACAATTTGTCCAAATGTTTATGACTCATATGCATATAGTGCTCATAAAATTTGGAATTGTGATGAAACGGGTTTACAAGTTGGGAGAAATTGTTGAATGTGTGTTATTACCAAGAGGGGAAGCCGAAATGTGGTAAAGGTAATACCTAAGAATTGGGAGTGGATCACTATATTATCTTGTGTCAATGTAGAAGGTTTTTCAATACCAGAGTTTTATGTATTCAAGGGAAAGATAATGCTTAAGAACTATATTAAAAATTGTGAACCAGGAGCATGCATGGATGAAAAAGGAGTTGTTTTTGAATTGGATTTTTCATTTTTCATGATCTATACCAAGTGGTGTTTCTCCTAGATATTTATTAATATTTGATGGTCATGGCAGCCATGTGGCATTGCAGACTATGGAGGAGGCCAATAAATTAGGCATTGATATGATAAAAATACCATCACATACTAGTCATAAGTTGTAGCCTCTTGATGTAAGTGTGTTCAACCCTTTCAAAACATATTTTAGACATGAAAAAGTAAATGGATGACAAATAATAGATATGCAGAGGTCAAAAGGTTTGAGTTGGTTGAGATTGCAAGTAGAGCCTTACAAAAGGCTCTAACACCATCTAACATAATTGCAGGCTTGAAAAGGACTGATATTTGGCCATTGAATTATGATGATCTTGTAAATGACATGGCATGTAGGAAAGCATTTGAAATACAAGGTGAAGAAGATGTTAATACTGTCACAAACATCTTAAGCCTATCTCAAGGAATGAATCAACAATTAACAAATAATGAAGTAGTGCCTGAAACTCAAATCATGCAAAGTGTTGAATCAAGAGAGGATGTAAAGGAATAAATGGTGACTACAATACATAGAGTGGAGATAAATGGTGATTTTGGAAATGCAAATAACATAACTAGTAACAATGAATGTTCTACAAATTTTCTAAGTAGTAATGACTTATCCTTGCCAAGTCAAGTTAACCCCCTTGAATGGTTACATGATGTCATGCAAAATTTGGGTTACAAATCACCTTCTAACACAGAAGATCAGAGCTTGAATATGTCTTCCTTTCCTGTAGGGATGGAACAAGGAATTATTCTTTACTATGATGATGTTAGAGAAGAGAATGACCATAATGGAGTTGAATTTGAATAAGACTCCCAAGCACCTGAAGTAAACTCAGAAATTCTAAATCAGGATCCTCAAGCCCCTAGAAAATCTCAAAATCCGCATTGTCATGGTAAGTTGATTTCTCAATTTCTGAGTCTTCCAATGAAGATCATAAGCAAAAAGGGAGCAGATGGTTCAAAAATTTATCTTATGCTAAGTAGACACTCACAAATTTTGACTGCATTTGAATGCATGGAGCTATTGGCTGATACTAAAATAAAGGAGGAACAAGTTAAAATGAATTTAAAAAATAAAGAAATGAAACAAGGAAAAATGTTGCTAGACTTGATGCAAAGAAAAAAATATTACAAGAGAAGATTGAAAGAGAAAGGGAGAAGAGATCTAGGGAGCACCAAAAAGAGATTGCGAAGGCAATGAAGTAACAAAGGAAAGAGCAAGAGAAGAGGGAGAGATATCTTAAATACCAATTAAAGGAATATGAAAAGAGAAAGCACATAAGATTACTAATGGAGCTTGAGAATCAAATGATTTTTAAAGATCTGATAAATATTCAAGTTCCAGGTTATGCTCAAATTGGAACACATCCATCTCTTCCTAATAAATCCTATGTAATTCCCTATTCGTATGTATCACCTCATATACTTCACACAAGCTCAGATAGTCCTACTAACTCCTTTCCAATGCCACCATGAATGCAAACATTAGTAGGGAAACCAAATCCTTCAACAATAGGGGGAAAAAATTCCTTTTTAACAAGGCAGTTAAATCCATTGTCAACAAGGAAAGAAAATTCAACATCAACACGGAAAGAAAATCCAACATCAACAGGGAAACCAAATTAAAAATCAACAGTATCAGAAGACAACGCAATGTAGTTTTTTGTTCCATCCAAATACGATAATATTTTTTTGATCCATAAACCATTCAAATTATGTATTGAATGGTGTTCGTATGTAGTTTTTTACTTATGTTTTGTATTCCAAAATATATACACTAATATATATGTATATCTTATTTTTCCTATTTCCTCTTTTACAATATCAATTTATTGTTGATTGTGAACATATTTGTCCAAAATTACAAAATGGAATGCTAAACCTTCTATATGATAGTTGTAAACATTGAAAATAAATAATATAAATGACATTGGTAAAAGATATTCAATAGAAAGGGAAAAAAACAAATTTCCATAAATATACAGTGTTCATAAACACTGAAGGTTCATTGTCTGAGTGAGGTTCTAACCCTCACCTTCCTTAAAAATCGTATATAAGACCAGAAAAATTCCTTTCTCCTGTTCTATTTCCTGAAAAAAAATTCATGTCTATTTCCCTCTATTTCTTCAGACGTTCTGGTGTTTCCTCTAGGAGAAGGTTCTGTTAAAAACACCCATTAATCGATTAACTCCATACCCATTAATTAAACAAATTGATAATGAATAGGATTTTCTTAGTAGTTACCTTATTGGTAAATACAGTATGGTGGTGCTGAAATTGATAGTGTGTGTCACCTGGTCTGTCTCTTGCAAATAACGCATTTCCTGCAAATAGTCAGGCATATTCAGATACATTTACAGATTGAGTGCTCATTTCTCCTAAAAGAGGTGCTAAAAAATTAGAGAAATGGAAAACCTTCTGCCACGATTGGTGGTTTGTAATACTGCACCAATTCCTAAGTGGTTTCCCACACATCCTTACACCAATTAATTTTTGTGGTGAAGGAATTAAAAACCAGCAGTTGCTCCATTAATATTGCATTTAAGAGAATTTAATGGCATGCAATAGAATATTCAATGGCATGCGGTGGAGTGAGCAGTTACATATTCTAAGGTGATCCACAATTTTTTTTTTAAATATTCAATTACTCGTCCTAAGTAACATCCTTAACACTTTTAAAACCTAAAATTAAATTATTTAAACATGTGGCATACATAAATAGCTGGAAGCCCGTTTTCACATTTTTAAGGTCTTTGTGGCATGGACTACACAATGCTACATTTTTTTAAGGGTCTATGTGGCAATGACATGGCATATTCAACGCTGAACATAGCCCACACCAATAATGGTGTCTCTCCCCTATCTATAAGGTTGCTGATTGGACTTTGGAAGCTTGTGAAATGTTTGAAAAAATTCAGATGGAAAGGAAGGCTTCTTATTGTTTTAAAAAATCTTACTGTCCGCATTTTCTTGGTGTGGTGGGTTTGAATATTGCAACAAATAGCTTTTGAAATTGTATGATTTGTTAAATTTTTATCCCAAATGTGGACACATTTTGTGGGTACTCGAATTATTCAACAAAATTCTTGGAGATAATGTAATCAAAGGACCGTTTATGTTGTTCTCTCCATTCATGGATTATAGGAGAATTGGCTTGGACAGTTGGTGTTTTTGTGCTTGGTTAGCATTGTAAAGTTGAAAGGGATGTTGCATGAATTAGCTCAATCAAATCATAGTTTCTTATGATAGAAAATTTGGTGGTTTGAATGTTTGAGTTTCCATGAGATTCACCCATCTAGATACATAACTTGGGTTCTTAGATCGCTTGTCATCTCGTTGGAGTCAGCATTGTGTTTTGTTTACTCTTCTTCTCACACTTTCCAAATCAACACAAACGTGGTCATCTTAGTCTATCCTTTCATGTTTTAGCATTCTTAGTTTTCTTAATTGCAAGGGAATTGTAAATCGATTTAAAAAAAATAATGTTTAGGAAAATTAAATGGGATGTGTTATAGAATAGTGAATTGTGCCTCTATTGGTACATATCAAGACTTTTAACCATGAATGTGAAAGAGTTGGTGAGAATATTATCGATAAATGTGCACCACGATAAAGTTACACTCTGAAGGAAACGTAATAGCTCCAATGTAATCACAAGGAGGAATCGATCAATCAATGGAAGAGATAGCTTGCATAACAAAACAAAGCTTGCACAAAAATAAAAGATAATGCAGAGTGTCTTGGCATACTCATAAATTTCAAATGAAGGGATACATATAGGGTGTTAAGTAACCCTATTGCATGACACACAAGAAATCCTAAACCTAACCCATGTGAGATGACCATCCATATGTGTTTGGAGAACATACAATATCCCACACACTAACAGCCCCCTTCATTGAAGTTAGGGTAGCAGCTATGATGAATTAAACAGAATAAGGAAGACACTCCTAAACAACTAAGAAAGATGTATCAATGGGGCCCGGACAACTAAAGGTATTGATAAGGTTCCCATGTGTACAAACAACATCTTCCTAGAATAATAAGAAGAAGAGGAAGAAGAAGAAGGGCTATATAGCCTAAAGAAGATGATCAGTTGCATAAGACCTCACCCCATGAAGATACTACAAGTGAAGAAATTTCACCTTAGTGAAGGGCTTGGTGAATATATCTGTACATTCTGATCAGTTGTCTGAATGTATTGAATATCGATGATACCATCATGAATAAGCTCTTGTATGAAGTGTTTATGGATCGCAATGTGCTTCGTCTATTAATGATAAACTGGATTTCTACAAATTAAGATAGTTCTTGATGTTGTCATAATAGATAATGGTGGGCCGCTGAAATTGGATGCCAAACTCTGTCAGAATACCCTGTAGCAAAATAGACTTATGTGGGTAGCCTTAACTACTCCTATGTATTCTACCTTTATAGATGATATCACAATTACATTCTGCTTCTTGCTAGACCAACTAATAGGACCCAAAATAAGAGAGAAAATGTACCCAGAGGTAGATTTCTAATGATCTAAGTCACTAGCCCAGTCAGAATCTATAAACCCAATCAAATCAATAGCCACCCCTCCATAATAGTGAATGCAATCAGTATAGGTTCCATGAACATAGAATGAAGGATCTATTTAGATGCTTTCC
The DNA here is from genome assembly GCA_019776745.2 of Taxus chinensis. Lineage (NCBI taxonomy): Eukaryota > Viridiplantae > Streptophyta > Pinopsida > Cupressales > Taxaceae > Taxus > Taxus chinensis. Next base: position 59,081,726 of record CM034152.1, on the reverse strand, counting down.
AATGTAGCTCATGTGGCTCCTGCATGAATCTAGACATAATCCCAATATCATACGATAAATCCGGTCGAGTGTGAGTTAAGTAAATCAAGCTCCCCACCAACTTTCGATAAAGGGTACCATCAACCGAGGGAGTAGAGCAATCAAAAACCAACTTAACCCCAAAAAGAAAAGGAGTAGGAGAAGACTTGCAATCAGACATCTGAAAATCGAGAAAGGAAGTCAAGAGCATACTTAGGTTGTGAAAATCAAATTCCCGAGTCAGATTGTGAAATATGAATCCCAAGAAAGTAATGAAGTATACCTAAGTCAGTCATGGAAAACCTGATGGCCAAGGTAATCTTCACATAATCAGTGATAGAGGAAGAGATACCTGTGATCAACAAGTCATCAACATACAGAATAAGAATGAGTATGGAGTCATCTTGCCATAGAATATAAACATTTGGATCAGAGTGACACCTAGTAAACCCTGATGTAAGTAAAAAGGAGTCCATCTTGGCATACCAAGCCTAAGGGGCTTGTTTAAGGCCATAAAGAGACTTCTTTAACTTACAAACAAGGGAGGGATCATGGACATAACCCGAAGGTTATTCCATGTAGATATCTTCCTCTAGGTCACCATGTAGGAAGGCACTCTTAACGTCCATTTGATGGACTTTCCATCTGTTTGCTGCGGAAATGGCTAGGGTCAGTCGAATAGAAGTCATCTTCGCAACCGGAGCAAAGGTTTTTGTATAATCAACCCCAGCTATCTGGGAGAAACCCTTAGCTACTAATCATGCTTTAAAATTTTCAACATCTCCATCTTCTCCATACTTTGTTTGTTAGACCCACTTACACTGAACGAGTTTCCTTCCTTTCAGAAGAGGGGTGAGATCCCAAGTATCATTCTTCATGAGCGAGGAATACTCGTCATCCATGAAAGAATCCCACTTAGGAATCCCAAAAGCCTCCCAAAAATACTAAGTGGATTACAGAAAGGAGGCGAAGAAAGTGTGGGGGTCCAATGAAATCTAAACGAGTCCAGTCTCATCATCTGAAGTATCTCCAACTAAATCTATAGCATTGCATATTTTTCCTAGCCCATCAGAGGACTAGGAGGAGAGATGGGCTCAAAATGTCAGTATATTTGTTCACTCGAGTGAGGTGGGAAAAAGTCCTCATCATCATTACTGTCAGAATCTGGAGACTTTAAAGCATGAGAAGTGGAAGGAGAAAGATGACCAGGAGGATCAGGCAGAGGAAGAGGCTCAACAACATCATCATCTGAAAACTTAGAGTCAGAACCAGTAAGCTAGAAGGACCTAAACCGAAGGTATAGAAGTGGAAGTCGATGTTGGCTCGTCAAACTTAACACTTCTCTCAATATAAATATGATTCGTAGTAGGGTTCAACAATATATATCCCTTCATGCCATCAGGATATCTTAAAAATATGCATCAGGTTGGGATTGTGGTTGCCAATGCCTTACATCTCTTTTTGGGAATCCAGGATCCATAATGTTGGATCCGAAGACTATGAAAGTGCTCGACATCAAGCTTTCTTCCAAACTAGGCTTCAAAGGGTGTCATCCCTCTTACGACCTTGTGTGGAACATGGTTTTGAATGTAACAAGCACAATTCACAACTTCATCCCAATACTGCGGAGGAAGGGACTTTAAGTGAACCATACATGTGGTTATCTCCTTAAGTGTTCGGTTCTTTCTTTCAAAAACTCCATTTTGCGAAGGACTATAAGCAAATGTAAACTGTTACAAGGAGATCCCTTTAGAGGTACATAAATCATTAAACATATTGATCACATACTCGCTTCCATTGTCAGTTCGAAGAACCTTGATAGATCTTTCAGCCCGTTTCTTAGCAAAAGCCTTAAAGTATTGAAAGTGATCGAAGACTTAAAATTTTTGCTTAGGAAAATACACCCAAGTGTAACGCGAAAAATCATCAATGAAGGTCAGCACATAAAGAGCTCTAGTAAATGAAGGAGATGGAAATGGACCATAAATATCATTGTGAACAAGATCCAAGGGACGAGTAGCTCTCTATGATTTTCCTTTGTCAAAACTTTCTTTTTAGGATGCTTTCCAAGGGTACAACCCTCACAAAGACCCTTAGAAAACTTGATCATGCATGGTAACCTATTGACCATTTCGTTTTGGCTCAATTGTTCAAGGTAACGATAATTTAGATGTCCAAAATGCTCATGCCATAGCTTGCTTAACTTCATTTACATGATTTAGCAAGGCAGTGGGCATAGAATCAGAAGTAAAGTGGGAAAAGGTATACAACTATGAACGATGATCCACCTTTCCCTCAGCCATTGTAGTGTCATCGTTAAGCTCACGAACAATCACTGAGTTAGAACCGAATTCCACTCACATTCCTTCACCAAAGTGATTAATTTGGTAATATCGATAGGAGATTGGTAGAGAGATCAAGAACACTCAACACTTGGTTGAATGTTCCCCCATCCATCTCTACCAATCCACTACTGGAAACCAACATTGTCATGTCGATACCCATCATGATTTGGGACATACCTCAAGGCTCTCGATGTTGGAAACTCAACATGTGAAGAAGCCATGTGGTGCGACGCACCAAAATCTATAATCCACATCGATGACAAAGAAACTTTGGCTACAAGGGCCTTTCCTTTCTTCTTATTAGATTTAGAACCTTTTGCATTAGAAGACTTAGCCTTCCAGAGCATTTTGTTTGATAGACTCAAGAACACCTATTTGATTTTTCTCAAGTAAATGAGTAAGGTGATCAATTTGTTTTCTCATACATGTATGCTCTTTATGAATAGGCTTCTTGCAATAGGGAACACAAATACTTATCTTTCTTTGCTCTAGGCTCAGAAGTCTGAAGTGTTCATGTTAATTTTAGTTTTGGTCTTGGTTTCCTTCTTAGGTTGATCCTTTTTTTCTTTCTTATTTTTAGTCTTCTTTTCCTTACTAGTACTCACTACAAGGGCATGAGACTTGGATTTGAGAGACCCCATTTGAATGATTTTGTCATGTTATTGAATGAGTTGGAGTGAAAAATAGTCAAAGGAGGGCATATTCCAATCCTTGCCCAAGGAATCTTTTGTAGCATAAAAAGTTGACACAAAGACAAAATATTCAGGACCTAACTTAGATATAATCGACAAGATCATTTGAGAATCTTTCTTCTCTACTTGAAATTCCTTTAACAACAATCTAGTGTGGAAAAACTTAGAGAAGAATGCTTATAGGTTTTCAAAATCACTAGGATTTAACCCTAGTAGTCCATTTTCCAAATCATGCGCTCTCATGTCATCTTGTTGTCCAAACATATCATCCAACGTTTTCCATGCCTAGAATTACTGGTGTTTCAGACGACTCAATGTGGAAGAGCAAGTCAAGGAGAAATAAACATACAAAGAAGACCTAAAGCTTCATCACTATTGGTTTTAACCACTTAGATTTTTTAGGGTCGTTGTCTAGTTCAGTCTCAGTTCCTATGGTGATGCGGAATAACCCTTTACCCCTTAGTTTCATAATTATTTTTTGATCTCCATTTGAAGAAATTAAACGACATAAGAAAAGGAATTGAAAGTGCATCCATCGTGAAGAGAGAGAAGGAATGCAGAAAAGAAACACAAGAAATCACAACCACACCAGGACAATATTTTAACCCCCCTACTTTGCGACACTTTATAGTTTAGTGTGTTGAATAAAATCGGGTCCAACCGTGCGTCTGGAAACACTTGGTAACTCACCTTGCAATCAGTGTAATAATGCGCAAGAGAGGAGACCACAATCATGTTTCGACGGAGCGCATGACAAAGTGACACCGTACACAAGCACAATGCTAAAAAACTAGGAAGGAGGCAAAATCAAATCCTGGTTGTGAGAAAAAGTATCTCACGTCACGAAAGATACCCCCTTGCTGTAAGGTTATGGCGGATGCGCTCACTAGTCGCAAGAAATAATAAGGGTAAAATACAATGTTTTGAATGAACTCAAGAAGAGTTCTGAATGATCTTCATGAACACCGAAAAGGCACCATAAAGACAAAGAGGTGATCAGAGTGCTACTGCACACTTGATCAAATGATTAGTAAAAAAAAATGACCAATAACACTTAATTTGCAAAAATTTTCCTATTTTGAAATGTCAAATTTAGGTAATTTTAGATCTTTTTGAGTTGAAAAAAATGCTATAAAAAACACCTTAATACAAAGATGATTTTTTAATTTCCTTCCTTAAATAACACCCAATCGAAAAGGAAGGTAAATTTTGAAATTAATACAAACTAGATTTAATTAAATCTATTAATTACAAAAAATAATTTCAGATCTAATTAAACACTAAATAGTAATTAAACAAAATTACTAATCCACTAATGATCCCAAAATTGTTAAATAAATCTCCCCTACGATTAAAATTTAAAAAAACTCTTTTTTTAAAAGTTTTAAAAAACCCAAATTTGAAATTGTTACAAAACTTACCATAAAAAGAAAACTGCCTTAACTAATTTTGGAAACCTACTTTATATAGAGAAAAATCACAAAGATAAAGTTACCATGAGAAGTTCGTTAAAAATGAAACTACCAAGAAAATGAATTACCAAACTTAAGATGAAAAAAAAGACTCAAGGTGGTACCAAAGGGTCGTTAACTCTGAACCATGAGTTATTTTCTATCGAGTGATCCGGGAATGGTTGCGTATGCACATTGACAAGGTTTAACTCTAATGGTGACGAGAAAACTCGCGAGCTAATCGGCAAGCAAAATCGGAAAGGGCTCAAAGGAATCGATGGGCTTGGGGCTAATAGGTCTACTCATCCTCATAGGACTGTGGCAAAAAAGGGTAGATCCATATAGGAGTGTTGTGCTAAGCAGGGTGCAGGCTTGGACCAAAGTATTCTCTCCAAGAGAGAAAAAAAAGGAATCGACTAGGTTCCAGGGGAGATGGAAAGTAGGGATTCGGCCTATGACTCCAGATCACTGCATATGATAATGACCACGAGGATGTTTTATGATGCAAACCACAGTCATATGTCATATGAATAAGGAGGGCATGACCTGACACGAAATGATAGGGATTCGACTAGTGAGATGACTCACCATGTGAGGTGGACAAGACCCCGATCTGATGACAATGCAAGTGACACACACCAACATTTTTTTTTTCAGATTTTTCTTTGCTAATACAATGAGGATCTTTTGTTGCAGCTCGCTAGAGAGCACTTCAGCTCATGGAAAGATGAAGATAGCTTGGTGATGGATAGAGGTAGATCGATGTAGTTACTATGGAGAGAGCTAGAGGATTTTAAGAACCTAAAACAATAGTCATTTGAAACATACATTTTCGAACCATGGGATCTGCAAAACACCATGAAGAGTTGGATTAGAGTATTTGTTTCCCTTTTTGAATAATTACCAAAGATCTAACTTGGTACTTGCATAGGAACACATGGCAATTGGTCAAAAAATTGGAATTGAGATACATAGGCATTGCTAATCTTGGCATAGAAAAATTGGGTCCAAACTAAATGGTTGACCTGCATGCTAAGAGATGTAAATGATGGCTGGTAGTGGCCCTGGAAACTTGAGGAGATCTGCACATGCATGAAGATCATAGAAATAAACTGATTTGGGATGTGTTCCAGTAGTAGTAACTTGGTTTTTCCATGGGTGTTTTCATGATGATTGATGGTGGTGACAGAATAGTGGAATGCAGTAATAATAGAAGAAACTTACACGAGGAGTAGGAAGAAATGAACACCATGAGGTAATCACAACTGGAGGAAGTGAGGAATGCACGTGTGAACATGGTCTTCGCTCTGATATGGTGAAAGAGTTTGACATGAGAATCATATCAAAACCACCATAGATGCACCACGATAAACTATACACTCTAACATCGAAATGTTGTAGCTCCAACATAACCAGAAAGAGGAATCAATCAATCACTGGACTATAGCTTGCATACTTGTTGGCACAACTTGACACAATTGATTGAATTGGATAATAAGGAAGTGATCCTGACATACTCCTTGAATTTTTGATGCTATGTCATACATGTTGGGTGCTGATCGTTTCCCTTTTGCATGAAAACAACCGGAAATTTCTACACCTAACCCTAAAACCTAACCCATAGTGAGATGACCCTCCATATCGACTGTGGATGACATATAGGATGTCACACTGGGGTCTAAGGATGACTTGTATTATCTGAATAGAGGTAGAAACCACTCTTGTTACCTAATTTGATCTTGTCACACCAGGTGAAGGAGGGTAAAATTGAAGAATACTCCTATACAAATCTTTGTTTGTTGCATATTTTAACCTAGGAGTAATTTACACTAGTGGATCAATTGTCATCTTCCATGTTGTTTTAAGCTTAACTATGAATTCTTCCACATATTTAGGATCCATATGAAATTTGTATGATTCCATCCATAAATGATTATGAGTCTCAAGATATTTTTTCTCATCTTGTTAATATGAGATTTGACATAACCATGTGGATCCCACCTCCTGTAAATATCAAGTTGAAGGTAAGCATAACGCTTGTGTTTCCTTGAAAAAGTCCTAAAGAGATGGATATGTGTTGAAATTGTACTTTCCAATGTTGAAGGGAATATAAGGCCATGGATTTTAATTCATTCCTTGGCGCCAACCACTTATCCCACAAGTTAGTTTTCCTGATAGGTTTTATAGGCCTTGGGTCATTGGGAGACAAGGCCGCTTGAGTAAAATTACGATTGGTAGCTCCAGAGAGACGAGTGCCTTTGTAATCTTGTTTTCTAGTTTATGGTTCCTTAAACTCTGAGTTTTTCCCTATATATTGAGGACTATGTAGGAATTTTTTTCCGTGGTTGTTTGAGTATTGAAGATGATTTTTGAATGCTGATTTTCAAGCAACTTTTCTAAATTTGCCATTTTTGGAAACTTGCGACTAATTGGTGAAAAATGTCATATGAACTTATTTAAGAAAAATAACGATAGAGAAACCTTATAAACATGATCACATGACTATAGGAAACTTTCTTATGTCATTATCTTGTTAAGAAATTGTTTGTGGAAAAATGGTGTTGTTTTTTCCTCTCCTCTCTCTGTCTCTCTCCTTATCTTAGAAAATGAAATGAAATGGCTATTGTATTATATTACTCTCCTTTGAAGTGTAATAAATATAGTTTCATTAATGATTAGAATTTTTTTAAAATGTAAATCATTCTTGATTATAGCTGGATGCCATACCAATGGTTTTCGTTGACCCATGCTATAATGGTTGTTGTAGGTAGCACGACAAGTAAGATAAATGAAGGAATTTGATGTTATAGTTGTACTTAATTTGTAAAATGCATAAAATGTTGAGAATTATTGTATTTTTGAATAATTGAAATTAATATCAATTTGAAAGGAGAAAATAAAAATCAATTATAAGTAGTTATTCCATGCATGTGTTAAAGTTTATTTATAGCTATAATGGTTCGTTGTAATGTGATTTAGAGTTGATAAAACAATCATTTATGATGTTAATTGTCTCTTATATCTTTTAAACACTTAGAATATTGGATGAAACTTACCTTTCCTTAGTTGTCTAAATGAAATGAGTATATAACCCTTTTACCTTACCCTCACTCTTAGTCGAGTCTTGCTAAAGCCTGAAAAACCTCTATAGTGCTAAGAAAAGGCTTAAAACTATCACAATTTGTTTTCTTATTTTGTTCTTAAGACAAGCCTCATTATACCGTTTCCATAACTTGGGTATTATTGTGGGAGGAAATGACTACACTACATGTACCCTATCACTTTGGGTGGGTAAATGACTGTTATTCCTAGATGTTGTAGTCCTAGCCTCCCCACGAACAAGTTTTTCTTTCGTGTGTGCATGGTCCTTGTACTCTTGTGGGTAGCCTAAGTTTGGTGAGTACAATTGGAGTGTTTTCACAATCAAATTATCTCATTAAGGGATTTAATTGACACAAGTAAAACCTATGACCCAATTTCCTACACATGAAACTATTGAGTTTGAACCCCTTAAGTTCTTCACAATAGAAGTGCAACCTTGGAAAGTAATATCTAAGTATCTTAGGTTGTGCGAGTGTTGTGAGATAAGGATATTTGATTCCTATAAGTTTTGTCTTGTAGTAGTGGGTATACCCCTTGAGTCTCAACAATGTCATTAAGTATTGTAACTCCTACGAGGATCATTGGTAAATTACCCTTAATGTACGCTTATCCAAAAATTGAGATAGGATCGTAGAAGGCATTTTAAATCCTTTTATTATGTTGAATGTATCACGTTTGAAGCATATTTTAAATACTTGGGATGATTAAGTAAATAAATGATGTGATTTGTATGTGATAACAACCATGGAATCATGTTTCACTAAGTGAAGGGGCAGTGCTTTATGATTCGTAGTTATTCTAAAACGAAACCAACCTGAGACAACATACAAAGAATGAAAATGTAATAGAACAAGAGTAGATGTAATGAATTTTAGAATGATAGGGATGAATATCTCTTACAATTTTAATCATGGCAAGTTAGCTAGCATGCTTAATATAGGTTTAAAGAAAATGGGACTAATGGAATGCACCATAGGGGACCGATATTTTAATAACGGGAAAAAATGTTATATTCAATGAATGAGCCATGTTTCATGATCATAATCAAGGTTTAAACAAAAATGGAAAATGAAAAATTAATAAATAATAAAAAAATAGAAAAGTGAATTAAATTATTCGTGTTTTGGTTGGGTTGCTAGTGTGGGCATTACAGTACCCTTGTGGTGTCACACTATGATTTATAAGTACTATGGAAGTTAAATGCAGCTTACTAAATATTTTTTGTGTAAATGTCAAGTTACTTCAAAGTAACCATTGAGTTATATGATCCCTTTATGATTAGATGAACATAATAACATAGTTGGAACTAACCAAGTTAAGTGTTAAATGAAGTAAAAGAAATGTTTCCTAGAAATTATAAGGAAAGCTACAAAAGTGTATAAGGGAATCTACAAAAGTGCAACTACTTCAACAAATAATTTAAATATTTGTCCAAAAACACACAACCATTACATGATTGTAACTAATTCAAATATGAACATAAATGAGTTGTTGCTATAAAAATGTGATAATGTGGAAGGTGCATACTCGTTATGGTCATGTTGTGATTGGGTAGTGGTTTTGTGCTTGTTGTTATGCTAGTGTGGCTTTGTTGTGTGTCGAGTGTCATCATTTATTTTTCTTGTTCTTTGTGTGGGATTTTTCATCTTAAGTGATGTGGAGCAGCCTCTTGGGATCCTACACACTTAGTTGTTTCAGTAAATGAAAGTCAAAAAAATAGTTTACCCTGGTATTTTTGGCCTTGTGTTTGGATCCCACATGGGTGGGCACTACATAAGTATCTTTGTTCTAGTGGAAAGGGAAGAGATACAAGAAAAATTATATAGCTCTAATATCCAAATAATGAAATCATATAATTAATAGCCTCCCTCTAGTTGGATCTTAGAAGTCCCAAATAATAGTTAGATAAAAGACTAAAATATATCTATTCCTTGAGAAATTATAACATTCCTTTGAATCCCACAAGGAATCAAGTGTGTAAAGTTATGGAGAAGAAAATTGATTATTAGTATATAAAATTTAGTGTACTAAATTTTACTAGCCACATCCTCATTGCTACTCTAGCATATTAATGGCCTGTCGGTTTCCCTTACAAGCCAACTTTTATAAACTAGTTGAACTCATTTAAAAAAACCTTTAAATTGATGTTGATGGTAGTATAGGAATGCACCATGTTGTTTGTAATTTTTTTCAGATACTATGAAAAGGTTGGCCTTTTTATCCATCTCTCACCTCCTTGAGTATCAAAGATGAGATCCTTACCTTGATAAGTGGCTGCTCTACCCTCTTTTGGTTTGAGAAAGGAATTAAAATATATTTCATGAATTGTACAGTTTTGGGAAGTGGATGGAATGGGTAGACCTCAAGGATTTCTATGAGATTTCTAAATCTCAGTTTAAAATGTATAAAATGCTCAAAAAATCTTTTTTCAATGTTGATCTAAACACTTGAAAGTGTAAAATTGAGGTTATATCGTCAATGGGAAAACAAAGAAGTGGAAAGTATATTTGTTGAACTATCTATCAGGGTCTCTTTTGGATGTTTCAGGGGTAGGTGCACCAATGGTGTGTGGATGCCAATCAAAATAGGAAAATATAGAGATGGCCAGGGGGATAACATGATGTTGTATGTGTTCATTGACTTTGAGGGAGGCGGTTTTGAGTGAAGTAAACAAGAAGATATGATTATCTCTCTACTCAACGCTACTATTAGCAACCTCACAATATTAGAAAAAAATGTATGTCAATGTTTGACACAAAAATTAACTATGGGTTTTGTTTTAAATGCTCTTTTCTTTGATACAATCCAATAAGTCTAGGAAAGAAGGAATAGCTATTAAAGAAAATAAAACATGATTTTCTCTTTCTTTTTTCTTGGTATAACAAGATTTTCATTTGGATAAGGACGTAAAGTCTACTTTCATTCGGTTCTAGATTGGGATCAATCTACTGAAGAAGGATAAAAATTGATTTAAAGGTCTATGTAACATTTCCATTAAGGATGTCCAAACATTAACATCACTAAAAAAAATCATGTAAGACAAAAAATTTTGTTCCCTTATGAGAATTCTTATTTTCCTTGATGAATTCATTAATTAGCTTTTGTATGGGGTCATTAAACAATATTTTCTCCAAAATGTGCAATCAATTTTGTTTATACTCACTTTCCTTGTCGGTTGATCAATAAAGTCCTTATGCTGAGTGACCAAGTTGGTCATATTGATAATACATTCTCCCATCATTGTAATTAAACTATCGAAACCTCCAAATTTGTTAACAAGAAGAGAATATTTTCCATCCACACCATAAATGTCACAGTTGACTAGAACTACATAAATTTTAACACCTTAGGGAAACTAAAGCATTTAGGCTTGACAAAATGCTCATATTTAAGGATGCCACCTAATTCTATAGGTTTCATATATGTAGTAAAATTTTTGAATCTCTTTGAGGGAAAATAATTGAAAAAACTTCCAGATAGTATCACTGAACTATATTCTATAGAAAAATTCATTCTCTCATACTATTTCAAAATTGAAAATCTTCCAGACACGCTTGATGGTATAATGCCTTGAAGAGAAATTAAACTCAAATATGTTTTGAGTATTGACTTACCTCCTTCTATTGGTGGTGTTGGTATCCAAATTCATTCTCCTTTTCAAGCCGAGCAACAACACATATTGGACATGGAGCTTAGAGACAAATAGATCATAGTGTGTGTCTTTTTGTAGCCGGGGATGAGATCTAACTGGCCCTTTGTTACTCATATTTGTGGAGAGATGGATAACACCTTCAAGAGGATTTTACTTGTCCTCACTAATTTAGACCGTGCCTCTTCAACCAGGATGAGAGGACCCTTAGTGTAACCTCTATTTTATGAAGGAGATGGAGATATCCTTCGTTTGGACAAATTTTCTAAAGAAAACCTTCGGAAAATACGGTCAATACTCCATAATTTAACTCTTAATATTTGTCACTTCTAAACGATGGAGATAATTTCAACACAAGGCTAAGGTTACTGAAGACAAATAAATCCTGATTGTTATGCATATTTTAGTAAGTAGATTTTGTTCCTTTGTTGATATACGAGACAAACATGGGTAGTTCAGGATGGATTCATGGTTTTTGAATGATTTTGGTGGGAGATGAAGCAGAATAAAGTTGATTATTCCAAATATTTGAGGGACTTCACAACAATGGACAACTCAACAACAAAATTCTTCAGAATAGTTAAGATGTTCCTTCAACCAGAAGGTGTGCTTCAATGGAGGCCCAAATCAGCACGTTTTCACATAATCTTTGAGACTATAACACGAAGGCTCGAGTTAAAAGACTCAATTAAACACCAAAATCTCTGATCAATCATGCCAAAGGTACACCCAAAGAATTACAAACAATATTTATCAACAAATGAAAATGAATTGATTTTAAATTTGTTTATCTCATCACAAGATGAAGGCTCTTCTTGAGATGAAATTGCAAATGCCACGAAATTGTCAAAGGGATGAGATCATGTGTGATTTCACAAAGATTTAAATGTAAGATTGCAATAGGTCATTTAATCAACTTCTTGTTGATGTCATATCAAACCAGGGGCATGTGTCTAAAACTATATGCAACAAGAGTAGTTTAACCGATCTAGTAGTTGACTGTATTTATTTTTATATTTTTATGGGGGATATCTTTAATGTCTTAAGGACTTCTTGGTAAAACCTTATTCAAATCAAACTATGAAAACTTGTTGAAAGTAAACACACTAAAAGATTTGTTGAAACGAAACACATTGTTCATAATGGAAACACACTTGCTGCTAGAAAATAAACACACTTACTTCTAAAAGAAAGTAAACACAATCAATTTAGAATGCTTGAAAACAATTGCAAGAAATATAAGAATCTATCTAAACACCTACATGAACAAGTATACAACAGAGTTTAACTGGAAGGACTAAAACAATACAAGAATTAACAAATCTAAGCTATTTGCTGAAGAAATATAAATACCAAATAAATGAATATCTTGGTCCCTTGGGGGAGTGGGACCTTGCTCCTCCTCGAATCAAGATTTAACAACTCAAAATTATCTCAAATAGGAATGGCTATTTTGTAGATAAAACATTCAGAATTACAAACATATTGGATCTGAGTACTTAGTCTATTTCTCTTCTCTATTTTGTTTATATTTCTCTATATCTATCTATATATCTATCTACTGCAGGCTATGATTTTATATACATTTTAAAATCATAGTTATCTCAATGATTCCGATGAAATCAAATCATGCCTAGAATAGATGCTGAGCCAGATTGTGGTTGATCAGATAGCTATAGGATAACTCTCCCTAGATCTATGCATTCAAAAATCTTCTTGTCCTTCCTGATTGAAAGGGTCGTAGATGCAAACTCTCAAGATGTGGTTTTTAAATAGATAACTCACTATCGGTTCCGGAAATTCGGAGAAGTTCCAAAACCATAGGAATTTGTTATGGCTCCAAAACTGTGAGAGTTACAGAGCTATCCCTAGGAGTTCCAGAACTAATTCAGAAATTTTCAAAACTAAATACTGGAGTTCCAGAAGTAAGTCTGAAAGCTCCCAAACTAAATGATGATTGTGTGATGGAGTTCCAGAAGTAGCTCGGAAGTTTCAGAACTAAGCTGTGTAGGAACAGACACTATGCTAAAAAAAAATTAAATGCCACTTGCTTGCTTCATTTCCTTGACTTATTTAGACCTACTTTATTACAAAACTGATATCAAACACACACTTGCCAAGAATTCTAGAGATTTTAACATTAGAATCACAAATCAATCACAAGACAAATAATTACATCCTAACTCATATTATATCAACTAAAAGTAACACAATGCAATAAAACTCAATCAAAAGGAGAGTCAAATGAGATCATATATTATACATTAATCGAACATATTATGGCCTCATAATTTCCCCCAAACTTACTTGTTTGTAAGTCCCTCTACAAACTTTATTCTTCAAAACTGGGGTTATAAGTTATGCATTCCATTTGATTGCTTAGATCAAATGCCTGAAACTGGATTTTCCAATGTTTAAACTTAGATGTATTGTACCCATTGCTCCTTCTATTTTCCTCTCCCAATTTTCAAATTCAGTAGGGTCTTGAGGTTCTTTGTTCTATCAAGGAGACATGGGGATGAGAAGTAGAGGGGGCCTTGTTCGCATTCCCATCCATATTTTCCTTTAGGTTTCATTGACTTGGGGAATTATTGTGCATAATGCTTTTTTTCCTTTCTAAACTCCAGATCAGATTTGTAGGGGAAATTACTTCCCTTCTTCTCAAGGAAACAGTAAGGAGTTCCCACCTCTTTGAGCATCCTTCATAAATATCTTCAAAATTTTCCTCCTCATAGGAGGTGAAGGAATCAATACTCTTTTGCAGAATGGCAAGATAGTGTGTCTTGAATCTCTCATCAAAGGCATGAGTTCTAAAATGTGTGAGGAAGGTAGAGGGTTTACCATAATGAGCTCTCATACAGAGACCTATTGAGCTAGATTTTAATAAAAATTTAGATTCCCTTTCCTTCCATGTAATTTGGTTTTGTAAAATAGAGAAAAATGCATTGAGCTGGCTCTCCCCTACATACAAGTTGATCATAAATCCTGTGTTTTTCTCTAGCATAAAATTGCAAAGATAAAATTCACACAGAAGATTTTTCTGCTCAAGGCTGGATAGAGAGTAAGCTACCATGAATTCAAATTCATCTTTGAGTTAATGTGGAAGCCCACATGGAATCCTTAATAGCTAGCAGTGAATGAACTACTCTTCTAAAAACACACTATATGTAGGAGAGGGCCTCCTGCAGGCAAGTAATTTGTTCACTCATGATATAGACCATATGAATTTTGGAAAGACATTTATATTTATTTCCTTCCTCCTTATAAAAATTTTCTTCCCATTCCTTTCTTGCCTTCATCTCTTCCTCCATCTTGGTCTTTAATTCTTCATTTGATGTTTTGGCTTCTCTGAGCTCCCTGACAAGTATCATTCTATAGCTGTTTAAGTGGAAAATAGGTTAAATTAGTCTATGTATAGATTGTGGACACAACATCCTATTTTCTGGAAGCCTAAAATTCTTCCTCTTTTTCTATCAGTTGCTTCTTGGTTACTGATAATTCCTCAGTCTTGGCTGCAAGCTGAGTTATTAGCTCATTTAATGAGTGTTTCCCTTTGTTCCAATTTAAGTTTGAGGAAATCCAATTCCTCATCTTTTTATCTGATAATGAGCTCTGCTCTAGAAGAGAACAAAGTCTATTTAACTTGCTATCTTTCTTCTTCGTCTAAAATTATTTGAGGAGTTGGGCATTCTTCCTCTATCAAAGGAAATTTTCCTTTTCTTATCATGGATGCCAACTCTTCTTCTTCATGTGGCACTACTGATGGTTCAGCCAATTCCTAAAAATATTGATCTTCAAATTTCTCTTCTCCTCTGTCCATTTCAGCTTGACTTGGCTCAGGTGGAGTCATGGCCATGCTGCCCAAAATGTCAGCAGCTTCCTCTTCCATCCTTTCCTGCTCACTCCTTCCTTCTGGAGTTTCCCTTGACCTCTTATGATTTTTTCTTATCTAGGGAAGTTCAACATGCCCAGTAGTGAATTTCTTTCTAGAGCTTCTTCTTACTATTCTTTATTGTTCTTGTGTGGGTGAGCTATCACCGTCAGAGATAGATATTGGCTCCCTTGAAGCTGCTACAGAAGAAGGAATTTCCTTCACAGGTACAGAAGGCTCTATTGTTTTATCTTTCTCACCGACCTTCTTTTTTTTTGTATGTTTTCTCTTTCCATTTCCCTCTTTCCTTCTTCAAGGTCATCAATTTCTAGATTAGCTGAAGGAGAGAATGGGGCTGGAATTGTCCTTCTGATAATATTAGGGTTTTTCTTGAACTTGCCAAGAAACTTGTCCCAAATTTCTTCTCCATTCTTCTTTGATAGGAAATGGTGTTGGCATATCAAATGAATTAGACCATGATGCCTAATTGTCCCAACACCCCAGGAATACCTCTGAGCCATGGTCTGAATGGAATAAAAAAGAAACCCTGGAGGTTTATTATGTATTCAGGTTTGGTGGCTCCATACTTCAGATATATGAGCATTTTTAAGACTTCTTTTCCCACAAACCCAAATTGACCATCACAGGTTAAATATTTTACTATCCAAAATGCTACCCTGTCAAAGGGTTTGGGAAAACTGGCCCTTCTGACCCCTTTTATGATTTTATTTGTATTATAGATGTACTGGGGTTTAGTTTCTTCTTCTTGCAGTAAGACTTCAACCAGTTCTTTCAAAGTCCCCTTGGCAGGTTGTGGGACATGCACAATTGGCACTCCAGACACATTACTTACAGTATTTATAGAAAAAGGAATAAAGACATTTCTCACCTTTTTTCTGGACTGTTCTAGGTTTATGACGAATTCTCTTACCAATTCGTCATTATGCCTTGAAAATTTCTTCATGAATTCAAGCCATCCTGCATGCTCAAAGATGGATGCCACTTCTTCATCTGCGAGCAGTTGGGAATCATCCTCTGGTTCTTGATTTCTTCTTAATCCCCATATCGGCTTGAGTTCTGTCTCTTTTGATTTTGTGTGAATTGGTTGTAGGCCTTTTTCTTAGCTACAGAACTAAATGACTTGGCTGCGGAACCTCTATTTTTAGCTACAAAAGTGGAACCTCTGTTCTTAGCTGTAGAACCTCTGAATTCTCTGTTCTTTGCTGTAGGAATACAAACTTAATTCGTTGCTCCTTCCTCAAAATATCTCTGCAACTTATTTCACTTGATTTTACAATAATGATTATTAATGATAATCATGCCGCCACTTATTCCATCCAAATCAATTTCATGATTACACACTTGTAATCATAATGTATAAATAGATGACTCATCATACCTACTTTTAAATTAAGTCACATCACACATGCAAACATTTAATCAACCCTAAATAAGTTAAAAGACATAATTATCATCCTTGATGATGTAATCATTTTTCTATGATGACTCGTCATTCCTACAAGTGGAAAAAAAACATGATTAGATAAGAAAGATGGAATTCAAAAGAATTCCCTTATTTGAACTAGCCAAAAAGAAGTCAACCAACATTTGCTTGGTTTTCAATTGACCTTTGAGAGAATTTTTTTTTTTTGTTTTTAATTTTTTTTCTGGGGAAGAAAATGCCATTTGTTGGTTTTCATCTTCTTCCCTTTATTTGGATCTATCATCTGGTTATTTGATCATTTTGGAAGAACTGAGTTCTTCTATATGATCAAATTATTTGTCTGCTTCAATATTCCTCAAAAATTCATCCTTAGTAGGAGGCTTCCTATAGAGTTTCAGCCTATGTCCCATTGACCAAGAGTGTTCTACTGCTGCCATCAATGGGAAGTAACTGAATAGAACCATTGTGAAATATCTATTCAATCTGATAGGGTCCCAACCATCTGGTTCTCAATTTTCCCTTGAATTGTTGGTACTTAGAATCAAACATCAATGCCCAGTCTCCTACTTTGAATTTCATTTTCTTGATATGTATGTCATGGCATTGCTTCCTTTTCTCTTGAATCATCTCTGTCTACTGATTTTCCTAGTGCTTCCAACCTTAATTCATCCAACTCATTGAGTTGAAGGATTCTTTCTTTTTTAGCTTTATTCAACTCAATTCCCACCTTCACTGCCATCCTCAATGTCTGAAGTTCAAATTCTATAGGCAATAAGGTATTTTTCCCATAGACTAATTCATATGGTGAAAACCCTATTGTAGTTTTCCAAGTTGTATTATAAGCCCAGACAGCTTCAGGTAGTCTCTTTACCCAATCTTTTCTCCCAGCTTCAACTGTTTTGGTAAGGATGTTCTCCAATTCTTTGTTTATTACTTCAGCTTGTCCATTTGACTATGGATGGTAAGGAGATGACTTCCTATGATTGATTTGGTAATACCTTGTGAAAGCTTGGATCATATTAGACATGAATTGTGGTCCTTGATCTGAAACTATGCTCCTTGGTGCTCCAAATTTTATCATAATTTTGTTCCAAAGGAAATCAACAACTACTTCCTCAGTGGCATTTGTCAATGCCTGCACTTCTACCCATTTTTTCACATAATCAGTACACACAATAATATATTCCTTCCCTTGTGAAGGAGGATTAAAGGGACCAACAAAATAGGCAATCCCCATCTCTCAAATGGTTCAACCACAACTTGAGACTGAAGAGGCATTTCATTGGTGAAAGTTGTTGTCCCATCCTTTGACAAGGATCACACCTTATATCTCTTCCTCATCCTTGTATAGAGATGGAGCCAATAATAACTTTCTCTGGAGGTCTATCTTAAGTTTAATTCTTTGTTAATGCCAATACCTCCACTTGGACATCTATTGACATGCTTAGGATGTCCATCCTTCTCTTACCACACACATGATTGAAAAAATTAGGAATCTACATTAAATATAATTCCATTTCAGTTTGATAATTGCACTTGTATTAAATACACCTCAGGGTAAGTTTTTACTTGTTTCTTGAGTGAAAGTAAGGAACTTTAAACTTCCTTGAAACCAAGTCCTTGATAGTTATGCAGGGTTTTACACTGCACATGGCATGTACAGCTAATTTACTTGGACATATTTTAGAAAATGCTAAAATCATTTCTCAAACCTTTGTTCTGTGGTGGTTATCTGAGAAGAGAAGGTTCTTATGCACCAAATGATCCTGAATTTTCTACTCATCATGGTAATTCAAACTTTCATAAAGTAATGGTCGTCCTAATATCTTCATCCACAAACTGATGTCTATTTAATCATTTGTCACTTAATTGTCGAATCAATGTGTGCTTAGTTCAAACAAAAGGATTAAACCTCATGTCCTTGAGTTATTTCTCAATTTTTGATTGCATGGTGAAACATGAATTCCATGACAGGTAAATTATTTTAGTGTGGAACTGATTTTGGTTCAAATGGCAAAATACTTTTTTTAGTGAATACTGACAAACTCAATTTGAGGCTCTGTTCTCTATAAAAATGATTCAACCAACTTGAAAAATGAGCCTCTTGATTTTTACAGTGAAAATAATTACTAATGAAAGGCAACTTAATACATCTGGCAAAACATGAGAGAGCCCACTTGTAATCATAATGTATAAATAGATGGGACTCATCATATTACTTTTAATTATTCTTCATGCACATGCTACAAACATTTAATCAACCCTAAATGAGTTGAAAAGATCATTTCTACCATCCTGATGGTGTGTCAGATTCATTTTACTGAAATATTTTCTCGTCATCCTACGAGTCTAATCAAAATACATGATGACCATAAAACTTGTAGATACATTTGTCCATATCTTCCTTTGATTTCCAAACAACCAAAAAGAAGTCATACTCCATCGTCTTTTCAATGGACCTTGAGAGGAATTATTATCTTGATCTTAAAATTTTAGGGGGGAAGAATATTTACACCAAATCTGTGATTCTAATCATTTCCTAACTTCCTATTGAAATATTTCCACTTTTTTGCATTTGGAGAAAACTGAGTTCCCAAAACTCAAACTATTTGTGATTCTTCAATCAGTTCCTCAACATATTCATCCTTGGTGGGATGGATTATAGAAAAGCCTATAGAGTTTTAGGAACCTATGTCTTCTAACAAGAGTGTTCTGCTGGTTATCAATGTGAAGTAAGAATTAACCATTGAAGATATCTAGAATTGGGCATGGGGAATAGGGTCCCAACCATTCGTTTCCATTGAACTATCTCTAAAATCAAAACAATCAATGCTGTTTCTCCTACTTATCAAAACCTTTTCCATATGTGGCACCTATGCCATTCTTTCCTAGATTGAATCATGTCTACTCCTATGATTAGCAAGACTGTGCATCCACAGATTGACACTTTCTTTTTGAAAATTTTCCCTACTTTCAAGCTCTGATCTCCTGTCTGAGCCTATCTATAGGGCATTAGATTACAAATCCATAGAATAATGTGTTGGTATGAGATGTTTTAGTTTTCATATTAAACTACCAGACAATATTCAAGTAGACTATTTACTCCATCATTTCTCCCAGCATTCAATTGTTTTGGTTAAACACGTGGACTCTCCAATTCCTGATTTTACTTCAGCTTTTCCATTTGACACTTATGGATGGAAGGAGATGACTTCCTATGATTGATTTGGTAATACATTTTGTTAAATCTTGGATCATATTAGACATGGCGAATTGTGGTCCCTGATCTGAAACTTCTGCTCCTAGGTGCTCCAAACTTTACCATAAATCTGTTCCAAAGGAAATTATGTAACTGCTTCTTTAATGGCATTTTTCAATGCCTACACTTCTTCCCACTTTGTCACATTTACATACAAGAATTATTTTTCCTTGTGAAGGAGGATTAAAGGGACCAAAAAAATCCAATCTCCATCTCTCAAATGGTTCAACCACTACTTGAGGTTGAAGAGGAATTTCATTGGTGAAATTTAGTTGTCCCATCCTTTAACAAGGATCACACCTCTTGATATATCTTCTCACATCCTTGTACATAGATGGCCAATAATAACTAGTGCCAAGTATCTTATGAGCTATTCCTTTTGCTGAATAGTGTCCTCCACTTGGTTCATCATGAAATGCTCTGAGGATGTCAAAGATTTCATCCTCTCTTACACACCTGCATAAGAAAAAATTAGGGCCACACTTAAATAGCATTACATTTAACCATTTGAATTGTGCACTGGTTTTAATTAACTTCTTTATTTGTTTCTTAGTGAAAGAAGAGGAAACTTCCTGTTGCAAGATAATTTTCCATATCAGAAAACCATGGTGTACTTGCTGAGATTGCAAATAGTTGTACATCTGGAAAGTTATCCTTGACTGGATCTTGCTCCCCTATAGTGGTTAGTCTTGACAAAAAAATCCGCTGCCACATTATATTTACCTGGATTGTCCACAATGGTAATATTAAATTCTTGCAAAAAAAATAACCATCTAATTATTCTTCCTCCAACCACTGGTTTGTTCATTAAATACTTAATTGTTGAATGATCTTTTTGTACAAATATCTTGTACCATGTGATGTAATGTCTGAATTTATTAATTGCATAAATCACAGTAAGAAATTCCTTTTCAGTGGTGGTGTAATTATTTTAAGTGGGAGTAAGATTCTTGTTAAGATAGTAAATGGACATACATCTTTCCTTCCTCATCTTTCTATCCCAATACTATCACCAATGGAATAATTTGAGGCATCTGTTTGGATATGAAATGGATTTTCCCAATTAGGACCTCTCAATATTGGGGCACTGATTAATTTGTCTTTAATTTCTTCAAAAGCATGCTGACACTTTTCATCCCAAAGAAATTCACAGTCCTTGGTTAGCAAATTAAACATGGGGGCAAACAATTTTACTGAAATATTTTATAAAGCACCTATAGTACCCAGCATGCCCTAGAAATGATTTAATATCTGTGGGGGTTTGAGGAATAGGTAAATCTGAAATGATCCTAATTTTGTTTTGATCCACCTGAATTCCTTTTTTTGAAATATGGTGTCCTAATATAATCCCCTCATCCACCATCATCAAACACTTTTCATCACTAAGAGACAGGTTGTGTTGTTCACATCTTGTTAACACTCTATCCAGATTTCTCAAATCATCTTCAAATGTATCTCCTTGTATAGTGAATTCATCCATATATACCTCAACACAATCATTTGTTAGATCAACAAAGATTACAAGTACAACTCTCTGGAAAGTTGCAGGAGCATTGCATAAACCAAATGGTAACACCCTATAGGAAAAGGTTCCCCATGGACATGTAAATGTAGTTTTTTCTTGATCTTCAGCAGGAAATCTGATTTGATTGTACCCACTAAAGCCATCCAAGAAAGAAAAGTATTGTTTACCTGAAAGGTTATCTAGGACTTGATCTATGAATGGTAAGGGAAAATAATCTCTCATTGTGGCTTTGTTTAGTTCCCTATAGTCAACACATATTCTCCATTTTCCAATTCCTTTTTAGGAACAATTACAAGAGGAGATACCCACTGGCTATCTGAGATAGGGTAGATGAAACCTACTTGTAATAGTTTTTCAATTTCTTGTTTGACTATATCCCTTAAAGATGGGTTAATCCTTCTTTGAGGCTGCCTAACTGGTTTAATGTTTTTAGTATAGATGTGATGAGTGCAGATACTTGGATGAATCCCCTTCATGTCTTTGTAATCCCAAGCAAAAGCTTTAGTATGATTTTTTAGAACATCAAACAATTTAGCTTCTTCATCCTCCTTCAACCAGCTGTTAATGTTTAAAGTTTTACCCGGTTGAATTTCAACATGCTTGGTTCCAATATGTGATGAACTGATTTGTGGAAAGGGTTTCATTAAATTATTTAATGGACATGCATGTGGTAACAACATATGGTATGTAGCAACATCTCCAAAAGTTCCTTGAGACAGAATACTGGAAAAAGGACAGTAATGAGAATTATGATACTTATCTCTTTGCAGGCCAAATTCTTCGTCACTACTACTTTCCATAAATTCTTCACCACTTCTGATGTACTTGAAACTGAAGCTACTGATTCATCCTCTCCCCACGAGAAATCTTGTTCCTCTGGAGTGAAATCATTTTCAATCAAAGAGAACTGTTGTTGTTGTGGTTTCGGAACTAAATGTGGTGGTTCAGGAACTAAATTTGTTCCAGGTTTGGTTATGGAACTAAGGGGTTCCGAACTAAGTTTTGTAGGTTCCAGAACTAAGTTTTTAGGTTCTGAAACTAAGTTTTGGGTTTCACGGGTTCCAGCTATTTCTGATTGCTTCTGAGGATAGCAGGTTCTCATCCAATGGTGGATTAATCATCTCTTCTACTTCTCTTACATGATCCTGCAATGTGATCATAGCCAAAGAAGACAAATTTTTCTTATTAGTTTCAGGAGAATCAACCCACAATTGTTCATGATTGTCAGTAAAAGGTTGTGCAGTAGGATATAAGGAAATTTGTTTAGAGTTCTTACCATTCGAGATTGTCATATCACCTGACCTGCAATCTATCAAAGCAACAACTGTAGCTAACCATGGTCTACCCAAAATAATGGGATAACCCAATGTTTTACCTTTTGGCTGCAGTATAAGGAAGTCAACTAGATATTCCCATGACTCCACCATAACTTCCACGTCTTCAATAATTCCTTCTGGTTTTTCTACAGACTGATCTGCCATCTGCAATATGGTATTAGTAGGTTGTATACCCATTAATGGTAATGTTTTCAAAGTATCCACTGTCATTACATTGATAGCAGCTCCCAAATCTATCAAAACATTATGTACATCCTTATTTCCTATAGAGACAGAAATAACAGGACTTCTAGGATCTCCGTATTTGGGAAGTAAAAGTTTTCCTACTAATAAATCAACAAGTTTCCCATCTACTTTGATAGTCTTGGGGTACTGTTTCTTCCTTCCAGGATTTTTCATACATAACATTTTGATTAATTTGTTCAATTCTGGAATATCTTTAATTACTTGTAACAGTGGTATTTCAATATTCAATTTCCTTAGTTCATATACCAATTCAGACTCCTTGATTTCTATAGCTTCTTTGAATCTCTCTGGAAATGGAGTCTCAGTAGTGTTGCTATCTGGCTCCTTTTCTTTTCTTTCTATATCCTCTTTTGGAACAACAGTACTAGGGATTTCATTTTCTTCTGTCATTTCAGTGATTATAAGGGGTGGACTGTTAATGATTTTCCCATATCTAGTTTGAATATCCTTACAATCCATAGCATGTAAATCAACTGATTTTTCTGGTTCTGTTCCATAAACAGGAGTTGTTTGTTTGTTTCTTGGGTTTGCTACTAGTTGTGATGGCATTTGCATTTGGACTACATTCTCAGTTTGTGAATTCTATGCAGGAGATCCCATGATGGCATGTTGATTCTGATTTGGATATGTTCTTCCTTGAGAATAATTATTAGGGTTCCATCTAGGTTGTGACCAAGCATAAGGATTTCCTTGACCAGCCCATGGTTGTTGATGTCCCTGAGCATACCAAGCTTGATTTGCCCAATCTTGAGGGTTCCAAGTTGGTTGAGGTACCCAAGGTGGTTGTCCCCAATTTTTTGGTACTACTGAGCAGCCCATGGCATCATCCAGGGATTAGGAACTGATCTTGGCATAAACTGCCCTTGGTTAGGTTGTCTCTGAACAAAATTCAATTCTTCTATTGTAGATGAGGCACTGGTTTGTTTAAGCTGATTCTTAATGACTGGAAGTAAAGAACAAACATCAGTATCATGTTCTTTAGATTCACAGATAAGACACATTTCTATTTTATCCAAAGGACAGTCTCTTAATGCATGCTTCTTCCTGCATTTAGGACAATACATAGCTAATGGTTCAGTTTTGGAATTTTCTTTAGCTTGTAATCCATCCATAGTAGAGGTTAATTGCACTAAAATGTCTATTTTAAAGTTTGCTAACTCATCCATTAGTTTGTTCATATCTGGATTCAGACTTTTCACTGATTTTCCTTTTCTAGGTCCACCTCTTGTTCTGGAATAGCTTCTACAAATCTCTTTAATTTCATTCATTCTTATCTGATCAATGTCTCCACCTCCTATCAAGTTAAGGGCTTCCCTAGATTCATCATCCAAACCTTTAAGAAAAATGGTTTTACTTAACTCCTCTTGAAGCACAAATCCACATCTTTTGCTAACAAAGAGGAATCTATCTAAATAGTCTTCTATGTTTTCATCATCCTCCTACTTGATTTTGAAGAATTCTTCCTTCCTATTTCTCCCTCTACAATAATCTTGGTATTTATCTAGGAAGGCAGTCTCCATTTGTGCCCAAGTGCTAATAGAGTTGGATGGTAATCCCATGAACCACCTCATTGTTGCATCCTTCAAAGTGGATGGAAACAACTTGAGTTTTTGATTATCTATTTTATAATCATAGGTCTGACATAGTACCTTGAACTCAAATAGAAATTGGTCAGGATCTTCAGATGACATCCCTCTAAATGTGGGTAAATGTGTAGGTGAGATATTTTTCATTGATGTATCATCATCTCCCAATTGGATTGGATAGGTAAAGGTCCTATCAGGTTCTCTCTCAGCTTCTCGTGCCATTTTAAAAATATTTTCTGAATTTTCCTCCCAATCAATGTGGTAAGCGGTATGCCTTGGGGAAGGTGAAAAATCAGGAGTAGGAGGTTGACTACTCAATTGAGAATCAAAACTCACCCTAAATGGATCTTGAGTAATAAGCCTTCTCCTAAAAGTTCCACTTCCTTCAGGTGACTGATCTAAGAATTCCAAAAATGGCAATTTTGTTTCTTGTCTGATAGGGGATGATGGTGCCTCCAATTCTTGATCAATTTCCTTACTTTGACTAGAGGATGTTATGAATTCTTGTGAAGATGTTTTTGGGAGGAATCTACCCTGTGAGTCTCTTGGTCTACTCATATATTTTGTGATATAGTAGGGAAGATCCTTCAACTACTAGATGTATGTTTTCTTTCTCTTGCTAACACTTAATTAGAAAGTTCTAACTAGTGTGTCCCCAGAAATGACACCAAAAATGATGGGTGTTATTCCCTTCATTTAATAAACTTCTTGTTGATGTCATATCAAACCAGGGGTGTGTCTAAAGCTATATGCAACAAGAGTAATTTTAACTGATCCTGTAGTTGACTGTAGTTATTTTTGTATTTTCTAGGGGATATCTTTAATGTCTTAAGGACTTCTTGGTAAAACCTTATTTAAATCAAACTATGAAAACTTTGCTGAAAGGAAACACACTGAAAGCTTTGAAAGGAAACACACTGTGTAGAATGGAAACACACTTTGTTGGAAAATGAAACTTGATTTTGAAACACACTTGCTTTTGGAAATAAACACACTCAATTTAGAATGCTTGAAAAATAATTACAAGAAATATAAGAATCTATCTAAACACCTGCAGGAACAAGTATACAATAGAGTTTAACTGAGAAGAATTAAAACAATACAAAATTAACAGATCTAAGCTATTTGCTGAAGAAATATAAATACCAAATAAATGAATATCCTGGTCCTTGGGGGAGTGGGCCCTTGCTCCTCCTTAAATCAGGATTTAACAACTTAGAATTATCTCAAATAGGAATGGCTATTTTATTGATAAAAAATTGGTATTACAAAACGTACTGGATCTGAGTACTTAGTCTATATCTCTCTCTCTGTTCTATCTCTATCTCATATCATATTCTATTTATTTACTGCAGGTCTTGATTTTATATACATTTTACAATCACATAGTTGTCTCTAATGATTCTGATGAAATCAAATCATGCCCAAAATAGATGTTGAGTCAGATTGTGGTTGATCAGATAGTTGTAAGATAACTCTCCCTAGATCTATGTTCAGAAATCTTCTCATCCTTTCTGATTGAAAGGGTTTGTAGATGTAAAATCTCTGGATGTGGTTAGAATAGATAACTCCCATCAGTTTCCAGAACTTTAGAGAAGTTCCAGAACCATAGGAAATCGTTAAGGATCAAAACCGTGAGAGTTCTAGAGCTATACCCAGGAGTTCCAGAACTAAGTCCAAAAATTCTGGAACTAAATACTGGAGTTCCAGAACTAAGTCTGAAAGTTCCAGAACTAGATGATGACTGTGTAATGGAGTTCTGGAACTAGCTTGGAAGTTCTGGAACTAAGTTGTGTTGGAACAGATGTTGCTGAAAACATACTGAACGCTTCATGCTTCATTTCCTTCGACTGATTAGACCTGCTTTATTACAAAACTGAATTCAAACACACACTTCGTCAGGAATTCTAGAGCTTTTAACATTAGAATCAAAATCAATCAAAAGATAGACAATTACATCCTAACTCATATCAGATCAACTAAAAGTCACACAATGCAATCAAACTTAATAAAAAGGAGAGTAAGATGAGATCATATATTATACATTAATTGGGCATATTTTGGCCTCATCACTAGCCAGCTTGTAAGATGCCATTTCTTTGACAACCCCGAAAAAAGTCCTTACAACTTCCTCAAGATCCACAATCCTTACTTAATTGAGGCTTCTTAGGGTTGATCAGTTTAACACCCTCCACCTCTTAGGAGGTTTTTCCAACTGCTTTGATGTTGTTCTCAATTTCCCTTAGAGCCATGGTAAAGGCCTCCACCTCAAATTCCCAAGGCCTGAGCAATCTCCATCCCTCAAATAGTAAGACCTTTCTTAAAATTCTTATCACAATGCATCTGAATCCATCAGAATGGCCTTCTTCACAGATAAATTAACAAGGAATTTCTCAATGAAGAATTAAATCTAGTGTTGAAATCATGCTCTGATTCATTAAGATTATTTTTTATATTTTCAAACTCTAATAAAAGAAACCTAGATTCTGACCCCCTTTTATCACCATAATACTCTAAAAGCATTCTTCACATCTTTGTTCAGGAACTCAATGGATTTATCTGGTAGAGATTTATACCAGTACCTTGCATCTTGCTTCTAGGCCCATGGATAAATAATTTAAAAGGCTATACATCCTCAAACTCTATTTCAAATTCCTCCATCATATTGATAAAACAGTTTCAGAGTGTTGATCATCAATTATTACATTATTTCCTTGAAAGTGTAGGCAACATGTTTCTTACATCTTGTGGCACAAAATTTGGATAGCCAATGGATACCTATAAAACTATGGAACCAAAAGTATTAGCAATAAATGGAGGTTTATTTGGCTGTTGAAAATTCCAAGTAAAGGGCAGATGAGACAGAAGCCTCCAAGTATCCTCTGAGGAGGTGATCTTGTAAGAATAGAATTGAGGAGTGAGGGGTCAAAATGTGTGGTACAGGGATGTAATCCCAGAAAGACTTCCCTCTAAAGGCTATGTCTCTTGGAAAACTCTATTAGTTTTGAAAATATAGGGGAAAATTCCAGAAGAAAATGTTTCAATATACAGATGATGGATCCTCTCCAGATGGATAATTCAATTCAACAAAGAGACTACCTTGTCCATTCACCAATAACTTAAGGAAGTACTGACAATCTGTCAATCACAGGCTGATCAATTTCACCAATGGAAATCTCCTTTCTTGATGCTTGATCTCAAACAAACCTTTTAAATTCTTCTTATTTTAATTAGACTTTCCCAAGCTCTTGAAACAACCTTCTACTAGGGTCCTTGGTGAAGAAAGATGCTTATTCCTTCTAGCTTTGTAGATATAAATGAAAAATCTCACTTGATATATGTTGAAGACACTGGTATTTATAAAGAATTTAAACCCATCAGGAGTAAAACTAAGGATTTTCACCTTAGTTTGATGCAAAATGCACTACTTCATAGAAAGACCTATGGAAATGTCTACCAGTAACAAATTCATGCTCTAAGCTTACAATCATTTTCTCTTAGTTTACCAAAATTTATCAATGATGATACAAAAATTAGTGGAATAAATGTATAAACTAGAAATATTGCACTCAGAACTCACAACTTTGAATAATTCTTACAGATTTGAACAAATAATGATGTTTCAGCAATGTATTTACACTTTAAAATCCTGTAAAAAGGATTACCTAGGGTTTGTATGAGTACACCTTTGTTTAAATACTTCAAAGAGTCCCCAGCAATAGTGCCATAAGTGTTGTTGATGGAAAAAATGGAGGCCGACAAACTGAGGTAATTTCAAATCAACAAATAGTCTCAGCAACGCAAATCAGTTCCCCGGAAATGGCACCATGAGTTTTGGTATCTAAATTTGTTCATCCTTTTCAAGAATAGAAACAACATAGATTTGAAAGGGAACTTAGAGGCAGATAGATCATAGTGTGTGTCATATTATAGCTAGGGATGTGATCTAACTTGCAGTCTTTGTTACTCAAATTTATGGAGAGATGGATAACACCTTTAAGAGGATTTGACCTATTCTCACTACTTTAGGTTGTGCCTCTTCGAACAGGGTGAGAGGACCCTTAGTGTAACCTCTGTCTGAGTGAAGGAGATGGATATATCTTTCTTTTGCACAAATGCTATAAAGAAAACCTTGGGAAAATATGGTCAATACTCCATGATTTAACTCTTAAGAGTTGTCACTTCTAAACAATGGAGATAATTTCAACACAAGGCTAAGGTTATTGAAGACATTAAGAAATCCTGATTGTTCTGCATATTTTTGGAAGTAGATTTTGTTCCTTTGTTAATACACAGGGAAAACAGGGGTAGTTTAGGGTGGATCAATGGTTTTTAAATGATTTTGGTGGGAGATGAATCAGGATAAAGTTGATTATACCAGATCTTCAGAGGGACTTCACAACAATGAACAACTTCAACAATAGAAAACTTTAGAATAGTTAAGACGTTCCTTCAATGAGAAGGTGTGCTTTAATGGAGGCCCAGATCAACACATTTTCACAAAATCTATCAGACTCCAACATGAAGGATTGAATTTAAAGACTCAATTAAACACTAAATTTTTTGATTAATCACACCTAAGGTACACTTGAAGACTTACAAACAATCTTTATCAGAAAATGATAGTGAATTGATTTTAAATTTGTTTATCTCATCCAAGATGAAGGATCTTCTTGAAATGAAATTGTAAATGCCATTAGAATCTCACAGGGATGAGATCCTATGTGATTTCACAAAAATTTCAATGTAAAATTGCAATAGGAATGAAAGAAACTATTTGCATACATTCTGAGAACAAATTGCTAAAGATTGAACACAAATTGCTAGAGATTGGACACAAATTAATCTCAAAATTTCTTAGATTCATCAGTAGGGGAAAGCTTCCAGAGAAATCTCAGTGCTCATCAATGGCTATACATATGCAACCAACTTGACATGATAGAAAATCTAACACAGAAGAAAATAATAGGTTATCTCGGCTTTGGTCTCTCACGAAGATGACATTCTCTAAATTTTCTCTTAAGAATTAAAACTCCGACCATTTGTAAGAGTATTCTCATTGCATTTATACATTTTTCTCACTCAATTTTCCCCCAAAAAGAGAAGAATATTCAAGGGACCTTTTCTTGTTACCAATTTGTTTCAAATAATGACATTTAAAAATTCAAATCCTAAATCTGCCAGGTGGACAAATTGTGAACTGATCACATTTCTTGGGCTCTCGACTAATGACTAGGATGCCATGCCACAATTTTTTAGGAGTCCCTTTAATCGTTCTGATTATTTCATGTGAGAAATCCCCTTTTTAATCATTTTGCAGAGACTCTACATAGCTACATTTGACAAGTAATCCTTTTTTCCCTCGAGGCAACACCTTTTTCATCTTTTGTGCATGCAGTTTCATCATTTCATCCCTTTTCCCTCTCTTTCCTCTGTAATTCTTCCCGACATCCATTTCATCTGGTAATTCCCATTTTTGCGAGTGCCTGAGTAATTCCACTTCAAAATATCGACCTTAAAAATCCTTGGACTCACAATTTAAGTTTTAAATCCATTCAAAGGCACCTTATAGATAGAGATGAGAAATAATTTCTTCAAATAATGATGAAAAACAATGTGTATTCGTGTCTCTAGGAGTCTTGGAGAAAAACTGGCAGAGAAAAAGGTGAAATGCACATCAACCATTGATCCTTCCCCTTTTCCACTTTATATCATAGTCCATCCATGTGTTTCCTTGGTGCAACTACAAAGGAGAAGCACTGAGGCAAGTCCCAAACAAGCTGTGAGCCTTCCATGTACCTTGGGCCTAAGAAAAATGCCTTTTTGCCTTTAAAAAGTCTCACTAAAAAAGGATCCAGCGGAAGCCTCCACGTGTCTTAATGGCACATTTTGAGATAGTCCCCAAAATCAGATACCACAAACAAGGATGCACTCAACATGTGTCTCATTCCGGCAGAGTCTATTAAAAAATTTGAAGGTTCAGTAGAGGGCGCCATGTGTCTAGGGTCCGAGACATTTTTCTTTGGCCGTTGAAAAGTCCAAGTAAAAGGGTAGAGTGAGTTGAAGCCTCCAAGTTTCCTCCTTGTAGTTCTTAATTAAAACTTACGGGTCGTTCCCCAACTATAGGCACGGTCCCTCCACATGTCTCAGGCCTTTAGAAAGTTTCTTGAAAAGTCTAAGTATGGGAAGACTCGGCAGAATCTTCCATGTGTCCTGATGGCACAACTTTCAAGATGGTGCCTCAAGAGAGGAGACCCTGAACAAGCACGGGCTCACCACATATCCTAGGCTTAGAAAATAACTTTGAAAAGTTCAAGTACAAAGCGGAGCCAACAGAAGCCTCCACATGTCTCCCTATCGCAATTGTTAAGGTGAGAACCTGAGGTGGATCCTCAAATGAGAGCCATACCACCACGTGTCCATGGCCCACCAAAACTATACTGATTGCATGAAAATTTTGTCTAAGTTTGGGCAAAGCAGCGGAAACCTCCATGTGTCCCCCTGGCGTAACTCCAAGGCCAAACCAAAAGGTGAATTTTCAAATGAGCGCCGTTTCTCCACATGGAAAAGTTTTGGGTTGAAGCTGAACCATAGAGTTTTTAAAGGGCCCCGTCGAGCCACATCCAACCAAAAAGGGCCATGTTTCCACTGATGCTGAGATATAAATTTGACCAGGAAAATTACACCTGTCAAACCGTAAAATGTAAGAAAATCACCATTTAAGCCCGTAAATGAATCTTTCCTCAAGGATAAAAAAATTTGGAAATGTTATAAGGATCAAATATGATCCTTTGAACTACATCCAATCATGTTTCCTTAGGTATTTGGGACAAAAATGACAGGGACAACAAAACATGACTGCGGAAAATGGAAGGAAAGGAACAACCCAAGTTTTACACCCAATTTATAGACTCCTTCAGATGAACAAGGAAACGAAAAATTTAAATTTTGGACCTTTAAGTGATCCTCGACCAAGGAACGGACTGATCGTGGCAACCAAATGGAGGAAAGAGTCTTCAAGCACCAATACAGGGGAGATAGAAAACATGACAAAGTGGCCACAAACTGAGGAATTTCAATGGACAAACGAGGGTGAGACTAATTTGAGCACCAACATTGGCTCCGACTCAGGGATGGGCACTCCTAGTGAGTGCCACAAGAACAAATAGTAGACCAAGTGCCAAAAATAGACCATTGGGAAATGGAGTCACAAGAATAAGCTTGCAGAGTAGAACTGACCATAACCATCCTCCAAAAAATGAACCGAGAAAACCAATAAAACTGAGGTCACCAAGGACTAGAATGAACCAAAAAACAAAAGTAGAACGAAAACAAAGAACTATACACTGTACAATGGAGTATACCTTTATTCTGAGAATTCAATCAAGGAAATGTTTCAAATGCATGCCATTAACAGGTAATTCAAGCAATTCCCCATCTAAGTCTTTTAGGAAAAAGGTACACCAATTCGAATATCAATTGAATAAGAGCCCATCCACAATGCATCAAATTTCCCATGCTTTCCCTTATCTTCATGCCTGCTATCCCATTATAGCACAAGATCCCTAATAGCTGAAAGCTCTTGGAGTCACCTTCTTGTTAAATAACTTCTTCAACTTTTCTTTGAATTTCACATGCCTCTGATGGGATGCCCTTCTTTCTTCATCCAAATCAATAATATGATTGATTCAAGCATCATATGGAATAAATTATTGATCTTGAATTTTTTTGAACAAACTGAAATGAAGACAATTTCAAATAAAGGGGGCAACAAAACTTGAGTTCCATATACCAACTCAAATGGGATCTTACCAATAGGTCTTTTGAGAGTGATTCTATCATCCTAAACAGCAAACTTCAGTTGCTCACACCCGACCTCTTTTTGTTCAACTCCAAGGTTCTTCTATTGATGTTCAAAAGGTTTTTATTTCTGAACTTATCTCATCCATTTCCTTGAGGATTGTAGTTAGAAGCATATGTCAGATTGATTCCATACTCTTTGCATATTGGCATGAAAGGTTTGGCTATGAAACTCATGGCATTATTAGCAACAATTTTAGCTGGCACTCTAAATATGTATATGATTTGATTCATGGCATGAAGTCCATGATAACTTCGTGTGTTTTCCTTCTTGGTGGGGATTGCTTCCACCCACTTAGCGAAATAATTAATGGCTACCCAGAATCCGTTTGTGACCATCACTAGAAGGATAATAAAAAATTTCACCAATGAGATTCATTCCCCATTGTGTAAATGGGGCTTCAATTGACATAGGCTGCAAAGGAAGGGAGCCTGAAGATTTCATTCTTCTAGAAAAACACTAGCAACTTTCAAATTTCCTAACCAATAGAGTATTATCCTTGAAGAGAGTTGGCCACTAATAACTAGCCCTCAAGATTTTATGTGTTGTAACTCTTCCAACAAAATTTCCCCCACAAACTCCTCCATGGAGATCAGCAATTACCTTTGGGGCTTCATCCTCAACAATGCATCTTAAGAGCACTCCCTCTGGGTTCTTCCAAGACAACCCAAAATCAGTAATGACCATATTTATGAGAGGCTAACTTAAGAGATCTTTTATGATTTTTACTCAAATGTTCAGGGTAGCATAAATGTCTGAGATAAAAGATTATATCTTTGTATCATTCAGATCTTACCAACTTTTCAAGGACGTCCACCCTTTATCCTTCTACTTCATTCACCTCAATAGTTTGTAATTTTCTCTTAGCCATAAGATTAGCGAGACCCAAACCTCTTACTAATTTCATAGTTTGGATATCCATGTCATACTTCTATAACTTGTTCACCCATGTGCATATTTTACTTGAGACCTCCATCTCTGATAAGATGTCTTTCACCATGGCGTGGGGAATATAAGCAAACAACTTTAGAGATCAAGATGTAGGGTCTAAAAACCTTTGTTGCTTTCACTAAGGAAAATGCTTTCTTCTCCATGGTGGTTTATTTCAACTTAGCTCCTTGCAATGCCATACTGAAAAAATAAATTGGTCTCTCAGCCCCTTCATCATCCTTTTGCAACAAGAATAGATGCAATGGTGTTTTCGAAAGAAAAAGAAAACACTTGAAAAAGCTTCTTGTAATTTGGGGGCTGCCAAAATAAGGGCATACTTTAGTGATTCTTTGATCCCATTGAAAGCTTGAATGGAAGCTTCTTCCCATTTGATAACTTAGTCTTTTTTTAGTATGCTAGTAATGGGGATAGTTAGCTTAGCAAAATTAGACACAAATATTTTAATAAAGTTTATTTGTCCAAAGAAGGATCAAATTCCCTTCTTAGTTGTTAGAATTGGAACCTTGCTGATGGCTTCCTCTCTCTCTAGGATCTATCATGCCCCCTTCCTTTGGACATAATGTGACCAAGAAACTTTGTCCTTTTGTACTTCAAAGTGATACTTCTTGGGATTCAATGAGATGACCCATACTCTCTACACCTTAACATCATTCTCTCCAAGTGTTTCAAGTGATCATTTCTATTTCTAGAAAACATAGTTACATCATCTTGATAAACAACAATGAAGTCATTAATATAATCATCAAATGCTACATCCATTACTCTTTGGAAATTTTCTCTAGCATTCATCAAGCCAAAAGGCATCCTGACATAGACATAAGTTCCCCAAGGAGTAGTAAAGGTAGTCTTTATTCTTTTTGACTCCTTCACAATAACCTGATTATAGCAAGAGAAACCATCTAAAGTGTATAACAATTCAGAACCAATTACCAATTGTAGCATATTCTACATGTTTGGCAGATGGTAATTATATTTCAATGATGCTATATTCAAGCTCTTGAAGTCCTACGCATAGCCTTATATCACCATTCTTTTTTCTAAAAGGAACTAGGTTTGTAACCCAAGAAGAGTACCTTGTGGGATGAATGATCCCTCCATCCCTCAACTTCTTCAGTTCTTCTTGTATCTTAAAAGAAAGGAGCAGATTGATGGGTCTTTGTTTTTTCTTGAAAGGCTTGGCATTAGATTCAAGAGGAATTTCATGTTGGAACAAATCTTCCCCGTATGCCCTTCAACTCAGAGTAAGACCAAGCTAGGTAGTCTTGATATTTCTTCAGCAATTAAACATAGGACTACTTCTCTTCCTTGCTGAGATTGCTTCCTAATAAAATTTTACGTGGTTTTTCCTTTGTTCCCAGGTCGTGCTCTTCCACATTTCTTGAAACCAACATACTCATTTTAATAATGCAATCAACATTATTAAAGTTTGACTCAAGTGCCACCAAACCTCTGGGAATCGTGTTTGTCTTTAGTTGGATGATGTATTTGCCAAATAAAGTTTCCTTTCCTTCAGCAACACACACCAATGGTTCCCAATCTATATTTTGGCTAGAAAACTCACCTTGGTTTTGCAAAAACCATTTCACGTGGTCATCATCATCAAACACTTGCCAATTTTTAACGTTATCAAGGACAAATGGCCTTGTTAGTATTTCAACATCATACTCACAAAATGGAGACACTGTACAATTCCCAAATATGGATTCTAGCACTTCTAACTTGTCTAAAACAACATTAAATTTTTTTTATCATGGTGCACAATATTAAAACAGTAACAAATTTCAATCAAGTCCCAAACTGCATGCTTGTATTATTTCATTTTCTAATTTTTAGTAGCATACAATTTTCTAATTTTCTTGACAACTAGTTCTGAATCCACTTCGACAATGATATCCTTTATACCATATTTCCATGCAATTATCAAGCCTAATAACACTACTTCATATTCAACAATGTTGTTAGTGCATTCAAAGTTGATTTTGAAAGAAAAGACAAACTCTTCTTGGCCTGGAGAAATCAGAACAATGCCTGCACCATTTCCAAACTTGGAACAAGCTCCATCAAATGACAAGGTCCAAGGTAAACCAACTTGTTCAAGAAATTTACACTGATCAATCTTACACTCTTTGCTATTAAAAAACCCAACAAAGTTATCAACATACAACACTTCATAAGAATCATTATTGGGATCTTCAATGAGGTGCAACATCTTTTTCTCTCCATACAACTTAACAAGGCTGCCTTTAATTTGAATGGTGGAAAAAGACATATCCATCTGAACACTTCCACCAACACTTGCAGCCCACTTTCTTGATAACAACATGCCTCATTTGGCAGGGAAATCAATAATGACCACATCAAGTTTCAAGTTCTTACCCGGATAAGTTGCAAGTTGTACCACCAAACCTTTACACATCCTACAACACTTCTCTAGAATCCATTACAGTACACTTTCCATTAGTTGCTGTCACTTTCATGTTCAATTCATTCATGACTTCCAGAGGCATAACATTGCATGATGCTTTGGAATCAAACATGTAATTGTGCAACAGTCTTTCCTTAATAATTAGTGTTGTAAAAAATGGATCAACATCTAACTGAGACTCAACTAAAGATGTTCCTCAGTAAACTTCAGGTGGTTCACCTATCTCCTCCAATACTAGTGATTTTTCTAGGTCTGCAATGGTTGAAAGAGGAGTGTTTGCATTATTTATATTTCTACCTTGGGCACTCCTATCTTCTTCCAATCCTAAATACTCAAAATCCCTCTTCTCGTGCTTAGGAATCCTAAGCAGTTCCATAATTGGGACAGAAATCTTGATCTAACTCAAGACTTGGGCAATGTCATAGGGAATGTATTTGGGCAAAGCAAAATTTGGAGACATTGAAAAAATCATCATATGGCACAAGATTTTTTACATTTTGGGCATGGGTGGGAACACCAGCTCTACTTGAGACAATAAGG
Source organism: Taxus chinensis (assembly GCA_019776745.2). Lineage (NCBI taxonomy): Eukaryota > Viridiplantae > Streptophyta > Pinopsida > Cupressales > Taxaceae > Taxus > Taxus chinensis. Next base: position 59,045,424 of record CM034152.1, on the reverse strand, counting down.
CCTTTGCCAGATGCATCTTTCTTTGGAGCCACTTTTGGGACTGTTGTTGCAAATCAGCAGCACCCCTAGATGTTGATCAGACTTCTAGTTTGACATCTTAGACATCCAATGTGATTGCACAACATTGAATCCTTTCCCCAAGTGTGGGACTTGTAAAATGGGAAAGGAATCTCCATATTAGAGGCTGGTTCCTCAACTCCTCTGATCAGATATGTCACTTACAAGTTGCAGAGGTTTGAATTCCTAGTTCCTACTCTAAATTCCAAGGGGGCAAAGATAGGGAATGCAAGAAAATGAAGCTAATGCTAATGAAGTGACACACCAAAGGAGTTGCAGACACCTGATACTACAATACATACACAATCCACAAGAGAACACAACACAAAGCATGCACAAATTGCTCAAAATGTAATGAAAGATCATGAAAACAATAATAGATATATGAAAGGATTGAGGGATTTTAATCACAGAACATAAATTAACATTTCAAATCCAATGCAATGCATTACAGTGATCAAGAGGCAAGAAGGGGTGTTGTATTACATGGAAAGGTAAAATTTTTCACAAATTCTACCAAAGAGGAAGAAAAAGGAAAGTTGTAGAGCTGAAAACGTGTCTCCCTTGCAAAAATGAACCCATTCTGGCTTTTACAGTGCAAGCCACGACCCCAGGAGAGAGAAACACGGGAAAACATGGGGAAGATTCAACCATTGACCAAAATGCAATCAAAACAGCATGGGCATCCTTACAGGCCCATCCCCTGACATTTTTAGCCATGTTGGGAGAGAATACGAGCCATTCTTCATTAAAAATGGTGGTTGAAATGTCATTTCTGTCCATGACCACGTGCTAAAGGTGTTTTTCTATTTTATCTCTCAAAATTCCATAAAAATACAAAAATGACCCTAGAATCTCTTAGATAATTTCACCAGCTTTCCATTGATATAAAGAACGTGAAAAACCAAGCTCTAGATAAAAAATTATGGCCATTTGAAATTTTAGGGCAAAATAGGACCAAATCTGATTGGCGAGCGAAATTTTAAATTTTTTCACCTTTTTGCATTTGGGAAAAATTCCCCAAAAGTCCCCGCGATCTGCCATTTCGGGACCACGTGGCATGCTTTGATTGGGTGATGGCCTTTAATGCCTCATTTTCCTTTGTTTTCACTTTGGAAAATTTTCTAAAAATTCCCCGCCGGGCCGATGACCTGGGGACACGTGGCATCACATGATTGGGTGCGGACCTTTCCTTCCTGACTTTTCCGCGGGCCTGATTGATATTTTGAAGCCACTTGACATGTGACGAAACCACATTGGATGTAGCCTTGCCCCTTCAAATTTTCCTTGCGGGATTTTCCTGAGATTTTCCGCCACCTGACACGTGGCACAATTCCATTGGCTCGTGCTGGGGGGGGCGATTTTTCCTTTGAAATTTACTTCTTTTTGCTTGGGAAAATTTCCCAGATTCTCTCCGCCTTCCGCCAGCCCAAGACACATGGCACAATTTCATTCGCTGCGGGCCCGTTGCAAACATTTTTCCTTTTCATTTTAGCTTTTGGGAAAAGATCCCAATCTCCTCCCGCGCTCCACCATTCCGGGTGCCCATGGACACGTGGCATAATACGATTGGTCGCGGGGGCCGCGGGCCAAAAACCTTTTTTCATTCCCTTTTACCAAAACACTTCACCAAAATTCTAAATTCACCTCCGCCCTCCACTTTTCCGGCCTCCGGTGACACGTGGCACAATATAATTGGGCGCGGGCCTTCTTCATTAAAATTCTCCCTATGCCAACACTTAGTCATTTTTCAAAATTTTCCCCATGGACACGTGGCGCCATTCTATTCGCCGGCAGGCCTGCGGGGACAAATCTTCCTTTTTGAAATTTCACCAAAAACTTGGTAAAAAACCAAGTTTTCTTCTGACCCCTGCCACTTCCTTGGACACGTGGCGGCATCTCATTAGCTACAGGCCTTTCAGGGGAAAATTTCCCACAAAAACTCCGTCAAGCCATAACTTCAAAAATACATGGAGTTAGGAGAAAAATTTTACCTTTCTGGAAAGATGAGAAAGAGCTCTATCCAATGGTGCCATTTCCAGAAGGTTTTGAGTGCCTGAAAAGCAAAAAATTATGACTGAGGCACAAGAGAGGGAAGAATGAAAAGAGTTAGCCACAAAATGAGCAAGGGGTACATTTTGGATAACAATTTTGGTGACTCAGAGGGGACATCTTCCAGCCAGTTTCCTGAAGCAATCCATTGGGCATGGAGTCATCAGATTCTCTGTTTGATACCCAAACTGACTAGAACACTACAAGGAGGAAGATGGAATATCATCTGATGGAGCAAGGCCTGCAAACACATTCCCAGGAACAACAAGCTTGTGCCAAATCACTTAGGGAAAGTAAACTAAAATACAACAAAACAATGTGCACAAGCACTTGGAGGAATGAAAACCTAAGCTAATATGTACAAGGTGGAGAATTCCCTTTAGTAGCAATGCTTTAGGTGGATTCCATTGACTGGAATCTGCAGTTCTTTGCCATCCAATGAAGACAATTGGAAGGCATTGCTGTCCTTACACTTTGTGACCATGTATGGGCCACTCCAAATGACATCAAATTTTGAATGCCTTCCCGGTTTTGCTCTGTCTGCATCCCACTTTAACACTAAATCTCCAACTTGGAAGGATCTATTCTTGGCCTTCCTATCAAAGGTCTTCTTCATCAAAGCTTGATCCTTCTCCATTGTTTTGGATGCCTGATTTCTGATTTCTTGGAGCTCCATCAATTCTGCATATCTGACTTCCCTGGGCTCAAACTCCAACAACTCCAACTGTTTCATGAGTTCCAATGTTGGCAACTCAAGAGACATGAGCAAAATTACCTCTCTCCCATAAACAAGCTTAAATGGAGAGTTACTTGTAGATCTCTTGGGAGTTATCCTATCAGCCCATAAGGCTGATTTCAACTTAGTATGCCAAGACCTCTAATTTTCATCAAGATTCCTCCTAATGATCCTCAACAAGTTCTTATTTGTAGAATCATCCTGGCCATTACCCTGAGGGTAATAGTTTGATGAAGTACTTAGGTAGATCCCATTCTTGACAGCCCATTCAGTCACCTTGGACCCAATGAATGCCAATGCATTATCTGATATTATTGTAGCAAGTATGCCAAATCTGGTTGCTATTCCCTCATAGAAATCTAGGATGCTAAATTCATTTTCTTCCTTGAGTGCTACTGCTTCAGTCCATTTGGTGAAATAATCTGTGGCTATTAAAATCCATTTGTGCCCTTGGCTTGAATTGGGATGAATGACTTCAATGAAGTCTAAACCCTATTGCATGAATGGCTGGTCAACTGAAATTGGATGCAATGGAAGGGCAGCTAGCCTCTCTTTACCTGTGAAGAATGCACAATTCTTGTACCTCTTGGTCCATGCATAACAATCACTGAAAATATTGGGCCAATAATAGCCAGTCCTCATGATCTTTAGAGCTGTCACTCTTGGTGAAAAATGATCACCAACTGGTCCACCATGAAACTCTTCCAACACCCTATAAATCTGATTTGTACCAATGCATCTCAGCAGTACTCCATTCACATCCCTTTTGAACAAAACACCATCAACAAGGGTATATGGGACAGCCTGCAATCTGAAGTGTCTTCTTTTGGTCTTGTTCATCTCTGGAGGGCATATACATGTGCTTAGGAAGTGCATTATGTCTTGGGTCCAGCAAGGAATGGGAACACCATTATTTTCCTCATGAGTGCTTCCTTGCTCATGGCTGTCTTGCAACGCCAAAACAACCTCCTTCTCATTGCATGATTCCTTTTGTTTGCTCAAAATCAGCTGCTCACACAATCCTTTTCCTCTGACCAACTTGGTGACTTTGATCTCTATGTCATACTCCATGACACGAGTAATCCAACCTGCCCTTTTTTCATTCAAGTCTTTGTTGAGGAGGAAGTCCTTAACTCCTGCATAAGAAACCAACTACTGAACCTTGTTGTTTGAAACTAAATGCTTTAATTTCTTCAAGATCCTGATTACTGCAAGAACATGCTTCTCAATGAAGGAATACTTCGCCTCATAGTCCTCTAGGCTTTGGATAAAGAAAGCAATTGGCTGCTCATCATTGTCTTTCTTTTGCTATACCAAAATTGCAGAAATAGTATCATCACCCCAAATGCATAGAGGATGAAATCCTTGGAGAAATCCGGGTTGATGAGAGTTGGGGCTTGAGAGATGGCTTCTTTGATTGCTTCAAAACTTTCCTTGCCTTCTGCCATCCATTTTTAAGCCATGATTTTCTTTAACATCTTGGTGATAGGCTTGACAAGGGCTGCAAAATTTGGGACAAATCTCTGAACAAAATTTATTCTCTCCAAGAAACTTTGGAGGGCCTTCTTGTGGCTTGGCAATGGTAGTGCTCTTATGGCTTCAACTCTTTCTGGATCAATTGCTAATCCTTCTTTGGAGACAATGTGGCCAAGGGGTTTTCCTTCATGGGCTAGAAAAATACACTTTTTAGGATTCAAGGATACTCCAAACCTTCTGCACCTTTCGAACACTTGTCTCAAATGAAAGAGGTGGTATGCTGCATTTTTTGAAAAAACAATGATATCATCAAGATATATTAGCACTATGTTGTTAATCAATCCCTTGAACACCATGTCCATTGCTCTTTGGAAGGTAGCTCCAGTGTTGGATAGCCCAAATGGCATTTTCATGTATGCATAAGTTCCCCATTTGGTTGTAAAAAAGCTGTCTTGAACTGATCTTCTTCCTTCACCATAATCTGATTATACCCCGAATAGCCATCAAGTAATGAAAACCTCTCGGAGCCAGCAACAACTTGTAAAATTTGCTCCATAGAAGGAAGTGGATAATGATCCTTGAGAGATGCTCTATTCAAGTCTCTGAAGTCAACACACAATCTAATTTTCCCACTCTTCTTTCTTACTGGAACCAAATTGGCTACCCAACTAGAATGCTTGATAGGGAATATGATTCCTGATTCTATCAACCTATTCAATTCCTTTCTCATGAGAGGCTCCATGTGGGCATTGACTAGCCTTTGTTTTTGCCTGATGGACTTAGTACTTGGATCCAATTCAATGGTGTGTTGACCTAACTCAGGATTGAAACCTTTCAAATCTTCATAGCTCCAAGCAAACACATCAGGGAATTCTTGAAAAATTTGTATGAACTCATACCTTTCTTGTTCAGTTGTCACTTTACCAACTCGGAGTGATTTGCCTTCTTCCACCGAGATGGACACTGAATCTTCTCCCTTGACTTGGATGTTTGCTTTCTCCTTCCTAAACTGGTCATTAGGATTGAAAATGGACTCCAAAGTAATAAGTCCCTTTGGTAGTTTGTTGGTTCTCAGATGTACCTCTTGGTCACCATACTGCTAAGAACTCAGCCTCTTCTTGCAAGAAATGAATGATTTGCTGATCATTTTCAAACACTTGCCAAATTACATTATTGTCTGGTACTGAGGGTCTAACAATCACATGGATGTTTGGCTGTACCTTGTCTTTTTAAATGCTTTCAACAATGTCAAAGGCTGCCCCAACTGCTGTAAGCCTGTCAGTAGCTTGGTTCTCTTTTCTAGGAATGGATTTTATGCCAAAACCCTCAAAATCTTCAATGAGGTCCCACACCCTGTTTTTGTAGCTCTTGAGTAGATAATTCTTGACAGCATGCTGCCCCTTAACTTGGTTGACAATCAACTCACTGTCACCAAAGACTTGCAAGTTATTTATTCCTCTCTTGATTGACCAATGCAATCCTTGTATCAAGGCTTCATATTCAGCAGTGTTATTAGAGCATGCAAACTGAAATCTAAAAGCTGAATAATACTTAATTCCTTGTGGTGAAACAAGCATAGCTCCCCCTCCTGCACCTTGTCTACTCCTTGATCCATCAAAAAACAACTACCATACCTCATTGCCATCCTTGTGGTCTGGCTTGGTGATGCTAGGAATAGGCTGATTTTCTTCATGCATGCAATAGACTCGTAACTCAGATTCTTCTATTTCTTGATAAGGATCAAAAACATGTACCTTGTTTACCCATTCATCAAGAGTTAGATCTGGGATCCTTCCAACCTTGGTGTCAGCTTCATCAGTGCTTGGATAATCCTCTTGATCAAACGATGAACAATTGGTATTGATTTGGCTTGGAGTGTAAGGCTCAATGTGAAAGTTTGCAATAGGTTCAGATCTGATTGTGGCCTTGGTTCCATATCTCATTCTGAACAACATGTGTGACCAATCCATAGATAAGTTACTGTTGTCAAAATTTCACCCCCCCCAGGGTAAATTTCGATAACATGCATCAGAGTTTTTGCAGTCCCAAGCAAGTAGATTGAAACAAGAAAAATCGTGAAAATTGGCTAATTCTTTCTCAAGGTTTACAATGGGACATCTGGGACAAAGGTACGCGAACCGGCCGAATCGGGCGAACTAGAGGAATTTGTCCCAAGCAGTTCGGGACATGTGGGACAAAAGGACGTGGCGGACGCGGAAAGCCGGTTCGGCCGAAGGAGGAAAAACAACTAACTGCTGAGTGGGACAGTTCGGGACAAGAGTACGCGAAGGACGCGAACCGCCCGGATCGGCCGAAAAGGAGAACTTTCACACTAACTACTTTGGGACATCTGGGACAAAGGTACGTGAACCAGTCGGTTCGGCCGAAATGAGAACAAACAGTCCGGCAGCAAATGGGACATCTGGGCCGCGAGGACGCGAACCGGCCGAATCGGGCGAACCGGAGGAATTTGTCCCAAGCAGTTCGGGACATGTGGGACAAATGGATGCGAAAGAGCCGAAAGGGCTGAGAACCAACCAAACCACGACACGTGTCGCAAGGGAGGCAGTCCAAAAGTCAAAGGGCGAGGTTTCGAGCACTGACCCGAACCAATGAAATAGCGCCACGTGTCCAAGTTTAAGGGGCCCACAAGGAAATTTCAAAAGGAAATCCCGCGAAAGGTAGAGGAGAGAGAATTGCTCGTCCAATCAGCACGTGCCACGTGTCATCTAGGTGGCAGAGCGCGGGAAATATTTCAAAACACGTTTTGGCCTGTTTTTTCCCTAAATCTTCAGATCGCCATAACTTTCGATCCAGAGCTCAGATTTGCACGTTCTTTATATCAACGGAAAGCTGGTGAAATTCTCTACGCAATTCCGGGGTCAATATTGCATCTTGGTTCAGTTTGGAGAGAGAAAATCAAGAAACGCCTCTAGCGCGAAATAACAAGCAGAAGTAATGCTTCAACAAACAACTTTAATGCAGCAGACAGTTCGCCGCTTCTGTAAGAAAGCCAGCCGTTTTGCCAGGATCCGCCGCTTCTGCCATAATGAGATAAATTGAATGCAACCTGGAGGTGGTTGGGGTAGATTTGGATTTCCCCTCTCTCTTCCCTCTCTCTTTCTTTCTATATATTGTTAAGAGGAGCTTCTTTTCAAGGGTCGAACATTTTTCTGTTTTGCCTCTCCCTTCTTCTCCTCAGGCGAATTTTTGGAGTTCGAACCTCTCATTTGAATTGTAATACTATTCTGCCTCATGGCATTCTGTAGTGTATTGTATCAATCTTTGGAGCAAGTAATGCATGTCTGTGGATGATTCTCAGCCCTCTCTGTGTTCATTTTTGCATCCTCCAGGTCTTTCACTGCAGGTTTTGTCATCTGTGCATGATCTTATATCACATTCAAATGGTCTGTGTTTACTGGAAAAATAGGTGTTCTTCATTCCTTGGTGCATCACCTCTATTAGCTTAGATTTATTTTATGCATTTTCTTACCTTGTCTGCTTGGCAGATTAGATTAGGTTTTGAGAAAACCCTCTGCATTTTTCGTGTGCATCTGAACAGAGGAATAGGAACCAGCCTTCTCTAGAGAATCCTTTCTCATTTTTCAAGTCCCACACTTGGAGAAAGGATTCAATGTTATGCAATCACACTGGATGCCAAAGTGATCAACCTAGAAACCTGATCTTCATCCAGGGGTGCTATGATTTTGCACTAACAGTAACCTCCAATCTTGGCTGTGAAATCCCTTGACAGACATAGGGCAAAGAGTGGTGGAAGGTCTATTACCGAGACATCTTGTAAAACAACCACGTTGGGATAGACGTGCAAGGTAAGACTCAAGTTTTTTATCACTCCAACTATTGTTACTGCTGTCCCATCCAATTGCACTACCCCTTTGGATATGACTTCATACTGAATTCCCAAATGATCAGCTATTTGCTTGGGCATTACTGAACTACTTGCCCCGGAATCAATCATGCAATTGTGTACTAATTGATTTCCAATGATCAATGAAACATAGAATGGAGCGGGCTTCAACACTTTACCTTACTGTCCTCCATGATTCCCCTCAGGCTGGGCAACATTTGTGAGAAATTTCTCTTGCATTTGGACTTGCTGATTTGAAGTTGACCAGTCCTTCATGGTAGCTTGTAAAAAATCTCTTTGGCCTAAGATAGATAGTGATTCCCACATTGATATGTTTACATTTGTCTTCTTCATCTGATCAATGATGTTGAATGGAGATGAAGCATCTCTCTGCTGTCCCTTGGCCTACACATTCATTCCTTGCACATGAGCAGTAGCAACTGGCATTTGAGTTGGCCTAGGAGCTGTCTTAGGTAGTCCTTGCGTGTTTGGGACTGCACTTTGCTTGCCAACAGTTTGTGGAGTGATAGAAGATTGTGGATTTCTTGGGGCTAATGGCTGTTCTTCACCCAAATTTCTCCTTTTTGACCTTTTGTTGGCTGTAACACTTTGGGGAATTGTTTGATTCATGCCACAAAAATCTTCTGCCTATCAGTTTACAAATGTGGCATCATTTGGAGTTGATTGTTGTTGGAATGTTTCTTGTTGTTGGTTACTTCCTTGGCTACCTTCACCTTCCACACCAGTAGTTGTCACCATTAATGCTTGATTCAAGGCACCATTGAAGCACATGGACTAGTTATGAGGTTCATTGCATGGGAAACACCAATCATACTCTTGAGCTATATTGTTTTGTACTGGCACTAATGCTTTAGAGGCAGATGTAGCATTGGGATTATAGGGCTGAAATGGTTTGTTGGCAGGAGGCCTTGCTTGATTTAGATTTGCAGCTGGATTGGGTGGTCTTTGAGGTTGGTATGGCTGCCTGTTAGGCTGAGCTTGAGGCTGGAAGGGAGGTCTAAAACCTTGGGCTTGCTGCCTCTTGAGTGTAACCAGCTCATTACCTAAATTTTGTAATTGCTTCATGACTTCTTGAAGTTCATTTGAGGCACTAGAAGATGAAGTAGAAGCTTCACTTGAATTCTAATTTCTTGGAGTCGGAATAGGAGCTAAAATAGGCACTTGGATAGCACTTGGGCTCTCTAAACTTGGAAATAATGGCATTGGAGGCCTAGGAGCTAGCTTGCCAGCTTGAATCAAATAATTTTCAGCTCTAATAGCAATGTTATAAGCAAAGGGGATAGTTGTGCCTCCCATGGATTGAATTAACATAGAAATATAAGAATTTAAAGCTTTAAGGTAATAAAGGAAAGCACCTTCTACTGTTGGCCTGACTGCCACTAGAATTCTCTCCCAAGTCCTTTGAAATCTGAAATTAAAATCAGTCAGCTGCTCATTGGGAGCTCTCTTGATGGTTGTTAACTACTCCAAAAGGGACAAGTTATCTCCCTTTTCTCCAAACTACTCATGGAGGGCTATACATAAATGGTTCCAATTTTGAATAGAACCTGAGGCAAGACTCCTGAACCATTGCAAAGATTTCCCTTTGAATGAAGATGCCAGCAGTTTGACAGCAACTTGCATCTCATTGATCTCATGGATTACAAAAATGTTAGCAATATTCTTAACATGATCACCAGGAGTAGTCTGATTCTCTTCAGTAAAGTATGGAATGTTTTTCAATGTTGCAACTGGGATTGGATTTTGTGCATTGAGAGCAAGTGGGTTGCTACCAGTGAAATTGACATAGGGGTTGTTTTGTGCCATTCTGATTGGCCTTAGACCCCTTGTTGATTGAATGAAAGGCCTACCAGGTGGAGGAGTTGATAGAGTTCTATTTGGTGGAGATGGAGACCTTTGAATTCTCCTCCCTCTTTGCCTTCTTCTTGGAGATAACTGCAGATACTCAAAAAACTCTTCTTCTTCTCCAACTCTTGACCTTGTGGTGATTCTTCTCATGAGTTTTCAGGTCTGCACTACTAAAACCAGTTGATTCTTCTTCCTTGGAGTTGCTAGATGTGCAATTTAGGGCTATTTTAAGCAAGAAAATTACAAAAAATGCACATCAATTTTGTTGCAATGAAGATGAAGACCTCTTATTGTCCCACCGGGCGTGCCAAAATTATTGTTGCAAATCAGCAGCACCCCTAGATGTTGATCAGAGTTCTAGTTTGACATCTTGGACATCCAGTGTGATTGCAGAACATTGAATCCTTTCCCCAAGTGTGGGACTTGTAAAATGGGAAAGGAATCTCCATATTTGAGGCTGGTTCCTCAACTCCTCTGATCAGATATGTCACTTACAAGTTGCAGAGGTTTGAATTCCTAGTTCCTACTATAAATTTCAAGGGGACAAAGATAGGGAATGCAACAAAATGAAGCTAATGCTAATGAAGTGATGCACCAAAGGAGTTGAAAACACCTGATACTGCAATACATACACAATCCACAAGAGAAAAAATCACAAAGCATGCAAAAATTGCTCAAAATGTAATGAAAGATCAGGAAAACAATGATAGATATATGAAAGGATTGAGGGATTTTAATCACAGAACATATATTAACATTTCAGATCCAATGCAATGCATTACAGTGATCAAGAGGCAAGAAGGGGTGTTGTATTACATGGAAAGGTAAAAATTTTCACAAATTTTGCCAAAGAGGAAGAAAAAGGAAAGTTGTAGAGCTGAAAAAGTGTATCCCCTGCAAAAATGAACCCATTCTAGCTTTTACAGTGCAAACATTTTTCCTTTTCATTTTAGCTTTTGGGAAAAGATCCCAATCTCCTCCTGTGCTATGCCATTCCGGGTGCCCATGGACACGTGGCATAATACGATTGGTTGCGGGGGCCGTGGGCCAAAAACCTTTTTTCATTCCCTTTTACCAAAACACTTCCCTAAAATTCTAAATTCACCTCCGCCCTCCGCTTTTCCGGCCTCCGGTGACACGTGACACAATATAATTGGGCGTGGGCCTTCTTCATTAAAATTCTCCCCGTGCCAACACTTAGTCATTTTTTCAAAATTTTCCCCATGGACACGTGGCGCCATTCTATTCACCGGCGGGCCTGCGGGGGAAAATCTTCCTTTTTGAAATTTTGCCAAACACTTGGTAAAAAACCAAGTTTTCTTCCGACCCCCGCCACTTCCTTGGACACGTGGCGGCATCTCATTGGCTGCGGGCCTTTCAGGGGAAAATTTCCCACAAAAACTCCGCCGAGCCATAACTTCAAAAATACATGGAGTTAGGAGAAAAAATTTACCTTTCTGGAAAGCTGAGAAAGAACTCTATCCAATGGTGCCATTTCCAGAAGGTTTTGAGTGCTTGAAAAGTAGAAAACTATGACTGAGGCACAAGAGAGGGAAGAATGAAAAGAGTTAGCCACAAAATGAGCAATGGGTACATTTTGGATAACAGGGACATTGGTGAGAACTAGGGTCTTTGGTTTGGATTGAGGCCTTGCCCCTTTGACAACTTTACTTCTTGTGTTATAATATTTTTCTTGGGACACAACAACATTCATTAACAACTTTCTATCCTCTTCTGATGGGATTCCTCCATCGTACTTCTTAATCATTAGAGCTCTTAGGTACTCAAAATCATTATTAGAAAGTTCAAATGCTTGTACCATATCTATTTCTAAAGAATGAGAGGGAGGAAGAAGAGGTACCCAGTGAATGCAGTCCCAAAAACTTGCAGCAGCTCTTGCACTTATTACCTCAGTTGAAGTTTCTCCTTGCTGTGAGCTTGTAGAGCAGTCCACCATGCATGCATCATCATCATTAGATTCTTTAACTTGCTGATATTTTTCACATGGTGGGTTGGGCAAGAAGCATTTAACACACCAATCCATTTGATTTTTCTCTTCAACAACATCAAATCTAGCATTTAGAGGATCAGGTACTACTCTATTTTCCCTAGCTTGGGGTTGTCTAGCTCCCATGGGTCATTTACCTCTGTCATCAGACCTCTGATCATTTCTAGGATGATTTGCAAGTCTATCTTGTCCTTGTTGCCTATGCTGACCTTGAGAAACTTGTCCAATTCCTTTCTCTACCCTGACCAGCTTGTAAGATATTTCTTTGACAGATTCGGCCAAAATCTTTACAACTTCCTCAAGATCCACAACCTTACTTGATTGTGGCTTCTCTGGGTTGATCAATTTAACACCCTCCCTCTTAGGAGGTTTTCCAACTGCTTTAATGTTGTTCTCAATTTGTAGAGACATGGTAAAGGCCTACCTCAAAGTTCCAGGATTCTTATCCCTTAAATAATAAACAACTTTCTTATCAAATACATTTGAATACTTTATCAGACATGATTCATTATATGGCCTCAAATTAACAGGAAGTCTTCTCAATGTTTTGTTAAATATTGTATTGAAATCATGCACTGATTCATTAGGATTATTTTTTATATTTTAAAAATTCTGATAAAATAAACCTAGGATCTATTTTATCTCCATACTATAATCTAAAAGCATTCTTCATATTTGTCCAAGAATCAATGGAATTATCTGGCAAATATTTATACCAGTCCCTTGCATCTTCTTCTAGAGTATGGATGAACAATTTAACGTACACATCCTCAAATTATATTTCAAAGTTCTCCATCATATTGATAAAGGATTCAAGTGATTATCACTAGTGATTGCATTATTTCCTTGAAACTTAGGCAATATATTTCTTACATCTTATGACACAACATTTGGATAGCTAGCCATACCTCTAAAATTGATGGAACCAAAAGTATTAACAACAAATGGAGGTCTGGGAGGAGGCTGAGCCCTATTATTTTGAGGAGGTGACCTTGGAGGAGATGCAAATTGATGAGAAGTGAGAATTATGTGTGGTATAGGGATACAATTTTTAGAAATGATTGCCCTATAAAGGCTCTGTTTCTTGGAAAAATCTATCAGATTTGGAAAATATAGAGGCAGATTGAGAAGCAAATTTTTCAACTACAAATGAAGTCCCCTCTCCAAATAGAGAATTCAATTCAATAAAGAGACTACCTAATTCAGATTCACTTGAGAAAGTATTGCAATCTTCAATCACAGGTTGATCAGTTTCACCAACAGAGATCTCTTTTCTTGATTCCTGATCTCCAACAACCTTCTAAATTCTTCTTCCTTATGAATTATACTTTCCCAACTCTGAAAACAACCTTCTACTAGGGTCCTTGGTGAAGAAATATCTTCTTCCTTCCATCTTTGCAAAGATTAATGACAAATATTACTTGATATATGTTAATACACTGGTATCTATAAAGAATTTAAACAACACAGAGTCACCACTAAGGATATTCACTTTAGTTTGTGCAAATGCACTATGAAAGACCTATCAAATGTCTGTCAATACCAGATTCATGCAAAGCTTACAAGATCTACTCTTATTTTACCCAAATTTATCAATGATGATATAAACCTTAGTGTAATAACTGTATAAGCTGGAAATATTGCACTCAGAACTTACAACTTTGAACAATTCTTAAAGATCTGAATAGATAATGATGTTTCAACAATGTATTAGCACGCAACAGGTGTAAGAAGTATTAATAGGGTCTGTATGTACTGCATGTGTAAAATACTTCACTCAAATAGTCCCCGATAATGGCGCCACTAGTGTTAGTATCTAAATTCAGTCTCCTTTTCAATCCAAACAATATCACATATTGGACATGGAACTTAGAGATAAATAGATCATAGTGTGTATCGTTTTATAGCGAGGGCTGAGATCTAACTAGCCATTTGTCACTCAGATTTGTGGAGAGATGGATAGCACCTTCAAGAGGATTTGACCTGTCCTCACTACTTTAGGCCATGCCTCTTCGACCAAAGTGAGAGGACCCTTAGTGTAACCTCTGTTTAATGAAGGAGATGGAGATATCCTTCTTTTGGACAAATTTTATGAAGAAAACCTTGAGAAAATATGGTCAATACTCCATAATTTAACTCTTAAGAGCTGTCACTTCTAAATGATGGAGATACTTTCAACACAAGGCTAAGGTTACTGAAGAAATTAAGAAATCCTGATTGTTCTGCATATTTTAGTAAGTATATTTTGTTCCTTTGTTGATATACAGGGAAAACAGGGGTAGTTCAAGATGGATTCATGGTTTTTGAATGATTTTGGTGGGAGATGAAGCAGGATAAAGTTGATTATACCAAATCTTTAAGGGAATTCACAACAATTGACAACTCTACAACAAAAAGCTTTAGAATAGTTAAGATGTTCCTTCAACCAGAAGGTGTGCTTGAATGGAGGCCCATATCAGCACTTTTTCACATAATATTTGAGACTCTAACACGAAGACTTGAATTTAAAGACTCAATTAAACACCAAAATATCTTATCAATCACGTTTAAGGTACACCGAAAGACTTACATACAATCTTTATCAAAAAATGACAATGAATTGATTTTAAATTTGTTTATCTCATCACAAGATGAAGGCTCTTCTTGAGATGAAATTGCAAATGCCACTAAATTTTCAAAGGGACAAGATCTTGTGTGATTTCACAAATATTTCAATTTAAGATTGCAATAGGAATAAAAGAAACTATTTACAGACATTCGGAAACAAAGCATACACAAATTGCTAGAGATTGAACACAAATTTATTTCAAAATTGCTTAGATTCATCAGCAGGGGAAAGCTTCCAGAGAAATCTCAGTGCTCATCAATGGCTATACATCTGCAACCAACTTGACATAATAGAAAATCTAACACAGAAGAAAATAACAAGTTATCTCGGCTTGGTCTCTCAGGAAGAAGGCTTTGTCAAATTTTCTCTTAAGAATTCAACCCCCGACCATTTCCAAGAGTATTCTCATTGCATTTATACATTTTTATCACTCAATTTTCCCCCAAAAGAGAAGAATATTTGAGGGACCTTTGCTTGTTACCAATTTGTTTCAGACAACAAAGTTTAACAAATTCAGATCCGAAAGCTTCTAGGTGGACCAATTGTGAACTGATCATGTTTCTTGGGCCCTTGAATAATGACTAGGATGTAATGCCATAACTTTTTGGAACTCCTTCTAATCATTCTGATTTTGTCATGCGAGAAATCCCCTTTTTAATCATTTTCCGGAGACTCTACACAACTAGATATGATAGGTAATCATTTTCACTCTCAAGGCAACACCTTTTTCATCTTTTGCGCTTGCACTTTCATCATTTCATCCTTTTCCCCTCTCTTTCCTTTGCAATTCTTCCCCACATCCATCTCCTTTGGTAATTCCCATTTTTGCAAGTGCTTGAGCAATTCCAACTTCAAAATATTAACCTCAACAATCCTTGGACTCATAAATTAAGTTCTGAATCCATCAAATGGCACTTTACAGACAGAGACGACAAGGAATTTCATCAAAGAATGATGAAAAATAATGCGTATTCGTGTCTCCACGAGTCTTGGAGAAAAAATGGTGGAAAAATAGACGCAATACACAACAACCATTGATTCTGCCCCTTTTTCACTTTATATCATAGATGTCCACGTGTTTCCTTGGCGCAACAACAAAGGATAAGCATAGAGGAAAGTCCCAAACAAGCACGAGCCTTCCACGTGCCCCAGGCCCAAGAAAAATGTCTTTTGGCCTTTGAAAAGTATCAGTGTAGAAAGGAGCCAGCAGAAGCCTCCATGTGTCTCAATGGCACATTTTGAGATGGTTCCCAAAAGTAGAGACCCAAAACAAGTGCGAGATTAGCACGTGTCTTAGTCCGTTAGAGTTTGTTAAAAAATTTGAAGGTTCAGCAGAAGGCACCTTGTGTCTAGGGTCCAAGACATTTTTCTTTAGCCATTGAAAAGTCCAAGCAAAGGGAAGAGTGAACGTAAGCCTGCAAGTGTACTCCTGGTGCTTCTTCAAAATAAAACTTAGGGGCTGGTCCCCAAATAGGCGCGGTCCCTCCATGTGTCCCAAGCATTTCAAAATTACTTTGAAAAGTTTAAGTACAAAGCGGAGCTAGCAGAAGCTTCCACATGTCTCCCTGTTGCAATTGTTAAGGTGGGACCCTGAGGCAGATCATCAAATGAGCACCAACCCTCCACGTGTCCATGGTCTGCTAAAACTATACCGTCTTCATAAAAAAATTGTTTAAGTTTGGGCAAGGTAGCGGAAACTTTCATGTGTCTCCCCGGCACAACTCCAAGGCCAAACATAAAGGTGAATTTTCAAATGAGCGGTGTTCCTCCACGTGGACAATATTTGGGTTGAAGTGAGCCTTAGATTTTTTAAAGTGCCCCACCAAGCCGCATCCAACCAGAAAGGGCCATTTTTCCATTGATGGTGAGAAGTAAATTTGACTGGGAAAAATACACCCGTCAAACCGTAAAATGCGGGAAAATCACCATTTGAGCTCATAAATGAATCTTTCTTCACGGATAGGGAGTTTGGAAATGATATAAGGCCCAAATGTGATCCTCCAATCTTCATCCAATCATGTTTCCATAGATATTTGGGACACAAATGATAGGGAAAACAAAATGTGACTGGAAAATGGAAGGAAAGGAAAAACTCGAGTTTTACGCCCAAGTTACAGACTCTTTTTCATGGATAGAGGAACGAAAAACAAATTGTAGAATTGTACGTGATCCTTGACCAAGAAAGGGACTGATCATGGCAACCAAATGGAGGAAAGAGTTTTCAAGCATCAATACGGGGAGATACAAAACATCACAGAGGCCACAAACTGAGGAATTTCAATGAAAAAAGGGGCGAGACTAATTTGAACACCAACAGGTGGTTTGTCATTGTTAGAGAAGTTAGAACTATAGTTATTTTATATGTCCAGTTTACCCACCTCAGCTGGTCATATCAAACAATTGTGCTACCTCAATATGAGTAACTGTGAATTCTTATATGTTATGTCAGATGAAACTCAAGCCTCAAATTTTTGGAAGATTTGCTACTCAACAAATGCTACAATCTAACTAAAATCCCTCGAAGCTTTTCAAATATTTGAACCTTGGTGAGATTAGAGATAGGATAATGTCATTTAATATCTATTCCATTAAATTTTGAAGATTTATCATCCTTAAAAATTCTCCGCATGCCACACAACTACTTTTCAAGTGCACTATAATATTAATTATAATGGCATTATGATTGACGTGCATACTCTTCAATACTATGTTTTCCCTAAAATTAAAGTATTATGGGTAGATTCTTTCTAGAACAGTCCTAAAAAATAATGACTCATTGAGGAGGCCATGTCCCCCTTAAGGGAGGAGTGGAATGGTCCTAATCAACACAAACCTATTTAACATACAAATCTAACTCGCTTGGTGAAGAGGTTGGCCGGTTTGGTGGTGTGACATGCATAGGTCGGAGTTGTGCATTAGCATAAATTAGAACCATGCCTACTATTAAATTATGTTTTTTTTAATTATTGGCAAATAGTTTTTTGAAAGGGACTATACCCTTGAATACAAAAGAAGGCCTGAGAGCCGGAATAAGAGTGAGAAACAGAGAGAATGGATCAAGATCCAAGTGTTACAACGAAGCTCCAAGTAGCTCAGAAACAACTACTCAATTGAGACAAAACAGCAAAACAACAGCAAAAAAACAGCAAACCGACCGCAAAGAAACAACAGAAAAACAACAAAAATCAGCAGAACTATTAAATTATGTTACCATGTTAGAAAAGGGAATATTTTAGTGATGTTGAATAAGTAACCACATATGTTCAAAATTTCAAATAAAATAATGCTAATTAAAAAGAATTACAATTATCACAGTCTCCTTAGTAATTAAGGAGGTTAAATAGAAAACAAACATATTATTTTGATATTGTACTAAACAACATTTGATAAAATATTTTCAAGCTTAGACAATGTCTCCATCTGAAGTTTAATTAGGAAAGGCTAATTTAAAAAATATCTCATGATGGTTATATATAATATAATTAATCATAAATGAGTTAAAGTTTCTCATCAAAGTGATGCCTCATTAATGGTATTCATATCAAATATATCCCATGAGGAAAAATATGTTTCAATCTATTTAAATCAAACACAAAAGGTTTCATTTTGGTGTCATTTTCCATAATGGAGAGTGGAACATACCTGTACAACGAGACACCATGGATATTTTTCTCTTTTATACCATAAGAGACTGAATTTTATCTTTTGATGCAATGGTTTTTGAGTCATAAATCCAATCATCTCCTTTAATACATATCCTACCATCGCCCAAATTTTGCTATCACTACCATTAATCAAGTGTGTCACTAACGACGAGAAAAATGTCTCAGTGTGCTCATCGAACTCATTACTCAAAAATTCTCATCATTTAAAAATTTACATGTACCATTTCCACCACATCTTCTCGACCACATGTATGCTCATAGCTATAGTAGATGTTGTCAAGAGAATCAAATAAAAAATATTAGCTATAATTCAAAATACTACATTTTTAAAGCTAACAAATAAAGGTGGAATTTACAGAATAAATTACCAACACCTTACCTGAGGTTTCTGACTAAGAAATCTATATGTTGCTACAAATGCGTTTCCATACTTGATGGTGATGATATAGAAAATATAATATAATTTAGATGCATTACATTATAAAAGGTAAATCTTGACTAACAACCATTGAATGTGCAACTCTAGTGATTAAACCATATAGATCGGAAACTATGATGTCCCACCCAAGAATTTATTTTAAAAGTGAAAATGCAACGGTATTTGAACTACTCTCTAAATACATGATAATAGAATAGTAGAAGCATATTTAACTGATCACTGATGAGTGCATAAATTGACTTATTATATCATCCATATGTCTATTGATTTTCTCCTAAATGTGTTAATTAATATATGGGGGATGTTTTGGATAGTTGTATCCTAAATAAGATTGATGCATTTTCCTTATCTTGTCTCAAGTGAACTAATGATCGTAGGAATTCCCACTAACTTCCTTTGTGAGTAATGTGATGATGTGTGCCGGTTGATAAAGGGAATTATCTACCAATTTTGAGGAAGTCACAGTCAAGAAGACCGATTCTTTTGCCATCATGTCATTTTATAGGATTTTCTCATAACAGCCTACAAATAAGGACCCCATTTTTAGCTATATTACAGACTACCAGTGAGATTTAACAAGGTTGTTATTTAGTTAAAGATGTTTCCTATAATTGCAGCATGCTATGTAACTAATTGTGTCTATAAGACACCTTCTCGAAATTGTTTCATAGTTAGTAGTTAGTAGTTTTCAATACATCTTTATATACCAGTTGATAGTTATTATGATGAAATACGTTCTGAAATTATTTGAATCAATATAATCTATATAATATCTTGAGTATCCATTTGTGTTAAATACCTCAATCCTAAAGGAGAGAAAGGGCCCACTCAACTGAGGAGATTGGAGGGTTGATGTTTTGTGTTTGATCACTATTCCTGATAAGTTTAAGTTCCAACACTTTGATTTGAATGGTCATTTGAATGCATTTTTACATTTCCTTGCTTTAGTTTATTTCCTTACTATAACTTCAATTCGTGTGAGCATTTCAATTCGTGTGAGTATTTCAATTAAGTCAAGCATTTCCTTGAAAGCATTTTTACTATAGCAAGGTTATTTTAGTAGATTAAATGTATTTCCTGAATTTTGTCTTAATTCCTTTCAATAGTTTAGAACTGTATTTACTTTCCGTAGTGTAGAAGAGAAACAAGAGATAAATACCAACTAAAACCCCCCAAAGAGAACCACCACAACAACTGCGTTGCATAAAAATTCATTGCATACAACCTATGGAACATCCCTGGTTTTAGAATGACACCAATAATTGAATCTGTTGGTTAAATGATTGGAAATTACAACAACCCATCATTTTTGGCTTCGTTGCCGAGGAAACCATAAGAAAAACACGACACTCTATTCACATTACATGCTATGGGTGTTAGTGAAGTTAAGCTATGCATCTAGTACGAGTCCTAAGCCTTACTTACAAAATAAATATTGATGCAAAAGACACGGGATGCTCAAGGGAGATTTATACCTCGGAATATTCACAAAATATCTCCAGTCAGAGCACAAGTAGGGAACAATGAGAGGGAAACTGAATCTAATATAACACCCAGGAGTGATATTGAACAGTCTACCTCATCTTATTTAGAACCTAAGAAACTTTC
The DNA here is from genome assembly GCA_019776745.2 of Taxus chinensis. Lineage (NCBI taxonomy): Eukaryota > Viridiplantae > Streptophyta > Pinopsida > Cupressales > Taxaceae > Taxus > Taxus chinensis. The sequence goes on along the minus strand of CM034152.1, from coordinate 59,025,038 downwards.
TAAAATAATAGACAATGAAAATGATGATGACCATCCTGTTGGACCTCAAATGTGTACCCGCCCCCAAGTCATAGACAACTTGGGATTTGAGTCAACATGGCACCATGTCTCAATTGTGGGACCTTTGAACTGAGACAGACCTCCAGAGAAGGTCAGTTCCTCTACATATCCTAATGCTAACACTACTCCTAATGCAATTAGAAAACCATAACCTAAATGTGCTAAGGGACCAGGGATATAAGGAGATGCAGAAAAGAGGAAATCCTAAGCTAAGGGCGTTGATAGCTCTAGAAAAGGGGGTGGTTGAGATCTCTACACAAGGGGAAGGAAAGAGAAGTAAACTGAGGAGAGAGGGTAGACAGAATGTGCCACATGTCAAGAACCCAACGTCCTCTGCTCACCCATGTATTGATAACACTACAAAATCTGGAACCTGCAAGTAGGAAAACACAACATCAAACAAATGGAAAAGCAAGCCTACAAAATAAAATTAGCAAGGGAAAAGAAAACTTCCACAAAACACACTTTAAATTGCTTCAAATATGCATAATCACATTACACTCATGGCAGAAGGCCTGAAATTACATTGCAGAGGCCATATTTGAGGTCTAGAACTCATGGGAAATTGGTCACCATTTAAGCATGGTGCTGCTACAAAGAAAACTTGACCATTCAAATGAGGGGGTCTTCACATATATATAGGAATTTTTCTCACCTACCCTAAATAAATTCCTGATAGGTGGTTGAATAACCACCATTAATGTGGTAGTTGAGTTGTCTTTTCTCACCTACTTTCACCTATTTTGTAACCAGTGAGCCTTCCAACCATATGACCCATCCAACCTCACTGTACAACTGCCAATATTTCATCCTCACAACCTATCCATCCCTGGGGGGTTGGACGCAATCCAACTTATCCATACGTTGTTGACTCGTCCAATCATGAGATCTTCATCATGCCACCACAACAATTAGTTGACCAACCTGATTTTTGTACAATGCGCCACCCATCCAATCCAGTCATCCATCTGAGCCAACCAACCCGGCCGACCAACCTCACAACCCATCCAACCATGGGGGTTGGATTCCATCCAACTTCACCGTACAAATATCACCTGACCATACAAGATATCCCCGTTTATCCTTTATGTTGCTTGACCTTGACCATCCAACCTAGGCGGTCAGACGTTGTCTAAATGTACAGTCGACCAACCCCTGAGATGACCAACTTGGCCAACTAACCCAGCAGACCAACTTGGTCAACCAACCTAGGAACCTAACCACCATCCAACCATAGTGTGTCACCTGAATAACTGTCTAACCGCCGTCCAACCTGTTAAACTTTTCCAATTTCACAATGAGCCTGACCACCAACTCAAACATTCATTGTGGCTCTCCAGCTCGTTGTGAGTGAAGAACAAGTCAACTGAGCACAAGCTATCTTTCTCTTCTGACTGGGGCTTAATTTGATGGTCATCCATACGTGACAAGCCCGTACTTCAAATTGTAACAAGTTATCTGAATTTGCAGGGGTGTAAATTTTGGATAACACGACCCTTGGGTAGGACCTTTACTTATCCCATTGTCTTAGACGAGGATGAAGATGCACATATGAAAATATTTTCTCCATCCATCCTCCCTATCTTTCAAGGAATGTCCATAGAATATCTAAACCAATTCTTATTTAAATTCAAATTCCTTTTCCAAATATATGACTGCAAAACAAACAACTAGAAACTCAAACTTTTTCCTTCCATGCTCAAAGACTCTCCCATTAGGTGGTTTATGGGATTTCCCTTTAATTCCATTCATTCATGGGAACAAATGGAGACTTCCTTTTTGGAAAAATACCAGGACTACTACAGGGGAAAAGACAAGAGGGAAGAGTTCTTTTAGATAAAGTAAAAAAAAAATGAAATTATGGAAGATTATTTGGACAGACATCTCTTTGTCCATAGAAGGAGTGGTTATGAGTTGAATGCAGAAATCACTAAGACAATTTTCCTTAAAGGACTTGATGATGAAACCAAAGAATCCCTCCAATTCATGGGAGGAGGTGATGTACACAAAATATCCATGGCTCAAATTATTGAGTTATGTTAGAGCTAATGTTATATGATTTTAACCATTAGGAGAAATTGGAAAAACATGACCTCGTATAGAGAAAATAGGTGGATCGATTTGGCCATGAGAGCTTGCATTGGTAAGTCGAGGCTCGGATCATTGGAAGAATGACACAAAATGATCACGAGGGGTTGGGCTCAGGTCAGTAATGAATCTTTGAGCCAAAGGCATAAGGATTTGGCAATGTAGAAATGGTTGAGCTATGGAGGAGAGCCTGAAAGGGACTCGCCAAAGTTGGGAGGTTACGAGGTGAGTAGTGAAGGAAGGCTTGATTTATCGAGCAAGTTAGTGAAACAGATTGAGTAGATTGCAAAGGAGTTAGAGAAATGAAGAAGCTCCAAAGTCTGAAATTCAGATTTTGGAGGTGGGGTCATTCAGAGGTAGGCTAAAGAGAAATTCAAGGACTTGGAGGGAAGAAGCATAAAATAGGAGTGGGAAGTTGGAAACCCGAAGTCCGAAATTCAGACTTCGGGGTTTCAGAGTTTTAGAGGTTTCACAAGCTCACAATGAACAATGCCACGTGGGGAGAAGAAATTCTGAAACCTGAAGTCAAAAATTTGGACTTCAGGATTTTGGGATTTTGGAGGTTTCATATGCTAAGTGGATAAGCTATCCATGAAACCTGAAGTCTCAAATCCCTGAACCCCAAAGTCCCGAATCCTTGAAACCTGAAGCCCCGAATCTATGAAACCCAAAAACCCAAACCTCCAAAAAGGAAAAAGTCTAAAACCCGAAGTCTGAATTTTAGACTTTGGGATTTCGAAATTTTGGAAATTTTGGCTCTAAGGATGAATAATGTCATGTGACATAATTCGGACTTCAATTTTGACATTTTGGGACTCTTGATCCAACTTGAGTGATGAACAAGACAACGATCTCCAAAGTAAAAAGCCCAAAGTTCTGAATCCCAAAATTCTGAAATTTTAGATTTCAGAGGGTGCAATGCGGGATCGTAGTCCGAAAAGGAAGATCAAACACTGGCATTTATTACAGAATGGAACCCTCATCTTCAGATGGCCATAAATTTTGACTGGGAGCTCATATTTTCACAAAATAGGAATTTTTGGAAATCTCTCAGTGTTCTCTACAAAACTATGACATTTTAGTGAGATTAAGTATTTAAAAATGAAGAAATACAATCCACCATTTTTAGAGGAGTGGTTTCAGATTTCTCATCTACCAAAATGATGATGTATGGACTTCCTTTCTTCCCCAACAAGAAAGGTACAATGAATTATGGGCTTGGTAGACTTGCCCATCACTCCTATAAGGAAAATGATTGATTTTGCAGGAGATTGGAGTGCATTTTCTCATTTTCTTCCCTCTCTCGTGTCATTTTATTCCTCTATAAAATGTAAGGGGTTAAAATGTGAAAAAGGTTGATCACCTTTCTTCTCCCATGCACCTCATTTCTTCTTGGGGCTCTAATCCTTACTCCAAACACTGTAATGGCTTCATGCCTTTCTCCCACATGCAATGTACTGTGTATACTTCATGAGCAATAAAAATTATGTTTTGTGTTAGTTGTTTTAACCTTTGCATGTTTTTTGTGTCTCTCTTACCTCTCATTGTAACATGGTGTTCTGTGCATATTGCATAGTTATTGCATATGGGTGTTTTGTGTTTACCATGAAATGAAGATTGTTTACATTTCAGGTTTTTGTTGTAGCTATCCAGCCTTCCCTTAATGCATTGGTGGAACATGGGTTTGTGTTGCATTTTTCCAACCTCCCTAGTATTCACCCTTTATCCATTTTGTAGGGTTGGGAAGAGTGATCAACAATCCTTTCTTGGCGTATCACTACGCTTAGTGTAGGTTTTCATTCCATGTATCTTTATCCTTATCCTCTTGGAAGCATTAGATTAGGATTAGTCAGTAGTTTTACCTGCATTAGGGGTAGTTTGTGGAAGGTAGGTTAGGATCAGGAACTAACCTTCATTCGGAGAGCTTTCCCAATTACAAATTCCCACACTTTGGGAAAATATCCATGTTATGAAATCATAGTGACAATTTCAATCTATCGATTTGGAAACAATCAGGGGTGCTGTGATTATCATCAACAACTACTCTAGAACAAGAGGAGGTATAATACAATGGAAAACATAAAAAAATGCCCTAGGTACATTAGAGCTTCTAAAGGAAATGGTTAACATGAAAATAGACATCTTGTCATAATTAACTTTAACCATAAGTAGGCTAAAAGCCAAGACCAATGCTGCAAAAGAACCTTTAGACATATACTATCCTAGATGCATGAAAAGACATCCTTTGAAAGAATGTCCTTTGGATATAATAGACATGTGCCTCATTTGTGATGTCCCTGAACATAATACCATCCATTATACTCTCCTACCTTAAGTCAAAGAGATATTAAATGTAATAACTCAAACGAATGTAGAGGTAAACTTCATGCAAAGATAAAATAACCAGTCTACTTATGCCCTTAGACCTGCCCAAAACCCTTGGATGATGTCATGGCATAATCAAGATCTTCCACCAACTTAGGGACAACTTTCTTGGACACCACCAGATTGGATGATTTACCCACAACCACTATAATGGATTCCTCCATACAATTAACAAGGCTAGGCACCACGAACCAATGTACCACCATGGAAAAACCAATAATGGTTACCCCAACAGAACTCTAATCAGCCAAGGAGGTTCACGCAAATAAAAAAATATTTGATGCCTCCACCACAAAAAAATTACCAGCAAGATTAGGTAACATTGACTCAAATTCCAGCCCATCCCATCTCAAACCCCAAAATTAAACAAACAAATTCAATTAATGAAGCAAGACAGGGTGAGACAATGCAGGTAAATGCCATTAATAACATGTAGCTAAGGTATAGCAGAATAGTGATCAAGACTCCCATATTTATCACATAAATACTTGAGGAAAATGAGAGGATACTGAAGAAAAGTGTGAGGATACCTAAAGAAAGAGAGGAAAAAGGACATGTTCCACAAACGTGAGCCACTAGGTACAATCAGGAGAAAGATAAACATGTGCATCCTGATCCTTTCCTAGAAAGATTAAAAGAAATATAGAATGAGTAAGAAAAATCACTTGTTTAGGAGTTGAAAAATATGAACATTGAGGTCCTACTTCTGAGAGAACTAAGAGACATTCCCAAATTAAAACAGAACATTAGAAACCATTGCATAATGACACCAGGAAGGAAGAGGAAATATCATAACAACACATATGTTCAATTTGTTGTCTTTGACATGATTATAGCCAACCAAAAAAAGTCAAATTAGAAGGCAATCTAGCTGAACTTGTCGCTAAAAAACTTCTCTTCCCAAAATATGGGGATCCTGGGATTCCGGTCATTAGTATTTTGTGAATGGTTAGTCAATATATAACATTTTTGTGGATCTTGGTGTTTTCATCAATACCATAACAACATATATGTTTAATTTTTTGTCTTTGACATGATTATAGCCAACCAATACTGTCCTCAAATTGACAGATCAATCTATTACTGTAGCAGATGGAGTAATTAAGGATGTTATGGTCATAGTTTAATCTTAGAGTATCATGTAGATTTCATGGTCTTACAGCCTAAAGAGTGAAAGTAAGGAAGTAGATTTCTATGGTCTTACAGCCTAAAGAGTGAAAGTTAGGATACCTAGTCATTTGAGGAAGACCTTGGTTAGCTATTGTTGTTATATAAATTGACTGTAGGTTAGAAAAAAATGACTATTTCAATTGGGAAAAAAGCAAAGAATATTTTACTTTATCCTCCTGCCCAACCATATGTGGCACGTCAAAGAATATTTTACTTTATCCTCCTGCCCAACCATATGTGGATGTTTGTGAATGTGTATGGGTAGATTTTTCAGATACTAACAACATGAGTTCTTCTTGTTTGAACACCATTCTAGTGAAAAATTATTTTGAAGAAATTGTAGAGCCATACTCAATGTCTGATGAAGGTCATAGTTTAAAATTTTAGAGCCATACTCAATGTCTGATGAAGATGATACTATGGCTACAGAAACCAAAACCGTGGCTACGAAAATCCAAACTATGGCTACGAAAATGATAATTTTGAACTCAGCGGATAACATCACCTTGGTAAGTGATAATTTTATTGAAAATTGTGAAGAGACCTATGATTAACATGAAGAACATGCAACCACTGATTTTCATTGTCCTTTAGCCAAGGTTGTATTCCTTGAAAACATGACTATTTTTCACATACTACAACCTCATGCTTGTCCCTTGAACTCTTTGGTTATTGATAAAGAACTTGTTATTCTGAAAGAAACTAAACAAAGACCTATTTGAATTAGGAAGATAAATGACCATTGGTAACAACTTAGAAGACATCTAATAGACTAGGTTCGTTGATATTTTGAGGAATCATTCCAAATATTTTTCTTGGGACTATATTGACATGAAAGGGATTCATTCAAGCATAAACACTCACATATTTAAATTGAGGATGTTAAACATGTCAGATATCCACAATGAAGAATTAATCCAGAACTTAGAGATATATTCAAGAATGAAATAGAAAAAAATTTGAGGGTAGGATTCATCTATCCGATATCTGATAGTCAGTGGGTATCACCGCTAGTTATAGTTCCCAAAAAAATGGTAAGAGGAGTATTTGTCTAAAATATAGGGAGCTTAATAAAGCCATGAAGAAATATTTATTTCCCCTTCCCTTTATTGACCAAGTTTTGGACGATCTGACAGGTAAGAAATAATTCTCCTTCTTGGATGGGTTCAACGGGTATAACCAAATTAGTATAACATCTGTTGATAAAGCTAAGACCAACTTTGCTTGTCCCTGAGGTACATTTCCATACAGAGTTATACCATTTGAAATTTGTAATGCACCTGTAACCTTTCAGAGAGAAGTTTTAGCTATTTTTACAAACTTCACCAATGACTATGTTGAAGTTTATATAGATGATTTTACTATCCACGAGTCTACTTTTGAAGAATTTTGAAAAATTATTAACTAGATGTGAGAAACACCAAATTTCTTTGAGTCATGAATTTTTTTTCGTAATGGTTGATCAAGGAATTGTCTTGGTTCATCATATTTCTGCTAAGGGTATCCAAGTTGATCCTAAAAAATGGAATTCATTACTAAATTGCCTACACCAACAAGTCAGAATGATATCAAAAGTTTCCTTAGACATGTAGGATACTATAGATGGTTCATAAAATATTTTAGTAAGATTGCTTCACCCATGTTCTCTTTGCTGGAAAAAGATTATGTTTTTGAATGGTTTCCTCAATGTCAACAAGATTTTGAAGTTCTAAAGGATAAATTTAACACTTCCCCAGTTTTGAGAGGACCCAATTGGGGACAACCTTTTCATATTCACACTGAAGAGTCTAATATATCAATGAGAGCTATTCTTGGACAAAAGGATGAGGAAGACCAAATGTATGCCATCTATTTCATCAACAAAAATCTAACCCCCACAAAGAAGAACTACACCACTACAGAAAAATAAATTTCTAGTTGTTGTTTACTCTCTGAATAAATTTAGACATTACATTACTAGATATACAATATTTGTGTATATTGACCATTCAGCCATAAGATATTTGATGAATAAACCAGTAGTAGGTGAAACAATTACTAGGTGGTTACTTCTTTTGTAGGAATCTAACTTGACTATTATTGATAAGCCTGGAAAGGCCAATATTGTTGCTAACTTTCTTTTGATATTGAATGTTTCAAGAGGAGAGGAGGCAGTCAATGATCACTTTCCGAATGAGCACTTGTTTACATTATCAACACAACCTCCATGGTTTGCTGATCTCGCCAACTATCTCACTAAAAGGAAGTTTCTGAATTACTTTAACAATAAAGAACGTAAAATATTAGTAAAAAACAATGCTACATATAAATGGTGCAATGGAATTATGTTTAAATGTCGTCCTGACATGATTCTTCTAAGGTGTGGTTGAGAAGATGAAGTGTATAACATACTGAGAGCTTGTCATGATGAACCTAGAGGGAGGAAATTAATAAGTGAAGAGGACAATCCACAATGTCCTTGGAGATGGGTACTATTAAAATTCTCTCCACAAATATGTCAAGAAGTATGTATGGAAATGTGATTTTTGTCAGTGAATGGAGAAGCCTATGTTGTCTACTAAAATACCCCTCAAATACTCAGCTAGTCTTAGGGCCATTTAAGAAGTGGGAATTTATTTGGTTGGACCTTTTGATCCCCCATCCTACAAAAAGGATTACCTATTGGTGTGCACTGATTATATTACAAAATGGGGCCGAGGTTCAAGAATTGACATATGCCAATGAGGATGTAGTAGTTGAATTTTTGTATAATTATATTATGCTCAGGTTTGGAGCTTCGAGAGCCATTGTATCTGATTAAGGACCTCAGTTCGTGTCTAACATGATTTAAGCCTTCTTGAATATCTACCAAATCAAGCATAGGAAATTATCACCATACCACTCCCAATCCAATGGGTAGGTGGAAGTCACAAATAGAGACATGGAGAACATTTAAAAAAAAATCAATACAGATTGGAAAAATTGGGTGCCATGACTATTTGAAGTTGTTTGGACATACAATACCACTTGGAAAACCACTGATAGTTTTTCCCCATATGAATTGGTATATAGAAAGAATCCATTGCTTCATGTGTAATTTGAGTTATAAACCTAGAGAACAACACATAAGATTAGAATTGAGCTGGATGAAGCTCAATGTGAGAGACTATGCAACTGAAAGAAATTGATGAAATGCAGATGGAGGCACAACAAATTGAAATTCTTCAACATCAGAGAAAATCCTGGCATGATGCTCATATAAAAAATAGGAGGTTCAATGAAGGAGAATGGGTCTTACTGTTTAACTCAAAGTATCAAAAATTCAAAGAAAAGTTGAGAACAAGATGGTTGGGGTCCTCTCAAATTGAATTTTTTTAATGATAATGGATATGTGAGACTGTTACCAATTGATGGTGACAAGAGGAACTTGCTGGTGAATGGCCATAGACTAAGGATGTATCAACAACCCCAAGATAAGGAAACTTTCACTAAGGACATGCTGGTGTGTGAAGAATTTGATTTAGTGGAAGACTACAACTAATGAGGGTCGTCAATCCTCACCATTAATAATGTCAATCCAGGTTGGTGTTCGAAGGCTGTATGCATTAGGAGAAGAATATCTTGGAAAGCAACTCCTTTAAACACAAACCAAACTTACATAAAATAGATCACACTTGCAGAAATTAAAAGGCACACTTGCAGAAATAAAGTTTGCATCAAAGAAACACACTTGCATGAATTGAAATGCACATTTTCAAAAATAAAGGCACACTTGCATAAATTGAAATTTCTGAATTGAAAATAAGGGAAAGAGGAAAGGACACCTGCAGGTTCACAAAATAAATTACATAACATAAAAAAAGAAATTTACAACAAAAGGAAAACTGCATAAATAAAAAAATAAACATTAACACATTGATCCATCTTCCTTGGAATGAGTGGCCAGCTCATTCCTTAGAAGAGCATTTAATTCATACTTTTAATTCAAAACTTGTAGAAAAAATTTACTTCCAAAGATTAGAAAGAAAGAACAGATTTTGATTACTTGGGAAAAATAATTACATATCTAAGTGTGGAAGGTTGTATTTATAATTAATGCATCCAACCAACTCCTTATTTTAGGAAATACAATACGATCTTATCTTTATTCCAATCCTAACAACTAAGATCTCCATCTCCACAAAATATGGAGAGAGATATATTATTAAAGTCAAATCTTATCTCACTTATTTTAGGAAGATTTGCTCCCAAATCTTCTCCTTACTTTTCCGTAACAAGAATCATAATGATTTTATTCCTCTACATTATTGGAAGGAGAATTTTCCTCAAAATATGATTTTGACCAAATACTTTTCTCAGATTTTCCATTTGACTTTGCTGTTTTTGATTGTGGAACTTTTGACGCTTGTCAAATACACTTTTTCCTTAGACTGCAGTTCACTAAAAGTTATATTTCTCTTGATTGGTAAAACCTGTAGCATATCTGAATGAGGTATTTATTAAAAAAATTACTATGAACAAAAACCTCTCTCATATTTTTCATTTGAATTTTCTGTTTATATTTATGGAACTTTTAGTGCTCATCTGATACACGTTTCCTCAAATTACAGCTCACTAAAAGTTAGATATCTCTTCATTGGAAAACCCTGTAATAAATATGAATTATATTTTTATTAAACAAATTGCTATGAAAAAAATCTCTCTCATATTTTCCATTTGACTTTTCTATTTCTGTTTATGGAACTTTTAGTGCTCGTCTGATACAGTTTTCTTCGAACTGCAGCTCACTAAAAGTTAGATCTCTCTTCATTGGTAAAACTTGTAGCAAATATGAATGAGTTTTTTGTTAAAAACATTGCTATGAACAAAAACCTCTCTCATATTTCCCATTGGAATATCTGAGTTTTCACAATCCCTCAAAAACTGTCATTCCGTTGATGCAAGTTCCGAAACTAAAGCTGTCATTCCTTTTATGCAAGTTCCGGAACTAAATCTACAAGTTTTAGAACTAAATCCGATTTGTCCATAAATTGAAAGTTCTGGAACTAACTGTCATTCAATTGATACAAGTTCTAGAACTAAATCTGTGAGTTCCGGAACTAAACGTGCAAGTTCTAGAAGTAACTCTGTGAGTTCCAGAACTAACTTAAAACATCTATAACTTTTGCATGCGACCTCGGATTGAGATGATTATTTTTTTGAATTTGCATACTTTTTTGAGAAGAAATCTGAATATGAAATCAAATCTAATTTTAAATGTACTGTTCATGATCAATTCTACTTTTCCCAATACTAGCATTATCTTTCTTTTATGGCTTACATACACAAGACTTTTCATCTTTTCCCAAATAATCAATAGGATTAGTTAACAAAATAGATAAGAAAATATTTCTAAATAATGAACAAGATATATATCCTATATTCTATCTTAAGAAAACTATAAGTTCTTAGATTACATTTAAATCCACTTTCAAAGGTAGCTTGGAAGGACAAAATAATGGTAATTTATGGTCAATTTATGGCCTCATCAGCAACTCTTCCCACCATAAATAGTTTGTTTTGAAAATTCTAATAGAGGAAGAAGATCATATTTCGATCCTATTCTCCCTATATCATAAAAATACAAAAACATGTTTTATTTTATGCTTTCAATAATGTTAGTGAATGTTATTATTTATCCTTTTATTTATTTATTAGGATAATTCTTACACTTGTGTTAGCCCTACAATTGTTGGGTTAGCTTGCTTAGGTGTACTAGTTGTGTGGAGTTAGCTTACTAGTTGTGTGGAGTTAGCTTACTAGTTGTGTTGAGTTAGCTTCTTAGTTATGTGTAGTTAGCTTACTAGTGTTCTGGAGTTAACTTAACTACCAGTATCAGTTAGTGAGAGTTCTTCACCATTGATTTATGTAGTATTTGGATTCCCCTCCTATATGTACATCTTTCTTATTGAGTAATTAAAGTCATTGTATTGCAATGTATTGAGCATTATGAATTATGATGGATTTACATATATGGTATTTTAGCTCTTCTGTTTTTAAAATCTAATGTGGTGTGCTATTATCATTTGAGATCGTGGCTTGGAACAATATTCTTGTCGTTACTTTCATGGTATCAGAGCGATAGATGATGTAGACATCCATATGTAAGTTTTTCTTTCCAAGCAAGAGTTTATTATTTTCATGTATTCAGAATTTGTTAGCACTTTTCTGCAACATTCATTTTTATGCAAAACAGAGTGCGCCATTGGATTTGAAAGGTGCCAAAACCCTTGAATCGATTGTAAACTTGACCATGTTTTGAGATAGTTAAATATGGACGCAGATCCGTACCCTCTTGGTACATTCTTTTATCCATTGGATATAAGAGTGTACCTTCCAGATGCATTATTTTATACTCTATATATTTCTATTTTGGATGCAATCTTTTATCCACTATACGCAGATCCGTACCCTCTCGGTACATTTTTTTTATCCATTGGATATAAGCATGTACCTTCCGGATGCATTCTTTTACCCTCTAGACATTTATGTTTTGGGTGCAGGCTTTTATCCTTTGGTTGCAAGCCCGTATCATGTGGATGCACTCTTTTACCCTCTGGAAATTTGAGTGTCACGTGTACCTTTAAAAAAAATCAGCATTAAAATATTATTTTTTAATAGCAAAACTTTCTAGAGCTCATAACTTTTGATCCATAGCTCGGATTAACGTGATCTTTTTTTGAAATTGTGTATTTTTTCGAGATCTACACACCAGTCACATTTTTATACACATATTTCAAATATAAAAGGTACTTTTTATTCATTGTAATATTTACATGCACTCAATTATAAAGTGCCAAGTTTGGAGGGGTATTGTAATCACTTGTGGACACAATTTTGGTTGAGCCCAACGTCTGAAAATTTTGAGTGTTTCATCCTTGTATCTATCGTGGATTATGAGAATGATATGATTTTATATGAAATGTGTGGACTTCAGGAGGATATTGTAAATTTTGTGGAAGAAAATAGATCACTCAAGAAGTGAAATTATCTTCTTCAAGCACTCATTCACGATAAGAATACACTAATACATTCCCTGTAGTAAAAACTTGCTAGCTTGTAACATTGCCATCATATTGTGGATAGTCATATCCATGCTCCTAGTCCACTTGCAACTATTGCTCATGTAACCAATAACCTTGATCTGTCATTTTTTGAGCCTGCTCCTACTCTTGATGCTCCTAAGCCTATTAGGCTTGTTAATGCATGTTATTTTGCATCTATGCCTATTATAGTTACACACTCTGTGTATCCCACATCAACTCCTTTTGTTCACATACATGGATATTTTGAGAATTATACCACTTCATTCGGTTCTCGCATGCTCTGTTCTATGGGTTTCACTGGCAGATGTATTGATAGACATTCATAGGGTATTGTTTCCCCTATTCCACATGTTAAGTGGAATTCTCACCATGGCATTAGTTTTCAATAAGGTACTTCATTGAGATCACACATTGACATAACTCCTATTTTTGTTCACTTGACTCTTTCCAAGGATCATGAGATACACATGAGTTCTACACCTTCACTCAGGCTTAAGAAACTTGAGATTTTAATTTTCGGACATGATCGACTTGACACACATTTTGATTTTCCTTTGCATGAACCCATTGTGCATTTTGCACCAAGTCATATGCAGACATCTTCTTCATCCAAGCATGTTTATTATTGGTGGATATCTGATCCCTTGTAGCGGTGACATAGGCATTCATTGAGAGGACTCTGTAGGCTTGGCTCCTCCACATTCGACCTCTTGTTCCACTTTTGACACCTTCTACATTGTAATGATCCTTGTTTTGAGCATTTTTAGTAGGTGTAGTACATCTCTCTTGTTTGTTGAGAGATTTTAGATCTGTATTTTTGACATTTTTTAGTTTGTTGATAGTCTCTATTTTGGGGGAGCTATTTTGGTGAAGCCCACCATTATTTTTTCAGTGTTTGAGTAGTTGTTTCACCAACTCATACAAATCATCACTTTACCCATTCAGCAATATGAGAGGGTGTGGTGTCGATACTACTTATTCGGATTTTGTGTCCTTGCTTTGTTACCTTGGCTTTCCTTGGATCGTGGCACTCCTATTTATTTGGATCTCATGCCATTTCCTTGTTGCCTTTATTATTATTATTGGATCGTGGCACACCTATTTGTAGAAGTTTATCTTGATTATTTGGGTTTTGTGTCATTGCCTTGTTACCTTGGATTTTCTTGGATCGTGGCACTCCTATTTTTTTAGATCTCATGTCCTTGCCTTGTTACCTTGGGTTTAATTGGATTGTGGCTCTTCTATTTATTTAGATCTCGTGTCCTTTCCTTATTTCCTTGGTTGTTATTGGATCATATTACACCTATTTATAGTAGTATATAAAATTATGTTTAGTGTTTTATTTGCACTTTCAACATCACTCCATTGATAGTCTCCTTGCATGGAGCTATTCTGGTGAAGCTCAGTGTCAGTTATTTTTTAGTTCTATGATCAAGCAGTGGATTCAGACCACAATGCATACCAAACTTCTTCAACATTGTACGGGTTTTTGGAGCTGAGCTTCTTAGGATATCTTGCAGTGAGATTTTTCTCTCTCTACTTTGTTATTACTAGTTTTGGGTACCTTGTGGTGTCCAATTTTCCCAGTTATTGTACGTGGGTACCTCATCATGCCTTGTTTCCGGGACCCACATTATTTTTACCCACCTAATCTATACTTATGGGAGGGTGTTAGTGTAAGTTATTATTTATCCTTTTATTTATTTATTAGGATAATTCTTACACTTGTGTTATCCCTACACTTTTTGGGTTAGCTTGCTTAGGTTTAGTAGTTGTCTGGAGTTAGCTTACTAGTTGTATTGAGTTAGCTTCTTAGTTATGTGGAGTTAGCTTACTAGTCTTCTGGAGTTAACTTAACTACAAATATCAGTTAGTGATATTTCTTCACCATTGATTTAGGTAGTAGTTACACTTCCCTCCTCCTATATGTACATATTTCTTATTGAGTAATTAAAGTCATTGTATTGTAATGTATTGAGCATCATGGATTGTGATGGATTTCCATATATGGTAATTTAGCTCTTCTATTTTGCAAATTTAATGTGGTGTGCTATTATTATTTGAGATCGTGGATTAGAATAATCTTCTTATCATTCCTTTCAAATAAAGGTTAGAGATGTAAATTATTAAAATGTGCATTAATCACAATTACTCTTTGAATGCAGGATGTGGAGCGCCAACGGTTAGTGGAGAGCTGAGCTAGAAAGGTTAAGTGTATTCATCCCTTCTTACAGATATTAAATTTTTAGAACTCCCCATTGCATTTATTTAATATGTAAAATTAAAATCCCATTCCTGATGAATTTATTAAGGGTGTAAAATCAAATCTCATGAGGTGAAGTGGGAGATAATGAGTAATAGTTAAAAGATAAATGGAATATGTCACATTTTTTGAGAAGGAAATTAGGCATAAGCATTCATGATGATAGGACGGGAACCGTGCGAAGAATTGAACCTTTCCATCCCAATTAAGTACTATCAAACTTTTTCACCGCCATTGTTGAGCTTACTCAATGCCATTAGGAGCTCAAAATATAGTTCAAACTTCCACTACTGATGTTTCAGACAATTGCTCTGTTTCCTTCACATTAGACTTCACCATTTTGGTGTAATTTCATCCAGATTTGTCTAAGCTATGGAGAAGAAGAAGAAATCAGAACCAAAGTCTATCCTACAAAATGTTGTCATCTCCTAAGTCTTCCATAATCCAGGTTGGTTAGAATTTATTCGAAAGTTTGAGGGTTTTGATGAAGATTTAGTTGATGAATTCCTGTTGAATTTTGGGGTGACATTATTTCCAATAGGAGGTAAGATAATTGAGATAAAAAACCCCATTATTGCCACAATATCTGGTCTCTTAGATTTTGGGCTCAAAATTGTAACTAATGCCCTGCTTAAGGACTTGATGCCCCTGTTTCATGATGTAGGGGAAGATCTACCAAAAATAATCCTCATTCCCCATGGTATTCAAAAAGGTGTTAAGAGGAATATTTTTCTGGGTCACTGGAAGGAAATTTCCACATGGGTGAACAAATATTTTATCTGTGATGGACAACCATTTGTGCTAGGATGAGACACATTTAAAATTATCACTCATTTTAAGGACCAGAAAAACCCTAAACTTGAATTTTATCTTCCAAAATATCTTGCATATGATGTCATTAAAGTGGGTCAGAAATACAAGAATGGAAGTGGTAAGGCTGTCCTAAAACACCAATGTATCATTTAGCTAATATGTACACATCAAGATTTTTGTAGGCCTAAGAGGAAGATAGAGAAGATAAGTGCAGGGGAGAGTTCTAAACAAAAGAAAATAAAAAAAGAACCACCTCCCAGTGTTTAGCCTAAGCTTGAATCGACTCCTCAGCCTTCAAATGTGGCTATGGAAGCATCTGCAAATAAGGATGCCTAGCCCTCTGCGCCTCAAGATTCCAAGGAAAAAATTACCTTATCAACCTCTGCTGCTATGACATTAAGACCGAAAAGGTCTTGTACATCAAAGAAACCTGAAGTTTATCGGCTTGCATTTTTTAGTGAGGGTTCAACCTTAATTTTGGAAGAGATTGTTGAGGCTTGTACTTTATTTGCTCCTAGTGAACCATTGAAAGATGATGAATTTACGAAAACCATTCCCAAAGAATAGTGCCATAAAAATGATATGCCAGACATTGCTGAAGCTTTGGAAATTGCGTCTGTAGCTCCCAAAATACCTATAGGAACGAAAACCTATACTAGAGCTCTAGAAACTGTCGCAAGGGAGGTTGGTCATCTGGAATCACATGAAGATGCAGTCTTAAAGAACTATCAAGATGAAATTGATGCTTTGAAGAAGAAATTAAAAGGTATGGAAGATACTCAGTTGTCTATTCAAAATGAATTTGTTCAGCGAACTATTGAGAAATAACTATCTTGAAAATAGAAGTTGATAGTTTAAAAAGACAAGAATATTGGGTTACAAGCATGGAATGATTTTTCTTCTCGTTGTGACCAACTATCTCTTCAGAATAAGGAATTGGTCTAGGAAAATAAGAAACTTAAGGAAGAGGTTGAGTCGGGATTAAATGCAAAGAAGAAATTACAATTAGTTGTTGAGTCTATTTTTCCTCTTGCTTTCAAACTTCTACCTTGTAGGAATCCCTCTTCAGTTTACAATTTATTTCTTCAAGAAAAATTTTATGCATGAAAATTACAGAGGATATGTTGTGGAGTGCCCCATGAGGCTTTAGATGGAATTTTGTTTTTAGAAATTTATCAAGAGAGTACTCCAGGTTTTACAGAATTTTTTAGGTGAATACTACCTTCATAACATGTTCATTTTTAATGTCCTTGATTTCTTTATCAATTTGTCTGTGGGGGAGTTCCAATTAAAATATTTTCAATCATTGATCAGGAACCATATTGTATGGGGTGAGAAAACATATATTTTTAATCAAACAACCAAGACTGTTGGTTTCTATATAAGGCATACCCACCACAATGACATCTTCATGAAAAATGATTTCAGGTCTCTATATTATCAAGCTGGAATTAGAAAGAATACTTCAGAGATATTAGCCAGATGTGTTCAAGACTTTGAAATTTATTGCCAACAGAATTTTGGTGATGCTCTGAAAGCTTGTGACAAAATGTGGGGACACTTTGATCTTACCATTGAAAAGAAGGGAAGTGATCTCTCCACAAAACCTCAGTTGGAGTATGAGGATGGGTGATTCACTTGTTGTAATCATTCGGAAGTTGGCAGAAAAGGGTGTAAAAAATACAATAATGAATGGGTTGGCATGCAAGTAAGACCTCCCCTTGTTCTCAGTCCCATGACCACTTAGCAGAATAATGTTGCCTAATCTCATGATAGTTTTAAAGCATGTGGGAAAATTTTATATTGGAAACTCAGGGGTGCAAAGGAACAAAGAAACAATATGCAGACCAATTCGAGGAGTATGATATGGAAAAGCAACTTGGATAAAGAGTAGGACATAAATGAGTTTGCATATGGACATGAAAAAGGTAAAGAGAATGAGAGATGATGAGTGCATAAATTGCCTTATTATATCATCCATATGTCTATTGATTTACTCCTAAATGTGTTAATTAATGTATGGGGGATGTTCTAGATAGTTGTATTCTAAACAAGATTGATGCATTTTCCTTATCTTGTCTAAAGTGAACTAATGACCTTAGGAATTCCCACTAACTTCCTTTATGAGTAATGCAATGATGTGTGCAGGTTGATAAAGTGCATTCTCTGTCAATTTTGAGAAAGTCATAGTCAAGAAGACCAAGTATTTTTCCATCATGTCATTTTAGAGGATTTTCTCATAACAAACTACAAACAAGGACCTTGCTTTTTAGCAATATTACAATATTTCATTTTTATTGAACGAGTTAGTTAGTTAGTTAAATTTGTTTCCTATAATTGTGACATGTTTTGTAACTAATTGTGTCTATAAGATACCTTCTTGAAACTATTTCATAGTTAGTAGTTTTCAATATAATTTTTATATACCAGTTGACATTTATCATGATGAAGCACGTTCAGAAATTATTTGAATCATTATAATCTATATGTTGTTTTGAATATCCATTTGTGTTAAATACTTCAATCCCGAAGGAGAGAAAGGACCCACTCAACTAAGGAGATTGGAGGGTTGATGTTTTGTGTATGATCATTATTACTGATAAGTTTTAAGTTCCAGCACTTTGATTTGAATGGTCATTTGAATACAGTTTTACATTTCCTTGCTTTATTTTATTTCCTTACTGTAATTTCAATTCGTGTGAGTATTTTAATTCAGTGAAGCATTTCCTTTGAAATATTTTTTTATTACAACAACGTTGTTTTAGTAGATTAAATGTATTTCCTAAATTTTTTCTTAATTGCTTTCAGTAGTTTAGAACTATATTACTTTCCATAGTGTAGAAGATAAATAGGAGAGAAATATAAACTGAAACCACCCAAATAGAACCACCACAACAAATGTGTTAAATACAACTTCATTGTACACAGCCTAGGCCGCATCATTGGTTTTAGAACGTCACCAAAAATTGAATCTATTGGTTAAATGATTGGAAATTACAATGACCCATCAATCACCTGATATGATTGTATTTACATGTATCAAGAGGACAAGAAGTAAATTGATGAAATATGCATCAAAGGGTTATCAATATTTCATGATCTTAAAATTTAGAACCATATCAAAAATTAAGGTAATATTCCTGCCAAAAATATCAATGTCCATGGCATGGGAAATCTCAACAAGAAAGTCAAAGATTTCCTTGAGTGATATAACTTCATGCTTAGATTTCAGAAATTTAAACTTATAGTGTTTCAAAAATCACAAGAAAAATGGAAGACTGTTTTCAAACGGGTTAAGCAGACAATCATGGACTACATACAATAGGTGTATATATCATTATAAAGGTAAAACTAGATATAGACATTGTTATTTCCAAAACTCTATTTAACATGCATTCTTAAAGCTTTCTAAGGAGTAAAGTTCAAATCAACAAGGAAAATGAATGAAGAAGAATGCAAGAGAAAATAACCATATCTTCATCAAATAATCCCTATAAGGGGATTCATTTCCAAAACTAAGAAAATGAATTTGAGAAACATTGCAGAAGTTCCAAACAAAGAAGCAATGCAATGTATTTAATAGAATTTTTTTTTTTCTGATTACAAATAATAGTTAGACTATTGGGAAGGCGGGGCTATAACAGTAAGGAAGCCAATATCTTTCCAACTATGTAATCATGATTTGTGTACTTTGATCAAGGCCTAATACACAAAATTGGCCATAAAGCAAGCATGTATTGTTGTTTCTGCAAGTGTGAAATAATAATCCACTACTACATAGAAAAGAACAAAACTAATATCTTAATCATTGAAAAACCATTGCTTCTGTAGAAGTTTTGACTTCTAATAATTGAAACTGTTAGTTTTTCAATTGCTAATGGTAGCTATACTGAATCATATGCATTAATCTGCATACAAGTATAAGCTCACCATTTGACTTATTTCCATAAGAACAGGGGAATTAGAGAAAAATATTTTTTTATATTAAGATAATAAAGGAAGAGACGGTCATTAAATAAATGCAAATAGTTCTTCTTCCTTAGGTTAATTGCTTGAATTTTGTAAGTACTTTCCTAATTTCTTGCACTAAAAAATGAGACATAACTAATTTGTTGAACGTAACCCACTGCTAGTGTTAATCTCCAAACTGATGGAAAAAATCTGACTGCTTATGTGCCTTGAGATTGTCCAACAATATTCATGAAATACATGTCATTATATAATGTACATTTCACATTTTTTTGTTGAAGAATTTTGTTCAGTTACTTTTACTGTAGCATTCTCTCACTCTTGTTTTAGGAGATAGTATGTTTAAATCATGTCATTTTCTAAATGAAGTGATATTAATGACGTTTTGTAAATTATCAGGGTAAAATTGGTTGATTTCAGAAATACATGTGTTTTTTAATATTTTCTCTATTCATGATATAAATGATGAGTTTGTTGTGGCATGGTCAAATATTTGTAGATAACCTCTTGGAAAACACATTAGTATTGACATAGGTATTAGGAAACCACAAACTTTACAACAATGCATACAAAAAAATTTGAATAACAAAATAAAAATTTACATAGATAGAGATAAATGAAATATACAAAATACTAAACATGCAAGAAAAGAATACCAAATTTACATGGTAAAATCCCAACCGATTGCTTATAGAAACATCCATGGTGTAACATATTAAGATTTTATCAAATCAAGATGAACATATTACATGCAAACTTGTTATGAGAAACTTTAAATCTCCACAAAAATATATATACCTAATTGACAAAGTATAGTTAGGATTCCTCCTAAAATTAGAGTGGAAAATGTCATTAATATTTTCCTTCCTAAAAATAGAATTTGGCTGAATTCGTCTTTATAGAAACAAGGGATCAACTCCTTAATTTTTGCTTCAGGGTCTCCTCCGCCACTCCCCTTAGACCCCTATACAACATGAGTTTGGGGGGAAATCTTACCCACACCCCCCTTTGAGAAGTGAGGTACAAACCGAGCCACAAAGGGATCTAAAGGTTAACTTTTTTGACACATATCTAACAATATCCACCTTGAAAAGAAATAATCTTGATAATTTTTTATGGCATGATTGAATATTTGTAGATAAACTCCTAGAAAACACATTAGTTTTGGTATATGTAGATGTAGAAGAAAAATAATCCTACAACTTTTCATTTTGAAATTCATTTCAGTTAGGAAATTTTAGTGTCGTCCACATCTGAAGGGGAAGTTAACCACCCTATTCATTAAAAAAACATTTCATATTAGCATGAATAGTGCATAGGAAGTGTACCGAGCTCACTACCAAAACTGATGTGGACAACCTCGACAATGGAAAAACATGTCCTTAATTTTTCCATTGCATATTAAATTGAATGAAGGAAATTTTCGATTCGTCCACGGGAAAAGTAACATAAAGAAGGATTCAGAGGTCAATCATTAACTAAAATTTAGACAAGGAGTATGAAAGTAGTAATCCTAGCTAATTTAATTAGGAGGACTAAAACGCTATATGAATGAAGTAAATAAAATAGAGAAAATGTAAATGGAAGTGCTAGTAAATTATTCAAAGTGAAATGAAACCCTAAATGTGCAAGAGAAGGGAAATAAATAGCCTAGTTAATTTGTAGAGATTGTCGCAAGTCTGAATACATAATCAAGAAGTGGAGATGAATACTCAGGGGCTCTGGGAAGGGTAGATCTGGGTATTCTGAGTAGTCTGAGGCACTCGGAAGTTTACTGGGGTGCCCTGGTCTACAATCTTGGTGCTCTGAATACAGTAGATGCTCAAAACCTGAAACTGTTAGGGTCGTATGTTTTCTTTGAATGCTTCCTTATTTTCGTACTAGATCTCATGGATGAGGTGAATGATGACCTATAAAACAAAAGTTTAGTGGGGTCAGAATGACATCAAATGTCAAATTTATGGTCTTATCATTGAGCGTTGCACTACATTATGGAGTACTGTCAGAACAACGTGACACGTGCCCCAATGATGATACAGGTCTCTTCGCAAGGTGTTCGGGATCTAGAAAAGCTCTACAAGTGTGCATTAACATCCTGCATGCCCTGTTTAGCCCCCACGTGCTTTATTTTTCCTTTTCCCCTCTTTCCTTAGCCTCTTTCTCTTCAGTGACGAAACCGCCGCCCTGCCTGGGCGGTGGTCTCGTGACCGCCACCCTGAACAGGCGGCGGTCCTGTAACCGCCGCCCTGCTCAGGGCGGCGGTCCTTTACGCATTTTCCAGAAAGCTCTTTTAACATGACTCACGTAAATTCAACATTTTACCAGCTTTCTTTCACCGCCATAAGCTTGCATTTATGATTCTGGTTCCCTGGAATAGTGTTTTGCCATTGTTTATAGTTTAAGAGTTCTATTTGGCTTTTACCTTGGGTAAATGCAAATGCTATAAATAGTTGGCTTGTGCTCAAGAAAATGGCCCCTCATTCACTTCTCATCTTCTCATTTGCAATAATTCATTCTTTTATTTTGCTTAGGATTCATAGTTTAGTTCATTGCATGCTTAGTTAGCATTGTTTTACTGTTGGTAAGCCACAAATCCATCTTGTGCAAGCAGTGCTGTTGTTTCATCCAATCCATTGGAGTAGAATAGCTTAGGAAGCCATTAAAGTTGCAGGTTTTGCTCCTCAAACAGGATAGTTTCAGGTTCTGGATGCTTTATGTTGCATGACTCGCAATAGATCCCGCTAGGAATTGCATAAGCCAAGCTCTGTACTCTTGCGCTATCCCTCTCCTACTCGCATTATATTCAGTCTGTATTTGAGCTACCTTTATCCCAATATCTACTTCTGTTGATGCTAGCATTACACACTTTTCTGGATCCACGTGAACACGAAGGAACGAGGAGATCACACTGAGGGGACAAGATCACACACACCATCGGATTCGCCACTGTTCTGCAGAATCCAGGTTCTAGCTTTCAAAGTTCTAGTTAGAATCATATCAAATAGAGTAGTTAATTGCTTTATTTCAGTAAATTCTATTCTCGATATTGCCAGGGAAGCTGTGGGGATTGATAGTTTCTGAGAAACTATGATTCACTCCTCACTTCTGAGGTAGGATCGAGAATCTTGCAAATAGATTAGATGAGCTATTTTATTGTTTAGAATAGATCTACAAATTACAAAGACAAATAGCTACACTCGGTTATTTTGTTTGTTTTAAATTATTATTTTAGTTGTCTTTCTAGATATTTTAAATAGCTATTTTCTTAAATTCGTAAAGTTCATCAGAAAAACACAAAAAAATAGAGAAAACATATATGCTATAGATACACTTCACATAGTTAAATTTCATTTTGTTACAGTTAATTTACTTTGTTACTTTTGTATGACAATCACGGGACCTAGAGAGCCCAGGGAATACATATTCGAGCCAATCATGCCCCAACCCAATCTCATCACGGCAATAACTGATATAGATCAAAATCTTAGGATTCAAGTCTTCCGAACAACGGTAAGCTTGCAACAAATCAATTCTCAGTTGAGCGGACTAAACATAGAAGACGACCAAGCACACACGTTTTGGTCAAATCAACCGAACTACAGATTACCCTAGGCAAACATTCATATGACTGTAGAAGGGTTCGAAAGAGAACAAACCTTTGGTTGTGATCCTTTGGTCCCACAGCCAGATGCAGGAGACACTCTTCTAGATATAGATACCAGCCTAAGAATCCAGGTTGCACGAACACCTGTAGGGTATTCTGAGAAAATCACACAGTTATTGATCCTAAATATAGAAGCTGAGAAAGCATACGATTACTGGATATTAGGGATTAGGACTTGATTTCACGCATGACCATAACAGGTCCACAACGACTAAGAGTCTACGGTTGTGACCCACAAATCCCGCAGCCCAACGAATCCACAGGAGAATTAGACATAGACACTGGCCTACGCACACTAGTATTCCAGTCTACTCCACTTCCACCTATCATCATCGAACAATTATCCTTGCTAGACACAACAGCTAACAAAGCTAGAGAGTTCTGGACTAGGCCAGAGAACCGTCCATAGAATTGGCTACATTTACCATCCACCATATGACCCTGTCCGGAGAAATACACGAAACTATCCCGGGTCATTTTCCACGTATTCCACAACCCATAGATCGAATCACGCCAGAGCTCGATATTGATTGGAGCCTTCGAGCAGTCATCCTTGCTGACCGATCTATCACACCAGCCCAAGTTAGGAGGGCTTTCTTTGCTTTAGATTCGCAAGTTCCGTTAGTGCGCATTGAAGACATTAGATTGCCTAACTAGTTTGTCTGTATCTCACACATATTCCATCCCCACCGGCTGTCTCGGCACGACCTCGGGAGGTCGGGTGCGAGGAAGAGTCACTTGTAGATTCCCACGCTCTCTTGTCACTTTTTCGTCGTACAAAATTGGTGAACCCGACGTGAAATAAACAAAATTAGTGAAGCTGACGTGAACTTCCTACTTTCTAGTTCGGAGTCATAGTATTACGTGTTCTTCCAAGTTTAGTATACTTTTCATCATCCACCTCATTGGCTTTCACCTTCGCTCCTTCCCATTATTCTGCGGGTATTCATATACCCCCCGAATATGTCAGGATTCGATGCATATGGCAGACCCCTCTTGGGTCTTGAGGCATACTACGCCCAACAGAATAGACAATCATCACCCTCGCTCTCAGTGTGGGGCGACAACTATTCAACTAGTCAGTTGTCAACACAAACTCCAAGGATCAGATATAGCTCGTCCTTCCAAACAGAGGAGTTGGAACAACTCGCTCAAACACAAAAACAGAGCCTTCAGGCTCGAACAATATGACGTTCACCGGAGAATCTGGTTCATCTCCTCAGGTACTACTTAGACCACAAATTAGTAGACAATCAGACTCATACCAAGGTTTAGACGATGAATATTCGGTACGTTATGCCAGGAACGACCAACGTTCTCGAGGTATGTATCCACCTGTAGGAGGTTTACAACCACAACCCGAGGTCTCTTTTCAAGAAAATACCTCTATGCCACTGCATATAGGAAATACTCTCAGAGAAACTTGGCAAGATAGCGATCAGTTCATAGCAGGATATCACATGCCTATACAAAACCATGGTATACAACAAACGCCACCAAGGCAGAATATCGTGACTTCACCAAATGAAGTCATTTCAACTCTAATAGAAAAGGTTAGAGGGTTAGAACTTGCCCAAGCAAGTCAAAATTCACAATTCATGCAAGCAGGGAGTTCCAATCCTCCACACCATCCTAGCCAAGTGGATCTCCTCACAGGAGTAGGCACATTAGGCATGACTCCTCAGTATTCACAACAAATGCCAACTAGACCCACCATCTCTAGCACTGTTCCTCCCGGTCTAGTACAGAACAATCCATTCCTGGATAGTACCCCGTCATACTTAAACATATACTCCAAATCACCACAAGGGGATATGTTCTCCTCTCCCGACATTTTTTCTCAAACACAGGGGCTTCCTTATGCCCCTGCCAATGCATACGCTGCGCCATATCAACAACCCATCCCACCACCGCTCCCTCAACAGGCACCATCAATGGTCGAAACATATGCGATAGGGACTTACTCAGAATATTTGAAAGAACCCTTGGATTTCACCATACGAAGCGTCATGCTTCCAAGACCTCTTCCCGATTTGCCCAAATACAAAGGAGAGGGAGATCCAAACGCGCATATCAAAGCTTACGCTACAGCCATTCGAGAACTACTCCCATGGGATGGGGTTGTTGCTAAAATATTCCCAAAAACCTTGGAAGGCATCGCTCTCGATTGGTATTATAGAATACCTGAGGCTTCCATCCATTCATTCAAACAACTCGTTTCAGAGTTCATCAAGGCCTTCGACATGAACAAACTATTAAGAACAGGAATCAGGGAGTTCTTACACATCAAACAAGAACACAACGAATCTGTCGCCCATTTCATCCAAAGGTGGCGTACAGTCCTTTATTCCTCGGCAAGTGCTCCAAACATGGATCAAATGGAACTATGTGATTTATTCCTTCATTCACTTAGCAGAGAAGTGAAGGAAGAAGTCCAGAAGTTCCCATTACGAACTTACGATGAAGTACTAGAGAGTGCTCTTCGAATAGATCAAGCAGCAATTGATAGTGGTCGCAAAACATATGGAGCAAACGGGAGGTTAATCACCCCCAATCAGAACACTACAACTTATCCCACTACCACGAACGTCAATCAAGGACCTAAAATCCTTAACAAAAATCGGGGTGTAACAACAGATGGAGTAACCGACCAGCCTAAAAAGGTAAATGTTGTCAATACTCCATCACAAATAAACAACCAACGAAACAACAACTTTACCCCGACAGTCAATGCAGTGGATTTTAATCATCCACAACAACAACAACAACAACAACAACAACAACAACAACAACAACAACGGTGAAATCCCATACAGGGTCCAAGCCAAAATTCAACTAGGTACCAAAACCAGAATTCAAACCAAAGACAACAAACGCAAAATTTTAATAGACAACGGTTTGATCAAAATTTTGGGCCACAATACACATCAAATCAACAAACTAGGAATTACAATCCTAATTCATACTGTGGTTTCCACAAAATTCGGGGCCATGACACTAGAACGTGCCGTGACTACAATAAATTCATGCAACGCTTGCCAGATGAACAAAAACAACTTTTTATGGATATGTTCTTAGCAGATCCTACATCACCAACGTCAAATACCTTTTCAGGGGCAGTTTCCCCTCAAAACGCACCCCTGAAGATCTTTAATGATCCACTCCCAAATCACGATAACAACAGGCTAAATCCAACTGGGACGAACAAGGGTGCAATGACAGGAAACAATGATCATGAAGCCTCGACCTCGCTAAATCCATTAGTTGCGCCGCAACTAGGAAGTCAACCACGACCTAAGGTAGTCGGTTTAGTAGAGTTAGACGCTGAGCTACCCATCGAAGCTATAACAAGGACGCGAGAGTATTTCTCTCAGCCAAGTCCAAGCCACCTGCCAGAGGCAGATGACATCCAACAAATCGTAGTAAAACCTGTGGGAGCCTATGATTTGATTAACGACCTAACAAAAACCTTCTCGCACATTTCATTCTTAGACTTACTAAAGAACTCTCCTGCCCACAGGGCTGCTCTTTTAGAAGCATTAGGTTTAGGTCATCTAATTAACATCACTCCACCACCTGAAACACAGGTAAATCATGTGGACTTTGATGTTCATCCTCCAGGGCAGGCAGATAGGGATGTCGAATTCATATTCGAGATAAACAAAATGCCGACAGATGCTGAGATCGCACGCCGAGGTGATCCAGCCTTACATTTGCAAGTATGGGTTTATAACAACTATGTAAAGCGTGCAATGGTTGACGATGGGGCGGCAGTTAACATAGTCCCCTTCTCTTTCCTCCAAAAGCTAGGGTATGGAGAAACCAATTGCTCCACAACTCGAAATACACTAAGGGGCTATGATAGTCTTAAAGCCACCTCGGTTGGAACTATAATATTACCGGTCACCTTAGGACCCAAAACCATCTTGACTGAGTTTTATATTATAGATCGGGAAACTAACTATAATATGATCCTCGGCCGACCTTGGATACACCGCATGAAGGCAATCCCTTCTACACTATTTCAAGAAGTAAGGTTTTTACATTTAGGAAAGGTATTCGTGGCCAAAGGTGATCCAAAACCATTTGATGTACACCTAGCTGACTTAAAGAAAAGACCAGGCGTACACTCGGAGTTTGAACTCCCAACAAATCAACTTAATAAACCTACCGACGCAAAAACAAATGAAAAGTTGGTACCTACGACAGATCTTGAAGCTATGAGCCTAGCCAAAGTAACCCCAACCCCTAAAGATGAGGCTAACACTGTAGAAGCAGTATCATTAAGAACTACTGCAAAAATCGTTGAACTGCTAGAAAATGATCTACCAATATTCTTACCATTCGATTCAGTAGGCATAGGATATCCCCTAGGCATTGGCTCTCTTCCAGCAGAGGATCTCTGTATGGTGGAAGTAGAATATGCAAACACAACAGATATCCCAGCATCCATATTCCCAGTCAAATATTGGACACTCCATTTTGATGGAGCTAGATGCCGTTACGGAGTGGGGGCAGGTGTAATCTTCACTTCCCCTGAAGGAAAAGTCTTACCTTTTGCCTTTAAACTAAATTTCGAGTGCACAAACAATGGCGCTGAGTACGAAGCCCTCCTCCTTGGCCTCATCTTAGCTAAAAGAATTGGTGTTGATAACATCAGAGTCTTAGGAGACTCACAATTGGTAGCAAACCAAGTCTCAGAGATATATGAAACCAAAGCCGAGCATTTACAACTTTACAAAAAAGTTGTATTAGATTTAAGCAAGGAATTTGACTTCATATCAATTGAAGCAATCCCGCGAGAGGAAAATCTTCTCGCTGATTCAATAGCAACTTCCGCATCACGTTTTACTCCAAGCAATAAGTTAGAGGATACCCGTTTCATGGTATCCCTTCGTGATGAACCATTGATAAAGACAATGACAAATTCTCTTTTAAACAGAAATGAATCTACTATCCTAGACCATGTTGATAGTGATATGGCCACTTTGGATTACTTAAACGCCTATGCGGCACTACATCTCTCCTATCATATGATAGATTTGTCCTTAATCCCACATTCGTCTTCCTACTTCGGAAATCCCATGGTGGATCTTCCCTCACAAATGGAACCTAGCATATGCACAGTAGAAAATGGGGATGATTTGGATTTACCTCCAGCGCCACCTGAGTTTGAAGAGGGTAACACCTCTTTGATCGAAGAAACAATTGATATTAACATCGGAACGGAAGACGAACCAAGGATATTGAAATTAGGGTCCTCGTTAACCCCAGAGGAAGTAGAAATACACACTCGGATCCTCAAAGAACATCAGAAGGCATTTGCATTTAATTATAAGGAAATGACAGGGGTTGCACCCCACATCGCGGTGCACAACCTCGTCACTAAATCTGATGCAAAGCCAGTTAAACAAAAATCGAGACCCATGAAACCCAAGGTAGCTCTCATGGTAAAAGAGGAGGTAATAAAACTCCTCCAAGTAGGATTTATCAAGCCAGTCGATTACTCCCAATGGGTGTCTAACATCGTTCCCGTTCTCAAGAAGAATGGAAAGATACGCATCTGCATAGATTTCCGAGACATCAACAAAGCGTGTCCTAAAGACGACTTCCCGTTGCCATCCATTGATGTCATTGTTGATGCAACAGCTGGGTTTGAACTTTTGTCTCTCATGGATGGATTCTCGGGATACAATCAAATTAAAATATCTGAACAAGATCAAGCTAAAACCACGTTTATAACTCCCTGGGGAACTTATTGCTATGTTGTCATGCCATTTGGTCTCAAGAATGCTGGTGCTACATACCAGCGAGCTATGACATATATATTTCACGATTTAATTCATAAAATCATGGAATCCTACGTAGATGACTTGTTGGCTAAGGCCAAGAAGCGTTGTGACCATCCGGAAATACTCCGCATCATTCTCTCACGGCTGATAGAGTACGGAGTCACGCTAAATCCAGAAAAGTGCGTCTTTGGAGTAACAGGAGGGAAGCTCCTAGGTTACATCATATCGTCACGAGGGATAGATGTTGACCCAACCAAAATTCGGGCTGTCCTCGAAATGGTTCCACCTTCGGATGAATCTGGAATCAGGTCATTCCTCGGAAAGCTGGGTGCAATCCGGAGATTCATCCCGGACTTAAGTTTTGCCATACATCCAATCAACAATTTACTCAAGAAAGATTATAGCATTGATTGGACTGAAGACTGCAATGAAGCTTTTGATGCAGTTAAGCATTTCCTGTTATCACCACCTACGCTAATGCCACCTAAGCTAGATCACCCGTTAATTTTATATTCACGAGCAACCAATGTCTCGCTGGCCTGCATGCTAGCTCAAGAAGACGATGACAAGAGAGAACGCGTGATTTATTTCATTAGCCGAACGCTGCTCGACTATGAAACACGTTATACCCAAGCAGAACGAGAATGCCTCGCCATAGTTTTTGCAACCAAACGCCTAAGACATTATATGCTAAATCAAGAAACAAGGGTCATGGTAAAAACGGACCATTTACGAACTTTCCTCACACAAGGGTCCTTGTCTAAAAAGGCTGGACGTTTTATAACCTTAATGGGGGAATTCAAATTAACATTCATAAATCAGAAGTCGGTTAAAGGACAAATCATCGCAGATTGGTTAGCTGATAACCCATTAGATGGAGGCGATCTAGTAGATTTAGATTTTCCAGATGAGTGCGTATACTACATCGAAACCCGACCCTCTATCTCTGAGTGTCCCTGGTACACTGATATCATTAATTATATCATGGACCATACGTATCCAGAAGGAGCTACACCACAACAAAGAAGGTGGTTACGTATTATCGTAGCTAAATACATCATTATAGAGCAAGTGCTCTATCGGAAAGCGTTCGATGGAATGCTCCTAAGATGTGTCGACACGGAAGAATCCAAGAAGATTCTCCATGAATCCCACAGTGGAATGTGTGGAGGCCACTTCGGTGGTCATGCCACCGCTCGTAAAATACATCGAATGGGCTATTTCTGGCCTACTCTAGAACACGACGCAGTAGAGTTCGTACGCAGGTGTCATAAGTGCCAAGAATTCTCCCATGAGATCCATATGCCGGCACAAGCTCTGCAACCAATCGCTACTCCATGGCCCTTTTCTACATGGGGCCTAGATTTAATAGGGAAATTCTCTCCCTCGTCCACAGACGGCCATAATTTTATAATCACGGCCACCGAATATTTTACCAAATGGGTAGAGGCTATGCCTCTTACTACTGTACCTGGTTCTGTAATCGCCAAGTTCATTTTAAACCAAATCATTTGTAGGTACGGTATCCCGCAAATCATTATCTCCGATAATGGAACTTCTTTTAAGAATGAAGAGGTTCGCGAGCTATGCAATAAATTTAAAATAAGCCATCATACGGCTTCCTTGTATTACCCTCAAGCCAATGGACAGGCTGAAGCGACGAATAAAACACTAAAAGCCATTCTCCTTAAAACGGTGAAAGAAAACAAACGAGATTGGCACTTGAAGTTATATCCGGCCTTATGGGCCCACCGAACCTCAATAAAAACACCAACGGGAGCAACTCCTTTTTCACTAGTATTCGGGGCAGAGGCAGTTCTCCCACTCGAGGTTGAAATACCCAGTCTCCGCATTTCATTACAAGGGATTCTGGATGAAGACGCTTACAGAGAAGCACGTCTTTCCCAACTAGAAAGCCTAGATGAAACTAGGTTAGATGCTGAACAGTGACATAGAGTCTATGCTGACCGGATGTGCCGGAAATATAACAAGAAAATCTATGAGCATGACATATATGAAGGTGATCTCGTTCTAAGACTAGACAGCCGGATCGACAAGAAGACCGGCGAAGGAAGGAAATTCCGGCCTAAATGGTTAGGTCCATACCGAGTCATGAAAGACTATGGGAATGGTGCATACCTCTTATGTACGCTAGAAGGTGAGGAATTTGGTGAAACAGTCAATTCCCTACACCTCAAGCATTTTTACGCGTAAGCAGCTAGCACTACTTATATATATATATATATATATATATATATATATATATATATATCTACATTGCATCTTCATATAGATTAGGATCATATTGTCCGCTTGTTCATACACAAATGGTGATTAAGGAATCTATTCTCAAAGCAATTCATTACAAACTCATGATGTTGTTGGCATAAACTCTTTAATCATACTTCTCCATTTTCATGATATCATCAAATTATCTCAGAATCATTTTATCAAATAAAGCTAGACATGGCAAAGTCTTAACGGTAACCATACCAAGATCTGCAAGTTTATTCTCACTTTTGATTTCTTCTTAGGGTAGGTGTCTTGCCTATGGTCTGTTCTAGAAGCTTCATGGTGTCACATCTATCCCATATGTATATCTCTTTGGAAATAAACACATACTGACATTTTACTCAAATAAACAAGTCAAACATTGATCAAACAGAAAATTTTAATTTTACACATTTCCTTGCCCCACCAACCTTTGGTGATGAGCTTGCGTCTCTTACTAGTGACGTAGGGTTGGGAAAGGATGGGAATGCCCTTACTCACCTATACTTTGCCCACGGTGATAAACCCACGCTTCTTACTAGTAGCATGGGGCAAAGTGTAGGGGGTCCTCTTGACAAATAAATGCAAAAAGTCATACACAAACAATTCAAACTTTGAAACTTTGAGTCAAAAACAAATGAATCAGATGTTCAAAGTCCCAAGAGAGTTAAAATCCTAAAAACCCAGATTTTGTCTACTATGTGGCCATCTACGGGTCTAAGTCTGGATAAACCGCAAAGCAAGTTGCATCCAAAACTATGAAGTCACTCGAGTAGAGTAGACTTGTGGTGTCCTAATTTGGTTCCACCAAAGCTTTGTCTGTCTTTCATCACTATCATTTCACTACACCTCATAACTTGCGCCCTTCCCAACTCTTGGTGATAAGCCCTCGCATCTTACTAGTTGCGTGGAGTTGGGGGTAGGGGCAGGTTTATCTGTTCATCATACCGGTTTGTTTTCATCACTTTGCCAAAACAAACATGAAGTATCCAAAATTGCTTACAGAAACTAAGATTCAAAATCACATTATATCTACATCATCATATATCAGCATCATGAAACACAAAAGGAAAGTAAAACACTTGCATCATTTGTTCACCATTGCATATATTCTAAAAGAAACATATAAACGTACATCATAGCATACATGAGGAAACTGGAAATAGAAAGAAAGCCATGAATGCCAAGATTTTGATCCAGAACGAATGCATATATATAAATAATCAATGTTTATATACAATGCCATCATGCACTAAGCATGGTCAAAATGCTCAAAGAGCCCGGGATATACAAAAGAATATATAGTACAAAATCTACGAGAGCCAAGTGGCTTCTCAATCCCTACGGGACCCCTCTGAAGGTGCACGCCCACGCCTAGGACTCCGGCTACGCCGGCGCTCTGAATGCACAGAGGGCTCAGGATCCCGAGGGGCAGCCGCAGTCTCACCACGAGAATGGCTCCTCATCAAGCGCTCAGCCGTCCTGTACCCCGCTAGCTCGGTGCGAAGGGTCGATACCATCCTGGCCACATGCCAGACTGGAGCAAAGACGTCGGTATGTCTGCCGGCTCCTGAAGGCTCCCCAGCGTCCACGGACAGCTCTGCGCGGGTCCTCTCCATGGGGATCATCAGGGTATCAGTACATACCCTGCGGATCAAGTCCCGCCACTCATCGGCGGTCTCTGCAAACCAAGGAGAAAACAAATTAGAAACCAAACAAGAAATTAAAAGATACAAGATAGCAACTAAAATGATCTTAAGTTAAACAAACACTAGAGAGGGGAGAAGGTAACTTACTCGGATCACCAGGCCTCCAATATGGGTTTATGGGATCAGCGCCTGCCACGGATGTTGTTGCCGACTGAGGGGCTGCTCCTGTGGCTGGAGCAACGTAACACCCCACAACAGACTCATCCTCCCCATGGCCCTGGGAGAGTGGCTCCTCTGAAACCAGAGTCACCCTCTCTGCACTCTGCTCGGCCCTCTCCGCCTGCATGATATCCTGGGTATCATGCCACTCAGGATCACTGTCCTCGGTCTCCTCCTCTGTCTCCCCCCCGTAAACTCCTCAGACTCGGAGTCTACCTCAATGGGGTCATCGCTGCTATGGGCAGGACCCGCGGCAATCTGAAGTAAAGGTGCCTGAGGCGCACCGGCTCTCCCTCTGGCACGAACTATCCTCCTGGCTGCAATAGGAATGCCAGGAGTAACCACTGTCCAACCCCGGCCTCTAGGCCCCCCTCTGGCCTCTCGGACTGATCTATATACTGGCGCCACTGGGGGAAGCATACCCATGTATGGTAGGCCAAACTGCTGAGGAACTCAGCCAAAGGGGTGCATCTCCACTCGCCCCACTCTGTCAATAAGCTGCCCTGTCGTGGAGCAGGAGATCAAGGTAAGAGCCTCCTCGCCCCATATGCCTGCCATAGTCTGGTATGGTGTGGCCTCCATGTCGGCAGTAGTCAGGGAGGCAACTGGCTGATGAGGTGCTCTAAGCACCGACATGTCTGTCCATCTGGCTGCCCTCACAGCTCCAGGATCTGCCACCTCCACACCCCTGCCATAAGGGATGAAATGCTCATAGACCCAACTCATGACTAGAGTCGGGTGGCTCAATGACTGCCCCTGTAAACGGACCACCCTGTATAAGTCATGGTAGGTGGTCCCAAGAATGTCTGCTCCCCAGGCATATATCCGACCGTGCCCCTCTATCTGTGCAATAATGGGGGACCAGCAGTATAATAATGTATCTCCTCCCTTGTCCCCGATCAGTCTCGAGGCAAGGATCCCCATGATGGCCTGGCGAAGTAGGGGGATGGGCAAAGAAGGAATAGATCGAACCCTCACCCCCTTCTTCAACCCCGTGGAGATGACTGCATCTCCCATATATGTGGCCCACTGTGCAATCTGTGCCCGTGAGCCTGCTGTCTCTAGGGTGAGTCGTCTCCCGATGATCGGGACCCCCAGAATGCGATAGACATCCTCCAGTGTAATAGTCCACTCACCGCGGACCCCTGGCAATCGGAAGGTGTTCCGATCTGCATCCCAGTATGAGAACAAGTCACAAAGGATGTGACTAGATGGTGTAACGTGGGGCACGCGTGAAATGCGTAGTATCCCAGCCCGCTGAAGAGTGTCCTCCTCATCCTGTGAGAGGGCATCTAGTACCCCTGGGAGCCAATCACACTCCCTCTCTCGACTCCACCGGATATACTCCTCTCTCACCTGCATACACCCAAAAACACACAAAACAAAGCAAGTTAGCATCCAAGTAATACTAGAAAAATCATGAAAGCACGTAGAAATGCTAAAAATACAAACACAATCTCAAAAAGAGGTTCCTTTTGCATTCTGTGCAAAACCGCCGCCCTGAGCAGGGGGGCGGTTTTGTAACCGCCGCCTTAAGGGCGGCGGTCGTGTAACCGCCGCCCTGAACAGGGCGGCGGTCATGTAACCGCCGCCCTGGGCAGGGCGGCGGTCGTGGTCTGAAAACCCACGCGGGTTTTTAAATTTAAAAAGCCTAAAAAACGTAAAAAATGACCATTTTACCTAAAAACAAAGCCTACCCAGTAGGCGCCCCCCCTAGGTGGACCTTTCAACACTGACATTTTCAAAAATTACCCCCCCATGACAAAGTATTTAGCATTTCAAATTTAAGGGGGTAAAAAGGATAAACTGAAGAAAACTAACCTGTGATCTCACGGGTCGATGTGCCGCACGTGGAGGCATGATCACTATCTCGTCGCGGACGTTTTGACTCTACTCACGCAAGAAACCGTCACCGTGGGTCCCAGAGCTCAAAATCAATCAAATCGACTTGCGCAAATGAATAGGAAAATGGGCCCACTTTCATATATATAGCACTCTGATTCGTTTTAAATGACTTTTTCACAGGTTTGGAGCGCTGACGGAGGTAAGTTCCTATCCCCGCACAAATGGTACGTTCTCATTCCCTATTATTTTAGCGTTTATTTTTCAAACTATTGTGTCTATCTACACTTGAGTTCTCTTTTCATTTTGTAGGTAACGGGAATTTTGGATGGCGTCATTTCAACACACGGATGTATCAGGTATAACTTCTAACTTCCCATTTCGGGACCGCCATACTCGGACCCACCGTTTTACGCC
The DNA here is from genome assembly GCA_019776745.2 of Taxus chinensis. Lineage (NCBI taxonomy): Eukaryota > Viridiplantae > Streptophyta > Pinopsida > Cupressales > Taxaceae > Taxus > Taxus chinensis. The sequence continues at coordinate 58,989,372 of CM034152.1, read as the reverse complement.
TCTTCATGGCTAAAATGCTTCTCCGAGGGGGCAATATGTACGTACCCAAAATTGTAAGCTACTGTACTGCCAGAACAACGTGACACGTGCCCCAATGATGATACAGGTCTCCTCGCAAGGTGTTCGGGATCCAGAAAAGCTCTCCAAGTGTGCGTTAACATCCCGCATGCCCCGCTTAGCCCCCGCGTGCTTTATTTTTCCTTTTCCCCTCTTTTCTTAGCCTTTTTCTCTTCAGTGACGAAACCGCCGCCCTGCCTGGGCGGCGGTCTCGTGACCGCCGCCCTGAACAGGGCGGCGGTCCTATAACCGCCGCCCTGCTCAGGGCGGCGGTCCTTTACGCATTTTCCAGAAAGCTCTTTTAACACGACTCACGTAAATTCAACATTTTACCAGCTTTCTTTCACCGCCATAAGCTTGCATTTATGATTCTGGTTCCCTGGAATAGTGTTTTGCCATTGTTTATAGTTTAAGAGTTCTATTTGGCTTTTACCTTGGGTAAATGCAAATGCTATAAATAGATGGCTTGTGCTCAAGCAAATGGCCCCTCATTCACTTCTCATCTTCTCATTTTCAGTAATTCAGTCTTTTATTTTGCTTAGGATTCATAGTTTAGTTCGTTACATGCTTAGTTAGCATTGTTTTACTGTTGGTAAGCCACATATCCATCTTGTGCAAGCAGTGTTGTTATTTCATCCAATCCATTGGAGTAGAATAGCTTAGGAAGCCATTAAAGTTGCAGGTTTTGCTCCTCAAACAGGATAGTTTCAGGTTCTGGATGCTTTATGTTGCATGACTCGCAATAGATCCCGCTAGGAATTGCATAAGCCAAGCTCTGTACTCTTGCGCTATCCCTCTCCTACTCGCATTGTATTCAGTGTGTATTCTGAGCTGCCTTTATCCCAATATCTACTTCTGTTGATGCTAGCATTACACGCTTTTCTGGATCCACGTGAACACGAAAGAACGAGGAGATCACACTGAGGGGACAAGATCACACACACCATCGGATTCGCCACTGTTCTGCAGAATCCAGGTTCTAGCTTTCAAAGTTCTAGTTAGAATCATATCAAATAGAGTAGTTAATTGCTTTATTTCAGTAAATTCTATTCTCGATATTGCCAGGGAAGCTGTGGGGATTGATAGTTTCTGAGAAACTATGATTCACTCCTCACTTCTGAGGTAGGATCGAGAATCTTGCAAATAGATTAGATGAGCTATTTTATTGTTTAGAATAGATCTACAAATTACACAGACAAATAGCTACACTCGGTTATTTTGTTTGTTTTAAATTATTATTTTAGTTGTCTTTCTAGATATTTTAAATAGCTGTTTTCTTAAATTCGTAAAGTTCATCAGAAAAACACAAAAAAATAGAGAAAACATATATGCTATAGATACACTTCACATAGTTAAATTTCATTTTGTTACAGTTAATTTACTTTGTTACTTTTGTATGACAATCACGGGACCTAGAGAGCCCAGGGAATACATATTCGAGCCAATCGTGCCCCAGCCCAATCTCATCACGGCAATAACTGATATAGATCAAAATCTTAGGATTCAAGTCTTCCGAACAACGGTAAGCTTGCAACAAATCAATTCTCAGTTGAGCGGACTAAACATAGAAGACGACCAAGCACACACGTTTTGGTCGAATCAACCGAACTACAGATTACCCTAGGCAAACATTCATATGACTGTAGAAGGGTTCGAAAGAGAACAAACCTTTGGTTGTGATCCTTTGGTCCCACAGCCAGATGCAGGAGACACTCTTCTAGATATAGATACCAGCCTAAGAATCCAGGTTGCACGAACACCTGTAGGGTATTCTGAGAAAATCACACAGTTATTGATCCTAAATATAGAAGCTGAGAAAGCATACGATTACTGGATATTAGGGATTAGGACTTGATTTCACGCATGACCATAACAGGTCCACAACGACTAAGAGTCTACGGTTGTGACCCACAAATCCCGCAGCCCAACGAATCCACAGGAGAATTAGACATAGACACTGGCCTACGCACACTAGTATTCCAGTCTACTCCACTTCCACCTATCATCATCGAACAATTATCCTTGCTAGACACAACAGCTAACAAAGCTAGAGAGTTCTGGACTAGGCCAGAGAACCGTCCATAGAATTGACTACATTTACCATCCACCATATGACCCTGTCCGGAGAAATACACGAAACTATCCCGGGTCATTTTCCACGTATTCCACAACCCATAGATCGAATCACGCCAGAGCTCGATATTGATTGGAGCCTTCGAGCAGTCATCCTTGCTGACCGATCTATCACACCAGCCCAAGTTAGGAGGGCTTTCTTTGCTTTAGATTCACAAGTTCCGTTAGTGCGCATTGAAGACATTAGATTGCCTAACTAGTTTGTCTGTATCTCACACATATTCCATCCCCACCGGCTGTCTCGGCACGACCTCGGGAGGTCGGGTGCGAGGAAGAGTCACTTGTAGATTCCCACGCTCGCTTGTCAGGTGAGTAGAAATCTTGGTAACATAAAGTAGATAGATATGTGTACCTAATAACCATGTAGAGTATAGAAGAAGACATGTTGATGGATTAGACTCAAGCGTAGAATGACAAAAAGAAAAATTTGCAGGAGCGTGGATTCTAAAGATGAAAAATATGTATTAAAAGTGATGAGAGTGCACCTAGGATGGAACACATGTAAAGATGTTGTTGTGTGTAGTGTACCTACATAGTTAGTATGGAAAGTACCTCCATGGTGTGTTGTCATTGCCGTTGTTGCTGTTGATGTTACCCATAATTCGACTACTTGTTTCTCATATGATAGACTTGCAAGGAGACAATGATCAAGTAGTCAAATATGCATGTATGTAAAAATAATGTGTAAAATACACAAATGTAAAATATGTGAGAATAGAAAGTGTAAATAGAAAAATGGAACATGTGCACCCAATCCATGTCAAGAAAAAGGGTGTATAAGGATATACTGTAGTGTTGTTAGTTTTTTGGGTGATCTCATGCCACCCTAGTTGAAGAAGTATAGGGAGGAACCATGTTGTATCCTCCAACCTTTAACCACTTCTACTAAAATTTTGAAAGAGATCTCTATACTGTTCTAGTTTTTTGGGCAATATGATGCCACTAGACATAGAAATGTAGAGAGGCACACCCACTGTAACCCTTGAGCCTGTTACCACTCCGCAAAATTACCAAAGGAAACCATGTCCTGTTAAGGATTTTGTGTATGGAGATTGTAGATTGGTCTTAACTCACTAGCGATGTGTGAATCGATATAGATACGATGTGTTAGTAGAAACCGTCAATGATGCCCCCCTCTTTAGGGGTGCATGTGATGACCCTGGAAGGAGAATGCGGCCCCAAAAGAGGACCAACCACATTCTGACCTATAGAACTCTACCTTGTAGGGGGGAAAGGGAAACACTTGGTAGATACCAAGGCGCGCAAAAAAGGAGATGGCTAACCAACACAAGTGTTAGTATGAACACATGCATGTAAATAAGACAAGTGTAAAATATGTAGACAATGTAAAAACTACAAAAAAATTAGTGTAAACACACAAGAAAACAAGTAGACCCCATAAAGTGGGTTTCAAACATGGGACAACACTCATGATGTTGCAATACACATAAGGCCATCATGGCCGCAAACAATAGTCAAGTGTGCACACAAGAAAAGGGAAAATCCCACAAACAATGGCAAACAACACAAACACGTAAAATTAAACATGTAGTCCTGAGAAACAAGTGGTATACATGGAACACTTGTTAATATGTCAGAGTGATAAACAATATGTCAAAGTAAGTAGAAGAAAGTAGTAAAAGATGCTAAGTAAAAAATGAAGCAATAACACCTGGATCAGATGAATGTGGATGCCCCCAGTGATGGTATAGGAAGGGTAGAAGGTGAGCATCCATGTCACGTGTAGAGTCATGTATCTGTGATCACAATAAACAAAAGTGTGAACACACATGTGTGTATGATAATGACATATAGGAAATAAATCTAACATGTGTAGTAGAATGAGCATGCAAAACATTAGTAAGCAAGAGTAAACTCTACCAAGAAAATATAGTATGATGTGGATGGATGGAATGGATTGTAATATGGAATGATAGAAGCATTGTGCCCCACGAGTGGATGGAATATGTATACAGTGAGGTTCATTTTGTTTCCCCCATCAACAGTCAAAAATGAATCGTAAACGAGAGTGCGTCATTGGGAAACGACCCAGCTGTGTTGGTTGTATCTAGCGCGCTATGATGAATATGTGTATGGGATGGTGAAATAAGACATGGGGAGAATATGTGCGTGAACCCTATAGCCGAAGCTTATATCAAGACTTTTTTGATAGGAGGAAAGATGATTTATCCCTAAGCATATATTACTATAGAAGGAGTGTATGGGAATGAGATATATGGAATGATGTGTGTGGACCCTGCAACCTAAGCGTATACCATGACTTGTTGAATGCATGAGTGATAATTTATCCCTAATAATATATCACAAGAGAATGGGTGGATGGTGAGAAGTTATATAAAAATATGTGCATGGAAGCTATAGCCTAAGTGTATACCACAACTTGTTGGAATGGAAGAGTGATGATTTATCCCTAGGTGTATATCACTATAAGATGAAAGAATGGAAGGTGGCGTATACCACTATGTGATGAATAAGGTGAGGGTGGTGATTTAGCCTTAAGCATATACCACTATGGTATGTGATGATGTGGGTGAGGATATAGCCTACAACGTGGGTCATCCGAGGAATGTGATATGATGATATGTTGCATGTAGGTAAGGTCCATTTGATTTGGTAAACCCTTGGTAGTCGAGTACGTACCCAGGAACTAGATTGCATCATAGGGTGGGAAGTGCAGGTCGTATAAAACAAGAGAGTGTAGACAACCAAGGTATGTGAATGTGTAGTGTATGAAATGTAATGTACAATGTGTAGTGGGTATGGAATGTAATGGAATATGTGGGTCAATAGAAATATAATGTGTATGGATGATAGATAAAACTAGACCCAAGTATAAGAAAATCTAGTGTAACATGTAGAATAGGTAAGATGTATGAATGCAATATGGGTGTGTAGGATGTATATGTAGTGTGGGAGATACTATGATAGGTGTAGGTATAATATGTGATGGTAAAAAGATAAATATAGACTCATATACAATGTGACCTAGTGTAAATGTAGAATGAGAGGATGGAATGCAAAACCAAGCTCATAGACAATGATGACCAATGTAGTGTGTGCCATGAAGATATAATGTAGGATGATAGAATGTAAATGTATAGGTCCTATAGTGCAGTGTGTGGTGTTCAGGGTAATGGTAATGTAGTGCCCACTCCTCTTCGACACTTATTATATTTTTATTTCAATTATGGTTGACTATAGACATGGATATGATTGTATCATTTTGGTTTAGCATGATGTTAGATGATAGAGATATTCTGACTATTGATGGATTGTGATTCATAGTATGATTTGTGTAGATTCTTAGAGGCATAGAGAGACATTTTTATATTGATGATGATGATGTGTTGTTAGCATATATATACTCACATTAAGAATTCCTGTTGTGTTGACTATGATTTAGCATTTTAACTAATCTCATGATCTTGTTGATATTGATAAAAAGATAGAATTGAGATGTTGGAATTTTAGAAAAATGATAGCATTTTTTAGTTGAGATGATGATTTAGCTATATGAGAATGGTTATTGATTTGTGTGCATATATTTTATCTTTGATGTTTTTGATGCGGCCATAAGGCCGAATGAGTTATTGTGTGATTTTACAGGAAATTATATCACAACAATCAAAAGGGGGATTGGAGACCAACCATAGCGAAACACTAGATGGATACAATGAAGGTCATCTTGGAAACTTGTGTAATGTTGTTGTTTCACATTAATTTGTTAGGGGGTTCCCATGGGGGGATGACCTCAAATTATGACTATGGGCTATGTGTGCAATTCTTTTCCTTTTATTTTATTTTGTGGAGTATGTGATGTAATTTATTTAATTATTTTTGATTAATATGCATTTATTAAGTAATTTAATCATGTTATTAAGTTATTTGGGGATCTTACAAAAGGGGATATTTATTAGAGTATTTGGTCATTTGATTTTGATTGAGTGCAAGTGAATTTGAGTGTTGTACACTCTATCTTACCTTGGAATTTTGGATTTGGGCTTAAGGGCCATTTTTGGAGGCTTGTGGGACAAGCTAAGGTTTTCCCACACCTCTTAATTTCTTACACCAAACCCTACCTATGGATTGGGGGGTCAAAAATAGACCCCATTATGTGTTTTGTAAGACAAAAAGTGAAATTTATTGCACTTTTCTTACATGGGTTTTAAATTATGTCCTTAGGGAGTGTGGGTTTGGATTGTGTGTGTAAGAGGCTTGTAATTCCTCTCAACCACCAATTTATTTTGCATTTGGGTTGAGGTTTGACTTGTGATGTGGAGTTGATGATAAGTGATGTGGCATGCTACATGGAGCCACCTCACCCTCCTCTTCTATTTTTCTATATATGTTAGTTTATTTGTTTGTTTGGGGGTTACTTCATTTTCATTAGTGCTCTTGTATTTTTGAATTTGGAGAGTTTTGGTGTGCTTATTTAATTTTTGGAGCTTGTTGGAGTTGGATTGAGCTTGGTGTGTTATTATTTTGTCAAGTTCTACCATGGAAAGGTAGGAACTGCACCCTTGTTTTAATTGTTTCCTTTTATATGTGCATATTTGTATGCAAGTGAATGGTTTGTATGCTTGTTGAGATATTGGGTATAATGCCTAAGTATGGTGTAGGAGAAGGCTATGAGGATCTTATATGTAGGGAGGAATAAGATTTTACTTCATGTTTTGGGAGGGAGTTTGGGTTGGGTGCCCCACCTTTAATAAGAAAATGTTTGCATTTCTTACTTGGATCTTTTGAGGGAGACATAAGAGATTGTAAGGAGACATAAGAGAATGTGGGAGGAATAAGAGGATATTGAGGGAGGCATAAGAGTTGTGTAGGGGTTTTGAGTTTTGTTTTGGAGGGATTTAAGGTGGGCACCTAATCCCATTGGGAGACATAAGTGATCTCCCCATAGATCCTTGCTCCATTGGCTTTACATTTTCAAGCCTTGTGTATTTTGATAAGTTGCATTCTTGTGGTTGTATCTTGTGTTGAATGTGTATGAAATGGTTGTGAACATCTATGTATTGTAATGTGGAATATTTTTGATAGCTGTCATGAGTTGGATCCATCTTTTATTTCATTATGGTTGGGGTTCAGGGACCAATGAGGAGGATAGGATTCTTCTCCTTATTGAATTATTGGTTGGGTGGAGAGTGTTGCCTCTCCCCCATTTTTATTGTTGTGATTAAAGTGAAGAAATGGCAGAGCTCTTGTTGAAGAATTGGTACTTGGAGCATTTTTTGAAGTAAAAAATAAACCCTTCATTGTAGAAAAGTTTCTTATAATTCCAATTTAAGGTGGCAGAGTAGTAGACTTGTATTTAAAAGAAAAGTTGCTTTACAAGTTTTATTTATCAAGTTGTAATAGCATATTCGAAGGAAGTTCATTAAAGGATGTGTCTTTCCTTTCTCTTCAAATTATTTTTATGTAAAGGAATGAATTAAATGGATAACATGTTTAATTTTTACTTTGTGTTGAAAGAGAAGAAAGTTACAAATCTTAATATTTTGATCACAATGTGGATTGGGAGGTTGTCATAGCCTTATTTTGGGTTGAAACAATTAAACACTCTTTGGTTTTGATATAATTAAAGTTAAATTTATCCTTTGATATCTATGTTTTTTTATACATTCATCTTTAAAGTTTTCTGGCCTACACAGTGACCTACATCGACGAGTCTTAACCGGCATCAGTGTACTCAGTATTGACATCAGTCACTATTTAATATTGTTGTCTTTAAAATGTTAACTCCAAGTTTAGTTATCAACTTAAATGATATCATGAATCGCACAAAAACCTTATATTTAATGAATATTTTTTGGGAGTGTCATTTAGATAAGTGTGGATTAAAAAATGTTGAAGATATGTTAAAATTTATAAAATAGACTCATCTAACAGTAACCGGCATCGGCGACTGAACCGCCGTCGGCATTCCTATGACCGACATCGGTCACTGGATACTGCACCAATTTCATTTCTGTAAACTTGACAGTCATTTTTTGTGCCCTTGTTTATGTCAGATGCCTCTGAGACTGTTATGCTTTCTTAAAACTAAATAAGAAGTTTCTCTTGGAATTAATTTCTTGCCCCTTGCACTTAAAAAAATATTCTAAAAACTTATCATTAACATAGGAATTGGCGCCGGTAGTGGAACTGATGTCGGTAGCACACTGGTTACCACAGTTGGTCAAGAGACCACCGTCTGTCACTTGTGCATGGATTTTTTTAAAAAGATATGTATTTCCAGCCAAATCATAGGCTCTTATGAATCTAGACTTCACCTAAATGTAGATCCATCCTATGAGGGCCGTGTATGCTTGTTTGGACCCATAATCCAACCTGTATATAGGGATTTAAATACATTAAACTCTTGATCTACAAAATTAGGGTTTTCCCCATTAATGAAAATAAAAAAGGGAGAACTAATCAACTATAGATCTTAAACCAGATCTAGGATAGATGCTTGCATTGTAATAAATAAATAAGAATACATGATTAAATTTAAGATTCAACTATTCTAAAGGAGGAGTCAAATGGATGAAATCCCCTTCTTCTTGCACAATGGATCTAGGAAGAATCCTTCATGATTTTCCCTTGATCTATGGCATCCACTCCTTCAAACTGTAAACCAAAGAAAAATAAATGAATGAACTTAGGGTAAGATATTCTTACGAAGACTCCTTGAATGATGATTGGGGTTTCTTTAGGGCAAATCTAATCTTGCACGGTTCTTATTGATTTAATCCAAAGGTTAAGAATCAACCCTACATTTGTTAGGTGAGAATATCCATATCATGGTTGTAAATTTTAAATAAATCAAATGTATGTGTAAAGAGGTGAATGGGGTCACTTAGGGCCCTAGTGTGTTAAGTTACAAATGTAACCCTTCTAGTAGATTTTAGTGATTAATTCAACGGACTTTAAATAAAATAATTTAAGAGAACTAAAGTAACTAAGGATAAGGTTTATTAAATGTGGATTTTATGTTAGTTCCCAATAGGGAAACTATTTAACGTAATAAGAGAAATTAATGGACACTTATCCAGATATGATAATTAAATTGATATTGGAATTGGATTAAGAATAATTAATTAACAATCTAGACTAGATCTATCCTATGAAATGTAACTTTGCTAGTAGAAATTAATTAAACATATTTTAAGGTTTGACATCCTTGTAACTTAAAACAAAAAAAAAAAAAATTTGTCGCAAATAATTGTTTAAGGATTTATGTGGTTTTGGAATGTCAAAATTGTGGGCACTGGATCTATCAAATGAGGTGAATGATGACCTGCAAAACAAAAGGTTACCACCTAGACAATCCAAATGAATGCATCACAAAATTGTCACTACTAACATAACTAAAAGATATAAAATAAATGCATTCACATTAAAACAATACATACTTCTTTAGATCTTACTAATCAATACCCATAACCCTACAAATCATTGACTTAACAACTCCATCATCCCGCCTTTACCAAGAAAACATTCCCACAAATATTTTTAAGTGGATGTGACAACATCAAACACATACACTTGGGTGAGCCCAACACAATCAAACGCGCACATCTCCACATGATGCATGCCCCAGCCGTAATACGCTTTAGAACTCTACACAAAGCATTCATTTAAAATATCACTAAATTGTTGTTTTGTGTCATTTAAAATATTGCATTGGCGTACAGCTCTGACACAAAACAACAATTTAGTGATAATAAATATCTATATTTTTGGGTGTCTGCCAAAACCCAAAACACTATCTTGTGTTTTTATTGGTTTAAAAAATATATATATCTATATAATCAGGCTCGTATGGTCGGTATATATATCTATATAATCAGGGGCAACCCTCAACAAATCACCATCTAATATTAATCAGAACTATAGTCGAGACCATGTAAACGAACTATGCAGATCGGCCAGAACAAAAAACAACAGATTGTTATCCATCACCATATACCATGCGTTTTGCAGCCCTTCGATAGGATAATAAATATAGAAGTTTTAGCTGAAACGTTAAATGCACAGAGCTGAGCATGGAGGGCACTTCGTATTGTGTCTCTCTCTCTATATATACATATATATAATATTACTTGGAATTATCTTCCTTCGCCAGGATGTTGGAGCTATTTTCAGTTGAGCCAGTCTCTTTAGGTCCACTGGAATCCGAAATAGACACTTGAATACTGTGTCGATCACCATATTCCTCACTGAACTCTTGTGAAACTCCCAAACTGTTTGCATCATCATATTGCAGAGCCTCTTTGATGCCTGCCACAATTTCACTTGCGCTAGGTCTTGACGACGGCTCCGTTCCAACACATCTAATAGCTAACTTGGCGATGTGAACTATGGATTTCGGATCGTACAAGTTACCCAGTTTCTTGTCTACTATTTCAATGCTACTTTGCCAGAATCTTCAGCAACATCCACATATGGTGTCACCTGTGAACCCAAAATGGATGACTATTATTTATTTCAGTCCATAATTAATTCAAAATCCTTACAGAATTAAGAGATTTCTTACCCATCGAATAATATTTATTTCCTCCTCAGACAGTTTTGCATCTATAGGTCGCCTGCCGCATATGAGCTCTAACAAGACGACCCCAAAACTATATATATCGCTTTTCTCGGTCAACATCTGAGTGCTGAAGTACCTGTGATATAGGAAAAGAAATTACCCACTTCTAAATAAAATTTACGCTACTGATTATGCAAAGAGAGTTCAGCCAGATAATTACTCTGGATCGAGGTATCCAGCTGTTCCCTTCACAGTGGTAGTCACATGAGAAGCCTCCCCCTCAATTGTAATTCTTGAAAGACCGAAATCGGCCAGTTTTCCATTCAAGTTGGTAACATCTAGGAGAATTTTGCCGGTCTTTATATCTCTGTGTATTATTCTTGGGGTGCAAGCGACATGCAAATATTCCAGTCCTTGCAAAACAAAATTCAGATGATTACAATAAGCATATATATCCATAAAAATGGATGCACTTATACGAGAAAAAAGTACAAAAAAGCTTACCTTGTGCTGAATGCAAAGCTATTTTAAGCCTGCTTTTCCAATCTAGTTTTGGATGTTTCTCTTCATTAGTCCCTACAACATAGGGATTTATCTTTGGGTTACTAGGACTGGATTCTTGTGTTTAAAATGCAGTAACTGTAAATAAGTTTTCAAAAAAACAGACATTTACCGTAAAGGTGCTCCTTTAGGGAGCCTCCGGGCATGTACTCGTAGACAAGCATGAGGTCTCTTGATTCATTGCAATAACCCAACAAAGACACCAGGTTTTTATGATGGATTCTGGATAGAAGATCTATCTGTTCATTGAGAATAGTGAATGTAGACAGAGTAAACAGTGTTAAATTGTACTTAAATTTCTAAGCAAATCTAAAAATAACTGACAGCCATGGTTTTGCTATTTTTCTACATGCTTATTTGATAAGCGCAGCCCATTTACCTCGTTTAAAAACTCTGCAACTCCTTGTTTGGAGAAGGAAGAGAGCATCTTGACGGCTATTTCTTGTCCTTCCTGCAATCTACCACGAAATACAGAACCAAAGCCGCCGTGTCCAATCCTATGGCTAAAATTTTCAGTAGCTGCCAACATCTCATTGAGAGTAAAAGCACGGGATTTTGATGGATTCGGCACCATAACCATGGAGTACTCTGCAATGTATTTATTGGCAAGTTAAATTTATACGTAGTTATAGGAACATCTATACTGTATTATATCCGAGTACTAAACGAAAACATAATCCCTTACCTTCGCCATTGTCAAATATAAATCCTTTGTTCCCCGTTACGTTACATATACCTGTATGGACCGTCTTTTTTCGCATGACTTTCTTTCTGTAGATGATAATAATTAGAAACAAAATAAAAGTTATTATTGCTATCCCCCCTGCTATTACCTCTATTATTAGTCAACAACAAGTTTTGAGTAAGAGGGAGACGTCGAATTCAACTTTGGAATACGGAGGAACTGGTTTCCACCAGTATATCTGCACGATTTCAAAGCATTAGATATATTCAGTATTATGATCTCAGTGCACAAGAAACTCTGTACTGGATTTTTCTTTTTATTGATGGTTGCGAATGAAAACATGAATAAACTATTAAATTACGTGAAATGGAAGCCAGATAAAGTTTTACTGTAGAGTTGTAGAGGAACGTCACCACTGAAATTGTTGTTCCCTATGAATCTGTGACAAAGACATACGCAATGAGTATATAATCTGACGCTACTGCTGTGAATAAGATGCAAGGACAAAGGAACATCTTACAACTCTTTGAGATTAGGGAGTTGGGACAGCCAGATTGGAACTTTGCCACTCAAATTGTTATTTTGTAAATGCCTGCGCCACAACACAGTTAACTTTGTAGATGCAGTTTCAGCAAAAGCTTAGAAGTTGACTAGTTAATAACATAGATAAGGGTTGTGTGCTTCAAGATACATACAATCTCTCCAACTTTCTCAAGGTGGACAGATTTTGCAGAGGTCCTGTCAGAGAGTTATAGGCCAGTGATCTGATCCAATAAATGGGAGCGAGAATAGGTTAATAATCTCATATCTATTTCTGAATCTTAAAATCAGACCAGAGATTTGACGCCCGTGCCATTGTTTTAACTGTATTTTATACTCAGCCCATCGATGTTTGACGTGAAAAAATTTGGTAAAACTGGCATTATCATTATTAACACATTCAATATAAATATAAATGGAGTATTACATAAATATTTAAATAATATTTTTTTATTTTGTAAAATTTATTTGACACTTGTAAATACAACTAAAAATAATAATGTACTTTTTAAATTATTAAATAAAGAAAAGATATTTTAAAAAGTTGGACTGGATGTTTAAAACCTTTTTAACATCATAGATTTTTAGTTTGACACGTGGGGTCAGCCCTCAAATCTCATCCCTACTTCTAAATGTAGTCTATTTTCGGTTTCTTAAATTTCTTTGACATTATGTAATTACACCAAGAGGAGTTCCTACAATAAGAGTAAGGAGTGTAATGGCATGTGTTGATTCAAAAAGAAATAAAAATTTACCGACCAATATTTAATGGTTAAAATGATTTATTTATTTATAATGCCAGCCCAATATTTAATAAATAATCTATACCGATCCTATCCTATGAAATGTAACATTGTTGGTAGGAATTAATTAAACGTATATTAGGGTTTGACATCCTTGTAACCTTTTTAAAACAAAAAAAATTGCCGCAACTTTCCAGATAATTATTTAAGGATTAATGTGGTTTTTGAACGTCAAATTTGTGGGCATTATAGGTAATTCCTCAATAGTCCAGTATGAACTGAAGCACTAGGGTGCATCATCAGGTAACGAGGGTGTTCTGATATGTTGTGTGATATACTGATAGGAAAGAACACATAAACATATATGTAATGTGTGATGTAAGACTATGTAATTAGGGTAAAATAGGAGGGGGGGATGTGTAATTGCTATCCCCCCCAAGTTTATGATAACGCACATGCTATATAATAAATGATGTATAGGGGTGACGAAACATGATGGATATCATTTAGTTAATTATAAGTAAGAAATATTAAAGTATTATAGATGTGTCTATGTAGAGGTGGTGATGTAATAGAGAAATGTGAGATGAAATGAGGTTCTTCATGGTAAAAGACCCCTCAACAGTCATATAGGAACCCCAAGAATATGAGTGTGTCATCAGGAGGGTAGAGTAATAAGAGTCATCTACAAAAGGCCAAGTTTACACGTGGTATGACCATGTTGGACAAAGTATGTAGTAGAAGTGGGTGGTGGAAGTGAAAGTGAAAATGTATCATGAGCACCAGGAGGAGGATTAGTTGCTTTGAAAAAATTAATGGGTTGGAGTGTAGATTTGGGAAGAGGCCATGTTGTACTGAGTCTTAAGGGATATTTCTTAGGTTTGTTTGATAATGCAGTAGATGACCTAGCAAGAGTCGTTTGTGAACTAACTTTGATAGGTGGTGGACATTGTTGACTTGGGGAAACCATGGGTAATGTCTGACGTAGTACTTTCCTAATCGAAGAAGGTGTATGAGAAGCGGTATCATGATGCATAGTAAGGGGGGGAGAAAGAATATAAAAAATAGGAGAAGCTCTTGGTGAACTAGGAGAAGGATCACTATGCACAGGGGAGGAGTTGCCAATATCACTTATATAACGAAAAATAGAATGGAGATCTTCCACATAAAGATCAGGAGGAAGGGTACTAGTAACTACAGAAGCTTGTGTAGATGGATCTAGACTAATTGAAGGAGAGAGAGATTTAAGATTTCATGTGGGTATGACCTTTGGAAGGGGATGTTGTGAACGGAATGAAATAAGACCTTGACGCGTAAGACTTTGGATTAGGTCACGCAAAGTGTGGCAATATGGATGACCTGTATATTTTGTTGATTGACAAGATGAATAGTAATGAGTAGGTGGTAGAGTGATCAATTGACGATGAACAACATCTATAAAAATGTCATGTTGCTGATGAGTATGCTCAAATATGAGAGGTTTGGGAAATGGGACGTAGTGAGGTTCAACTAAATGACATGTAATGGAAATAGATTGAATAGGAGATGGCGAAGGAGAAAAAACATGTGATTGTGATGCATCCTTCAGTTGTTGGATTTTAGATATAAGGGATGTGATGGTGGATTCCATAGATTGAAGAGAGGATGTTTGCGATTGAGAAGCATCTTTAAGGTGTTGAATTTCAAATCCAAGGGATGTCATGTGGATTTGGAGGCTGCAGATTTATCTTGAAATAATCCATACAAGACTTGAAACTTATCTTGTAATGATGTATGTAAGGCTTGAATCGAGTCTAATAGTGGTTGGTTAGATATGGGTTCATCAATACTAGGGTCGACAAAGAAACTATGAAGTACAAAACTTAATTCGTGTGTTGATGTATTATCATCAAAATATGTGGTGTCTAGGGATTTTTAAAAAACAACCTGACAAGTGGGATGTCTCTTAAGTAAATCAGATAAAGAAACGTGATCCATGATAGAAGAAATAAAAGGATCCTAAGCGTGAAAGACATCGGGTTCACCAAAATGATTAACTAAAATTTGACCAAGGAGTAGGAAAGTAGTAATCTTATCTAATCTAATTAGGAGGACTAAAACGATGTATGAATGAAGTAAATAAAACAGAGCAAATGTAAATGGAAGTGCTAATAAACTATTGTAAGTGAAATGAAACCCTAAATGTGTAAAAGAAGGGAAATAAATAGTTTAGCTGATTCGCAGAGACTGTTGCAGGTTGTCACAGGTGTGAACACATAATTTGGAAGTGGAGACAAATACTCAGGGGCCCTATGAAGGACAAATCTAGGTATTTTTAGTAGTATGAGGTGCCTGGAAGTGTATTGGGTCACCCCAGGGTGCCATGGTCTGTAATCTAGGCGCTTTGAACACCGTACATGCTCAAAACTTTAAATTTTTAGGGTTGCAAGTTGTCTTTGAATGATTCCTATCTATCGCACTGGATCTGTCGGATGAAGTGAATGATAACCTAAAAAACAAAAGGTTATTGGGGTCGGACTGACCTCATCCACCAAACTTGTGATCTTATCATTGAGCACTGCACTACATTACAGAACATGATGTAGTTCTGGTGTGTGTGTGTGTGTGTGTGTGTGTGGTTCCCTAAGTGATCTCGCGCCAGTCACACTTTGTGAAGTAGCGAGAAATAATAGTTATACAAATGTAAGTAACATCATATGTGCATGGAATAGAATGGAATCCCTCCCCTATGAAGTGTGTGTGATGTAGATCTCCTAGCTTGAATGCATGGCACTATGTGGATGCAAGTGATGAAATGGATTCAACCTTAGATAGAGTGATAGTAGTGATAAGATGTAATGACCTAGGACATTTATTATGGTATTATAACTTTATATTTATAGGGCTCTCAAGCTTAATTTCATAAATTATCCTGACAAGGCCGATTGAGAAAAAGATAAGGATGACCAACAGCTAAAAGTGACCCAAAAAGAAGCAGAAGAGGTTGTGCATAGATCGGGGCACCCGGAATGGGACCAAGGCACCTTGAGGCACCCTAGTACAGGCTGGGACGCCTTGATTTCAGGCTACAATGTTAGAAAGGTCATGAAATGAGCTAATAGGTATAGGTAATTATGTGGGAAAGATGAAATAAGAGATAAGAAAAAGGTGTGAAAAGGTGGGATTAATTAGTACTTTGTACACTTGAGAACTGCCCAAATAGTAGTATAAGACCGGGCTAAATATTGTCTAATGTATAATATTTGTGTCTACAGTCAAAATGATATAATAAAATAACATAAACAAGGCAACTCAGTAGATAATGGTCAACGATTTCAATATTTACATTCTCTTCTACATTGTTTTAAAATGAAGCAAAAAAATGATTTTAACACCAATGAAATGGTAATCATTTTACAAGTTATGAACAATAATCTAAATAGTTTACAAGCTCCTCAGGAATTGTTGAATTAGAAGATGACAACAAAATGTAGCCATGACCATTTAACCTTAAAAAAAGAACAATATAACAACTGGTGGGAAGCAATTTAATGAGTTAACATTTTCTTACAATTTATGAACTAAAGGCATGAAAATAGGACTTCCCATGGGGATTTTAACCCTAGCAAATGAGAGAAATATCAACTGGCAACGAAAAATCTTCTATGTAATCATCCTTATCTTAAAGTCAAATAACCTAATGTGATCTAATTTGGTTTAAAATTTACTTTAGATCTGATTGGATCAAACACAAAAAAGAGTGTTTCTAGAAAAAGAAAGTAGACATCAATTTATTTAATGTTCATCCTCTTAAAATCAAATACTTTGTAGTAATCTAATTTGATTTTAATCCCTTACAACCAAGTAGGGAAAAGTATGAGTTGGATTTTAATTTTGACACACATGCTCAAATAAATATTATACAACTAGAAGAGGAATCCCAAAAAACCACAAAAAAATTCCAACTGCTACAATAGTATTTAGGAAAGGAAATATTGCAAAGCAAATAGAGATCATGAGGGTGAGTAAGGGTAACATGCCTGGACATCCCTAATTTTTGTTCTTCTTTTGAGCCTTTGTGGTTTCCCTTGGTTTATTGCCAAATCCCTTTTCATATTTATCCTGATGTTACAAGGAGAAAACTAGGTGGATATTGGGCAATGTTATGTTTCTTTAGCAATGCCACCATGTCCTAATCTGATGGAATATTGCTTACTCCATGAAATTCCCTATGTAGAAAAACACACAAAAAAATCTATGAATCTTTGTTGCACAATAGACATATGTAGAGCTTCAAAAGTTTTAAATTTCCCTATTTGAGCGCGATAACGTGATGGCTCGATGTGTTTCAACCTCTCACAGATCTTCTTAGCAAAACATAAAAGGAGAATTTAATAGCTCTTCGTGACATGTTCAGCTCAAAATCCAATCCATAAATATTAGTACCAAATTCTAGTAGCACATTTAATCTTATGGAAACAAATATTTTCAAACACATTAGAGAAAAATATTTTCAAACACAGCAAAAAAATGTCCAAACCCAACATTTCCACTTTACCTTTTGTAGAATTGGGTAATTCCAACCAAGGTATGTATGGAACAAAATAAAATGTGGATCTGCAAATACTTGGCCACAAAATCCTGAATATAAAATGTAATAGCTTCTCCTGCCTCCACTATCAAATGCGGCCTCATCAAGGAACACACACGAAGATTTCAAAATGCTTGGAACGAAAAATTAATGCATCAACGACTGTCAGGATGCTGAGATCTCTTGTGCTCCTTGAGGTTCTTTGTCAAAATAATGAAACCCCAAAAATATAGATGAAACAAAGTAGGAAAACAGGGTTAGAACCTTGTTTCCCACTGTCTAACACTAGACAATTACTCAGGTAGAATGAACCAGATATCACGATTTCCCCTAAAGCAAAACCCCCAATTCGGGAAGAAGAAACAATGGGGTACAAACATTGTCTCGGGGGCATAGATTCACAGAGAAGTGGAGCAAGTGATAGGGCCTGCACGCTGATCTGGGTAGAGGCCCAACTACCACACCTCCACATGCGAAAATTTGACTTCCTATCAAGATGTGAGACATACCAGTAGCTTACTTGCACTGCCGCTATGCTCTGGATGCGATTAGGGTTATGGATAAATTTCGGAGCAGAGAGATGAAAAATCAAATGCTTTGGTCAGGTGAGGGTGTTTTTGATAAAGCAAATCAATCATTAAAAATATTAAAAAGTTAAAAAATAGGGAATTTTGAGACAAAAGTATAATTGTCTCAAAATGATCCACTTTGTAGTAGTGTCATGTGATTGGATGTTCTGTTAGTTGGACTTGATCAATATTTTTTGGAATATCTACATGAATGGCTTGTTAATTTTGCGCAAATTCTCCTTACATTTATGAATGTTCTAACTAACCCACAAATATTAGGCCTGAAATTGCAAACAACAACTATTGACTTCCACAATATTGATCGACTAGTCCTTACGTTTTGAGATGTCTCTGAAATACGTTGCCTTGACGACTTCATGCACAATATGCACTTCTTCCTTCAAACGATTGAAAAAAAAGTCGTGCAGTTGTTTGAGAGTAGAGTTTCGCATTGGTTCCCTATACTGCTTTCCCCTCCCTTGCACTTCTCCTCCCTCAAACCCCTACTTTTGTGCAAGAAGAGCTGCAGTAAGACATCCAATGAAAAGGAGAAGCCATCATTCTTCATTGACCCCCGAGCCCTAACCACAATGCAATAAGAAATGTGTTTCAACTCATGACAACAATAGGCTTCCACAACACACATACAAATTCATATTTAAAACACAGTCCAGAACAAAACTGCAGTTTACAACCACATATAAAAGACAACAAACAACACTCAGGATTCCTCATGCAAGCCGAAGGAGTAAGAAACTATGGGGGATGTTGCTTATGCCTCCTAAGGGGAAATGGGTATCACCACCTGAGAACAAACCGCCAAAATATATCATTTCAAAACCCTGACATACCCTTATGCCTCCCCCAAGTACCCCTTATTCCTCCCATTTCCTTATGCCTCCCCAACCTCTTATGGCACCCCATAATGAGTAAATAAATGCAAGCTATTTATTTTGCAAGGTGGAACCCAAATCCCAAATCCCTCCACACTTATACCTCCCCATAACACTTATGTCTCCCCAAAAAATCCCCATAGTCTTCTCCTACACCTTTCCTAGGCCATCTACCCAACTGGCCAACGAATAAAACAACACATTCATACACTCAACCATTCACATAAGCATAAAAATGAAAGGAGAGCATAACAAGAACCAAACTCTTACCTCTCCATGATGGAGTTGTTCCAAGTTCAAAAACAACAAGCTTTATTCCAATGCAAGCAATCCAAAGTATCCTCCAAGCACAAGCATTCAACAATCTTCAAACCCCTCCAAAGCAAGAGCTCTCAAATAACAAAAAAAATTCACCCAAAATGAAGCATTCCAAGGTGAAGTAACCCCAAAAACAAGCATGGGAATTTGAATATATAGAAGAGGGAAGAGAAGAGGATGAGGTGAATCCATGTAGGATGCCACATCACACATCCTCAACTCCAACATCAAAGTCAACTTCATTCTCCAAGACATATTAAATAGGTGGGTGAATAATATGACATATAACTTACACACTCCAAAACAAGCCCACACTCCAAAGGACTAAACTTAAAACATGTAAGAAAAGTGCATTTAAAACTTATAACTTGACTTACAAAAAAAATGCATAGTGAAAGTCTAAATTCAACTCTCCAACCATAGGTATGGTTGGTAAATAAATATAAGAAGTATGGGACAAGTTTAACTTGTCCCACAAGCCTCCAAAATCAGCCTCCAAGGAAAAATTTGAATTTCCAAGAAGGTGGAATGTTTTATACTCTAAAATCTACTTACACATCACTTACACATCTCTTATAACACTTAAACCAAGACCAACAACTCTATTAATTACATTCTCATGACATAATTTTATTAAATAACTTAACAACATGATTACTCACATTATAAATCACAATTTAATTAAATAATGAAAAGGGAAAACACATCACTTAAAAAAACACATACAACATTAATAAAAGACCAAATGAAGAAAAACATAAAGTCCCTTGGTCACATTCAAAGATGATTCCCCCCATGGGAATCCCTAACAAAATCCAACACACACAAACAAATACAAGCTGCCATGGTGACCTTGTTGAATTCATCTAGAATTTCAATGTGGTTGGTCTCCAATCCCCCGATGTTTGTTGTGATATTTTTAACCTGCAAAATAAAAATACCTCCTTCGGCCTCGTGGCCACATCAGAACATCCAAAAATGAATATAAATATAATTCCAAAACCATATATACATATGAATCACAACATCATCAAGGAAACAACAATATCATTTGTAGTTTTATCAAAAACTATATGATCATCAAATTAATCCCCCTTTCTAGGTCTACTCAAAATATCCAAATATCATATGTCCGAACAACATCTACAATATAACCATGTCAAACAGTATATCAACATCCATATATAAAAAGTTTCCAATAATCATCATGCACCATATATGAATCAAAGTCCACAATAAACCATGATCTAACATCTAACATCATACTAAATAAAACTATAACAATGTCCATAATATAGTCAGCAGTATCAGGATTAATATCACAAGGTGTCGAAGGGAAGCGGGCACTACATTCCCCTCCCCTTAGACTTGACTTCCTCTTGGAATTCACTGGAACAGATGTGGAAATTGAACTCGTAGCAATGTAGCATCCTCCCATGTAGCTGTAGTCTCATCATATCTGTCCCACTGCACCCGGACCTGACCAATCTCTCTATCTCGAAGGCCCAGGGTCTTGCGATCTATAATGCAAACGGGCTCCACCATCACCTGCCCCTGATCCTACACCTGCAATGATGTCCAATCTAGCACATGAGAAGGATCTGCAACATATCTCCTAAGAAATGAAACATGAAACACATCATGGATGCGAGACAAGCTAGGTGGAAATGCTAGACGGTAGGCCAAAGGGCTGATACACTCCAAGATATCAAAAGGACCAACGAATCTAGGAGCTAACTTAGAACCTTTTCCATAACGGATAGGGCTCTTGTGTGGCCTGACACGAAGGAAACCCTTCATGCCCACATCAAAACTACGGTCGGTCCTATGCTGATCCACGTACTTCTTCTGCATGTCTTGTGCCTCCTGTAACCACTATTTGATCATAACCATCTGCTGCTCCATGTCTTGCAATAAAGCTCATCCTAGAGAAACCCTATCCTCTAACCTATCCCAACTAAGGGGTGTCCTGCACTCTCTACCATACAAAGCCTGCAAAGCGCCATGCGGCGGATCAGATCGGAGCACGAGGACATTGTATTCTTGTCGCCATAGCCGGCCCGCCGCGGTTTGCCTATGAATAGCCGCTCCCCCCCCCCCCCTTTGTCCGTGAGCCCCTCCTTGTTGTATTCCCCGCCCACCGCTCCCCCCCGTAGTCAGTCGCCTAGCATGCCTCTACAGGTTCCTCTGCGGTGCACTGCGCAAGATAAGACCCCCAGCCTTTTACCCCTATGTCTGCGTCTCCGGGGCGACAGGCCGTTCAGTCTGAACCCTTTGTGAGGCGGAGTACCCCGGAGTTGATACGAGCGCGGGCCGAGCAACAGAAGCACGAAGAGAGTGTTATTGTCTCCAAGTCGGTGCCATCTGTCATGGAGAGACGGCCCTCTAGTTTCCCACAGAGCCGTCTTCTGGATGGCACGATTAGCCGCAGCCTGGGCACCACCAGGCCATCTACCGGTAGCCCCGACTGCGCTACGCCTGGCTTCCCCATCTTTGCTCACTGTCTCTCGCGCCATCAGTAGGAACGAGCTATAGGTAGCATGCAATAAGAGTAGGGCGTCGGGAGTTACGAAACGGGCTCCAGAGCCAGATGGCGCGGGGTCGCTATATTTTTTATCGACGATGTGCCGCGAAGGAGGAAGGTTGGGCTGCGGCGGTGCCGTCGGCGTTGTAATATCAAATCGGTTATCAGCCCCTTCTATCGTTCCATGGAAATGTCGGTGTCCCACTTCCACTCCGGTATGCCTGGAGGAAAGAGAAGGCCACTTGGATGTCGATGCTCGACCTTCACTTTCTGGCACTCCAAACAGTGTGATACAAACTGAGTTACGTCTCTACGAAGTCCTCTTCAATGATACAACTATCTCAAGGTGGCGTGCATCTTCTTTACCCCGTGATGGGTTGAATAGGGTTTATGGTGTGCCTCTGTCAGAATATCCTTCATGAAGCCTCCATCTCTGGGAACATAAATCCGGCCTTTGTGCCTGAGAATACCATTTGCCCCTAAAGAAAAACCATCAAAATTCCCCTCAAGGGGTCTCTGAGACTCAATAGCTTCTCTAGCCGCAATGTAAAAATTATCAAGAGGAAGTTGCTGAAGAATCCTGCTCCGCAAATCTATGCCCACTGAAGTGGCCATAGCCACATGTATCCGTCTGCTAAGAGCGTCTGTAACCACATTCTCCTTCCCCTTCACATGCTTTATCTCCATATCATACTCACAAAGCAACTCCATCCAACACCGTTGAAAGAGTGAATTTGAAACATTGAAAAGATAAATTGAAGTACCAATTGAACTTGTGGGATAAAAATGATCCCAAGAAAACAAAAATACTTAAGGAATTTCCATAGAACCTTTCAATTCGGGCTCAAACAGTTTCACAGTCGTTGTTGTCAATTTGGAAAAATTTCGAAATGTAACTAAATCAAACAACTTAACCCTTGTAATCTATCCTAAAATCTTCCAAGAAAAAAAATAAAAAATCCTCCATGCCTTTTTGGCATGTTGAGAAGGAATTATGGCAAATTCAAACAAGTTTTATAAGTTGAACAGTCTAGTTCACATTTTAAGTGACAGAAAGACATTTTCTTAAAATTGACCCTTCAAAATTCATCAAAATTTAAATCTTAAGCTTCTTGTGCAAAGAGGACTTCTAAATTTTTCCAAAAAGTCCTCGTTTCCCAAAAATGGAGCTCCTAGTCGAAAGTTATGGCCTTCTGAAGTTCCACTTCATTTTGGCTTCAAAAATTTTCTAACTATCAAATTTAATTAATAAAATATTTTTGGGTGGACCCGCGGTCTAAATCCTTCCTTTTAGCACTTTTTTTCCCAAATCCTCTCAAGGCATGAAGTTCCCCACCGCTCCGCTGACCCGCAAACATTCTTGTTGATCAAAACAATCTAAGTTCAAAAAAAAAAAAATTGGGAAAAATTTCTACGTTTTCCCAGTGTCCCCGTAGGCTTGCAGCCAATCAGGTGCTATCATGTGGCTTAACGAGGCTCTGTCAGAGGCATGGAATCCTTTTTAACTTTGGTACTTGTGAAATTAAAATTTGGAAACTTTTCCTAGTTTTCTCCACGGCCCCGTCGGCCCTTCACTAATCAGGATCTGCCACGTGGCATTGCGAGGCGTCGACGGAGGTACAGGTGAATTTTATCCTTTTCACCCTTCTGGGTGTTAAAATTATTTTATCCCCGCCACCTGATTTCCCCACGTTGGCTTAGGAGGACCACGTGTCCCTTGCGGAATTGTGGACTTGCGGGCGCGCAGGTGCAAAGTTGGCTTTTCGCCCCAAGCGGGAAATTTCCAAAACTTTTCCCCCGCTTCGCTGACCCGTGTATGGGAATAGATTTCCTCCCCAGCCCCACTGACCTGAATCCTTTGGGAAAAATTTCTCTCTGCGGCCCATAGACCTGACTCTGGGGGAAAATTCTCTCCCTAGGCCCGCCGACCCACCTTGGGAAAATTTTCCTCCCAAGGTCCACCGACCCATAACTTTTGAAATACAGGGAGTTAGGAGGACATCTTTATATCATTGTAAAGGTGAGAAAATTTCCTGTCTAGTGGGAATGTTTTCAAAAGGTTTCAAGTGTGTTAATTTTGAGAAAAATTAGGTGTTATCTCTTAATCCTGTCAGAAGGTGGGAGAGTGAGAAATTGCCCTCTTAATCTTAATGGATTCTAGATAAATTCAACAAGCTAGGTCACCATCTCAACGTGTATTTTTTGTTTGTGTATGTTTGTATTATTGTTAGGGGTTCCCATGGGGGGATCACCTTCAAATGTGACCAAGGGGTTATGTGTATTCTTTTATTTAGTTTCTTTTGTTTTATTTTAGTATGCGTTTATTTAGAGATGTATTCTCCCCTTCATTATTTATTTATTGGTGTAGTGCCAGCATAAAATATTACTAAAATAAAATTAAAAAGAGTTGGTAAGGGAAATGATGGGGGGCAAGTGTGAGTTGGTGGTGGTAGGAATGGAGGTTGGTGTGTGGAGAAACTTTGGATGGCACATGGGCTCCCTCCTAACCATTAAGACCTGTCACGTCCCTTCCTAAGAAATGAACTATCACTTTCCTTGCATAATAATACAAGCACTTTATTAGAGATCCGTAGGCCTTAACCACGTAGGAACCCAAGTTAACATTGTGAATTTAGTAGTTTTTTTGGACAGTGCAATGCACATGAGGCATGGTTTTCCTCACGACAGGCTCACTGTTCAAATTACAACACAGAGCCCCAACCTGATCAGTTTACATTTTCCCACTTATTCCCAGCCTGTGCACCAAGGTTGAGGTTTTGTCAGATGCTGTAGTTGGAGACAGTTTGACAGACATGCATGCAAAAAGTGGAAGCATTTTCTTGGCATGTGAAATGCTTGATTGAATACCTGAAATAAATGTGGTCTTTGGCCTGCAACAGCTGTAGGATATACAAGAAATGGGATTTTTGAAAAATCTCACAAACTTTCATGCAAATACATGCATAGGTGTAGAGCTTCCTACCCTTTGCCAACTTCCTCCTATCCTATGCCAAAATGGGGATTTGCTAGATCCTTGGTTGCAAGTGCCTGATAGTCAAGTACACATAATGGGAAGCTCACATAAGCCAAGTCTTTTGTTGGGGAAAACATGTCAGAGAGAGATGGTCTAATAGAACACGCCTTGACCATGTAAGCTTCATTTTTGTTTTATTTTAAAATACAAGCTCGCAGGTTTAGTGGGAAAGGGTTGTAAATACTTCAATGGCATGAGTGCTGGTAAAAGCATTCCACCTAGAACTGAATATTATGCCTACTTGGTTGACATTCCTTTGCGGTGATGGCTATCTTGAGGAGACTCTACACTTTATCATCAACTCACTAATTAAACCTGTGGTGGTTGTGTGGACGTGTTTCGTTGGTACCCCTATAGAGCGCATAATACTATGGGGCTCAAATAAATTTCAACTATTATTTTGAGGTGGATCGTTGAAATGCTGCAACTTATGTCTTCTATCAAACATCTATATTTAAGGAGAACAACCAGTCAAAAAGTTTCATTTTATTGAAATAAATGTGTTTCCAAGCTCCGTAAAAATTTTCCAACATTCTCCTAGCTCGTGTTCAATATGGAGCCTTGAGTAGGCCTTAGACAACCATCAAAACTTAATGGCCAACATATTCTGTTGGAAAATTTCAAGTGATTGGGAATACTTGTATGTCATAATGGAGGTCAGATGAACACTTGGGAACTGTTTGAAAAAATGCCCAAGCGAGATGTTGAATCGAATCCTATGGGTTTGACCAACTTCATCCCTCCATGCATGGTTCATCTCTCCTTATCTCTAATAATTTTTGTTCTTTAGTTTTCTTTTGCATTGAAATGAAAATTTATAACTAGAGGATTTTTGTATATTATAATGTATAAAATAAACTTGTTTTAAAAATAATAAAACTTTTTATCGTAACTTACAAGATTCAATATTTCTTGGTAGATAATAAACTTGAACGCTTGCATCATGATGATCTAGTAAGTGTCACAACCAAACTAGATTTCTACATTACCCTTTTTAATTGTCACACGGAAATTGAGTTCCTTGTGAATGACTTGACCTCTCCCTTGTTTAATTAGATAAATTGCAATTTTTAGGGACTTGTAAAGTAACCTTCGTAACTCCGGAAAAGGGAGGTTAGGATTCCTTTGTGTACCTTGTTATGTGAGGTATCACTTCAATCCTTGGATTGACCTCGGTTGATCATATATGATCTTTTTGACGAACTTCTAGGAGCCCTGTTACATTGTTTTGCAGTGATAGGAAGTTGTTAAATCTAGAAATTTGGCTTTCGTTTTGAATCGCCATTCGAAACCTAGATAGAGAAATTATTATTCGTCTTCACAAACATCTAGTGTTTTTAATCGACAATTACATGAAACTTTCAGTTTAGGTAAAAACACTTTTCTGGATAGTTTGGAAATGGCATTTTGTAGGCCTCTGGTCACAGTTTGACTAGGTCAAACTAGGCCAATTGTGACTAGTGGCTCTAGAAAACATGTTGTTGTTTGGTAACCGTTTGCTAATTCTCAGTCCCGTCGACTCTGGTGAATTCTCCATATATAGAGGAACTTGTAGGATGTTTCTCATTTCACATTCATCCAGTGGACATCAATTTTTTGGACGTGGTTTTCTGAGCCCTCAAGCTAACTTTTATTCAATTGCAACTAGGTTAATTACAATCAATGGCCCCAGAAAAATATTCGCCGCCAAACGCAAACCGTTCGCCAGTTCCAAATTTTTTCAGTTGTTATGAACCCTTGGAATATAAGTGGATATGTAGAATTTTAACCATGATGTCTTTTCTCACTGGAAGACAACGTTTGAAAGTGATTTCTTAGCCTTCGAGCCTGATTTGAACGTTTTTGTAGCTAGTAAGAAAATGTAAAAACATAAAGTTGTGGGACCTTTTTCGGGTTGCCAAACCAACATGGAAAATTTTAACACATGTAAATAACTATTTGAAAACTTTATAGTGTAACTTGTTGTGTGAAATAGAACTTTTGACAAAATGGTGTTTCTCTCTCTTCCTTTCTCTTTATCTCTCCTTGGTTACGAAAAGAAGTGAAATGAAATGAAATGTATACATGCCCCTAAACCTTTTATTTCAAATTGAAATTGTAATTATTATCATATGTAAATGGGAAACTGAACAATGTTAATTATGTTAGATTATGGTGGATGCCATGCCAGCGATTTATCATTGATTTCATCCTCACATGGTTTGCAGGATGCAAGAATGATGGCGAAAAGGTGATGTGTAATTTATTATTTATCATTGTAATTTATATAGTTCATTGTAAAATGAATACATGTACAATGTAGTCTCATGTTATAGAAAAGTTATATTTGAAATTTTGCTAATATGTATGAGATGCTAGTTTTAGGGACATTTAGGAAATGTGTATTTAATCATAGTTTCAATTTGATTCATAAGACGTATGGTAAAAAGGTTTGATATATATATGGTAAATGAATTTGAAGTTAATATATTGTAGTGTTTTTTTTAGTGTTCAATAAACAATTAATTAATTACGGTGTTGTATTCTTACCTTGTAAATGTAATAAAGAGATTTAATTGAAACACTCAACCCTAGTATAAGATCTATGCATAACATGTATTCATGTGTGATCCTTTTTACCATAGAAGAGATTGAAACCATAGAATGAACTTAAAATTTACACTCGATGGAACATCCTATTTTAGGTAAATAAGAGCCCAAGAATGGGTTTATCATCTTAGTCGGTATGTTTAGTGACATCGTCATGAACCTGAAAGATAGTCGTAACATAGTAAAACTATATCTGGAGTAAGTAGAGCTAACTCTTCCTTCGTATCGTAGTGGACTACCATGTCTTCCGAAGATAGATTTAGAATTAACTTCATCATCGAATGAAATCCATGTTGGATTAAGATGACATAATTGGAGATCATGATATAGTTGTTCTATCGACTTAAACCCTTGCTAGTGAACTCTTTAGTCTCTCTCAGCTAAATGTCTTATCTTTGGATAGTGACAATATAGTTGCCTTGATCTCTTACGAAGGGTTTATAAGGTAAATATATTTCTAACCTTAATCTAATCTATAATAGGGCGTAAATCCCTGAGTGAAAATTGGAATTAAAATAAACCTTAGTGATTAGGAGGTTAACTTGTGGGCTAGAAAATTATAAGTAACTCTTTGCAAATGAAATTGATTTGAAAGATGTTGACTTTAGAGAACCCAGGAAACTAGAAAATTTGTTCCGTAATCCCTTGTTATGCCCTTTTATGACATTAAGAATAAAATAAATTTCACATGCAAAATCGTGAAATGCAAAAACATGGGATATTACCTTGAACAAAAATCACTTGTGGTTCATGTGTAGTTTATGATGCTTCCAATCATGTACTTCTTCTAGATGTCAGACAAGTACTTTCGTAACTCCTTTTGTTATAAAGCAAATTCTAATAATGAGACCATAATGTGATGTAAGAGTAAAGCATATAAGAATAAAACGAGATTTGAGGTTAGGAATAATGTCACTCTTGGAGTCCTTATAACTCAATTAAACATTTTCATGTGTTACAAAGAATATGAGTCTCCCTTGGTGAGATCAAACTTCGAGTAGAACAAAAGATATATATTTATAATCTAAATACAATTTCTTGTTTTGGGAAACATATCTATATGAACTCGGGAAATAAAGATACCGTGATCGAATAATGTTTATATGGAAAATGTATCTTGAATCTAAACCACCCTCCCTTAAATCCTAATATTGCTTTCTGGACATCAAGTCAGATTCACTTGAGTTGCAAGGGTAAAATGTAGAATTGAATAAATGTTTGAGAAGTGTAATATTAACATAAGAACGAGTGAATTAAGAACTTTGTATGCAATTTGAAATATGCCAAATAATTATGTAAGTTATGGAGATTGTCATAAGAGATAAAGAACCAACTTAAAAGGTTGAACTGTAAGTTGAATGTGAAATGAATTAAAGAATCTGTAGGTGGAAAAAGGATAAAAATATCCTTGCACAATAATGTTCTTGGAATGTTAATCGTAACTAAGATGTAATCATGGTAATGATGTGGCGTGGGTTTGCCAATCCTTGAGTCCTTTTCTTGTGGTTGGGTCATTGCTAGTATTCGTTCATTAGGGAAAAGTGTGGCATCAACATGTATATGGTGTTTTCATGTGTCTATGTGAGTCTATGACTTATGTAAGTGTCTTGTGCATTGTTGAGTTTTCTTTATTTGGAGCCCTTATTGTGTCGTGTAGTGAGAAATGTAAGTCAAAAAAATTATCCTGGTATTTTTACTGTTGTTTTTGTGTGTGAAAAATGTGGGTGTTACACTTGGTATTAGAGAAAAGGTTCATGCTCTGTCAAACCTCTGGGATAGATTGGAGTTGTGATGGTTTTTTCATGATGGTGGTGGATACTGGAAGAGTAATGTGATATAAGTGTGATGTGAACTATGTTGTAATTGTGATATTGTGAACGCACATGTTGTGTATGTCACTTAGTGCGTATTTGTTATCATGTTGATGTGCTTGTGATGAGAGTATTCTCTCTCCTTTTCATGATTCTATGAAGAGTCCATGTGTGATGTATTGCCTTATTGTGTGTGAAAAAAGAATGTTATTGTGGATTGTGGAGTGTTGGAGCATTTTGGCATTATGTGATATGAAGGTGTATTGATGTATTGCATGACAAGATTAGTTGTAAAGTGAATTGGATTTTATCGTGATGTCATCACCATGTTGTGATAAATCATGTGTGTCACCATGTTGTAATTGGAATTGACTATATGTTGTAAGGTTATACATTGTGTTCCTCATACGTATAATTCATGTAAAATGTGATGGTTCATGTCGTGATTTAGGGGAATATGGTGAGTGTATGATCCCTAGTGTACAATGATTGCACTTTGGGTGTAGAATGTGGTAATGTGATGTATCGTAACCCATAAAAGTAATGATTGTGTTATACCTTGTATATATACCATGCATAATATTCTATGGTTAATGTGCGTGAATCACAATTGTGTTAGTGATGTAGTTATATGTTATGTTGTGGACCCTACACTAACCGACCTAAGGGAAATCGGTAAAATGTGTATGTTTGGAGTGAGGAAATGTGTACCATTGACCAGTCACTCGAGCTGAGTACGAGATAGGAAGTGGAGCCTT
Source organism: Taxus chinensis (assembly GCA_019776745.2). Classification (NCBI taxonomy): domain Eukaryota; kingdom Viridiplantae; phylum Streptophyta; class Pinopsida; order Cupressales; family Taxaceae; genus Taxus; species Taxus chinensis. The sequence continues at coordinate 58,959,045 of CM034152.1, read as the reverse complement.
ACATAGGCTGAAAACCCACTTTTGTTTGTTTGGTATGTGTGACACTTGCTCAACAAGTGTCATGCATATTGTGTTTCATGGACACCTTAGGCTCAGTAGATGGTGACTTGTACTCCTTTCTCTCTCCTGATATGGTTATCGTATGGATTCAACCTATGTGATTTTGACTATGTTGAGCCTTGTTGAAGTGGTGGCGGGATGATTCAGATAGAGATGATGACAGTTGTATTATTGATATGATATTTTATGAGCTGAGGCTCGATGTTTCTGAGTGCCAGCAACTCGTTGAGTACCCCCCTTGGTGGCCATATAAGGCCACATAGTTATTGTAATGTGTTATTCCTATATACGTATTTTATTCGTAAATTGAAAAATTTCTCTTTTCTTGCTAGAACCAACAATTTTCTTGATTGACATGTTCTTATATTTTGGGAATTTATTTGGTTGATGCACTAACATGTAGATTTTTGCACTAACTATGGTTATTTGGCCATTTTTTTTCTTAGATTTAAATTTTCTTTTTAAAGTTTAAAAATTTTATAGCCTAGCCCAAGGCTTTAGATCTTTTGCCACTTGGCATTTGAAATGGATTGTTATGTTGGTTCTAATGTCATAATGTATTGGAATAGGGTCATGGGATTCACCATGGAGTGGTGGGACCTATGGACCCGCTTCATTGTATGGGGGTACACCCCAAGGAGTTACAGATAACTAGTGGGTTGTTGAACCACGAGTTATTATGTCACTTGGGTTAGAGGTGTCTGGACTCTATGTGCCCAGGGCCATAGGGTGAACAACCTCTTTTGGGGAGCTAAAAGGAAAATTTATCTTTATTTTATTTTACTTGAGGGAGGCATAAGAGACTTGAGGGAGGCATAAGAGACACTTTTTTGTGTGGGTGTGATTGATGCTTTGGGAGGTATATGGAGTTGTTCTATGTGACTTCTTGGGAGGTATATGTATTTGAGTTTTTTGTGATGTTTTGGGAGGGAGTGTTATGTGAGTTGGGGAGGTATGTATTTGTTTGTGCATTTATGTGTTACTGTGATTCTTGGTAGATTCTTGGTTGGACATTTTTTTTATGTTTGAGGATTGGCACTCCTCTTGAGATTGGTTATGTCTTACTGATATTGTTTCTCTTGCACTATGTTGCTATAGTTATGGTTTTTGGTTTTGTGAAACCTTTGTATATGTACCTCGTTGGGAATTCCATGTTATTGTAGTCTTCATTATGTTATGAGTATTGTTGTGTCTATGACATGTGTATTGAAATACTTGTTATGTGGACTATGTATGTTCTTTCCATGGTTTGGAATTAGAGTGCCTTGTGATGTGATACAGTCATGAAAGTATGTAGCAATATGTCTTGTGGACCTGTTTGTGTTGTGTTTATTTTTGTGTGACATCTTGATGTCAGTTACTGTTGGGCACCCACGAAAATAAGACAATAAAATTCTAATCAATGAATACTAAGAGATTGAGATTAAGAAATACTGTAAAGAAAGTACTAATTGAGTAATAAAGTAAAAGAGAACTAACTACTAATCTTCACATAACATTAAAATTTAAGATATTGCCAAAATTAGTTTTCTTCCTTGTGGTCGTGTTGTACCAACCAGTTGTTTTGTTACATGACATGTGTCATTATTAATTTTCTTTCCTACATATCCTTCAAGCTTTGGTGTTATGTCGCATCGAGGACAATGCTCTTATAAGGGGAGGGAAATGTAATGCCACATAAAATATTAAAAAATAAAATAAAAAGAAGATTAAATAAATGAAATTAATGGGTTTGGTTTTGAGAAGTGGAATGGTGGTAGGAATGGAGGTTGGAGTGGATGTGGAGGAGTGTGGAGACATGGGCTCCCTAACAGAGCATGAAGAAACCTGTTAAGTCAGTCAGCTAAAGTTAGACCATCACTTTCCTTGACATAATAATAAAAGCACTTTATTTGAGATCTTAGGCTTAAACCATAGGAACCCAAGTTTGACATTGTAAATTTAGCAGTTTTTTTGGACAGTGAGGAATGTATCATAGAGGCATGGTTTTTCCTCACGATAGGCTCACCATTCCAATTACAACAATGAGCCCCAACTTGATCAGTTTACATTTTCCCAGGTTATTCCCAGCCTGTACGCCAAGGTTGAGGTTTTGTCAGATGTTGTAGTTAGAGACTATTTGAAAAGACATGCATGCAAAACGTGGAAGCATTGTCTTGGCACGTGAAATGCTTGACTAAATACCTGAAAGCAATGTGGTCTTTGGCCTACAACGGCTGTAGGATATACACAAACTGGGTTTGTTGAAAAAACTCACAAAATTTTAGGCAAATACATGCGCAGGTGTAGAGCCTCCTGCCCTTTGCCAACTTCCTCCTATCCTGTGCCAAAATGGGGATTTGTCAGATGCTTGGTTGCAAGTGCCTGGTAGTCAGGTACACATAATGGGAAGCTCACATAAGACAAGTCTTCTATTGGGGGAAACACGTCAGTGAGAGGTGGTCTAATGGAACACGCCCTGACCATGTAAGCTTCATTTTTGTTTTATTTTAAAATGCAAGCTCACAGGTTTAGTGGGAAAGGGTTGTAAATACTTCAATGGCATGAGTGTTGGTAATATCATTCCACCTAGAATTGAATATTATGCCTACTTGGTTGACATTCCCAAGCAGTGCTGGCTATCTTGAGGGGACTCTAAAATTTATCATCAACTCACTAATTAAACCTGTGGTGGTTATGTGGACGTGTTTGGTTAGTACCCCTGTAGAGCACATAATAATATGGGGCTGCAATAAATTTCAACTCTTCTTTTGAGGTGGATCGTCGAAATGTTGCAACTTATGTCTTCTGTCAAACATCTATATTTAAGGAGAACAACCAGTCAAAAAGATTCATTTTATTGAAATAAATGTGTTTCCAAGCTCTGTAAAACTTTTCCAACATTCTCCTAGCTCATGTTCAGTATGGAGCCTTGAGTAGGCCCTAGAAAACCATCAAAAATTAATGGGCAACATATTCTGTTGGAAAATTTCAAGTGATTGGGAATATTTGTATGTCGTAATGGAGGTCAGATCAACACTTGTGAACTATTTGAAAAAATTCCCAAGCGAGATGTTGAACCAAATCCTGTGGGTTTGACCGACTTCATCCCTCCAGGCATGGTTCATCCCTCCTCATCTCTCATAATTTATGTTCTTTAGTTTTCTTTTGCAACGAAATGAAAATTTATAACCAAAGGATTTTCGTATATTATACTGTATAAAATAATCTTGTTTAAAAATAGTAAAACTTTGTATCGTAACTTACAGGATCCAATATTGCTTGGTAGACAATAAAATTGAACACTCACGTCGTGATGATCTAGTAAGCATCACAACCAAACTAGATTTTTACATTACCCTTTTTAATTGACACACTGAAATTGAGTTCCCTGTAAATTACTTGACCACTCAAGAACTTGTTTAATTAGATAAATTGTAATTTCTGGGGACTCGCAAAGTAACCTTCGTAACTCCAGAAAAGGGAGGTTAAGATTCCTTCACGTACCTTGTTATGTGAGGTGTCACTTCAATCCTTGGATTGACCCCGAATGAAATTTTGTGATATTTTTGACACCCTTATAGGAGCCCTGTTACACTGTTTTGCAGTGATAGGAAGTTGTTAAATCTAGAAAGTTGGCTTTCGTTTTGAACCACCATTCAAAACCTGGATAGAGAAATTAATATCCGTCTTCGCAAACCTCTAGTGTTTTTACTAGACAATTACACAGGACTTTCAGTTTAGGGAAAAACACTTTTCTAGATAGTTTGGCAATGGCATTTTGTAGGCCTCTGGTCGCAGTTTGACTAGGTCAAACTAGGCCAATTATGACCGGTGGCTCTAGAAAACATGTTTCCGTTTGATAACCGTTTGCTAATTCTCAGTCCTGTCAACTCTGATGAATTATCCATATAAAGAGGAACTTGTAGGATGTTTCTCATTTCACATTCATCCAGTGGACGTCAGTTTTGGACGTGGTTTTCTGAGCCCTTGAGCTAACTTTTATTCAATTACAACTAGGTCAATTACGACCGATGGCCCCAGAAAACTAGCCACCAAACGCAAACCGTTCACCAGTTCCAAATTTTGTTAGTTGTTATGAACCCTTGGAATATAAGTGGATATGTAGAAATTTAACCATGGTGTGTTTGCTCATCAGAAGACAACGTTTGAAAGTGGTTTCTTAGCCTCTGAGCCCGATTTGAACACTTTTGTAGCTAGCAAGAAAATGTAAAAATAGAAAGTTGTGGGACCCTCGTCGGGTTGCCAAACCACCATGGAAACTTTTGACACATGTAAATAACTATTTGAAAACTCTATAGTGTAACTTGTTGTGTGAAATAGAAATTTTGACAAAATGGTGTTTCTCTCTCTTCCTTTCTCTTTATCTCTCCTTGGTTACGAAAAGAAGTGAAATGAAATGAAATGAATACATGCCCCTAAACCTTTTATTTCGAATGCAAATTGTAATTATTATTATATGTAAATGGGAATTTGAACAATGTTAATTATGTTAGATTAGGGTGGATGCCATGCCAGCGATTTATCGTTGATTTCATCCTCACATGGTTTTGCAGGATGCAAGAATGACAACGAAAAGGAGATGTGTAATTTATTATTTATCATTGTAATTTGTATAGTTCATTGTAAAATGAATACATATACAATGTAGTCTCATGTTATAGAAAAGTTATAATTGAAATTTTCTAATATGTATGAGATGTTAGTTTTAGGGACATTTAGTAAATGTGTATTTAATCATAGTTTCAATTTGATTCATAAACGTATGGTAAAAAGGTTTGATATATATATGGTAAATGAATTTGAAGTTAATATATTGTAGTGCATTTTTTTGAGTGTTCAATAAACAATTAATTTAATTATAGTGTTGTATTCTTACCTTGTAAATGTAATAAAGAGATTTAATCGAAACACTCAACCCTAGTATAAGATCTGTGCATAACATGTCTTCTTGTGTGATCATTTTTACCATAGAAGAGATTGAAACCGTAGAATGAACTTAAAATTTACACTCGATGGAACCTCCTAGTTTAGGTAAATAAGAGCCCAACATGTAAATGGGTTTATCATCTTAGGCGGTATGTTTAGTGACATCATCATAAACCTGACAGATAGGAGCAACACAGTTAAACTATATCTGGAGTAAGTAGAGATAACTCTTCCTTCGTATCCTAGTGGACTACCTTGTTTTCAGAAGATAGATTTAGAATTAAAATTCTACATCGAATGAAGTTGCTTGTGGGATCCAGATGACATCATTGGAGCATGGAATAGTTGTACTATCACTTGAATTCTTATTGTAACATCTTTAGATCCTCTCAGCTAAATGTATTATCTTTGGCTAGTGACAATATAGTGCCTTGATATTTTACGGAGAGTGTATAGGATAAATATGTTTTTGAACCTTAATCTAATCTATAATTGGGCATAAATTCTGAGTGAAAATTGGAATTAAACTAAACCATAGTTGATCAGGAGGTTAACTTGTGGGTAGAAAATTATAAGTAACTCCTTGCAAATGAAATTGATTTGAAATATGTTGACTTAAGAGAAACCAGGAAACTAATATCTTGTAAATCCCTTGTTATGCCTTTTATGACATTAGGAATAAAATAAATTTCTCTTGCAGAATCGTGAAATGTGAAAACATGGGATCTTACTTTGAAAACAAATCTTGTGGTTCATGTGTAGTTCTAAAGCTTCCAATCATGTACTTCTTCTAGATGTTAGAAAATACTTCTGTAACTCCTTTGCTATAAAAAATGCTAATAATGAGACCATAATGCGATGTAAGAGTAAAGCATACAAGATTGAAACAAGATTTGATGTTAGGAATAATGCCACTCTTGGAGTCCGTATTAACTCAATTAAACATTTTCATTGTGTTACAAAGAGTATGAATCTGCCCTTGGAGAGATCAAACTTCGAGAAGAAAAAAGATATTTATTTATAATCTAAACAAAATTCCTTGACGTGGAAATGTTTAATGGATTTAAAATTTTATCAAACTATATTAACTATTGTAGGGAAATAAAGATACCGTGATAAAATAATTATTTATAGGGAAGAAGGTATCTTGAATCTAAATCTACCCTCAAATCCTAAGATTTCTATCTTGACATCAAGTCATATTCACTTGAGTAGTAAGGGTATAGTTTAAACTTTGAATAAACGTTTGAGAAACATAAGTTTAACATATGAATGAGTGAATTAAGAACTTTGTATCTATTTTGAAATATGCCAAATAATTATGTAAGTTATGGATATTGTCATAAGAGATAAAGAGCCAACTTAAAAGTTTGAACTGTAAGTTAAATGTGAAATGAATTAAATAATGTGTAGGTGCAAAAATGATAAAAATATCCTTGGACAATAATGTTCTTTTAATGTTAATCGTAACTAAGATGTAATCATGGTAATGAATGTGTCGTGGGTTTTCCAACCCTTGATTCCTTTTCTTGTGTTTGGGTTATTGATAGTATTCGTTAATTTTGGAAATTTTGGTATCAACATGTATATAGTGTTGTCATGTGTTTATCTGAGTCAATGACGTAAGTAAGTGTCTTGTGTGTTGTTGAGTTTCTCTTCTTCAAGCCTCTTTGGTGTTTTGTAGTGAGAATTGTAAGTCAAGAAAACATTATCCTGGTATTTTTACTGTGTCACTCCACCTTCCTTTTGAAATTCGGATCTGTCCTTATGGACTGATTTTGGAGGCTTGAGGGACAAGTTAAACTTTTCCCACACCTCTTAAATTGTTACACCAACCCTACCTATGGGTTGGAGGGTAAAAATTAGCCCTTATTATGCATTTTGAGAAGACAAGTTGTAAGTTATTATTGCACCTTCTTACATGAAATTAATTTTAGTCCTTATGGGGTGTGGGCTTGGATTGTGTGTGTAAGTAAAAGGTCATTTATTCACCCACTTTTCTTAATTATGTTCGGGAAGTTTGAGGTTGACTTGTGAGGTGGAGTTGAGGATGTGTGATGTGGCATCCTACATGGATCCACCTCATTCTTCTCTCTCCCTTTTCTATTTATTCAAATTCCTTAGCTTGTTTTGGGGTTACTGGATTTGGTTACTTCATTGGGGGACTTCATTTTTCATCACTTTTTTTGGTTTTGAGCTCTGGTTATTTTGAAGAGAGTTAGAGATTTGTGGAATGCTTGTGGATTGCTAGAGTTTTTGGACTGTTTTGATTGGAAAAGCTTGCGGTTGAAATTTTGGAGCAAATTCTACCATGGAGAGGTAGGAGCTTGGCTCTTTAAAATGTTCTTCTTCTTTGTATACATATGTGCATGCTTGAATATTTTTGTTATGTTGTTGACTGGTTGGATAGATTTCCTAGGTATGGTGTAGGAGAAGAATATGGGGATCTCTTGTGGGGAGACATAAGAGTTTTGGGGAGGTATAAGTGTTATTGTGGAGGGAGTTTGGGATTGGGTTCCACCTTGTAAAAGAAATAGCTTGCATTTCTTTACTCGTTATGGGGTGCCATAAGAGTGTGGGGAGGCATAAGAGAATGTGAGATATAAGGGGTACTTGGGGGAGGCATAAGGGCATGTAGGGGCTTTGAAATGATATATATTGGTGGGTTTATCTTAAGGTGGACACCCATTTCCCCAATTGGGAGGTATAAGCAGCTTCCCCATAGATCTTTCTCCTTTGGCTTGCGCATGATGAAGCCTGAGTATTGTTTGTTGTTCTTCCTGTGGTTGCAAACTGCAATATTTATTTGGACTGTGTTCTGTTTGTGAAAATTGTTTTTGTGGTGTGGAAGCCTATTTGTTGCTATGAGTTGAAATACATTTCTTATTGCTATGTGGTTGGGGCTCGGGGGCTAGTGAGGAGGATGACTTCTCCTCTTCATTGTAATTCTTGGTTGGGTGGAGAGCGTTTCCTCTCCTCCTTTTTATTGTGATCAAAAGATATATGGTGGATCCTTTCCATTGTTGTTCTGGAGCTGAGGATGAAGACAAATTTTGCAATTTCTCCTTGGGATCCTTATTGTGAAAATTCCCACTTTAAGTGGATGGAATTGTAATATTACTATGGTGGGACATTTGATCATTTTTGGAAATGGAACCTACACTTGAATGTGAGAGATGTGTATTCTGTAAGTTGTATTTGATGAATGAAAAAGGAAGTTGTAAAAGAATTGTTGGATTTCAATAGAAGTTGTTTTAGTTACCAGAAATGATATGGTTTTCATTTGAAATTTGTGTTTGAAAATATTGTGAAGTCTCTGTTTGAAAATTTAAAAAGAAATACGTATGAAGAAATATAACATTTCTCTCTTCCATTCGAATTGAATGTTTTGAAAGTAGAACTATATTTTGGATTTCCATGCATGGATTGAAGTAAAGTTAAACTCTGTAAATTTAGAATGGAATGCACTTAAACGTTTAAAGCATGGTAAATGAAATAGATAAATCTCTAGTTCGAAATAAATGGATCTCTATTAGATTGTTTCAAACCAACAATAAATGTCAGAAAAATATACATAGTACCCAAAAACTATGAAATACATAATGAAAAATTAAAATGAACTAAGGATGATCAAAACGCATCCCAAATAGTTTGTTTTTCTTAAGAAAATTTACTTAGAACTTTATTAATCGAGCTAGAGGCAGAAAGATGTCTTCACCAGGAAAAGAGAAAGGAAATAAATCCATTTTGAAATATCAACTAAAATCAATTAATCCTTGAAAATCAATCCAAATTCTATCAAGTGTGATCCTCCATGTTTGTTTGGCATGTTGAAGAACAAAGAATGGAGGATCGAATCAAGTCTGGTTGTAGAAAATGTTTAATTCACGTTTTAATGGTAGGAAAGATGTTTTTGTCAAAATCACCCACTTAAGTTTCTAAAAAAATTAATTTTTTTGTTTCCTACGTAAAGAGGAGTTTGATCCCTTTCCAAAAAGTCCTCATTTACTCAAATCTGAGCTTTCAGTCGAAATTTATGGCCTTCTAAAGTTGTTACTTCGTTTGGTTAAAAAAAATAACTGTAAAAAAAAACAATGTGGGGGAAATTTGTTAATTGGATCTGCGGACCCAAAATTTTCTCAGGGGAAGTTTTTGCAAAAATGAAAAAAGTCAAAAAATTCTCCGCAGCCCCACCCATTCACTTTTGGGAAAGCACTTCTATGGGTTAGCGGGCCCGCACCTTCAAACTTACCCTTTTGGAAAAAGGGAAAAAAATATTAAGTCTCCCAGACGGCCCGCCACCCCACAACCAATGAGGGTCTGCAACATGGCTTCTTCAGGTGTCGGTGGAGGCACGGGTGGTTTTTTCCCTTATCGCTTTCAGAAAGGAATTGAAAAAAATTCCTAAGTTTCTGTCCTTGCTTGCCTTCTTGCAGGCCTCTATTGGACTGACACGTGGCATTGCTTGGCATCGGCGGAGGCGCGGGTTGTTTTTAACCTTCACGCCCTTTAATGTAAATGCTAATATTTCTATGTTTTCCCCGTTGGTCTGCTCCCCTACTGGAATATTTGGGCATGACACATTGCGTCCCTGGGTGTCGGTGGAGGTGCGGGGATTTTCGAACCTTTTTTCCCTTTCAAGAAAAAGAGTTAAAATCCAAATTACCTCCGACAACCTGCCTTCCGGCGTGGGCTTAGTAACGTGCCACGTGTCCCTTGCGCCTTTGGGAAAATTTTCTTTCCCAGGCCCACAAGCTCACCTTTAGGAAAATTGTCTTCCCTTGGCCCATAGGCCCGCCTATGGGAAAATTGTCTTCCCCAGGCTCGCAGGCCCGCCTTTGGGAAAATTTTCTTCCCCAGGCCCGCAAGCCCGCCTTTAGGAAAAGTTTCCTCCCTAGGCCTGCCAACCTGTAACTTAAGAAATATGTAGAGTTAGGAGGACTTATTTATATCCTTGGAAAGGGGAAGAAATTTCCTATCTAATGAAAGTGTTTTCAGGAAACCTTAAGTGCGCTAAATATGTGAAAAATCAGGTTGAAGTGAAAATATGATTTTGAGAGTGGGTAAGTGGGAAATTACCCCTTTTTAACTTACATGTGCAACTCTAAAGCATGGGTTGACCTTTTTAAGGGATCATGTTAAGGGATAAGATAATGTTCTCTATCCCATGTAAATAAGAACCTTGGCTATTGTTTATACCTAGTAAAATTAACAACCTTAGGCATTGAATTGCTTGGGCCCCTTTGACCCTCTAAAATTAATTAAGTAAAAATAAAACATAGTATTAGTTTAATTATTTATTAAATGAACACATAAGAGAAATTTAACTAATTGGATTAAATTACACTCATTAATTTTGTGAGGTGGATTTAATAATTGTTATAACGGAAAAATTTTATTTATTAATTATGATTGAATTTGAATCCTTGCTGTGACAACTGTTTCTTGAAGCCTGGTAGTGGACACACTTTAAACAAATAAAAAATATTTCATAATTTTTTTCTATCTAAACCTAGGTTGTTCTTGGGTCTCGAGTGGTCATTTTAGCGGGTGTTACACATCTTCACAAGAATGATGACCATGGGTGGCTATGACTGTGATATGCTGTATGAGAACACATTCCTACAATATGTGTAGTGCCCCTCTTGTCCAATTCTTAAGCCACACACCTGTCAGTAGTCAAAGAATGGAAGCGACACCTCTTAAACACCATTTGAGACCTTTCATTCTCCATTCATAATAGGATGATCACTTTATTACAGAATCCAAGACGTTAACCATAGTGAACCCAAGTTAACGTTGAAGTTTTAGTAGTAAGAGGATAGTTGCAGTGTACAAGACATAACATGGATCTGTGCTAATCAGAGCTCTCGCTAACAAATGACTAGAAATCCATATGTTTTGTGTTAAAACATGTCTACGGTGAGATAAAATTTGACCTGAGCATCTCCCCATTTTTATGTATATAATTTGATTGATCTTGAGCAGTATCTGTGTCTGAAGTGGGTTTATTTTTCTGTGGGAGGAAACTTTCTTTAGCTGCGTTGTTTGTTGTATGTAGAGGAAGAAGAATTTTGAGGTAAGGAGGGACCATAACATTTAGTTGTTTTGATTAAGCTTCTTATGATTTTTATAACCTCTTCTACGTGCACTATATCCTTGACAGTGCTTTTATTTTTTGCTCTTTATCTTTTTAGTTGAGCAATTGTATTGATTCAGACATTAGAAGTGCCTTTTTTTTTCTACTCTCATGTATATCTTTACAAGCTTTGTCTCACTCATCCTTCCTACACCAAAGGGAGTTGTCAAGGCACCAAGAAAATGTCTTCTTGTTGCAATTTTTTTGTTGTATGGAATGAATTGTGCCTTTTTTGTATTTTTAGGGATCTTAGTCATTTGTAACAGGTTTGGACATCGCTAGAAGATTCCTGATTGACTTATGAAAGATATCTGTAGTGCCCACTCCTCTTCGACACTTATTATATATTTTTTTTTATTACTATAAACTATAGACATGGATATTACTGTATCATTTTGGTTTAGCATGATGTTAGATGATAGAGATATTATGACTATTAATGGATTGTGATTCCTAGTATGATTTGTGTGGATTCTTAGAGACATAGAGAGAAATTTTTATATTGATGATGATTATGTGTTGTTAGCATATATATTACTAACATTAAGAATTCTCATCATGTTGACTATGATATAACTTTTGAACTAATCTTGTAATCTTGTTGATATTGATAAAAGATAGAATTGAGATGTTGTTGAAATTATAAACAAATGATAACATTGTTTAGTCTAGATAAAAATTTAATTATATGACAGATGATTATTGATTTGTATGTGCATATGGTTTATCTCTTGATGTATTTGATGCGGCCATGAGGCCGAAGGAGGTATTGTGTGATTGTGGAGGTAATTGTATCACAACACTCAAAATGAGGATTAAGAGACCAACCACAACGGAATAGTAGATGGATACAACGAATGGTCACTATGGCAACTTGTGTAATACGTTTGATGTTTTGTCATTAGATGGTATTAGGGGGTCCTGCAATGGTGAGAGGATGACCTTTAAATATGACCATGGGCTATGTGAGTAATTATTTGCCTTTTCTTTTATTTATTATGGAGTATGTGATTTATTTGTATAATGTGATTCACTTAATCATTATTAATTAATGTGCATCAATTAAGTAGATTTAATCATGTTTATTAAGTTATTTTGGGGATGTTGACAAAAGGGGCCACGTATTACAGTAGTTGGGTCCTTTGGATCTTGTAAATTTTTTATGAGTGTATTTGACTTTGAGTGTTGTACACCCTACCTTACTCGGGAAATTAGGATTTGGGCTTAAGGGCCATTAGTGGAGGCTTGTGGGACAAGCTTAAACTTTGTCCCACATATCTTAATTTATTCTACCAACTATACCTATTTATTGGGGGTAAAAAAGAGTCCCCATTATTTGTTTTTGTAAGCCAAAACAGTGACATTTATTTCACTTTTCTTACATGGGTGTTATATGTATGTCCTTAGGGGGTGTGGGTTTGGAGTTGAGTATATGTAAGAGGTTTATCATTCCTCTCAACCCCCAATTTATTGTGCATTTGGATTGAGGTTTGATTTATGATGTGGAGCTAAGGATAATTGATATGGAATCCTACATGGAGCCACCTCACCCTCCTCTTTTCCTTTTTATATATATGTAAGTTTATTTGTTTGTTTGGGGGTTACTTCATTTTCATTTTTGCTCTTGTATTTTGGAGTTAGAGAGTTTTTGGATTGCTTTTTGAATTCTTAGAGCTTGTTGGAGTTGAATTGAGCTTGAAGGAGCTTGGAGGGTGATTTATTGATTAATTTCTTACCATGGAAAGGTAGGAGCTACACTCTTTTTACTTGTTTGTTTTTATTTGTGTGTATTACATGTAGGCGACTGATTTATGTGCTTGTGGGGTTCTTGGGTAGAAATCCTAAGTATGTTGTAGCAAAAGGCTATGGGGATTTTATATGTAGGGAGGCATAAGAGTTTATTTCATGTTTTGGGAGGGAGTTGGGTTGGGTGCCCCACCTTGGATAAGTGAATGCTTCCATTTCTTACTTAGTTCTTTTGAGGAGACATAAGAGATTGTAGGGAGGCATAAGAGAAAGTGGGAGTCATAAGAGGATCTTGAGGGAGGTATAAGAGTTGTGTAGGGGATTTCAGATGTATTTTGGAGGGTTTTAAGGTGGGCACCTAATACCATTGGGAGGCATAAGTGATCTCCCCATATATCCTTGCTCCATTGGATTGCATTTTCAAGACTTGTGTATTTTATTAGTTTCATTTTTGTGATTGTTTCCTTGTGTTGAATGTATGTTGAATGGTTGTGAAAATTTGTATTGTGATGCTGAAGCATTGTGTAGTTTCCATGAGTTGGATCCATCCTTTATTGCATTTTTGTTGGGGCTCAGGGGCCAATGAGGAGGATAACTTCTTCTCCTCATTGGGTTATTGGTTGGGTGGAGAGTCTTTCCTCTCCCCCATTTTTTTTTTGTTTTGATTCAAGTGAATATGTGGTGGGGCTCTTGTTGGAGACTTGGGACTTGGATTATTTGTTGAGATCAAAAGAAATACTTCATTGTAGATATTTTATTGTAATTCCCACTTAAGGTGGAAGACTAGTAGATTGCATTGAAAGAAAATTTGTATTATATATTTTGTTATTAAGTTGTAATATCATATTTGAGGAAAGTTCATTAAAGAATGTGTATTTTCATTTCTCTTCAAACCTTTGTATGTAAAGGAATGAATTATAATGGATATCATGTTTAAATTTTACCTTGTGTTTAAAGAAAAGAAAGTTTTAAATTTTAATGTTTGATCACAAAATGAATTGGAAATGTTGTCATAGCTTTATTTTGGTTTGAAACAGTTAAAAACTCTTTGGTTTTGATATATGTAAAGTTAAAGTTATCTCTTGATATATATTTTCCTTCAAACATTCATCTTTACAGCTCTCTGGCTTGCACAGTGAGTGACACCGGTCAGTCTAAACAAGCGTCGGTGTACACAGTACTGACATCGGTCACTATTTCATGTTTAGAGTTTTGTAACTTTAACTCCCAGCTTAGAATTCAACTTAAATGATATTGCGACTTGCTCAGAAAACCCAAATTTAATGTATGAATGTTGGAAATGTCATTTAGAAAAGTGTAAATCACAACATGTAAAAGATATGATAAATTTCATAAAAACAAACTCAAATTACAATAACCAGCGTCGGCGATTGAACCGCATTTGGTATTCCTATGATAGACATTGGTCACTGTATGCTCCATAAATTATAATTTTTTAACTTGAAATAAATTCGTGGTGATTTTGTTGAATTAAATACCTTTGAGATTGTTATGCTGTTTTGAATTTGAGTAAAAAGTTACTCCTGGTACAAATTCAATATCCTTTGCATTTAAAATAATAATCTAAAATATACTAATGCCACAGGAGCCAAAACTGGTAGTGGAACTAACGTTGGTAGCACAGAGGTTACCGCAGTCGGTCAAGAGACCACCATCGGTTACCTGTCTGTGGACTATTTTAAAAAAAAAAACGTATTTCTGGCCAAACCATTGGCTCTTATGGATCTAAACTTCACCTAAATGTAGATCCAGCCTATGTGGGCCGTGTATGATTGTTTAGACCCATATTCTAACCTACATAAAGGGATTTATATACCTTAAAATATTGATTTACAAAATGGGTTTCTTCCCCATCATTGAAAACAAAAAAAATAGAGAACTAATAAACAATAAATCCCAAACCAGATCTAGGATATATGTTTGCATTGAAATTGAATAACTAGGAATGCATGATTAAATATAAGATTCAACTATTTTAAGAGAGGAGTCAAATAGATGGTATCCTCTTCTTCTTGCACATTGATTCCAAGAATACTCTTTCATGGCTTTCCCTTGATCCATGACATCCAATCCTTCAACCTGCAAACCAAAGAAAAACAAATGAGGAGGCTAGGGAAAGAAAAATTTCTAATAAAATTTCATAAGGATGGTTAGGGTTAGGTTGGAACCCCAACATCTAGTGGCTACAATTGATTTAATCCAAGGGTTAGGAATCAACCCTACAATTGTTAGGTGGGAATATGTATTAATGGTTTTAAAACAATTTAAAGGTACATGTAAATGGGTGAATGGGGCCACTTAATACCCTTGTATGTTAATTTAATTGTGTAAACCTTCTAGTAGGTTTTAGTAAATGATTCAATGGTCATTAAAGAAAATAATTTAAGAGAACTGAGGTAACTAAGGGTAAGGGTTATTTAATGTGGGTTGAATATTAATTCCTGGGAGGGAAATTATTTAACCTAGTAAGAGAAATTAATGGACACTTATCTAAGTGATGATAATTAAATTTACATTAGAACTAGTTTAAGAATAATTAATTAATAATCTAGACTATATCTATTCCATGAAATGCAACTTTTCTAGTCGAAATTAATTAAACGTATATTAGGGTTTGACACCCTTGTGACTTAAAAAAATAATTGATGCAACTTTTCGGATAATTATTTAAGGATTAATGTGGTTTTAAAATGTCAAATTTGTGGGGGTTACAATATATTTTAACCTGGAGTCTACCTAATTTCTCCTCAAAAAAATAAAACTAAAAAAATAAAGGAATCCCAGTCATTTGATGATAATCATTTTATAAAGGATTTGAATTGTAGTGATCTAATAAGTGCTCAAAATATTATGCTAAGATGGTTTGATTTTGGTATTGGGGCATGTTCATGTTATTTTAACTGTTGTGAACTGGTTTTACCATGCTTGGAGTTAAGAGAGCCATATTTTCTAGAAAATATGGTAATTTAGTCTTGTTGGATAACTCCTCGGAGATCATCTGGGACTGTCTTGACCACCCAAAAGATAAACTTCTCTCTAATAAGAGCCTCAAAGTTAGGATGAAGCGGGTAAGCATCTTGAGTGGGAAGAATCTGTCCTCTTGAAGTTTTATCCTTTAAATGCAGGAAGGAAAGATGTTGTAGTTGTGAATGCAATAATTTTCTGTGTAAAGCGAGGAAGTATGAACAACCCGCAAATTGATTTCGGAATGCCTGAAGCTGATGTGGTCTTGTCAAATGCAGGGATCATGAATTTTACATAAAAAAAGGTATGATTTTCCCCTTTTTGCTTGCACTAAATTCTAATCTCATCATTTATTACATTTGGAAATTAAATGTTAATTATTAGGAAATGTAATTCTAACCAATGATAAAAACCTTACTTCATTTGGAATTGTCAAACATAAAAAAATATTGACCTTGAAAGTTATGCGCATGGAGTGCCACACCAAACTATACCGCAAAATTGAAACTCCTTGCATGACCCCTAGTACCATGAGTCTATGGAAACTTATCCAAGTTGTTTAAAATTAATTAACACCCTTGCGTGTCAAATTTCTAAGCCCACTTAGCTTATCAATCACTTGTAGTGACGTGCTCTTTTTAGTAAAACACAGTCGATTCCAGCCTACAGTTACCACTTAGTTCGAGCGAAAATGAAAACCATTTCCACCTATCCCTAGACCGTCAGCAAGAGAATCATAATTCATATGCATTTTAATAAAAATACCTTCTGAGAATAGTTTTGCAAGTGGGTTTGGGGCCCACTGGTCGCTAAGTGACAAGAGTTGTTGTAATTACGATAACTGGCCCCAAAGTTTCCATTGTAACTTGATCTCTGCTCTTCGTAATAAAATTCTGCCAAACACGATGAATTATATGTATATGGGAGATTATGTAAGAATTATCATCATTTGTGTTCAAAATTACAACAAGTGTTTTCAAGGCCCAATTTTTTAACACTTTAGATGTTTCGGTCCACTTGCACACAACTCGCAACTCTAGCTAAACACACCTTTAAAGGTTCTCTTGACTCCTAACTAACCGTGGAACCTTGTACATATTTTTTCCACACTTTATAGAGTATGAATTGATGAAATTATTATATAAATGTTTTTTTGGGAAATTATGATGTTTCTCTCTCTTCCCTTTTCTCTTTCTAGAAGTAAATCTAATATTTTGACTGGTTCTAAAAAAGTAAATGAGTTATAAATGTCATGGGTTGGAAATGAGATGAAAATTCGGTAATGTATATGATTATAAAATGATGAAGAAAAAGGAAAATGAAATCCAGAATTTCTTTCTCTTCCCCTTTCTCTCTAGAGATAATTATGAAAGTATTGATTGGGTTTTGAAAATGTAAATGGGTCAAAATGTATATGATTTGAAAAGAAATGAAAATTGGATACATGATGTTACAGTGATTTGAAAAGAAAATAAATCCTATATTTTCTTCCTCATTCCCTTACTCTTCTTTCTCTCTCTCTCTCTCCTATCTTTATCTCTTTCTATTGTCTCTTCCGATTGTTTGAAATGACAGATACATGGAATTTATGTTTGAGATTAGGGGATTTCCCTACTCAGTCCTAGGATTGACACAACGTTGGTTGTAGGTACTCTGAACAAGAGTAATTTTTTGGATGTGATATGTTATAATTAATGAGTTGTCATTGTAAAGTTAAATTCACCTTACAATACATGTATTACCATAGAATAATGATATGTATTATCGTTCGAAGAATTATTCTTTTTATATTTTGAAAAGGGAATACCAATGTAATTATATTTTATAGTATCAAATTGGATGTGAAGTTGTGCTCAATGTTGTACCTATGTTATAAAGATTAAAAAACTAATATTTTTCTATGTTAATTATTGGTTTATTTCCTTAACACCAATAATGTTCGGTAGAATCTCCTCTCATCAAAACTAACGAAATTATAAGAAGGAATTATAATGACTATTGTACTTCCTCCTCTAATTTGAGTCTTTCCCGGGGTATAAAACATTGATCATGTTAATAAAATACTCTGATCTCATTAATCATCTTCATGCTTTGCACCTAAAAATACTTATTAAGGACCATTTCCTTGATATTGTATGATGCAATGCATATATATGTTGTGAAAACTATCATTTTGGGATGAGTGAGGTGATCATGTCTTGTTGTTATAGGTATGACCATAACATGAATAAGTTTAATCTCCTACTGTCTATTTTTCCCTTCGTACCATAGTGGGTCGCCAAATCCTTGCAAGATCATTGGTGGTTGTACCTATGATTGATCCCTTGTGAGATCTAAATTATGTGAGTTGAGACTTCGTTTCGAATTACTTGCATATATACCCAACAATTGAAATATGACCTTACGAAGATTTTGTAATACATAAAATTATTTGGGATATCTCTTTTGTAATATACAGTTAATAATTATGTGTCTAAGAGAAATGAAATGAGTTGTCTTATTCGAGATTGTTCTCCTCATAGTATTAAATCCTGAAGTGTAAATTATGTGTTAATTGAATTACAATTTTTCTAAAATAATGCCCATTAGAGTCCAAATTAACCATGTAAGAGTAATGGGAAACAAGAGTAAATAAGATATTGTTTAGGAATAAAGTTATGCTTGAATTCTTCATAATTGATTTACGCATTCTCTTGTTTAAAATAAATTCAAATTGTTCTCAAAGAAATCAAGCATTTAAGCTCAATTTTGGGGAGGATCTACTGTAAAGGGATCACAACATCGAGGAGAGTCTCAAACAACGTGGCCTCATTTGTAGATTCCACAAGCTCTGGCCTAAGCTTTCTAAGCTCCATGACTAGATAACACTAAGATGGAGGGAAAATATCAAGGGTAAGATTGAATTCTTCCCATTTGCTAAAGCTTACTTCATTGCTATTTTTGAAACCCATGAGGATAGGGATTTGGTTTTTGATCACTATTGTGTTTGGGATGAACACGATCTCATGCCCAAACCCTGGTATCCATCTTTTGACCCTCTAAAATACTACTTTGATACCTACCCTATTTTTGTTTGGTTTCTAGGTTTTCTATTACAGTTATGGAGCAGAGCATGCCTTACTGCTATAGGGGATACCCTAACGTCACTTGTGAAAGTCGATGAAAAAACATTTAGTAATACCCAAATTAATTTTTCTATAATCTTGGTGGAACTAGACACCTCCCAAGCTCTTACAGATGAAATTAATCTATAAATCAGTGAGAGACAATGAGTTTAGAGGTTGGAATACGAGGGCCTAACCTTCAGATGCCGTAGGTGTTTTCAAACAGGTCATATTTTGGAGGACTGTGAATATTCCAGACACAAGGAAAGAACAACATGGTGGAAGGACTTAATTGGAGAACATGTG
The DNA here is from genome assembly GCA_019776745.2 of Taxus chinensis. NCBI lineage: Eukaryota > Viridiplantae > Streptophyta > Pinopsida > Cupressales > Taxaceae > Taxus > Taxus chinensis. The sequence continues at coordinate 58,939,776 of CM034152.1, read as the reverse complement.
AAAATCAAGCCCCAATTAGATATGGTAAAGGAATCATATGGTCCCTCAAAGAAAGTTCACAAGGAGGGATTTCTGACCCCTCTAAAGGAGTCGTCTAAGACTCTTACCTCTATTGGGATTTTAACAGGTTCTTCATCCCAAAAGGGATTTGCTGTCTCTATGGAGTATTATGCCCTACATGTTTAGGGTCACACTCCTATCAAGAAGCTTGATTTCATTCTTCCAATCCTCTTGGAAGAATTTAATGAAGAACAAACAGTGGTTGATACGCGTAAGAAAGGAAACACCAAACCATAAACCACCATCATTTAGGATAAGGTTTGAGTCTTATCTTGTTCTTTTGTTTTAATGTTTTATCTTGGATGGAGGTCTAGCATTTTTATGTTGAGTTCAGACCGTTGGTTGGCTTTGGGCTAGTTTTGGGCCTAATCTGCCCTTGTTTGTCTCAGTTGGGTAGTATGACTTCCTTTTTATTTGGCCTTCATTGCTTATCTAGGTTCCATGAGCCATTTTCTTCTGGTTTTTTATTATAATAACTAGGTTTTGAACCTTTCATTGTTTTGGGGTATGTTCCCCTTCAAAACCATCTACCAATCTAAAAAAACGTATATAACAAAAAATAAATTATGATATGTTAATGTTAAATCTACTTAAACTAATTATTGAATTATAACAAACTATAATAGAAAAAATAGGGTACTATGATGGATGGATTTCTATGGGAAGAGGTATCTTGAATCTAAATCACCCTTAAATCCAAGTAATCCCTTCCTTGATCTCATGATAGTTTTGCCTTGTCTAACAAAGGAAAATTTTAAACATCGAATATACATAAGTATTATAGGAATTACATTCGTTATAAGATGATGTTATTAAAAAACCAAAGTAACCGCATAAATGTAGTTAGTGGAAGGGTAAATAAGATTAAACTTAAGAATGACCGCTACAAAAATGGTATGCCTTTGAATGATGTCAAAACCAACTAAAATTTCAAATGTGATCATAAAATGAATGCAATAAAATAGAGCTCCATGACTAATACAACAAACTAATAAATCAAAAAACAAAATATGATGCATGATCACATGCCTTGTTTTCATAAATGTGTATTAAATAATGATTCTAATGAAATAAAAAAATTTAGTCTTGAGAATAAGATATCACCAGTTGTAGCCAAGGTCTTGTGAGTAAAGGAAATTGAACTCTAGTTGGAATTGTAAAAGATAGTAGAACCCTTGGCGTAAATAGGAATATATAAAATCTAGGATGACTCAGGAAGTAGAATTTATGGTCAAAACATGTAGTTCACCCATTGCTATACCATTATTATCTTGTTATTTTAGGTGTTTCCTCTCATAGTATTGTGTCCCCACAAAGTCTGCTAGAAGAGTGCAAAATAAAGATGACATTGCAAAAAAACAAGAAAATTGAAATTTTGACAATGGCATATCTGACAAATGGTCATCAGTAAGAGCCTTTTCAACATCTGATAGCATATGAAAAAAACATGTTGCTTGAATAACTTCATCAGCAAATGTTTTAGCAACCAAAAAAAAGTTCCCGTTTGTGTTGAAAATCTAATCGCAACCACCACCATTTACTACTCATCCTTAAGTAGGATTTTTGTGGATTTAAAATTTTAAACTTCCTCATTTAATGATGTTAGTTGGGAAAGCATATTAATTAAAAAAATAGAAAGGAAAGTTCCGGATTTTAGAGCAGTTGTATGAAGGAAATAAAATAACAAGAAAGAAAAGAAGAGACTAGTCATACATATGAGTCTTTAGCAACATCTAGCATAAATTTTTTTGCGAAAACAGAGCAACCATTAAAAGTTCTTATAGCAGTAAAAGAAAACAGAGGAGAGAAAATATTACAGAAGTTGTATTTCTTGCATGTGGATATACAAAAGCAACTAAAGGGAATAAAATAGAAGTGTTTTGTAAATAAAATGCAAATATATATGCAGTAACATAAATAGTATTTATAAATAAGTTTTTGCTGATAATAGAAGAAGGAAATTTCATATTTTAGCTTTCCCCTTTTGTTTAATACAACTATTTGTTTTATGCTTTGGATTTAGCTTATTTCATTTTTATTTGTGGTTCTTAAACTACTGACCTGTTTTACTGACTTGTTTGTATATATTCCTGTTTCTGGAAAATTTGTTTTTGGTGATCCTTCCTCCCTCCTCCATACAACATTGTGGTATTAGATCTAGGTTCTTAAGGGGGAGTATATTTATTTGTTTTTATTATGTTTGGAAATGAAGCCAAACCCTGGCAAAAAACTCCCACCTTCAATGGGATAAATAATTATTCATGGTCTAAGAAGATGAAGACAATTTTGATTGTAAATTATTTATGAGATTTAATATCAAATAGGTTTGTAGATGTGACTGATAATGCATCTTATGCGGCTTTGAAAAATGCACAAAAAACCCAATTGAAGGAAACCGAAAGAAAGGATGTAAAAGATCTCTGCCTAATTGAATGTGCAATGGAAGAGCTAGTATTTCCAAGCATAACATAAGTTAACTACTCCAAGGAAGCTTGGAAAATCCTTCAAAATGCATACAAGGGAAAAAAACAAGGTAAATCTGGTTAAACTTCAGTTATTAAGAATAAAATTTGAAACCCTTCAAATGAGGATTTATGAGTTAATAAATCATTTGAAGATTAATGGTGAATCCATAGAGAATCAGATAATTGTTGAAAAAATACTTTGACGTTTTCCTATGAGATTTGACCTGATTGTTGTAGAAATTGAAGAATCTAAGGATTTATCTCAGATGACTGTTGATCAGTTAATGGGTTCACTTCAAACCCATGAGAAAAGGTTGAATAGATCAACTCTTCCTTTTTTAGAGTAAGATTTTAAAGCTCGGAAAAATTTAAGAGGTAGGGGGAGAGGAAGAAATCCCTGAGGTAGAGGAAGAGGTATAAAAAACCCTGGAAGAATTTCAACTTATACCCAAGACGGAACAAAAACCTCACAATCAGACTCTCAGGACAAAAATAGGAGCAAAAAATTAAATCAGAGGTATGAAAAAAGTAATATTTAGTATTATTGTTGTCACAAGTATGGTCATCTTGTAAGTGAATATAGAAAAAGGTAGTGTGACCAGTCAAGGATAAGTCCTAATGTGGCTAATGAAAAGATAGTTGATTCTGAAGCAATGTCAATTTTTTTCATTATGTGTAATGTTGTTGAACAAAGTAATACTGAAGTATGGTATTTGGACATTGGTTGTAGCAACCACATGAGTGGTAATGCAAGTTCATTTTCATCTATTGATAAAAATGTTAAGTTTGAAATCAAGACGGGGAAAAATGAATTGGTTCCATTTTTAGGAAAAAGAGCTATAACCATAATCAATAAGCAAGGAGATAGAAGGGTAATCCAGGACATGTATTATGTCCCCGAAATAAAACATAATCTCTTAAGAATTGGACAACTAGTTCAAAAGGGGCATAAAGTCATAATGGAAAATGGAGAATTCATAATATTTGACAAATATGGGAGCAAGAAAAATATTGCAGCCATACAAATGACAAATAATTAAATGTTTCCTCTCATAATGGAAGCTGGGTTTTCTATGAAATCAACGTATGAGAAGCCACATGTAGCTTTCAAAAAAACCATCAAATATCCATCCAAACTTTGGCATATGAGGTATGGACATTTGAGTTTTTCTAAGTTATCTATTTTATCAAAAAATAATACGGTTAGTGGGCTGCCATTAATTGTATAAGGTGGAAATAAATGTGAAGGTTGCATATTAGGAAAACAACATAGGCTTCCCTTTCAATCAGGGGAATGATGGAGGGAAAAAGTACCATTAGAGCTGGTGCATTCTTATTTATATGACCCTATGCAAACCCTCACATTCTCCAAGAATGAATATTTCTTAACCTTCATTGATGATTATAGTAGAAATACTTGGATTTATTTCTTGAAGTGTAAATTTGAAGCATTCAAGAAATTTAAACAATTCAAGGCTTTAGTTGAGAAGAAAGCTGGACACTTCTTAAAGATTCTAAGAACAGACAGAGGGGGAGAGTATGTATTTAAAGAATTTTTAAAAATTTTCAAGCATGAAGGCATTGAAAATAACTTTACAGCTAGGTATACTCTGTAGAAAAATGGAGTGGCTGAGAGAAAAAATAGAACCATCTAAGAGATGAAAAGAAGCATGTTGAAGGCAAAAGGATTGTCAAATGAATATTAGGGTGAAGTTGTAGCAACAACATTATATTTGATGAATATAAGTCCTACAAAGGATGAACGTAACAAAATTCCACAAGAAGTGTGGACATACAAAAGGTATAGCATGGAGCATTTAAGAATTTTTGGTTGTGTTGAATATTCTCTTGTTTCAAAAGAAAAAAAGGAAAAAGTTAGATGATAGAGGTGAGAAGTTCATTTTCATAGGTTATAGTGAAGAATAAAAAGCATATAGACTATATAATCCTATTACCAAAAATATTATCAATAGTAGAGATGTGCATTTTATTTAAAATCAGTCATGGGTGGCACTATCGATAGCTCCGTGGGTACTACAACAATGATACCAGTAGCTGAAATAGAAGGCAACCATGAAGGAACAACTCCCAACAGTGAAGATGAAACAATCACATCCCAACAAGATTCAATTACAACTACTTCTCCCTCTTCATCAACATCAAAAAATGTTCCACAGACAAGCAGCTCTAGCATTTCAAGCCATCCCTCTAATGAGAGTTCTGATCCTACACTAGCATATCTTATGCCACGAAAGACAAAGAGCTTGAGGGAGATTTATGACGACACAAGGTATGCTGATTTTGAAGAAAATCTAAATTTTGTATTATTTTATCATAGTGATCCAATTTTTTTTATGAAGTTGTAAAAGAAAAGAAATGGCGTGATGCAATGGATGGGGAAATAGATGCAATAGAAAGGAATAATACATGGGAGCTAACTAATTTGCCTTTGAGAAAGCAAGTGATAGGAGTTAAATGGGTTTATAAAAAATGTATAGCACAAGGTGAGATTGAAAGACATAAGGAAAGGATGGTTATAAAAGGTTACAAACAACCATGAAGAGATTTTGATGAGACATTCACTCCCGTAGTAAGAATGGAAACTGTGTGGGTTGTTTTGGCAATAGTATCTCAACACACATGGAAGGTTTATCAAATGGATGTGAAGTCAACCTTCCTAAATGGAGTACTCAAGGGATAGGTATATGTAGAGAAGCCACATGAATATGAAAATTCAGGTCAAGAAGATAAAGTATATAGGTTGAAAAAGGTGCTCTATGGTCTCAAACAAGCACCTAAAGCATGGTATAGTGAAATAATATCTTACTTATTTTCAAATGGCTTCAACAGAAGCAATAGTGAGCCCACACTCTACATCAAGGTGGTTCACGGTAATATTTTAATCGCTGTCCTATATGTGGATGATTTAATTTTTACATCAAGTGATGATGTGATGATTGCTGATTTAAAAAAAATAAATGATGAGTAAGTTTAAAATGACGGATTTGGGGTTGTTAAAAATTTTCTTCGGCATTGAAGCAAAATGATCATGGGATATTCATCTCCCAATCCAAGTATGCCACAAATTTTTAAAAAAGGTTTAAAATGTCAAATAGCAAACCTGTCCCAACGCCAACAGCTATAGGCCTAATATTGAGCAAGAAAGACCTCAACAAAAGTGTAAACCCAACATTGTATAAGAGCATGGTTGGAAGTTTGATGTACCTAACAGAAACAAGGCTGGATATAATGCATGTAGTAATTTTAATTTCTAGATTTATGGAGTCCCCCAAGGAAACACATTGGTAAGCATGGGAGAGAATCTTGAGATATGTGAATGGTGGTAGAAACTATGGTATTTTATATACTACATCATGTGAACTAGAGTTTATTGGTTATACTGATAGTGATTGGGTAAGAAGCATTGATGACAGGAAGAGTACTTCAGGGTATGTATTCCATATGGGTTCAAAATTCCTTTCATAGGCATAAAAGAGGCAACCCATTATTTGTCTTTGTGTTCAATGAAAAGTTGCAAAAGCCATGGAGTTGGGGTAAGAATCTCTAAAGAAACCCCAAAGTCTTTTAGCAATCTGATCAATGGACCATGTGATAAGAAGTGAGCAAGCTTTTCTTCTTTGCATACATTAATTTGAAATAAACATGCAAACTAAGAAAAAGAAGTTAATCTCTATTCTTTGAAAGCTTAAACAATGAACCTAAGAGGATCTAAGCATTCAGTTTTGTATTTTAAGAGAAATAGATCTCCCCATTAATGGCTTCAAGGCCAATGGTTATTCTCTTTTACTCCATATTGACTTGTGAAATGCAAAAGCAAAGAAAATAGCTAAAATGGAAGAAATGAACTAAACTCTAATCCTAAACAAAATGCTATGATCCATGCTAGGAAGAAGGGAGAATTCTTATGAAATGAGGGAGGGGGTATAGCCCTATTTATAGTTTTTGGTTTGGAGGAAAAGGGAGATTTGAGTACATGTGGGAAAAAGGCTAAAGTCCAAAAAGCACTTTTAGCAAGTCAAAGTGTGATTTGACTATGTTTAGGGTATTTAACCTAGGTTATACTAATTAATCTCTCTTAGAGAGTAATTAGGGTTTGGAAGGGTTTCTGAAGGGTTTAATCAATCCAACGAAGTGGATTGATCTTCCAGGGAGCTAATATGAGTAGGGTAGAAGAGAATAAGGAGCTAATGTGGTTAGAATGAGGTTATAATAGCCTGTTTAGATGGTTTATAAGAGGAAAAATGACCAAAAGGGTGTTGTAGGAAGGGAGTTAGATAGGTCTAACTGGAGGTGTACCGTCAATTTGCAAAGGGAATAAGCGTTAGTGTACTATTAGAAATAATAGTGTATTGACCAAACTACAGGTGTCTATAGTCTTTCTACAACAGAGGAAGAGTACATAACAACAAATGCAACAACATGTTAAGCTATTTGGTTGAAAATGATACTTGCAGATTTTGGTGAAGAACAAAAGAGTGCTACTATCATATTTTGTGATAACGTATCCTCCACAGATTTGACTTAGCATCTAGTTTTCCATGGACGAAGCAAACATATTGATATTTGCAATCATTTGATTAGAGAATTGGTGGAGCATGGAGAGAATAAACTTGAGTATTGCATATATGAGCAGCAACTAGTAGATATATTCACCAAATCATTACCAAAAGTTACTTTTGAATGCCTAAGAGAAAACATGGATGTCATGGATTCAACAATAGTTAGCTCTGAACAGTTCATGGCATAAGTACAAGCATTTTTTTCTGGTGATTGTGATTAAGGGGGAGTTTTAGAAATATAATTCCAACCACCACCATTTATCGCTCATCCCCAAGCGAGATTTTTGTGGATTTTAAATTTTAAACTAACTCATTTAATGATGTTAGTTTGGAAAGCATATTAATTTAAAAAAATAGAAAGGAAAGTTCCATATTTTAGAGCATTCGTATGAAGGAAATAAAATAGCAAGAAAGAAAAGAAGAGAGTAGCCATACATATGAGTCTTTAGCGGCAACAAGCATAAATTTTTTTTGGGAAACCAAATCATTCATTAAAATTTCTTGCAGCAATAAAGGAAAATAGAGGAGAAAGAAAATATTGCAGCAGTTGTATTTCTTGCATGTGGATATCCAGAAACAGCTGAAGGGAAGAAAATAGAAGTTTTTTGTAAAGAAAATGCAAATATATATGCAACAACATATAAAATATTTGTAAATAAAGTTTTTCTGATAATAGAAGAAGGAAATTTTGTATTTTAGCTTTCCTCTTTTGTTTAATACAAATGCTCAGTTTTATGATTTGGATTTAGCTTATTTCATTTTTATTTATGGGTCTTAAAATGCTGATATGTCTTTATATATTCCTCTTTCTGGGAAATTTATTTTTGGTGCTCCTTCCTCCCTCCTTCATACAACAATTTTTCCTGATGAAGTTCAACCTCCTTATAAAAAGTGGAAAAGCCACTCCAACAACACTTGCTATTAGAATTTTAAAAATGGAAATTGTCTTTAAATGCAATGCAACCTCTTTGTATCTACATTCAATGTCTTTGGAAGATCCTAAATCATATGTTCCCATTGTTTTTTAGTGCTAACCCCGATATACTCTGTGCCCTCTCTTTTTAGATATAAGAAGAAAATCCCTATTCCATCAGTGCAACTTCCTACTGAATCATGGAATGACATTTTGGTGAATTTATAATTTTGCTAGAATTGGTATATGTTGATGCATAATTGCAACACTCCTGAATGTATTCAACTCGATGGGTTGAGACTCTCAGTGTGATGGCATAACATGGAGCTTCTACCAAAGTGTGGGACTTTGAGAATCGGGAGAGCTCTCCGGATAAAGGTCGGTTCCTATTACTCGATTCAGGTACACACATTAATATTGTAGAGGATCTACTCTAAAACCTACTCTAGCTTACCAATGAGAGAGGGATTAGGGAGATGAAAGAAATAATACCTAAACTAACAAGGGTGATGCACCAAAGGAATGAAGAACACCTAATTTTCAATAAACACAAATCATAAAAATGCTACACAACCACCATGCACAGATAACCAGGACTATAATGAGAGATCAAGAAGGAGACAATGAATGCAAGAGAGGGTTGAAAACTATCCAAAGACATGCATTGTTGCTCCAAAAGTTTGATACAATGCATTACAATGGCCAAGAGGAAAAAACTTGCATTACAATTTGAATGGGAGGCTTGGACTCCACGAATTCACTTATAGACAAGAGAAGAAGGGAGGGTACAAAGCAAACATGTCCAACCTTTTGAAAAATGCCCCTCCTTCAAATATATAGGAAAAATAAGAGAGAAGGGGAGAAGAATTCCCAGCATGCTTCAACCACCCTGGTAGTTGAGAAGCCTAACAACCTCCAAAAATGGTGGACTGTATTTATTCAAGTCATAGTTAAGATCATTTGAAGGTCAGAATCCGGTGTTCCACGTGGGCTCTCATAATATCTTAAAGATATAAGCATTCAAAATCCTTGGCGGGCTTCATGATTCATTTTTAAACTGACCTTCCTCTAGATCGTTTCCAAACTACTTTGGGTTTGGAGTCTATCCGTGTGGGATATATGTTGAAACCTGCGCACTCTTGAGATTTTAACCCCACTTTCACTCTTGAAGTTACGACATTTGGACACTTGGCATTTTTTGTGAGCCTTCTACTTCGTTCCATTGTGTTCTGGCTTAGTCCCTCTTGTTTGGTGGAGAAACTACATCTGACCCTAGATACGTGGAGAGTCTATGCACGTTTGGGACCTGCCTCTTGATTTTACTTTTGAAGTTACATCAATGAGGCACGTGGAGGCTTCCACTGACTTTTAGACATTTCAACAGCTGGTTTTGCCTTTTCCACCTATGTTAGACCCTAGACACATGGAGGGCTAGTGTGCGCTTGTGAACCTGTCTTTGGATTGTGCTTGTTTGGGAACTACCTATTCTGTCACACCTTTGAAGTTGCGTTGATGAGACATGTGGAGGCTTCCGCTAGCTCTTATAATTTTCAACGGCTGGCTCAAATTTTTTGGGCCTTAGACACATGGAGAGATCGCACTCATTTGGGGACCCCGCTTTGTAATTTACCTTTTAAGGTGCGCCGATGAGACACATGGAGGCTTCCACTGACACTTTTATACTTAGCTAATTCAGGCCTCGAGTGAACATTTCCTTTCTCCATTTTTCTCTTGTTGAGATGTGATCTCGTTTAAAATTGTTTGGCCTCATTTTCCGACCTTTCTTCTCCACTACCTAACCCACCCGCAACTTGATTTTTGGGATCGAATGTGAGCTCACACGACTTAACCAAACTCTCCATTTCCTCCTGTGTAAGGTCAAGTTTTATTAATTTTTCCTGAGGGGAAAAATTGGATAACAATTTGGTGACTCGCGGAATCACCTGCCTGCAAGGTGAAAAGATTAGTTTCCTTGAAGTATCCATTGGGTGAGGAGTCATGAATGATAGCCTGGTACTGATCCTGTTCTTGAAACCTTGAGCTGAGATTCTTCCAACTCTCAATTTTCATAAGAAAATCTCAAAGGTGAGATTTTTTAGAGTAAAAATTGTCTTGACCTTGAACGTTAACCTGCCCCTGAAATGGACTGCTACAACATTCACCTTTAGAGGCACATTTAACTACACAATGATTCAACCTAGGAGCAATGTGACCTGTTCCAAAACACTTATGGAAATTGAAACCTAGACTCATCAAGACAAAGTGCACACACACTTAGAGGAATTAAAATCCTATACTAATATTTACAATGGTGAAACCTTTTCCTTTCAGTGACAATGTTTAAGATAGATTCCATTAACCAGAATCGGAAGCTCCTCTCCATCCAACACAGAAAATTGGAAGGCATTGCTACTTTTACATCCTGTGACCATGTATGGGCCACTCCAAATAGCATCAAATTTAGAATGCCTTCCTAGCTTTTCCTGATCTGCATCCCACTTCAGAACTAGGTCCCCTTCCTGAAAGGTCCTTGCTCTTGCTTTCTTATCAAACCACCTTTTGACTAAGGCTTGATATTTTTCTATCATTTGAACTGAATGTTCTTTGATTTTTTCTAATTCCATCAGCTCTGCATACCTAACCTCTATTGGTTCGAACTTAGAAAACTCCAAATGCTTCATGAGCTCTAATACAGGCAGTTCTAATGATTTAAGCAACACTGCCTCTTTCCCATAGACTAGCTTGTAAGGGGAATTACCTGTAGAGTTCTTTGGTGTTATTCTGTCAGCCCATAATGCTAATTTGAGGTTGGTATGCCATGTCCTTTTATTTTCATCTAGAGTCCTGATGATTCTTAGTAAATTCTTGTTCGTGGACTTTGCCTGCCCATTACCCTATGGGTAATAATTCGAAGAGGTGTTAAAGTAGATCCCATTCTTGACAACCAATTCTATGATCTTGGAACCTAGGAATGCCAATGCATTTTCTAATATGAAAGTGGTCGGTACTCCGAACCTAGTCATTATTCCTTCATAAAATTCTAGTATACTAGAATCGTTTGCTTCTTTGAGTACTACCGCCTCGGTCCACTTGGTGAAATCATCTATCGCTATGAGAATCCACTTATGGCATTCTCTTGAGTTTGGATTGATGACCCCAATGAAGTCCAATCCCCATTAAATGAAAGGTTGTTCAACTGAAATTGGGTGCAATGGGAGTGCTGCTAATCTTTCCTTACCTATGAAGAATGCACATTTTTTACACTTCTTGATCCAAGTGTAACAGTCACTGAACACCGTGGGACAATAATATCCCACCTTCATTATCTTGAGAGTTGTTACATGTAGTGAAAAATGACCTCCGGCTTCTCCATCATGAAACTCCTATAACACCTACTTGATTTGACCTGTTCTGATGCATCTCAGTAGAACACTATTGATGTCCCTTTTGAACAAAACACCATCAACAAGCACATATGGAATGGCTTGTAATCTGAAGTATCTCCTCTTTGCTTTGCTCTTTTTTGGAGGGCATAGGCTTGTTTCCAGGAATTGCATCATATTTTGAGTCCAACAAGGAATAGACACATTATCATTTACTCGTTCTTGACCATCTTGTAGTACCAAAACAACCCCATTTCCATTGCTTACATCAACTTGTTGACTCAAGGATAGCTGTTCACATAGTCCCTTTCCACAGACCAACTTAGTGACCTTAATTTCAATGTCATATTCCATGACATGAGTGATCCATCTTGCACGTTTCTCATTCACATCCTTGTTCAAAAGGAAGTCCCCTACTCCTGCATAAGAAACTAACAATTGTATCCTATTATTTGAGGCTAGGAATTTGAACTTATTTAAGCTCCTGATCACTGTAAGGAAATGATTCTTGATGAAATATTACCTCACTTCATAGTTCTCCAAGCCTTGACTGAAGAAAGAAACTAGTTGCTCAAATCCCTATTTATTTTGTTGCACTAGGATTGAAGAAATTGTGTCCCCACCACCAAATGTATAAAGCATGAAGTCTTTGGAGAAGTATGGATTGATGAGAGTTGGAGCTTGGGATATGGATTCTTTGATGGATTCACAACTTTCTTTTCCCTCAGCTGTCCACCAAAATTACGTGCTCTTCTTCAACATCAGTGTTATTGGCTTCATAAGAACGGAAAAATTTGGCACAAACCTACGAACAAAATTGATCCTTCCTAGAAATATCTAAAGAGCCTTCTTATGGCTTGGAAATGGTAATGCTTGAATTGCTTCAAATCTTTCTGGGTCAACCATCAATCCTTCCTTTGACACAATATGGCCTATGAGCTTGGCTTCATGAGCTAGGAATATGCATTTTTTTGGGATTCAATCATACCCCAAATCTTCTACATCTTTGAAATCCCTATCTCAGATGGAAGAGGTGATCCGCTACGTTTTTGGAGAACACAGTGATATTTTCAAGATATATCAGTACTATTTTGTTGATCAGCCCCTTGAATTCCATGTCCATTTCCCTCTGGAAGGTGGCCCCAACATTAGACAACCCAAATGACATCTTCTTGTAGGCATAGATGCCCCACTTAGTGGTGAAATCCATTTTGAACTGGAGGTCTTCTTTCACCATTATCTGATTATACCCTGAGTATCCATCCAGGAGAGAAAGTTTTTTTGAGCCAGATACTACTTGTAAGATTTTTTCCATTGAAGGGAGAGGTAGTGGTATTTAAGAGATGCTCTGTTCAAGTCTCGAAATTCCATGTAAAACCTAATTTCTCCATTCTTCTTCCTGACTAGTACTAATTTTGCAACCTAGATTGAATGTTTAATTGGGAATATAATGCTTTCCTCTATCAACTTGTTCAACTCTTTCTTCATTTGAGGCTCAATGTGTGGGTTGACTGGTATTTGCTTCTACCTAATGGGCTTAACATTTGTATCAATTTCTATTATATGTTGTTCCAACTTTGGATTGAATCCTCGAAGGTCTTCATAATTCTAGGAAAAAACATCTGGAAATTATTGGCAAAGTTGTAGAAATTCATATCTTTCTTGCTCAATGGCTACCTTGCCAATTTGGAGCGTCTTTATTTCCCCAACAAAAATAGGTTATGAATCATCTCCCTTGACCTTAATATATTCTTTCTCTTTACAAAACTGGTCATTAGGATTGAATATTGACTCCAGTGTCACCAAACCTCTGGGAAGCTTTTTGGTCCGCAACTGCACTACTTGGTCCCCGTACTGCTGCTTCAATTTATCTTGATTCATAGCTAAGAATTTATCCTCTTCTTGTAAGAAATTGACAATCTGTTGATTGTTTTCAAACTCCTGCCAGTTTGTGTTATTGTTTGGAACTGTTGGCCTTACAATCACATGGATATGTTGTTGTGTTTTTCTTCTTTTGATACTTTCAACCACATAAAATGTTGCTCCAACTGCTGCAAGCATATCTATAGCTTCATTCTTCTTCCTGGGTATAGACATAATGTTAAAAGATTTGAAATCTTTAATCAGGTCCCATACCCTATTTTTATAGCTCTTGAGTAAGTCATTCCTTACAGCATGTTGTCCTCCGACTTGATTGACGATTAGCTCACTATCACCAAATAATTGCAAATTATTTATGCCTCTTTTCCTAGCCTAATGAAGTCCATGAATCAAAGCCTCATATTCAAATGTATTTTTTGAACATGTAAATTGGAAACGAAATGCTGAATAAAACTTGATGTTCTGTGGTGAAACTAACAATGCACATCCTCCAACAATTTCTTTGATTCTTTAACCATCGAAATATAGCTGCCATACTTCATTTTCATCTTCATCTTCTGGCTTGGTGATGTTAGGAATGGGTGAATTTTCTTCATGTACACAATATATACCCAATTAAAATTCTTCCATTTCCTTAAATGGGTTAGACTCATGCCTCTTGTTTTCCCATTCATCCAGAGTAAAATATGGTATTCCTTTAACCTTGGTACCTATTTCTAGATCTAGTGAAAACTCCTCCTGATCGAAGGTTGAGTAATTTACGTTGATAGGACTTGGCACATGTGGCTCAATGTGAAAGTTTGCAATTAGTTCTGACCCGATGGTTGCCTTCGCTTCATACCTTGTTATGAATAACATGTGTGACCAATCTGCTGATAGATATCCACCAATTTGGCAATGAATTCTCTTGACAAACACAGTGCAAAGAGTGGTGGGAGGTCAATTACAGACACATATTGCAAGACTGTGACATTTGGACAGGCAAGCAGTGTTAGGCTTAAGCCCTTGATGGCCCTAACCGTTCCTACTACTATTCCATCTAATTACACTACTCCTCTTAGCACTGGCTCATACTTTAGACCTAATTGATTTGCTATTTGCTTCGGCATCACTGAGCTACTTGTACCCAAAAGGATCAAGTAGTTGTGTACTAAATGGTTCATGACAATCAATGACACATAGAATGGTGGAGGATTCACATTTTTTCTTGGTTGACCACCACCCTGTTGCACTACATTAGTGAGAACTTTCTCCTAACCTTGGTTTGATCCATTCAAGGTAGACCAATTAGCCATTGTGGCTTGCAACAAATCTTGTTGTCCTAGGATTGCCAATAACTCCTAGATGGAAATGTTCACATGTATCTTCTTCATCTAATCAATAATGTTAAAGGGGGTTGAATTATCCTTTTTTTTCCCCTTACTTAGTGTGACCTTTTCTGGTGCCTGAATATGCACATGTGCTATTGCAACAGGTACCTTAGGCTGATTTCACACATTCGAGGTTACATTTTGTCTACTAGCTCCTTGTTGCGTAGGCATGAACATAGAAAAAATTGAATTATATGGTTTTCCCTCCTCTGTATTCCCCTTATTTGACTGTGTGTTAGCAACTACACCCTGAAAAGGAGGCTGATTAAATCCACAAGAAGTTTTCTTGTATGTACCAATTTACTAACGTGGGTTTCCATTGGAGGTGGCTCTTATGGATTTTCATGCTTTAAGTTTCCCTCTTGACTTGGTTCTTGGGACACACCAATGGTCTGCACAATTAAGGACTGTTTTAGTGCACCGTTGAAACACACTGATTGATTGTGAGGTAGATTGTAGGGGTAACACCAATCGTACTCCTGTGCCATGTTGTTCTTTGTTAGAACCAAGGATTTTGACATTGAAGCCGCATTTGGATCATATGGTTGAAATGGTCTGGCAACTTGAGGTTGTCCTTGGTTCTGGTTTTGATTTACAGCCTGAGCTGGTGGTCTATTTTGTTGATATGGGGGTTTGGCTTGATACTGATTTTGAGGCTGATATGGCCTAGAACTTTGATCTTGCTGTCTCTTGATACTAGCTCATTTCCTAGGTAATGCAATTGTTGAATAACCTCTTTTAGCTTCTTTGAAGTGATTGAAGAAGTAGAATCCTGATTATTTCTTTGATTCCTAAGGGCTGGAATGGGATTCAACTCTGGTGTTTGACTAGTTGTAGGAGCTCCTAATTCTGGGTATAGAGGCATAGGTGGCCTAGGTGCGAGTTTATCATCTTGGATCAAATAATTATAAGCTCTAATAGCAATATCATAGGATGCGGGAAAGGTTATACCTCCCATTGATTGGATCATCATAGCAATATCATAATTCAAATATTTAAGGAAGTATAGAAAAACACCTTCAACTGTTGGTCTCACAGCCAATGGAATGCTATCAAATGTCCACTAGAATATAAAGTTGAAGTCAGGTAATTACTCATTAGGATCCCTCTTGATTGTTGTCAGTTGTTCCAATAAAGACAAATTATCCTCTTTTCCTCCAAATTGAGTGTGCAGAGATGTACATAAATGGTCCCAATTCTAGATGGATCCCACGGTTAGGCATCTGAACCATTGCAATGATTTTCCCCTGAATAAAGATGCCAATAATTTAACAACAATGTCCATTTTAGTAATTTTATGGATTGCAGAAACATTTGTGATGTCTTGGATTTGGTCAATTGGAGTTGTTTGGTTGTCTCTAGTGAAATATGGGACGTTCTTCAATTCTGTAACTGGAACTAGGTTCTGTGCATTGAGAGCTAGTGGGATGCTACCGGTGAAGTTGACGTAGGGGTTGGGATGTGCCATCCTGAATGGTTGAAGAACTATAATTGATTTAATGAAAGGCCTACTAGGTGGAGGTGTTGACAAGGTTGTGTTTGGCGGAGATATAGACCTTTAAGCACTTCTTCCTCTTTCTGAGGATAAATGCAGATAGACAAACAATCCTTCTTCTCTTGTTCTTGACCTTGTATGAACTCTTCTCATGAACTTGGTAAACTTGAGCCGCTGAAACTACTGGATTTGAGTGACGGAGTCACCATATGTGTTGCTCTAAAGCCTCTAAGGGCTGGAATTTTACCAAGACACACACCGAATCTTGGTAACACTGAAATATTGACCTCTGGTCCTACTGGGCATGCCAAAACTGTTAAGACGTTCACACAGTGGCTTAAGATTTGTTGTTTGATAATGAGACACCTTGAAAATATGAGAGAATATAACTCTAGTGTCCCACCAGGCATGCCAAAAAAATTGATGCATAATCATAGCACCCCTAAATTTCTATAACTTGTTGGGTTCAAAATCTCAATGTAATTGCATAACATGGAACTTCTCCCAAAGTGTGGGACTTTGTGAATCGGGAGAGATCTTCGGATGAAGGCCGATTCCTATTCCTCAGTTCAGGTGAACATATTTATATTGCAGAGGATCTACTATAAAACCTACTCTAGCTTTCGAAGCAGACAAGGATTAAGGAGATGCAAGAAATGAAACCTAAAATAACAAGGGTGATGCACTAAAGGAATACTGAAACACCTACTTTTCCATAAACAAAAATCATAAAAATGTAATACAATCACAATGCATAAATAACTATGACTCCAATGAGAGATCAAAAAGGAGATAATGAACTGCAATAGAGGGGTTAAAAATTATCCACACACATTCATTAATTGCTCCCAAAAGTTGATGCAATGAAATGCAAATGACCAAGAGGCACAAACTTGCATTAAAATTTGAATGGGAGGATTAGAATCCACAAATCCACTTATAGGCAAGACAAGAAGGGAGGGTGTAAAGGCATAAATTTCCAAACCTTTACAAAATTGCACCTCCTTACAATATATAGGAAGAATAAGAGGGATGGGGAGAAGAATTCCAATCATGCTTCAACCACCCTGGTAGGTGAAGGAAGCCTAATAATCTTTAAAAATAGTGGATTATATTTATTCTAGTCATTGTTGAGATCATCTTGAAGGTCAGAATCTGATGTTTCCATGTGCGGCCTCTCACAATTTCTTAAAGATCTAAACATTTAAAATCCTTGACAGGCTTCATGATTCATCTTTTAACTGATCTTTAGCCAAATATTTTTCAAAATGCTTCAGGTTTTGAGTCTATCCATGCGGGATCTACATGGAAACCTGTGCATTATTGATATTTTACCCCCTCCTTTTACTCCTAAAGTTACAACGTTTAGACACTTGGCATCATGGTGCAAGCCTACTTCTTCACTCTCTTGTGTTTTGACGTAATACCTCCTATTTGGCGGAGCAACTTACATCTGAACCTATACACATGGAGAGTCCACACACATTTCTGACCTGCCTCTGGATTTTACTTTCGAAATTGTGTTGATGTGACACGTGGAGGCTTCCGCTGGCTCTTAGAATTTTCAACGGCCTGTTCAACTCTTTCAGTCCTTATACATGTGGAGAGCCTACACTTGTTTAGAGGTTTCCGCTTCTGTAGCACCTTTTAAGTTTCGCTGATGAGACACGTGGAGGCTTTTATTGGCTCTTAGAATTTTCAACATCCAGTTCAACTTTCTCAGACCTTAGACACATGGAGAGCAATGCACTTGTTTGGGGACTACCTATTCTGTCACATCTTTGAAGTTGTGCACTGATGAGACACATGGATTCTTCCGCTAGCTCTACTGCTTTTCTTTGATCTTTTCAACGGCTGATTCTACCTTCTCAGGCCTCTAAACACGTGGAGAGCATGCACACTTGTTTGGGGAATTCCTAATTTGGAATTGCATCTTTGAAGTTGCATTCTGATGAGACATGTGGAGGATTTTGCTAACTCTTTTCTACTTAGCTGATTTCGAGCCTCGAGTGAACACTAAATTTCTTCATTTTTTTCCTGTTGAGATCTAATATCCTTTAACATTGTTTGGCCTCATTTATGTGATCTTTCTTCTCCACTTTAGATCCTACGCCCACAACTTGATTTTTGGGATCGAATGTGAGCTCGCACGGTTGAACCAAAAATATCCATTTTATATTGTGCAAGGTTGTGTTTGATCAATTTTTCCTGAGGGGCGACATTGGATAACAGTATGCTTTCAGTCCAATTTACAAATTTAAATCTTTATAGATTCCCAATAGATGATTTCCATTTCAAAGGCGGATAAGAATATAGAAATTTTTAGAAGGGATGCCCACATATGTATGAAAAATAAATGCTAATGGCGCTCCAAGATTAGTTTCCGACCAGGGAAGATTCCTATGAAACTAAAAAACAGAAATTTAAAAAATGTAAATTGAGTGAATGCTTAAAAATACCTTAAATCGTTGTGTGAGAAGACAAACAAGTGAGAAATGAGATGGCCTAGAAATATCTAAATTCCATATCTACTTTATGTTACATTCATTTATGAGTAGTGTGATGGAAATCGACTACCGGAAAAGATTGCTAGAATTTGACACTTTCCAACAAGGGCATCTTCAAAGGTGGATGTCTTTCGGTGAATAAGGACACTTAATGGATGGGTACCTATAGCATCTCAATTTATTCATCTTGCACAAAATCAAAATGGATAAGCGAGTTGTTCTTAATATACAAATCTAGACCATTTTTATTAATTTAAATCGAAAAACCCTAAATGTTATAATACATGTTAAATTAAATAAGTTAAGGCTCAAAAAATCACATCACCAAGATGATAGCATTAAATACACATGAAACTAAGAAAAAACAACAAACATAGAATCTAGTTGATGTGAAGGATGTAGACCGTCATACTTTCTACTCCAACTGTGTGCACTGAGAGGCTCTATACTGTCAGACATGCAATCCTGAGCATAATTTTTTTCTTTTCTTTTTCTTCTTCTTTGTTTTGTTCAGATGTATGATGTGGATATGGAAAGAGATATAAATGATAAATTAATCTGAGAGATATACACATGAGATATAGAAAACCACCACCAAGTTAGAAAAAATACCCACTACTACCTCTATGAAACCATTATGCTTGGACTTGAGGTGGTGAGTGGTGGTAGAGATAATCATGAGAGATTAGACAAAAAAAATATGAGGTTATTTTACAATGGTTGAGGAGAGATTTAGATCAATGCGAGTGAAACTTTAGAAATGATAATAACTTGAGTTATTGAAAAATCTTAGATTCTAATCCTAGAGTTCAACGATAATAACTATGAGTACACATCAATAACCATGAAATCAATATTCCACTCCTGAAATCTAGGGAATATTGTGGAGAATGGATTTTAAGAACCTAAAAATGTAATAATGTATGTTGCAGTACCCCATGAAAAAAAAAAACTTACTAACAAAGAACATGAAGAAGGATTCCAATGAATTTTTCTACATTATTAAAGAGATCCATTAGAGCATTTCCCCAATGGTTGCAATCGAACCAATATTAGAATAAGCATGGAACATCCTTAAAAAACATATCAGGGTATTGTAAAAGTTGAAATATTAATGTTGTAAATGTTAAGAAGCTATTTTGAAACTATGTATGAAGGATTCTAAATATGTAGATTCATTTTTCATTCAAGTCACATGATTAGTTAATTGAATCAAGTCTCATGGTGAGTCTCTAAATGATAAAATGATAGTAGAAAAATATTGAGGATCCTTCTTGCTAAGTTTGATTCTATTGATTTGATTATAGAAGAAGAAAATAACCTTTCACATTTTTTAGTAGATGAGATTCATGCATCTACAATTTCTCATGTGAGCTTAGGCTAAATTTCTCTTATATGTTTTGTTAGTCATGGTAGATGTAGGAGATTTAATTTTAGAGGAAGAGGAATAAATTCATCAAAAAGTGGAATAATGAGTCCAAAAAATTTAAGCGTAAGTTGCAACAACTTGAATTAAACTTAGAATCCAAGTTAAAATCAATCACATGGCTAAAGGTATGATATATCCCAAGTTCAATGTCATTATTTTTAAGGGTATTCCTAGTATGCATACGAGTGTAGAAAATATAGTTTGATTTCAGAAATTATGTGAAAATGTTTCTAAGGAAAATCAGAATCACGGTACTATGTTTTTGGCATCTAATTTTTCTTGGGAAATTCTAAATGATGTTTGTCTTTTAATCATAGGTTGTAGTAAGTAGATGATAAAAAATAATAGAATTTTTTGAAAATATGGATAACTCGGTAAAATAATATATGTTACTTTAGCCATTGATAATAATATTTTAGTCATGGGTAAAGGGAATGCCATCATTTTAACTCAGTATGGGAAAAATAGGTATTCCCTATGTTTATTATGTTATGGGTTTAATAAATAATCTAATGAGAATTCAGAAGCTTATTTAGAAGGGATATTTATTGTGTTTTTTTTAAAACAAAGAATGTGTAATTTTGGACCAATTTCTTAGAAGAATAAAATTATCCAAAGCTCAAATGACCAAAAAAAAAATGTTTCCTTTAAATTTGAAACCAAATTTATGGGTGTAATTTTTTCTATCTCATGCCTTACCGAGAAAACAAACGAGTCAAGAAAAAACTCAGTTCTTTGCAATAATTGAACCCTTAAATAGATACATTCATCTGTCCCACAATCATCCCTACAAGATATCGCTTAGTCAACACCTCCTTAAGTGAAATTTATTTCATAATTTTAATAAAGCTCAATATACTCAGTCCTTCATTAAACGGATGTCATAGGCTCCCTTTTAATTAGAAATAAAGGAGAAAATTGGCTATAAAATTTGTGCTTTGAGAATTAAAAGTTTAAAAGTTTAAACATACTACACAATACAAACATGGTAAAATGTTTACCACTCATAGAACATCCTAAAAAAGCATGTGAATGATGTATTTTGAAAAAAAAAACATAGAGAATCATTCTCAGTTGGCAAGTTAATCAAGCAAAAAAAAATATTATAGATTTTTCATTTTGATTTATGTGGGAAAATTTTGACACTTTCCATTAGTTGGTGCATATATTCTTTGTCATTCAGTAATGATTATAAAAAGAAGACGTGGGTATACCCTCTAATGTAAAAGTATAATATTTTTGGAACATTTTATTATTTCAAATATTTGAGAAGTAGTGTGGGCACTATATCAAAGCTCTAAAAAAATAGAGGTGGAAATTATAAAATTATATTATTTTATAAAATTTAGAAAGGATAGTGGAGACCACAAAAAATTCACATTCCAATAGACATCTTAATAGAATGGTGTGTAAGAAACAAACATTAATACGATCATGCACATGGTCAGGAGCACATTAATGAAAGATTCAATCTAATATTTTAAAGAGGTACATGAAGGCATTTGTAGAGATTATAAAAATTAGATCCTTATTGCTAAAAATATCCTTTAAGCTGCATATTACAGGCCCACGAAGAAAAAAATTGTTATTTGTATGTTTTCTAGAGTGTTTTGTGTCATAATTATGGAAACATTATTAATCCAATATCCTAAGTGCTACAACCTATTAACAATCCATTGAATTTTTCAAAAAGGAAGTTTGATCTTATAGGGAACCTCCAGTATACCGCCTTTTATGGCCATAAACATATCATTACCACTACTAAATAATTTAAAAAGTGGGCAGAATACATTCCCTCACATATGTAACTCATATGAATATATGAAAAATATCCTAAATAACATCATATGGTGTTTTGGGGCCCCATTTTCTATTTTTATGATAATTAGAAATCATTAAAAAATAATTCAATGGCTTATGACACCA
The DNA here is from genome assembly GCA_019776745.2 of Taxus chinensis. Taxonomy (NCBI): domain Eukaryota; kingdom Viridiplantae; phylum Streptophyta; class Pinopsida; order Cupressales; family Taxaceae; genus Taxus; species Taxus chinensis. The sequence goes on along the minus strand of CM034152.1, from coordinate 58,917,767 downwards.
ATTCTAGATCATAAAAAGTGGCCCACACCATATTACACTTATGGTAATGGATATGATGAGGCTACCAACGAGTCAATTTTCAAAATTATGAAGAAAATTGTCAACAAATATGCCAAAAATTGACACCTCCAAATATATCTTGCCTTATAGGCCTACTATAATTATATCAACACCCTTACGAGAGTTGCTCATGTACTTACTGCTCCAGAGGAACAAACTTATCAAGATTTGAACATTGTCATCAAGAATTTGGTATATGTATTCATGTCACTAGTTATATGCTTCCACTATGGTTTTCTAGCAAGAAAAATGTTAGAAAATCAAGAGAGTGTAAACATTTTTGAATAAATTATACAAAATATTGACAATTACAACCAAGTGGTTCCATACCACATCATCAAGGCGATGGTTACCGCATATCGGTGGTTCATAACTGACTGTCAAGAAATGATGTATTAATTATGCTAAAACTTCCCCCCTTAATACATTATTTTTACAAATTTACCCCCAAATCATCATCATAATTTTTGGATTCATCATCTTGTTACATTGCGATGTGTCCTATCTGCTTCATGATAGTGGACCCCCCTTAATTGAAACACGATAAAAACATTTTACACTCTCTGCGTACCCTATTCACCTTTGAGGGTACATTCAATATTTGTGGGTTCAAGGTCTTGGTGATACCTTAGTTTTCCCTTACAAGATTACCAAAAAGCTAGAAGTAAAAGGAGTATATTGTAGTGCCCCAAAAATTGGCATGACCAAAACCAAAAATATTGGCAATTATTTTTTGAAACATTTTAATTTAATTCAAATTTAGGTTCCCAAAGGATAACAGGTTAAATTACACCCTTAGTCCACATTTAATGTATTTCCTAATTTATAACTTAGTTTCCCCTAGTAATTATTTCAAATGCACCACCATTAAAACAACTATTTAATTAACAATATCCTGAAATTCATATTATTTTAATTTAATTTTCACCATGACCCTAGTTTAATTACCTAGGCACCCCATTACTTTATTTCATCCTACCCATTTTTTTAATTCACCCCACACCTCCCCATTAATTCATTTAATCCCATAACTTAAAAGTTGGAGGATCTATTTTGGACCCTTGGATTCTTTTATCCTCATCCCTAGATCTTAGGGATTCTTAGGAAACACTAATCCTCTCCTTTGTGTCTTCTTATCTTTTCCTTTACTTTGTTTTTTTTTTGTTTTCTCATTTGCACAAGTTTATCTTGTAAGGAAAAGAAGAGCATGGAGTATTTTAGAGCTCCATTCCATTTATTACTGATTTTAATTGGAGGAATGCAATTTATAGTATTACTTTTGGATTTATTTTTATCTTGCTAAAAACTAGGGTAAAACTATGATGTAGAAATAAATTGATATTCATGGGTGTGTGTATATATATATATATATTAAATAAGTGGTGGATTTATATCTTGCAGGGTTTATAGAAGGCCGAAGCCTTTGTAAACAAAAAAGGGGCAACAAAGTTATACGTGGGTGGCACGACTGTACATGGGTAGGGTTAAATGAGGGGGGGGGGTGTGGTCGATCATCATGGCCATGGCAAGGTCAATGGGGAGGTATAAAGGGAGAGGGGCAATGCGGATAGTGGGGGTGTGGGGTTTTGGGTAGGCCACAACATTTCGGTTGAATTCCTTGCCCTATATATATATATATATAGACATATATGTTTCATGTATATATTCCTTTATATAAAATTACATATTTTAATCTTGGTATGATTTTTTTAACAAAAATATTAAGGGAGAAAGTACCAAGAAAACTAGTTTTATTAAAATCTCCTTTTCTTCTCTTCTGTTAAGAAGACAACTCATAAAATGAAACAATAGTGCAATAATTTCTAGGGTAAGGTGGTTGATTAAAATCATTCCCTTGTTTGGAGCACAAAATGTAAGAGATTTTAACTAAGAGATATTTTTAACAATAAGCTTTATTGATTATCTCATACCACTAGATTTCTGGATATTAAAGAGAGGAGGCTTATCTAAACCTACAACATTCTTCCTATAATCCTATTTTTCAAAGTTAAACATAATGAGAGAAAATATTTTGACAAATCATTCTTTTATTACAAAGCTAAAAGCTTCACTATAACTTACATTTTACTACTAAGACATGCTTAAAAATGTAACAACCAAATCTGTTTTATTTATTTCCATAAATTCTACAAGTAGAATTGTTATCCATTTTTGCTCCTTAAGGAAAATGGACAGACACAACCTTTCACACTAAGAAATTGGAGGAATCATTTAGCCATGGGAGCTCACATTTCATTTCTGCCAATTAGGTTGCAGGTGGGCTTGGCAATTGCTATGCAAGGTTGGAAAATGAATGGACAAGGGCCAACTTGGCCAAGTGAATGTCGAAGGAGATCAGAGCTTGAGAGAAAAAATGGGGGCCTAGGCCTAAAGTTTTAGACTTTGAGCATTTGGCATTTCGGAGGTCAACTCCCCTTTTGGGGTCAATGACACTGGAAATTTCGGGAATAATAGGGTTTGAAGTATGAATTTGAAACTTCAGAGGTTCGAGGTTTCTAACTTTGTAGGTTTAGAGTCTTCACCGAACAAAATAGAAAAAAGAAACCAAATTCCTGAAATCCTGAGAGTTTGAAGTCCAAAAGAGGTTGGATTTTGGGGGTCAAACTTGGTTTTGGGGTAAACGCGGAAGAAATTTCAGACTTTAGAAGTCCCTATTTTCAAGGTTTTGGAGTTCACATTTGGGGATGTCAAGATCTGAAACCCGAAGTCTGAATTTTAGATTTTGGGGTTTTGGAGGTTTGGGGTTTAGAGGTATTGGAGGTTGGGTGGGTGAATAATGATATCAACCCTTGAAAAGGTAGAGGTATGAAACCTGAAGTCCAAATTTCAGACTTTAGAGTTCCAGAGTTCCAGAGCTCTCAATCCAAATTAACATATGAACAGTAACTCAACCTCCGAAGTCAAGAAGTTTGAATGTCTGAAATTTCATATTTCGGAGGTTATAGGAAATTTCAGACTCTGAAACGAGAAGGTCAACACTTGCCATTAATGCAGTATGGCACCCCAATCTTTAGATGGCCATAAATTTTGACTGGAAGCTCTTATTTACACAAGAAAGGAGTTTTTGGAAATATCTCAACATCATCTACCCAACTACGATAAGTGGGACTAAGTTATTAAAAATGAAGAAAAATAGTCTGCCATTTTAGAGGATGTTCCAAGTTTTCCACTTACACCAATGATGAAGTATGGACTTCCTTTCTTCTCCAACAAGGCAAAGTACAAGGAGGATTGAGTTTTGCATTGGCACCCATCATTATTGCAGGAGATTTTAATGTATTTTAGAGTGGTTAAAGCAATATTTTGAATTATTCTCACCCCCATTTTCTCTTATTCTTCCTATATATTGTAAGCAGGGCCATTTTTCTAATATTGGATAATTTTTCTTTACAACCTCCCTTCTTCTCTTGTATGTAAGTGAATTTGTTGAGTTCAAAACTCTCATTCAAGCTTTAATGTAATTTTGTGCCTCTTGGAAAATTGTAATGCATTGTATCAAATCTATGGAGCAATAATACAAGTTTGTGAATGAATTTCAACCCTCTCTTGTGTTCATTTCTTTTTCCTGATCTCTCATTCCAATCTTTGTTATATGTGCATGGTTATTATATCACTTGTTTAATGGTTTGTGTTTAATGGGTAGTGGATTCTCATTAGTGGATTTATCTATGGTGTATTTTCATCCTCCTTAATCTAGTTGTAGTTTCCATCTCCATGCAAAGTAGGTGTTTCAACATTCCTTTTAGCGCATCACCTCTGTTAGTTTAGGTTTTAATTTATTGTAATCTTATTAACCCTATCTCCTTAGCAAGTTAGAGTATATCATCTACAATTTGGATATGTGCTTTAGAATAGAGGAATAGGAACAAACCTTCATCCAGAGAGCTTTCCTGATCATAAAGTTTAACACTTTGGGAAAAGCTCCATGTTATGCAATCACACATATGATATCAATCTTCCGAATTGCAAATAGTCAAGGGTGTTGTGATTGCAAATAAGCAAGAAAATCATTTCATAAACACAATGAACTATTAAGTGAGAACTATTTTCTCTCAATATAATAATCAAAACAAAAGAACAAGGGTAACCAATTTCTTGTGCTCAATATACAATCATTTTTCCAAATGTTCATTTTAATACAAAGGAAAGTGTAACCTTCCCATACCATAATATAAGACTTAAAATATTATTCTTAATAGTAAAAAATGTTTACAACATGCTCAAAAGAAAGGATATGAACTAATTACAACATGTAGGAACAAGGTTACAAATTGCCAATCCTTCTTATTAAAAAGTGGACATAATGACTCAACATTTCAATTGCCAAGATTCAAATTTCATCCCAAGATAGGAAAATAAGTAAAAATAATTACAACATCATTAAAAAAGCATACTAAAATGCAAGAGGATAAGCCTACCCAAAATGGCGAAAACCATGTGAAAATTCCAAACTTTTCTTCTCCAAAATCGAAGCAAAATTTGTAAGTTTCCACTCCAAGATAGTCTTTCAGCACAAGAGAAAAGGCATTTAGTTTCATCCCAACCAAATGACATCATCACATGCCATCTCCACAAAATGGAGGACATGATAGCCTCTCTCCAAGCCTATGAGAGAGAGAGAGTAGAAATCGTCAAGAATGCAAAATAAAATTAAGAAAAAGGGTGACCATCACACATACACATCTTTGAAACACACAAAAACCAAATGGACAACAATAACACAAGAGGAAAAATACGTGTTTTACCTGAAGGGGAAGAGTGGAAAGGATCCCATAAGAAGCCTTAATGGGAACCAACCATACGAACACTTTAAGAATCTCCAAAATAACCTCCTTATCTCTCCATTCAAAAATACCCTCCTTATCACTCCATCCCAAAAACCAAGCCTCTTCCTTGGAAGGAGTTTCAAACCATACTTGGTTTCCTTACCAATGATGGAGAATGAGGTTCAAGCCATATGAACAATCCTTCTCCACATCAAACCATATGAGGGGAGAAATAAAAATCAAGACCATGATGGCTTGCCCATCAAGCCATGTGGTGTAAGAGGGGATTTCCTCCCTCTTCCCCATACAATTCAAAAATCCATCAAAAAAACATGATGGATGGATAAAATGAAATGAAATCAAGAATCACAAACCACGCCCACAAACAAACATATAAACAATAACACATTTAACCACCATTTTTATTTCTAATTCACATCATGCTAACATAAGAAAAAATGAGAGGCATGATGGCCTACCTCAACAAGCTATCCCAAAATCAAAGAAATCCAACACACTCAAAGATCAAAGCTCCAAGCTCCAAGATATCTCCAACTCTAACTCCAAAATTAAAAAAATGACAGGTAAAATTTCCTACCCATCCCCATGAGGAGGTATAAAATAAGAAAAAGTCACTAATCCTCACAAATGAGAGGATGAGATGTGTCACCCATTTCATCTTCCAATAAAAGATTCCCAAAATTACAAAGAGTATAAAAAAAAACAAATTTCGGAGGTAATCTCCCAAATTCCATAAAATGATAGTAATCCAACACACTTCAAATTTTAAGAAATCATAAAAATCAACCATAATAACAATATGGTGACATGAGAGGGGTCAAATGGGAGGGAAAATCCCATTTGACCTTGAAAATAGACTCCCCTACCCATAGGTAGAGTCCAAGGGGTCAATTTCCATGTAAGGGAAACACCCAAAGTGAAAAAAGCCCTTACCAATGCCACATTTAGCCCAAATTCGAGATTGGGTAAAGTGGCTCAAGGGTAGAGGTGATGTGGCCCACCCAAATGATAATTAGGTGTTCCTAAACCACTAACAACAAAATTAATTAACATAAAACAACTCTAATGCATGTGGGGATCATTAAGTACCTCTACTAGTTTATCACAAGACTTAAACAAATTACAATTAACATTAATAAAATTAAGAATCACCAAAGGTGTCTAAACATGGATATGACACAAACACACAAGGCTACAAACAATCATGCATGGCAAAAGGAATTAGCCCAGCCAACCGCTTGTGCAACTTGAGGTAAAACTCTGAAACCCACATTCTCGTTTGTGCCCTGTAATCTACACACTCAATTCACACATTAAACATACCTTCTCACAAAAATATATTGAATAAATAACATCAATAAGTCAATATTGGATAATCATTCTAACTATACATCAATCAATTTTAGTATGTGATGGCTAAGCACTAACAACATACATCTATTTTAACGCAAGCTAAAATATCCATCTCAACACATACACGACAACATTCAATTAGCCATTATCAACTAATGATAACAAATTATACGAAAAAATCATACATCAATTCATTATATATGAAATAAAACCAAGTGTATCATAACCTGCTGATATCCAAAATCATATAATGTAATAAACTAAGATAATGATCCATAATGCTAGATTGGCACTATGTGCCTTAATCACCACAAGTGTCAAAAAATGATCCATAATTAAACCAAATAGTATTCAAATAGTGCTAAAATCCATGTCCATAATCTAATAAAGCAATGAGTCAAGAAATGAATTGATGCAAGAAGATGCAGGAACTACATACCCCTCTCCTAAAATTAGACTTTCTTCTGGAGGTCACTTAAAGAGATAAGGATATCGAGCCCTAAATGGTGTGGTATCCTCCCACATAGCTGATATATCATCATATTGGTCCCACTGTACTCTAACCTTGTCCAATTCTCCCCCCCGAAGGGTCAATCTCCTGTGCTCTAGGATGTGCACGAGCTGCAATATCCACTGTCCTTCATCATCCACTTGTAATTCTGATCAATATGATACATGATAAATAGTAGGTACATATCTATGTAAAAATTAAACATGAAACACAGTGTGGGCCTAGGCTAGGTGTGGCAGCAAAGCTAAGTGGAAGGAAACTGGACCTACGACCTCCAACATCTCAAATGGCTTAGAACCCTTTCTGAAGAAAACTTTGTCAACCACTATAAAGTGATGTTTGGTCCTCTTTGTGTTTGCATATACCTTCTAGCATGCTCTATCCTTTTCATGACATTGCCTGATAAAAATAACCTACTGATCTAATCCCTGAAGATAAGATGGCCAAATAATAACCCTATTGTATAGCGTATTCCAACTCAAAGGTGTCTTACAAGGTTGCTCATACAATGCTGGATAAGGAGCCATACCGATATAACTATGATAACTGTTATTGTAGGAAAACTCGACAATGTTTAATTAATCCTCTTAATTCTTCTGTTAATCTACCACATATATGTGCAACACATCCTCAAGTACTTGATTAACCCTCTTTGTCTTCCCATCTGTTTCTGGGTGATATGTTGAATTGAAATTAATCTGTGTTCCCACAATGGTGTGAAGGGAAGTCCATAATTCTAAAGAGTAGATGGTATCCCTATCATTAATAATGGTCTTCAGAATCCCATATAACCTGAAAATATTCTCCTTAAACACTTTGGCAATTGGAGTGCATTATAGGTGACCTTGGATTGCAAAAAGTGTGCAACCTTGGTCAACTTGTCCATAGTGACCATGATGGCATCATTATGATAAGAATACATAGGAGACCGAAAATGAAATCCATGGATATGAAGTCCCATTTCCACTCAGGAATAATGTGAGAACATAAAAGTCCTGTGGGATGAAAATTATCAACCTTGACCCTATGAAACTCAAGGCAACAAGCTACAAAGTCTGCTATATCCCATCAGAGACTAGGACAATAATATAACTATCTCATATCGGCATGCATATTTTTCACTCCTGGATGTGTTGCATATGGGGCTTGATGAGCCTCTAAAAGAATGAAGCTGCAAAGATCACCTGGCTTAGGAACATGAATGCATTTATGAAACCAAAGTAGAATGTTTAACTCTAACATACACCTAACATACCTACCCTCTAAGGAACCATGTAACTAAAACATCTACTTAGCACCCTGATGAATATTTTCCATTGGAAGATGCCAAAGAATCCTGCCTCAAAGGTCCGATTATAGAGTCATAGTGGCAATCACATGTTGTCATCTAGTCAATGCATATGTAACTACATTCTCATTTCCTTTGATATACTGGACGTCCATGTCATACTCACATAAGAACTCCATTAACCATTATTATCGAGCATCGAGGTTTTATTGTGAGAAGATATACTGAAGGATGTGGTGATTGGTCCTCAAAATGAAATGCCTACCCAAAAGGAAATGATGCCAATGCAATAGAGCGTGAACTATTGCTGTAAGATCCAAGTTGTGGGTAGGATATTTAAGCTCATAATTCTTGAGCTTTTATGACTCAAAAGTAATGACCTAACACTCCTACATGAGAAATGCTCCTAGAACCTATAATAAAGCATCAATGCAAACCAAAATATCTCTCTTCAGATCTAGAACTAAAAAGATAGGTTTCATGCTCATTTACTCCTTAAGTAACTTAAAAGCCTACTCACATTTTCCTGACTAGTAAATTTTCTTCCCTTTTCATTGAAGAGAAGTAATAGGATGCACAATCCTAGAAAAGTCCTGTACAAACATGTGGTAATACCCTGCTAATCCCATGAAAATCCTCACCTATGTCACTAATGTGGTAACTGACCAATCAATAATGGCTCGAATCTTAGAGGGATCTACCAAGATACCCTCACCTGAAATGATGTGACCCAAGTAATGAATCTCTCAAAAAAATAAACCGCACTTCTCTAGGTTTGCCAAAAGCTTTTGATCTCTCAAAACCTATAGGACCTCTCTCAAATGCTCCTCGTGTTCCTCCTCGGAATGAGAATATATCAATATATAATCCATAAACACCAAGAAAAATGGTCAAAAAGGTCCTGAAAACCCCATTCATGAGGCTCATGAAAATTGTTGAGGCATTGGTCAAACCAAAAGGTATAATAACAAACTCATAATTCCCTTGACGAGTGCAGAAATTTGTTTTGTGAATGTATGCATCTGTAATGTGCAAATGGTGGTATTCCAACTTGAGATCAATCTTGGATAACACCTTGGAAACCTTCATATGATCAAATAAGTCATTAATCCTTGGAAGTGGATAATGGTTCTTAATTGTGACCTTATTACACTGTCTAAAATCAACACAAATCCTAAGATAATCATCCTTCTTCTTCACAAAAACAATTGGCATCCCCATGAAGACACACTAGGATGAATAAGGCCCTTTTACAACAAATCCTCTAGCTGGATCTTGAGCTCATGAAGATCTAGAGTCACAATCTGATAAGGTGCCCTAGAAATTGACGTTTCTCTAGGTACTAGGTCTATGGTGAAAACCACCTCTCTACGGGGTGGTAATCTAGGAAGATCTCTTGGAAACACATCTATAAACTCCCTCAATACCACATGTTCATTAAGAGGTGAATGGTCTGGAGTACTCTCTAATCAATCAGTGATCGTAATCACATACAACTGACAAAATTTGCACATGTTCTGTTTGAGTTGTTTAACCAAGATCATACGCGAGGAAATAAGCTTCTACATCCCAGAAATAACAACTGAATCCCCAAGATCATCATGACACTTAATGATCTTACTCTTGTAATCTACTTTGGCCTGATGAGAATCAATCCAATCCATGCCCATAACAACCTCGTAGGATCCTAAAGGCAACACTTGAAGGTCCAAGGTAGTGGAGAATACTCCCAATTTGAGTATATAACTCTCTACGGAGGTATCCACTATGAGTTTGGCCCCAAAGGCCGAATTAACCTATCAACTATTTGGATTCCTAGCCACCACTATCCCACACTGGTCCACTATAGATGGTGATATAAATGAATCCGATTCTCCTAGATCAAAGAGAAATGAGATAGAAATATCTCTGATATTACCTGTTGTATATATTTACCCCCCGGGTAAATATAGATAAACGCAAGAAAATCGGGTTTACAGGGCAGAGAAACAAGGGCGGAGAAACATGCAAAAGAAACATGTCGCAAGGGTTCCAAAACCCGACAGCAAGGAGAACCAAAGGAATCAGGTTTCGGAGGCGGAACAACAAAGAACATGTTGGCGGATCTCCAGGAAAGCAAGTCGGGTTTCGGAGGCGGAAAACCCGACACAAAGGATATGTCGGGTGGTCTTCAAAACCCGACACAAGGGGAAGTGGCAGGTCCGGAAGAAAACTTGGAAAAATTCCAAGTTTTGGACAAATTTGCAAAAAGGGAAATTTTAGCCCGCGGGCCCGCCGGCGAGTCAAATGTGCCACGTGTCAGACGGGGAAGCGGAGTGAAAAAATTCGCTAAGTGTTGGCGTCATGGGAGAATTTTGAAATTTTGGCCCGCAGCCAATGGGGTGCTGCCACGTGTCCCAGGGGAGATGGCGGGCGTCGGGGGAGAAGTTGGATTTTTTGGCCAAGTTTTGGTCAAAAGGTCAAAATGGAAAGTTTGGCCCGCATGGCCCGCGAGCCAATGAGAATCGCCACGTGTCTTCACCATCGGGCGTCGGCAGTTGGCGAAAAAGCAACTCGGGTTTCGGAACATGGCACAGGAACATGTCGGGTGGTTTCGGTGGCGCAACAACATCTCGGAGTGGTCAAAACCCGCCAACAAAGAAAATATGTTTTCGGGTCTCCAAAACCCGCCAACAAAGGAATATGTCGTCGGGTCTCCAAAACCCAACATCAAAGCAATCGGGTCTCAGCGTCGGGGAAGCACGTCGGGAAAACCCGAACATGAAAAACAAGCATTCAAAGCAAATCGGGTCTCAGCGTCGAAAGCACGCATGAAAAACAAGCATGTCAAGCCCCTCCGAGCCCGATGCAAATGCGCGAGGGAGTTCCGAACCTGACAGGCGCAAAATTCTGACGCGGAATGTTACAGTTCACCTTTTTTCGAAGTTGTTGAGTTTTTACCTACCGCCATGAAGAAATGTGTTAAATGCAGTCTTGGAGGTAGTTGGGGAAGCTCCGAATTTCTCTCTTCTCCCTCATTTTTCTCATATAAATGGCCGGGAGAGGTTCTAAAAAAGGGTTGGGCATTTCTACTTTGCATCCTCCCTTCTCTCCTTCTCGCAAGAGTCGATTTGTGGAGTCTTTCAAGCCTCCCACATGGATTGTAATGCCGTTTTTTGCCTCTTGGCCACTGCAATGTACTGTATTGACCTTTGAGCAATATATGTATGTCTGTGATTGATTCTAAACCCTCTTCATGTATTCATTGCTGTCATTTTGATCTTTTATTGCATTTTGGCTATCTGTGCATGGTGTTGTATTGCATCTATGTGGTCTTGTGTTTATTCTTGCAAAATGGGGTGTTCAACATTCCTCGGTGCATCACCTCCTTAGCTTAGGTTTATTTATATGCATTTCTCTCTCCCTGTCTCCTTGGTAGTTAGGTTAGGTTTTTGGGTAAACCTCTGCGTTTTATTGGTGCATCTGAACAGAGGAATAGGAGCCGGCCTTCATCCGGAGAGCTTTTCCGATTTCGCGAGGTCCCACACTTGGGAAAAGCTCCATGTTGTGCAGTCGCACTGAGACTTTCAACCCATCGTGTTGCAAGTCTGTCCGCAGGGGTGCTGTGATTTTGCACCAACAGTTTTGGCACGCCCGGTGGGACAAGAGGTCATTCCACAAATTTGAAGGAGTTTTCATGAATTTTGGCTCAAGAAATTGCAAGTTTTAAAACTTTGGGAATTTTGCTCCGTCCAGACTGAACTCCGAAATCATTTTTTAAGGGTTTATCTTGCTCAAAACAGGTCAAAATTTCAGCAGTTGGTAGATCTGAGGGGAACCTTCAAAAGGGTATCCTTAGTTTTTTGATATTTTGATTTCCAAAATTTCGGGTAAACAGTGATTTCGGGTTTTCGGGGTCCGAAAACATCAAAGCAGACACAGCAGTCTTTTTAGGTTTTGGGGGATGCATTGCATGATCCTATACGTAACAGCAGTCATTTTCGGGTTTTGCGGGATGTCGGGCATGTCCCGAGTTCCGACCATGGCAATTCGGGTTCTTTGAGTTGCATTGCATGACCTGAGTTCCGCCTGTAGCTTTCGGGAATCCGCAGCTACACAACAGGGGCCAAGATTCTGGATTGAAGATTGTTTCCCCCTGGGTCCTTAAAATTTCAAATTATATTTTCAATACCGTCAAGTTTGGTGTGTAACTTGGCAAAATCCAGCCTTCTAGAGGCTTGTTATCTAACACATATGGCGACTCCAAAGGGATAGAGTTCAGTGGTGTAGCAGCACAAGTTGCCCAGGCACATGAGAAGAATTCGGAAAAGGTCTAATACTCGAGAAGAAAGGCTATTTTTCCACTTGAAACTTTCACCAGGTTGGGGAAGGAGAGGAAGAAGATCACAAAGATCGCCATCCCCACCTAACAGGACTTTGTCCACATCTCCACCTGGTAGACCTTTTCTCGCATCAACCAGGATTCTTAGGCCAATCATAATGGCACAATTACCACCAAACCCCTTTGTCAATTTCACGGGAAGTAGTCCACTTGCCCTAAATGCTCAAAATCAAATTCCAGTTGCAGCGCTAAAGAATATCCCCTATTTTACAGGAGAAAATCATACTACTCCTATTGATCACATCCAGGATATTGCTAATGTATGCGCAATCCACGAAATAAATGAAATGGATGTTGCAGTCAAGTTGTTGGCCTCATCTTTCAAAGGTAAGGCCTTACAATGGTTTAGGAGCCTAGCAGCAGGGTCTATTACGAATTGGAACCAACTTTGTTCAGCTCTTTGTAGCCAATTCGGGGAGAGGGCGGACAATTTGTCTCTTATTGGAACAATGGACAACAATCAAAAGGGCTCCTAATGAACAAATGGCAGATTTCAACTTTAGGTTCCAACGGACATAGGACAGGATCCCAATCACTATCAGACCAACCGCCGAAGGCGCATTCCTTTATTTATTAAAGGCTATAAATTCAGACATAGCCATGATGATCCAGTCAATGGGAGGGACAACACTACCAGGGGCCTACGACATAGCAATCAGAGCAGAGAACTATTTGATCCAAGCTGGCAAGCTTGCACCAAGGCCGCTAATGCCTCTCTATCCAGATATGGGAAATCCTACAACCAGTCAAGGACCAGAGTTGAATCCCATTCCAACTCCTAGAAATCAAAGCAATAATGAGGCATCCACATCTTCAAATACTTCAAAGGAATTGCAAGAGGTCATGAAGCAACTGTAGAACCTCGGAAAATGAGCTAGTGACTATCAAAAGACAGCAAGCTCAAAGTGTTAGACCATATCAGCCTCAAGCACAGTACCAGGCTAGGCCCCCATACCAACAAAATAGACCACCGGCTCAGGCTACAAATCAAAACCAAAACCAAGGACAACCCCAAGCTGCCAGGCCATTTCGGCCGTATGATCCAAATACAACGAAACCCTCAAGGGCCTTGGTTCCAACGTAAAACAACATGGCATAGGAGTACAACTGGTGTTACCCTTGTAATCTCCCTCACAATCAGTCAGCATGTTTCAGTGGTGCACTAAATCAGGCCTTGATGGTGCAAATCATTGGTGTTCCTCAAGAACCAAGCCAGGAAGGGAACCAACAGCAAGAAACGCAACAAGAAGGACCTCCAACAAAGACCACATTGGCCAATTGGCAGACGGAAGACTTCTGTGGAGTTAACCAACAGCCTTTTCAAGGCGTGGCTGCCAACACACGGTCAAAGAAGAGAAGCATAGAAGAGGGACAACCGTCTAATCTAGTTGTTTCTCAACCCACTCTTACACAACAAGGGGTCAACAGACCAAACATAGCTCCAAATGTGCAAAATCAGCCTAAGGTACCTATTGCAGCAACACATGCACCTGTTCAAGCTCCAGAAAATGTTGCACCAAGTAAGGGGCAGCAAAAGGACGGTTCATCCCCTTTCAACATTATCGATCAAATGAAGAAGACACATGTGAACATTTCCATGTGGGAATCACTAGCAATCCCAGGACAACGAGACTTATTGCAAGCTGCAATGGCTAATTGGTCTGTCACAATGTATCGAACCAGGGACCTGAGAAAGTTCTCACTAATGCGGTGCAACATGATGGGGGCCAGACAAGAAAAAATTTGAAGCCTCCCCCTTTCTATGTTTCATTGATTGTTGGAAACCACTTGGTACACAACTACATGATAGATTCAGGGGCAAGTAGTTCAGTGATGCCAAAGCAAATAACGGATCAATTGGGTCTAAAGTATGAGCCAGTGCTGAAAAGGGTAGTACAACTAGATGGAACGGCAGTGGGAACAGTTGGGATCATCAAGGGGTTAAGCCTAACACTACATTCATGTCCTAATGTTACAGTCCTGCAAGATGTGTCTGTAATTGACCTCCCGCCACTCTTTGCGTTGTGTTTATCAAGAGACTTCACTGTAAAGATTGGTGGATATTTATCTGCAGATTGGTCGCACATGATTTTCAAAACAAGGTATGGGGCCAAAGCAACAATCATATCAGAATCAATTGCCAATTTCCATATTGAGCCTCATGTACCAGGTCCTATCAATGCAAATTGCTCAGCCTTTGATCAGGAGGAGTGTTCAAGTGATCTAGAAGCAGGTACTAAGGTCGAGGGAATTCCTGATTTAACATTGGATGAATGGCCAAACAAAAGTCATGAATTTTACCCCTATAAGGAAATTGAAGAATTTGAATTGGGCATGTATTGTGTACACGAAGAAAATTCACCCATTCCTGACGTCATTCAGCCTAAACAAAGGCGATGAAAACAAAGTTTGGAAATTATTCTTCGATGGTTCGAGAAGTAGACAAGGTGCTGGAGGTGCTGCAATGTTGATTTCGCCACAAGACATCAAGTATTATTCAGCTTTTCGTTTCCGGTTTTCTTGTTCAAACAACACAGCTGAATATGAGGCCTTGATTCATGGACTTCATTGGGCCAGGAAAAAGGGCATAAAGAACCTGCAGGTGTTTGGAGATAGCGAGCTAATCGTCAACCAAGTTAGGGGACAACATGCTACAAAGAACGACTTGCTAAAGAGCTACAAGAATAGGGTATGGGACCTCATTGAGGATTTCGAAGCTTTCAACATTGTATCCATACCCAGGAAGAAAAATGAAGCCACAAATAGGCTCGCAGCAGTTGGAGAAACGTTTGATGTGGTTGACAACATCAAAAGGGAAAAAATTCAGCCACACATCCATGTGGTTGTAAGGCCAGTTAGTTCCAGATAATAACACAAGCTGGCAAGTGTTTGAGAACAATCAACAGATCACCAATTTCTTGCAAGAAGAAGCTGAATTCTCAGCTAGAAATCAGGATAGGCTAGAGCAGCAATATGGAGATCAAGTGGTGTAGCTACGGACAAACAAGCTTCCCAAGGGTTTAGTAACGTTGGAGTCTATCTTCAACCCCAACGACCAGTTTCGTAAGGAAAAGGCTAACATACAGGTCAAGAGGAGAAGATTCAGAGCCAATTCCGGTTGGGGAAGGAAAAACACTTCAAATTGGTAAAGTGGCCACTGAGCAAGAGAAATCAGATTTCATACAGCTTTGCCAAGAATTTCCAGATGTCTTCTCTTGGAGCTATTAAGACTTGAGAGGATTCGATCCAAATTTGGAACAACATACTATAGAATTAGATCCGGATACTAAGCCCATCAGGTAGAAGCAGAGACCAGTCAACCCTCACATTGAGCCTCTAATGAAGAAAGAGCTTAACAAGCTAATAGGGGCAAGCATTATATTCCCGATCAAGCACTCAAGCTGGGTTGCGAACTTGGTTTCGGTCAGGAAGAAGAGCGGAGAAATCAGGTTGTGTGTAGACTTCCGAGACCTCAACAGGGCATCTCTCAAAGATCATTACCCACTTCCTTCGATGGAACAAATATTGCAAGTAGTATCCGGTTCAGAGAGATTCTCTCTCCTAGATGGCTACTCGGGGTATAATCAGGTGATGGTGAAGGAAGATGACCAATTCAAGATGGCTTTCACCACCAAATGAGGGACATATGCCTACAAGAAGATGCCATTTGGGCTATCAAATGTTGGAGCCACCTTCCAAAGGGCAATGGATATGGAATTTAAGGGGTTGATCAATAAAATAGTTCTAATATATCTTGACGACATCACTGTATTCTCAAAAAATGATTTGGATAACCTCTTTCATCTAAGGCAGGTATTTCAGAGGTGTAGAAGATTTGGGGTATCATTGAATCCCAAAAAATGCATATTCTTGGCTCACGAGGGAAAGCTTCGAGGCCATATTGTTTCAAAGGAAGGGTTGCCGATTGACCCAGAGAGATTCAAAGCAATTCAAGCTTTGCCATTGCCAAGTCACAAGAAGGCTCTTTAAAGCTTCTTAGGAAGGATCAATTTTTTCCGCAGGTTTGTTCCAAACTTTGCAGCTCTCGTAAAACCAATAACGCTGATGTTGAAGAAGAGCATGGCATTTAAGTGGACATTTGAAGGCAAGGAAAGTTTTGAGGCAATAAAAGAGGCTATATCTCAAGCTCCCACTCTTGTCAATCCAGACTTCTCTAAAGATTTCATGTTATATGCCTTCGGTGGTGGAGACACAATTTCTGCAATCCTGGTACAACAGAACAAAGAAGGATTAGAACAACCAATTGCTTTCTTCATCCAAGGCTTGGAGGAATATGAAACTAGATACTCTTTCATTGAAAAGCATGTTCTTGTAGTGATCAGGAGCTTAAAGAAATTCAAGCACCTAGTCTCAAGCAACAAGATCCAATTGATGGTCTCTCATGCGAGAGTTAAAGAATTCCTTCTAAACAAGGATCTGAATGAGAAGCGTGCAGGATGGATCACTCGTGTCATGGAATATGACATCGAGATCAAGGTCACAAAGCTAGTACGTTGAAAGGGAATATGCGAACAACTAGCCTTGAGTCAACAAGTTGGAGCAGGTGATGGAAAAGAGACTGCCTTGGTACTACAGG
The DNA here is from genome assembly GCA_019776745.2 of Taxus chinensis. NCBI lineage: Eukaryota > Viridiplantae > Streptophyta > Pinopsida > Cupressales > Taxaceae > Taxus > Taxus chinensis. The sequence continues at coordinate 58,900,769 of CM034152.1, read as the reverse complement.
ATGGTTAAGAACATGAAAATGATGATGTGCCTACTCCTTGTTGGACTCAGAATATGATTCACTTCCTACAGACAAGCCTGTGCCCTCCAGAAATGAGCAAAGCAAAGATAAGATACTTTAGATTACAAGCTATTCCATATGTGCTTATTGATGGTGCTTTGTTCAAGAGAGACATCAATGGAGTTCTATTGAGGTGCATTGGGACAGGTCAAATTGAGAGGGTGTTACGATATTTTCACGATGAAGATTCTGGTGGACATTTTGCCCCACGAGTGACAGCTCTCAAGATAATGAAAGCAGGGTATTATTGGCCCACAGTGTTCAATGAATGCTATACATGGATAAGAAAGTGCAAGAAATGTGCACTCTTCACAGGCAAAGAAAGACTAGCAACACTTCCATTGCACCTAATTTCGGTTGACCAAACCATTCATGCAATGGGGATTGGAATTCATTGGGGTCATCAACCCCAAACTCAAGCCAAGGCCACAAGTGGATTCTCACGGAAACGGAACTATTTCACCAAGTGGACTGAAGTAATAATGCTCAAAGAGGCAAACGAGTCTAATATACTAGAGTTTTATGAAGGGATGGTGACCAGGTTCGGTGTGCCGGCCACTATCATATCATACAATACTTTGGCATTCATAGGTTCCAGGATCACAAAGTGGGATGTCAAGAATGGAATCTACATGAGCACCTCTTCAAACTATTAACCACAGGGTAATGGACAGGCAGAGTCCACGAAGAAAAATTTGCTAAAAATCATCAGGAGGACTCTGGATGAAAATCAAAGGACGTGGCATACCAAGCTAAAATCAGCATTGTGGGCTGACAGAATAACACAAAAGAGGTCTACAGGCAATTCCCCTTACAAGTTGGTCTATGGAAAAGAGGTAGTATTTCCTATATCATTAGAACTACCTGCATTGGGGGTTCATGAAAGCAATTTGAGTTAGATGAGTTTGAACCAATGGAGGCACGGTATGCAAAGTTGATGGAATTGGCAAAAATTAGAGAACATGCAGTTTCAAACAATTGAGAAAGATCAGGCCTTGGTAAAAAATATGGTTTGATAAGAAAGCAAGAGCAAGGACCTTCTTCGGAAGGGGACTTAGTTCTGAAATGGGATGCAGATCGGGCAAAAAACCAAGGAAAGAATTCCAAATTTGATGCCATTTGGAGTGGCCCCCTACATGGTCACGGGATGTAAAAAATAGCAATGCCTTCCAATTATCTACATTAGATGGAGGAGAACTTCCAATTCCGGTCAATGAAATCTATCTTAAACATTGCTACTGAAGAGAGAAAAGGTCCTACCCTTGTAAATATTAGCCTAGTTTTCAATTGCCTCTAAGTGCATGTGCACATTGTCTTGTTGTAGTTAGGTTTCAGTTTCGCTAAGTGCTTTGGCACAGGTTTTGTTGCTCCTGGGTTGGTTTTCTACGGTGTCAGCGTGTTCTCAGAGAAGGAGTTTCAGGTATCAGATCGGTTTCAGGTTATTGCTTACGACTCCATGCTCAATGGATTGCTAAAAAGGCCATTGATATTCTACCTAGTGGGCAGGTAACCCTGTGAGTCACCAAATTGTTGCATATATTTACCCCCTCAGGGAAAATATAGATAAACCAAAAGGAATTGGGTCTCGGCGTCGGAGGAACAAGTCGGAGAGAAGCATGGTGCTAAGAAGCATGTTGTAAGGGTTCCAAAACCTGACAGCAAGGAGAACCAAAGGAATCAGGTTTCAGAGGCGGAACAACATGGCGCAAGGAACATGTCAGCAAGGGGGTCTCGAAAAACCCGATAACAAAGGATATGTCGGGGGGTCTTCAAAACCCGACACAAGGGGGAAGTGGCGAAGTCCGGAAAGAAAACTTGGGAAAATTTCCAAGTTTTGGACAAATTTGCAAAAAGGGAAATTTTTAGCCCGCGGGGCCCGGCCGGGGGAGAGTCAGAATGCGCCACGTGTCAGGGGGGGGAGCAGGTTAAAAATTCGCTAAGTGTTTTGGCGCATGGGAGATTTTTTGAAATTTTGGCCCGCAGCCAATCGGGTGCTGCCACGTGTCCCAGGGGAGATGGCGGGGCATCGGGGGGAGAAGTTGGATTTTTTTGGCCAAGTTTTGGTCAAAAGGTCAAAAGGTTTGGCCCGCATGGCCCACGAGCCAATTAAAACGTCGCCACGTGTCTTCACCATCAGGCGTCGGCAGAAGAAGTGAAGCAAATTTCACAAAGCAAATCGGGGATTTCGGAAGCGGAAAAAGACATGGCACAGGAACATGTCGGAAGAGTTGAAAAACCCGACTCAAAGGAAGCATGTCGGAGGGGCAAGGAAACTCGACACAAGGAATCAGGTTTTTGGAGGCGGAACAGCATGGCGCGACAACATGTCGGCAGGTCTCCAAAACCCGCCAACAATGAAAATGTGTCGTCGGGTCCTTCGAAACCCGACATCAAAGGAATCGGGTTTATAGGGTGGAGTAGCATGGTGGAACAACATGTCAGGTGGTCTCCAAAACCCTACATCAAAGAAAATATGTTTTCGGGCCTCCAAAACTCGCCAACAAAGGAATATGTCGTCGGGTCTCTCAAAAACCCGACATCAAGCAAATCCGGTCTCAGCGTCGAGGAAGCACGTCGGAAGAGCATGAAAAAAGAAGCATGTCAAAGCCACCGCTCCGATCCCGATGCAAATGCACGAGGGAGTTCCGAACCCGATAGGCGTAAAATTCTGATGCGGGAAATGGGCAGTTCGCCATTTTTTCGAGGTTGATGGGTTTTTTAACCTACCGCCATGAAGAAAATGTGTTAAGTGCAGTCTTCGGAGGTAGTTGGGGAGAAGCTTCCGAATCCTCTCTCCTCCCTCATTTTTCTCATATAAATGGCTGGGGAGAGGTTCTAAAAAATGGTTGGACCATTTTTGTTTTGGCATCCTCCCTTCTTTTCTGCTGGCAAGGTCGAGTTGTGGAGTCTTTCAAGCCTCCCACATAGAACTGTAATGCCGTTTTTTGCCTATTGGCCATTTTTGCAGTATATTGTATCAAACCTTCGGAGCAAATAAATGTATGACTGTGGATTGTTTATCAACCCTTTTCATATGTTTCATTGCTGTCATCCTCCTTTATCTTTTACTGAGAATATGTTTATCTGTGCATGATATTGCATTGCATTTCTATGTGGCCTGTGTTTATTCTTGCAAAATGGGTGTTCTTCATTCCTCGGTGTATCACGTCCTTAGCTTAGGTTTATTTATATGCATTTCTCTCTCCCTGTCCCCTTGGTAGTTAGGTTAGGTTTTTTGGGGTAAACCTCTGCGTTTTATTGGTGCATCTGAACAAAGGAATAGGACCCGGCCTTCATCCGGAGAGCTTTTCTGATTTCGCGAGGTCCCACACTTGGGAAAAGCTCCATGTTGTGCAGTCGCACTGAGACTTTCAACCCATCGTGTTGCAGAGTCCCAGGGGTGTTGTGATTTCACACCAACATTCCCGATAACATTGATAATGTGGCATGATGCTCAACCTGATAGTTATATACTGCTATGTAGACACGATGAGAAATCCTAAATATTCCACTTTCTGCTCCGAGATAGGGCTCTCTACTTATCAATGGTGGTGAGTTTTTGTAGACACATATGCATGTAGTGGTTAGCGTACCCATAAATAAAACATCCTACTAATCCTTTTTTATTAGAGGTCCCTCCTATACTCTGGTGTATAGAACCTACTGGCCCTTCTCTGGAAGACTGTTGAGTATGGGTTGGCTGTACCTGCTAGGTGTCTTGTCTCTTGTCTCTACCCACACCAAAACCTCCTTAAATTCCTCCTCTCTACATTATTTGTGTTTACCTAGTCCTCTCTTGCTGCTGTGCATGGTGCTACGATTGTTTCTGGGTTTGTTGTGGAGGTCTCAGGACTGACTGTGGAGGCCTGAATCCTCTTCTAGGGGTGGTGTTGTACCCCATGATATTTGATCCTTAAATGACTACATCCTCTCCTAAAAATTACCCCTATTCATGTCTCTGTGCTCTTGGTCCTTGTTCTTGTTCTCGTTAGCTAGGTAGGCCTTCTCTACAGTCTTCTCAAGTGTCAGAGGAGATAAAATCTTGATTTCCCCAACTATATCTGCATTTAGTCCCTGTATAAACCTATTGACTTGAAATTTCTCATCGTACAGATAATCTACATACTACAATAAATCCATAAACTGGCTCTCATATTGTGCAACGTGTCTGAACCCTATCGGAGATCATGGAACTCACCAATCCTCTTTTGAACAAAGCGTTTAGACATGTATCAAGCTTTAAAGCACTCCTAAAACAACTCCCAAGTCACTATATCTCTAGTCAAATGGAGCATTCTTTTCTCATTCCTCCACCATACGCCTACTGTGTCACGGAGGAGGTGTATAACGAACCTATCCTTGACATTGATCTTATGTGAGTGTATTCCAAAGCAATTTTTGAGGTTCAGGAGCCATGACTTAGCTCCAAATCCATCCAAGGTTCCATTATAAGTGTCCAGATGTAGACAAAGAAGATCCCTAATCACACTGCCTGTGTCGGGATCCTGACGCTAATGTCCAAGCATCCCCACAACTAGCGAATTTGGTTATCCCTCATGAGGTGGTCCCTCAATGCTGTGAGAATGGCTCCGAAGAAGATGGGTCACTATCTCAAGGTGAATGGAGGAGCTACGGGACCTATCCCATCTCTAAGTGTCATGATGATGTGGCTCCGAGTGTGTGTCCTTATCTAACGGTGTATCCTCTCCTTGACAATCAATCTCCTTTCCTAGATCCTGATGTGAAGAGAGACACTTGAAAAAATACCATCATCTGTTGTAACACCTCCAATATTTGTGGTCCTAAATCAGGGGCATGTGAATTGGGTGTAGCAAACGTACATCCTAAATCCCCGACTGATCGATGTCTCGTACCTTATACAGGCATCCTGTGTACGAAAGGAAAGGAAAGTTATGAGTTTCCGTAAGATAACGATAATGATTGAAATGGTTTATGTTTATTGATTTAACCATCATTAATTTAATTTTAAAACTAATGAGAGCGTCTGGTGTTGTAAACCTGAACTCTGACACCAGATGTAGTGCCCTAAAAATTGGCATGACCAAAACCAAACTCAAACACCAGAAATCCTGACATTTTCTTTTTGAAACATGTTAATTTAATTCAAATTTAGTTTCACTAAGGATACTGGGTTAAAGTACAGCCTTATTCCACATTTAATTTATTTCCTAATTTACTACTTAGTTTCCCCCTAGCAATTATTTCAAATGCACCCCCTCTAAAACAATTATTTATTTAACAATATTCTATAAATCATATTATTTTAATTTAATTCTCAGCATGAACCTAGTTTAATTACCTAGGCACCCCATTTATTTAATTAACACCACCCCTCCCCATTAATTCATTTAATACCATAACTTAAAATTTGGAGGGTCTATTTTGTACCCTTGGACTCTTTTATTCTCATCCCTAGATATTAGGGATTCTTAGTAAACCCTAATCCTCTCTTCTGTGTCTTATTATCTTTTCCTTTACTTTATTTGTTTTATTTTGTTTTCTCATTTGCATAGGTTTATCTTGCAAGGAATAAGATGAAAGGGAAAAGAATATCATGGAGGATTTTAGAGCTCCATTCCATTTATTACAGAATTTTAATGGAGGAATGTAATTTCCCTTTTTATAGTATTACTTTTGGATTTTTTTAATTGAAAACTAAGGTAAAACTATTATATAAAAATATTGATATTTATGGGTATGTGTACAGAGAGAGAGAGAGAGAGAGAGAGAGAGTTATACGTGCGACCCGATCGCACAGGGGTAGGGTTAAAGGGGGGGTCGACGACCGTGGCCATGGGAGGGTAACTTGGGAGGTATAAGGGGAGAGGGGTGACATAGATAGTGGGGGTAGGGGGTGTGGAGAAATCCGTGACCTATCCCAAACCTCACATTGTTACCAAAATATTGTTCATAGTGTGAACACTTAGGAGTGGTTTGGGTCATTTGGTAGTAATAGTTTTTAATATTTATAAAATAATATATGAGTGTGCACAATTAGTTGTCATGCACAACTCATAGAGATAGGAATGTGTGAGAATATCTTGGGATTGGGAGTAAGACTAGGGAATAAAGGATCTAGATATGGGGATAAAATGATAAGACTTGACTCCGTGCTTTTAGGAGCAAGGAATTGTATAAATTGCCCTCTCATATTCAATAGAAATTGATCCATTCTATTTACATTTGGTTTCTATCTTTTGTAGTTTTCATTTCATGTGTTGATTTTAATTAATTATTGCTTAATTTATTTATGAAAATCTAGAGATTAATCATCATCTAGTATTAGAGAAGGTTAGGAAGATTTATGAGAGTGATTGCAGGAAAAAACCGTAGCCTCAATGATGCAGATATGAGAGTTTTAAAGTTTCTATCGCAATTTTTTTTATTCTAATCTTTAAAAAAAATGACTGGTACTTCGTGTTTTTCTCAAAAACCCAGATTTAGAATTTTCTATAATTTTTTGGGTTTGTTTATTTGTATTATAGCAAACTTCTATCAAAATATTACAGAAATCCATTTCATATTTTAAGAGTAATCATGGAAGCAATTCTGACGTTTCTAATTATTTTGTAAAAAAAATAGTGAGTGATTTCCAACAATAAAACTCTGATATGATTTATTATTTTGGTTAAATATAAAGCTGGTTACTATTGTAAGGGTGCATTATTATTTGAACCGACATCCAATATAATTGTAAAATGATCCTCAAAGACAAATTCGGCTGAGTTAGCAACATCACGATGGAGGATGGAGGCATAGGAGGATGAAGGCAAATTGGCATCTCTTGTTAGTCACCAACAAAGAGATTGATTCATGGTATTGGTGACCTTTTATTTTTGTTGTGTGGCGTGTTTACTTTATGTTGTAATAATGAACATAAGTAACATTACTATTTAAAGCTCCTGCATGAGCATAATTTATGTTTTGTAATCCCTCTAAGTTAGAAACAATGATGTGAGAAAAATAATATACGCTGCTATGTAGTGGTTGGTTCCACTAGAAAACCATTTTCTGAGTTGGAGGTTCTCTTTGAAAACCTCATATTGTTTGAGTTGTTGGTACTCATTGAAAACCTTCATTTCTTTGTATATCATGAGCAAGTACAAGAGATAGCTTTCCCCATGTTCACATTAAGGGGGTGACTATTACCGAAATATTGTTCAAAGTGTGAACACTTAGGAGTGGTTTGGGTTATTTGGTAGTAATAGTTTTTAATATTTATAAAATAATATATGAGTGTGCAGAATTATTTGTCATGCACAAATCATAGAGATAGGAATGTTTGAGAATATCTTGGGATTGGGAGTAAGACTAGGGAATAAAGGATCTAGATATGGGGATAAAATGATAAGACTTGACTCCGTGCTTTTAGGAGCAAGGAATTGTATAAAATTCCCTCTCATATTCAATATAAATTGCTCCATTCTATTTACATTTGGTTTCTATCTTCTGTAGTTTTCATTTCATGTGCTGATTTTAATTAATTATTGCTTAATTTATTTATGCAAATCTAGAGATTTATCATCACACACATCCCTTTCATTGATTAAACACTTCACTGTAACAAGACATTTCATTCAAATTCCTTTCCATATATATATATAGTCAAAACATATATATAGTTAATTATCATATATGTTAGGGGTAGTGATATACTTTTGGTTTTCAATATTGTGTCCCAAATTTAAGTATATTTTGAATATATAAGGATATATATATATATATATATATATGTGTGTGTGTGTGTATGTATGTATGTATGTATGTATGTATGTATGTATGTATGTATGTATGTATGTATGTATGTATGTATTGTTGGCATAGCAGCTGATTAACACGATGAGATCCCTCTCCACCATCAGTTTGAGCTTTTGGTGTGATGGAAAATCATTTGGTATTAGAGCCAGGCAGTTAAGCGCACCAGCCCCAGAGTAGTGTGGTGATGGGTGACCTCTCGGGAAATTCCTGGTGTCACTGCCTCCTAATGCTGTTGGGCCTGATTGGGTATATACCCAACTCCATCGTGTGGGAGGGTGTTGGCGTTGCAGCTGATTAACATGATGAGATCCCTCTCCACCATCAGTTCGAGCTTTTGGTGTGATGGCAAGTCGTTCAGCTCTGATACCATGAAAAGAGTTTGTGAGAATCAAATCAAATCGGAAACGAGGCACCACGAATTAGTTGCACTCCAATGGAATCGTGATAGCTCCAACGTAATTCCAAGAAAGAATTGATCAGCAATGGAAGAACTTGCTAAACAGAAACAAAGCTTGCATATAGAGGAAAGATAGCGGAGTGTCTTGGCATGCTTATAAATGAATAGTAAACAAGTACATATAGGGTGTTGAGTAACCCTAGTGCATGACACACATGAAACCCTAAACCTAACCCTAAACCTAATCCATGTGAGATGACCCTACAATATGAGAGGATAACACATAGGATAACTCACACTAACATGTATGTATGTATGTAAATACACACACACACACACATATTTATGTATGCATATATGTTTCATATATATATGCCTTTATATAAAATGACATAGTTTAATTTTGGTCTGATTTGCTTAACATAGATATTAAGGGAGAAAGTACTAAGAAAACTAGTTTTAGTAAAATCTCCTTTTCTTATTTTTCCTTAAGAAAACAACTCATAAAATGAAACAATAGTGAACTAATTTCAAGTGTTAGGAGGTAGATTAAAATCATTCCCTCCTGTGGAGCATAAAATGCAAGAGATTTTAACAAAGGGATATTTTTTAACAATAAGCGTTATTGATTCTCTCATAAAACTAGATTTCTAGATATTAAAGAGAGGAGGTTTAGATAAACCTACAACATGCTTTCTATAATCCCATATTTCAAATTTAAACATAATGAGAGAAAATATTTTGATAAATCATTCTTTTAATACAAGGCTAAAATTTTCACTATTACTTGCATTTTACCACTAAGACATGCCTAAAAATGTAACAACCAAATTTGTTTTCTTTATTTCCATAACTCCTACAAGTATAACATCATTTCATAAATACAATGAAATATTAAGTGAGAACTCTTTTCTCTCAATACAATAAGCAAAACAAAATAACAAGGATAACCAATTTCTTGTGCTCAACATACATTCATTTTTCCAAATGTTCATTTTAATACAAAATAAAGCACAAATTTCCCATCCCATAATCTAATCCTTACAATATTATTTTAAATAGATAAAAAAAATCACAATTTCCATTAAACGAGGATTACAAAATGCTCAAAATAAAGGATAAGAACTTATTACAACATGTAGGAACAAGGTTACAAATTTACAATCCTTCTTCTTAAAAAGACGATAAAATGACTCAACTTTTCAAATGAAAATATTCAAGCTTCATTCTAAGATATGATAGTACTTAAAAATAATTATAATATCATTACAAAAGAATACTAAAATGCAAGAGGATAAACCTCCCCAAAATGGGAAGAAACATATCACAATTCCCAACTTTTCTTCTACAAACTCCAAGCAAAATATGCAAGTTTCCACTCCAAGATAGTCTTCAAGCACAAGAAAATATGGGCCTGGTTTCCTCCCAACCAAATGGCATCATCACATGCCATCTTCACTAAATTGAGGACATGCCAGCCTCCATTCAATCCCATGGGAGAGAGATTAATAAGCCTCAATAATGCACAAGAAAAGTAGGACAAAGGGTGACCATCACACACACAACTTTCCAACACATAAAAACCAAATGAACAACAATAACATAAGAAGAAAACTCCATTTTTTCACCAAAGGGAAAGGGTGGAAAGGATCCCATAAGAATTCATAATTTGAACCAACCATTAAAAAACTATTAGAATCTAAAAACTACCTTCCTTATCTCTCCATTAAAAAACACCCTCCTTATCACTCCATCCCAAACACCAAGCCTCTTCCTTGAAAGGATTTTCAAACCATGCATGGTTTCCTTTCCAAGGATGGAGAAGGAGTTTCAAACCATATGAACAATCCTTTTCCACATCAAACCATATGAGGGGAGGAATAAAAATGAATACAATCATGGATTTCCCATCAAGTCATGTGGTGAAAGAGGGGATTTCCTCCCTCTTACCCATAAAATTCAAAACTCCATAAAAAAACATGATGGATGGAGAAAATGAAAGGAAATCAAGAATCACAAAACACACCCACAAACAAACATACAAACAATAACACATTTGACACCATTTTTATTTCTAATTCACATCATACTAAGATAAGAAAAAATGATAGGCATGAAGTCCTACCTCAACAAGATATCCCTAACTCAATGCAATCCAACACACTCTAAGATCCAAGCTCCAAACTCCAAGCTCCAAGCTTGAAGATCTCTCCGACTCCAACTCCAATAGTAAAAAAATGAAAAGCTAAAGTTCTTACCCATCCCCATGAGGAGGTATAAAGGAAGAACAAGTCACCAATCCTAACAAATGAAAGGGTGACATGTGTCACCCATATCATTTTCCAATAAAAGATTCCCAAAATTACAAGGAGTATAAATCAAAACACATTTAGGAGGTAATCTACCAAATTTCCTAAAATGTCAATAATCCAACACACTTCAAATTTTAAGAAATCACAAAAATCAACCATAATAACAAGATGGTGACATGAGAGGGGTCAAATGGGAGGGAAAATCCTATTTGACCTTTAAAAGAGACCCCCCTAGCATTGGTAGGGACCAAAGGGTCCATTTCACTGTAAGGGAGACCCCCAAAGTGAAAAAAAACCCTTACAAATGCCACATTTAGCCCAAATTTGAGATTAGGTAAAGTGGCTCAAGAGTAGAGGTGGTGAGGCCCTCCCAAATGATAATTAGGTGGTCCCAAACCACTAAAAACAAAATTAAATAATATAAAACAACTCTAATACATGTGGGGACCATTAGGTCTCTAAGGTAGTTTATCACAAGACATAAACAAATTACAAATAATATAAATATAATTAGGAATCACCAAAGGTGTCCAAACATGAATATGCCACAAAAATAGAAGGCTACACACAATCATACATGTCTAAAGCACTTGGCTCAGTCAACCGTTTGTGTAACTCTGAAACCCATGTTCTCCTTTGTGACCTATAATTTGCACACTCAATTCACGCATTAAACATACTTGCTCAATACCAAATATTAAATAAACAACATCGATAAGTTAACCTTGGATAATAATTCTAACTATACAAAAATCAATGTCAATATGGAATGGCTAATCACTAATAACATATATCCATTTTAACTCAAGCTAAAATATACATCTCAACACATACACAACAAAATTCAATTAGCCAGTATCAACTAATGATAATAAAGTATACGAACAAATCATACATCCATCCATCATATATGAAATAAAGCCAAATGTATCACAATATGTTGATATCCAAAACCATATAATGCAATAAACTAAGATAATGATCCATAATGTTAAATTGACACTACATGCCCTAATCACCATAAGTGTCAAAAAATGATCCATAATCAAACCACATAGTATCCAAATAGTGCTAAAATACCATTCCATAATCTAATAAATAAATGAGTCAGCAAATGAACTGATGCAAGAAGATATGGGCACTACATATATCTCTCTACTTAAACCTTCAGTTGTTTCTTGGATTACCAAGATCCCCTATGGTTTTCTATATGTAGGATGACCAAAGAACTGGAGGTGACATGAGGTACCGACTATACACTTAGATGGTTTCTCGTATTTCTAAAAACCCTTTTCCAATAACGAATTACTACTTTAGTGATATTTCTCCTCACAATTTTCTTCATCAGGAGGCACCAAAAATAACAATGATGCAACCCCATTATAGGTGACTCACGAGAGGACTGCACGAGATCATAGGCTAGTTGCTCCCATTCATGTTTAATAGAAAATTTTATGAATGTGAAGGCAAAAATATAACATAAATGATAGAATGTATTTCCTTAATCAAATATTGAATAACAATGTAGATATATAGAGTGTAGTGACGATTGAAGGGAACTGCCGAATAGGTGGAGATGCCACGTACGTAGGAATAACTACCAGCAAAACATAACCGATAGTTTAAACAATGGAATAATTTTCCAACATTCCCTTCTTAATACATTGTTTTTAAACATCATATTTCCAGATAGTGGAGCCCCCCTTATTTCAAACAGACTAAAAAAAATTATACTCTCCGTGTAGCCTACTTACCTTTGAGTTGACATGGCATATTTATGGCTTCATGGTCTTAGTGACATCTTAGTTTTTCTTTGTAGGATAACAACAAACCTGGAAGTAACATGAGTACATCTCTTTGTAAACACATTCGGTGGTTTCTGGTTTCTATGGATTGCCATAAACCCCTATGGTTTTCCAACTACAGGTTGACTATGAACTTCGATGTGACTGGAGGCCTCGACTGTACACTTCAGTGGTTTCTCAAATTTCCACAAACCCTTTACACAAGAACCAAGCGCTAATTTACTGTTTTTTATCCTCACAATTTTTTTCATTCATGAGGTGCCAAACTAGAAAAATGATCCGCATTTTATTGAAAAACAAACACACGCAACAAAATCACACTACACATAACAAACAAAAAACACTAACAAAAATGTCACAAAAGTGATTAAGATAAAATGTAAATATATGAGCCTAATATATGTTATTTTACTAGTAAATAAATATGAAATTAAGTGTATAAATGATACTCAAGAAAACTAAGCAATGAAGTACAAAACCATAAGTGTAAAGAGAGGGTGAGAAGCCTTAGTTGATTTGCAGTGAGATCTAGGTTGTCTCAGTGTGGTAACCAGGTAACAAGAGTGGAAAAAGTGTCACTTAGAGACCTAAAAAAATTCAGATCTAGACAAATAGGCTGGACTTGGGCACTTGGAGAGGGATAGGGGCGCATGTGGGAACCCTAATCCTATTTTTTGGTGCTTGGGCCTTTGGAAAATCTAAAATAATGTCCTCCGAGGTGTTTTATTTTTTCTTTTGATCGCTTCAAGGTCGCACCAAGATCACCAAGGTCTCTTTAAACCTAGAATGAAATATGAATCTAAAAAACCCTCAAATATACATCAAATCCTAAAAAAGAGAGATGAAAAATGAGAGGTCATACTATTCTCAGATGTCACAATTGTGAACTTATGACTGAGCGCTGCACTACGTCTTTGACCCAATGTAGTTCTATTTGTGTGTGCAGAATTTCTCCCTAGGTGGATCTCATGCCACTTGCACTTGATAGTGAGAAAATAGATAAATGTAAAGAAATGTAATAGATGTGTGCATGGAATAGAATAAAATTCCCTCATATGAATTGTATGCAAAATAGCCAGCCCTTGTGTCCCTTGTGATATTGATAGATGGATGTAATGGAGCTCTTAGATTCCTTGATGGATGTAACCTTAGGTGGCGATAGCTAACTCTTAGTGTTTGGTCCTTTATTATGATCACATAACTTTATAGTTATATTAATCACTTTATTGAATTTTGTAATTAACCCTGAAAAGGATGACTACCAAAATGATAAGATGCTGAAATGGCTCGAAATTACCAAAAAAGTGTGAGTAAAGTTCAAAGGGGTCAGGGGCACCGAGAGGGGATGAGGGCACCTGGCGCCGGTGTCTTGGCTAGGCGTTGGTGTCCAGGATGATAAAATTCAGAGTATAAAAGGATAGAATGAGAAAGTAAGGGTGTAAGACCAAAAGTGGTGACATAAAATAAAGAAAGTGGCCAAATACATGGGTTGATTAGTACTTTTCTTACATATGAATAATATGAATAGTAGTATGTAATGAGGAATATATAATTACCTAAAGTGTTTGATTGTGTGTCTACAAAAAGTAATGATGCAACCCCGTTGTAGGTGACTGATGAGAGGATACTAATTGTCATCCAAACTTTGTGTATCCTCTAGCCTCCAATATGTTGCTACTTAGTTACAAATATTATTACGAGGTTCATCATATTCCAACTGATTCAAAACAATTTCCACACATTGTAGCATTTTTTAACACCTTCATGGACAAGTAACCAGAGCTTGTTGATATTAATAATGTGACAGAAATAGTGATTTTTGATATTTTTGGGAATGGCACATACCGAACTTGCCAAAATAACCCAGATGGTACTTGTCGAAGGGAATACGGTGGTGATGCATACATCCGGCGTTACCTCTCTTTTTCTCCCTCTAGGATTTGAAAAATAGATTGATACCCATTAAAGCCTTCCATGTTTATTTATATGACAACATAAGGGTAGGAATGATTGGCATAGTAGAAGGATACCTATTTTCTCATGTAGGTTTTTAATCCTCCACTTAACAATAGCCTTCTATTTCCACATTTCACGAGAAACCAAACTTCACTAGCAATGATCCATTTTCACCAACGAAGATGCCTATATTCAACACGAATACTCCTTCAGGAACATGTTTTCAGACACAATGATGGTGGAGACATTATCTGATACTAAAATATAACAAAAAATATTGAATGCATTGCCTTAATAAAATATTGAATAATAACACAAATATGTACAGTGCATATATAGTGAAAGGGAACCGCCGACTAGGTGGATATTCCACATACACAAGAATAACTACTAGTAAAGCATAATTGACCCAAAAAAATTGATAGTTTAAATAATGGATTAATTTTCCAACATAGTGAATGAGGGGGTATGATCTTATTTTGTTACGAATTTATTCAAAACACTTCTACACATCTCATGATCTCCTATACGTACAAGCCTGACAATGTTTTTTTAGAAAAAAAGTAAATTTTCCCCTCGAAAAGTAAATAAAATAATGTATTTTTTACATGCTTTCAATTTTGAGTTTAGTTTTAGATGTTCTTAAGTTTAGGAAAAACTATTAAAGAAAAAAAAATCAAAAGCTTTGCATTGCACAAACGTATGTGATTTTTAGTTCTATTTTAAAGAGTTGAGTGTTTTATTGTTAGATGAACCATCTACTTATTAGAGGCAATTGTAAGTGTTTTCATATCAAACAAACTCAGAGAGATTGTATTGATCTGAAGCTTTGACAAGGAAGAAAAAATATATGCACAGAAGTGTTGATCTGAGTTTGTAATAATCTGTTTTATTTGCAACTCTTTATTTTATTTTTGTTAGTTGTTATTTTATGTTCCTAATTTATACAAATTGGTACTAGAGCATGGTTTTTTCAGCAGGTTTTTAATTTACAATAGGTTATGGCTTCTATATCTGGTCTGCAAACACCAAAATTTATAGGAAATAATTATGAGTATTGGTCATTAACCATGAAGACACTATTTGGATCCCAAGATGTGTGGGAAATCATAGAGAATGGGAACACAGAGCCCGCAAATACAACATCATATAATGCACTCTCACAGCCAGAGAAAGAAACTTTGAAGGAATTAAGAAATAAAGACGGAAAAGATATTTTCTTTATTCATCTAGCCATGCATGAAAGTATCTTACCCAGAGTGGTAGCAGCCAGTAAAGTAAAAATTGCATGGGAAACTCTCCAAGTTGCATATCAAGGTAAAGAGAGAAAAATTTGTCAAGCTTCAGTTACTTCATAGAGATTTTGAAAATATGTCAATGAAAGATTCAAATTATGTAGAATCATTCTTTACTTTTGGATCTGGTTTAGTCAATCAAATCAAATCTCATGGTGAAACTATTTAGGAAAACAAGATTATTTAAAAAATTCTTTGAAGTTTGACTGCAAATTTCGATCCTTTGGTAGTTGCTATTAAAGAAACTAAGGATCTAAGTCAGTTTTCAATTGATGAGTTTTATGCATCACTAATAAATCATGAACAGAGGTTGAATAGATCACATGAAGTTGTAGATAAGGCTTTTTCATCACAGGTATCAAGAAATCATAGAATATGAAGAGGAAATTTCAGCCCTAGAGGCAGAGGAAGAAGTTCATCTAGAGGACGTAACATCGGTCCATACAAATAGTGGAAGAGGACATAGTCATGAGCATAATCATAATCATTTTTTAGGTCAAAGACATGACAAAACACATGTTTAGTGTCACTATTGCAAGAGATATGGGAACCATGTTTTTGAATACAGGAAAAAGTAGTATGATCAGAACAAGAATAATAAAAATAAGGTTGGAAGATCTACTCCAAGATCTATGTTTATTGCATGCAAAAATATTGCCGAAGCATCACTTGCTAAGTGTAATATATCCCAAGAGAGTCTTAGTGATGTGTTTTATTTTGATTCTGGTTGCAGTAATCACATGTCAAGTAGCTTAGATTTATTTTCTAATTTCGATGAGTAAGTAAAGACAAAATTTACCCTTGGGAATAATAATACAGTGGCTGTAAAAGGCAAAGGAACATTCAAGATTCTAACTAAAAAGAGGGAGCACAAGATTATGGAGGATGTTTATTATGTTGTAGGTTTGAAGAAAAATCTTATGAGCATTGGTGAATTGGTACAAAAGGGATACAAAGTTTACATTGAAGACAATAGATATGTTATCATGAATAAAGCTCCAAGTTCGAGGTGATTGCTAAAGTGAAGATGACAAACAACAAAATGTTTCCTCTGAATATTATAGCAGCCACATGCAGAACTCATACTACAGATCATTCCAGAGATAAGGAGAATGAACCAACTTGTCAGTTATTTTAAAAAGATGAATCGTGGTTATGAAATCTCGGGTTTGGTCATTTAAACTTTGGTGGTTTGAATTTATTACACAAAAAAATATGGTGAAAGGTTTTCCTTTGATTCAGAAACCAGATAGCTTTTGTGAAGGTTATATTTTGGGGAAGAAACATAGAGAGTCCTTCTCAGTTGTAAAAACAAGAAGAACAAGCGCACCACTTGAAATTGTTCATTGATGCAAATAACTTCTATTAGAGGTTTCTCATATTTTATGAAATTCATTGATGACTATACAAGGAAGATATGGGTATACTATTTGAAAGACAAATAAGGTGCTTTTGATATATTTCAGCAGTTCAAGGCTTTAGTGGAAAAGAAAAATATAGGTACTACATCAAAGTTCCGAGGACAAACATAGAAGGTGAGTATTTTTTCAATGCTTTTATGAATTTTTATAAATATCATGGTATACACAAGAAATTTACTTCCAGGTATACACCGCAGTAGAACGGTGTGGAAGAGAGAAAGAATAGACTCATAATGGAGATGGAGAAAGTATGATGAAGGAAAAGCATCTTTTAAATGAGTATTGGAAAGAAGCAGTAACAACTGCTATTTACATCATAAACAGGTGTCCAACAAAAATTATTCGAAACATGGTTCCTCAAAAAGCTAGGACTAAGAGGAAACACAATGTTTCTCATTTTAGAATCTTCGGTTGTGTGGCATACGCACATGCACCTGATGAGCTAAGGAAGAAGCTAGACAACAAAGGAGAAAAATGCATACTTTTTGGAGATTCAGAGAATACAAATGCTTACATGTTTTTCAATCCAGATACCAGAAAGGTCATAATCAGTTGAGATGTATAGTTTGTTGAAAATGTGGCATGAGATGCAAGTGTTGAGAAAACATTCAGTGTAGCATCATCTATTCCTCATGATGATATGACAGATGAAAGCATAGAGCAACAAGGTATTGTATCTTCTTCGAATCTTAGATATGCACCAAAAGTTGTAGCACAAACTACACCTCCATCTACATCTTGGAGATATCCAATATTTTAGTCATCTTTTACCATGCGCTAGACACCACAAAGAAACACTAGAAGCAACTCATTTAATAAAAAAAATCCATCATTAGATAGCCCTTTGCAACAGAAAACAAGGAGTCGTAATGAGATTTATAATGTTGATACAACTAATGATTTTTCATTTTTTGAATTATTTTCTCAAGCTGTAGATCCAATATACTTTGGAGATTCTTTAAAAAATGAAGTTTTGGTTCAAGCCATGGATGATGAGATAGACGCCATAAAGAATAATTAGACATGTGAATTGGTAGATCTTCTAGAAGGAAAGGACGTGATAGGAGTGAAGTGGGTCTATAAGACCAAATATACTATTGATGGTAAAGTACAAAAGCATAAAGCAAGGTTATTTCCTAGAGGTTTTTCACAGAAATATGTAGTAGATTACAACGAGATGTTTGCACCTGTAGAACATTTGGACACGATAAGAATGGTTTTAGCAATTACAGCTTAAAAAAATGGCCTATTTATCAGATGGATGTAAAAAAAACATTCTTAAATGGTTTTCTTGAAGAAGAAGTTTATGTGAATCAACCATAAGGTTATGAGATTGAAGGTCATGAAAAAAATGTATACACGTTGAAAAAAGTGCTCTATTGTCTCAAGCATGCACCTAGAGCTTGGTACATCATGATTGATTCTTGTTTGATACAAAATGGTATTAGTAGTAGCAACAATGAGCCTACCTTATACATCAAGATACATGAGCAAGGTAAAATTTTGATTGTTTGTTTATATGTGGATGATTTAATCATTACTAAAAATCTATCTACAGATTCATTCAAAGAAGCTATGAAGAAAGAACTTGAGATGAAAGATCTAGGACTCATGCACTTTCTTTGTGCATTGAAGTTAAACAATCATAAGTTGGATTTTTTATTTCACAAGCAAAGTATGATAACGATGTTTTGAAGAGATTTAACATGTTGAATTGTAAGCCAACACCAACACCTGTTGCAGCAGGGTTGAAATTAAACAAAGATGACAATGGATCATTTGTAGATCCAACATTTTTCAAAAGGATAGTTGGAAGTCTCATGTATTTGACGGCCACAAGACCAGATATTATGTATGGTGTGAGCATCATCTCAAGGTTCATGGATTCTCCAAAAGATTCACATTGGTAATCTGGAAAAATAATTTTGAGGTATGTATGTGGAATTAAGAATCATGGAATTTTGTATTCAACATCAAATGAGTTCAGACTCATAGGTTACATAGACAGTGATAGTGCCAGAACTATAGATGACAGAAAAAACACATTTGGCTATTTTTTTCACTTTGGAATAGGTGTAGTTTCATGGGCATCAAAGAAGTAACCCATTGTCACACTATCTTCAACAGAAGCAGAGTATGTAGCAGAAACAAGAGCAACATGCCAGGTTGTTTGGATGAGAAGAGTGTTGAAATGTTTGAGGTAGAATCAAGAGGATGCTAAACATATTTTTTGTGAAAATCATTCAACAATAGCATTGTCCAAAAATCATGTTTTTCACAAGACAAACAAGCACATAAACACGAGGTATCTATTATGTCAAAATTACAACACCCCCTGATGTTCTCCCTATTTGTGTGGGGAAATTAGTGAAATTTTTCTAACATGGGTGCATCTCTAAAGTTGTGGAACTTGCAAACCTGATATGGACCTCCAGAGAATGCCGAATTCCTCTACCTAATCCTAATGCTAAACTACTCCTAAAGGGAAATGCAACTATCCTAACACTAACCTATATTTTCCAAGGGATCAGGGAATAAAGATATGCATAAAAAAATAAATTCCTAAACTAAGGGGGCGGTAGCACCGAGAAAAGTGGAGATATATGAGCTGTTGAGGGAAGATGTAACAGGGAAAAAGGGGCTGACAAAAGTCATACAAATGTGACACAGACCCAGAAGCTAATCTGCCATCAAAACTACATGGAACACAACATCATAAACGTGAAAGTGGTAGAACAGGCACAAAATACAAAAATAATAATGGGGAGGTAAGAAAATACAATAAACATTATCTAGGGTTGAAGAATCATCACAAAACATAATTTTTATTGCTTCAAATAATGCAAAACCCATTACATTTGATGCACAAAGGTACAATTACATTGCTAGGCCCAAGAGAAGGCTCCTAGCTGAAAATGAAGTTTAGGGAATTTTTTTGCAAGAGTTTCCCCAGCTCCTAGAATGTGTCTTTTTAATCAATGAGGGGGTCGAATACATTATATAGAAAATTTTTCTCACCTAATGAAAACCCTAAATAATTTCCTATATGGAGGTATGGCTAGCCATACTGGTCTGCTTTGCAATGGTACTTTCCTTGTCAGAAAAATCATGGGTGTCATGCTTCATTAATTTGGTTGTTGAGTTACCTTGTACGTTACCATTATTTCCTGGACGTATCTGAAAATCCTTATGGTCACCCGACGGAAACCACTAGCTGATGCGAGAATGAAACCACTAGGATATATTGTTGCGTGACAAAAACAATGGAGTTCTCACATGATAGGAAGAGGGCATTGTCACATGATAGGAAGAGGGTGTTGTCACACGACAGGAAGAGGGGCGTTGTCATGTGTCAAAAAGGAGTGTTTTTCACACGAAAGGAGGAATGGTTGTCATGCGATAGGAAAAATGATGTTGATGCGTGATAGCTCCTGCTCCTGCTCAGGAAGCAGTTGATGTGCATCAATAAGGAGTGGTTGTCACATGATAGGAAGAGGCAGTTGATGCGCGTCAACAAGGTGATAATCCGTACATTTTTCCAGTTTGACCATTAATACAAATATTTCTCCAAACCTTGTAAACTACTCCCATTAACTATCAATGCCTAGACCTGTAGGTTGATCCATTTTTCAAGGGGTTGCAAAAATGGATAACAATATCACTTCATCAGGTAATTGGTTAATAATAAGGAAATTTGTCTTGAATTTTACAAATATGAAGATTTGTTTCCTGATATCTTTACGAAAGCTTTGAGAAATATTTTTTTTGAGTATTTGAGAAGTTGTTGAGGAGTTTGTGATTAGGAATTTGTCAGATATGGAATTGCGCATTATACTCCAAAAAAATAAAATATTGAAGGTCAAAATTAAGAGGGAGTGTTAGAAAAAGAGTAATTTTGCCCATAGAAAAGCAAAAAAAAATAGTTTTTTTTACATGCTTTTACTTTTGAGTTTATTTTTAGATGTTCTTAAGTTTAGGAAAAAATATTAAAGAAAATAAATCAAAATCTTTGTATTGCACAAAATCATGTGTTTTTTAGTTCTATTTTAAAGAGTTGAGTGTTTTATTGTTAGATGAAACCATCTAATTATTAGAGGAAATTGTAAGTGTTTTGATATCAAACACATTCAGAGAGATTGTATTGAGTTGAAGCTCTGACAAGGAAGAATAAATATATGCACAAAAGTGTTGATATGAGTTTTCAATAATCTGTTTTATTTACAATTCTCTATTTTATTTCTGTTAGTTGTTATTTTATGCGTCTGATTTCTATAAATTGGTATCAGAGCATACTTTTTTAGCAAGTTTCTAATTCACAACAGGTTATGGATTCTATATCCAGTCTGCAGACGCAACAATTTATAGGAAATAATTATGAGTATTGGTCACTAACCATGAAGGCACAAAGATCTCAGGATGTGTGGGAAATCATAGAGAATGGGTACACAGAGCCTGAAAAATGCAGAAACATATAACACACTCTCACAACCAGAGAAAGACACTTTGAAGGAATTAAGAAAGAAAGAAAAAAATGATATTTTCTTCATTCATCAAGCCATACATGAAAGTATCTTTCCCATAGTGGTAGCATCCAGTAAAACACAAATTACATGGGAAAATCTCCAAGTTGTGTATCAAGGTAAAGAGAAAGTAATAACCACCAAGCTTCAATTACTTCGTAGAGATTTTGAAAATATGTCAATAAAATATTCAGATTCCGTAGAATCATTCTTTAATTTTGTAGTTGGTTTAGTCAATCAAATAAAATATCATCGTGAAACTATTGAGGACAAAAGGATTATTGAAAAATTACTTAGAATTAATTTGCATGCAAAATTAGATCCTTTAGTAGTTGCTATTGAAGAAACTAAGGATCTAAGTCAGTTTTCAATTGATGAGTTGCATGCATCACTAATAACTCATGAACATAGATTAAATAATTAACATGTAGTTTTAGATCAAGATTTTTCATCACAGGTATCAGGAAATCATGGAAGAGGAAGAGGAAATTTCAGCCCTAGAGGTAGAGGAAGAAGTTCATCTAGAGGGCATAGCAGTGATCCATAAAACTCAGGTGGAAGAGGAAATAGTAAGGAGCACAATCATAACCATTTTCCAGGTCAGAGACATGATATTTCGTATGTTTAGTGTAACTATTGTAAGAGATATGGGCACCACGTTTTTGAATGCAAGAAAAATCAGTATGATCAGAACAAACAAAATGAAAATTAGGTTGGAATATCTACTCCAAGTTCCATGTTCATTACATGTAAAAATATTTCCGAAACATATCCTATTGAGTGTAATCTATCCTAAGAGAGTCCTAGTTATGTGTGGTATTTGGATTCTAGTTGCAGTAATCACATGTCAGGTAACTTAGATTTATTTTCTAATTTAGATGAGTCAGTAAAGATAGAATTTACCCTTGGGAATAATAATATAGTGAATGTAAAAGGAAAAGGAACAATCAACATTCTAACTAAAAAGGGGGAGAAGCAGATTATGTAGGATTTTATTATGTTGTAGGTTTGAAGCACAATCTTCTAGGTAATGGTCAACTAGTACAAACAGGATACAAAGTTTACATTGAAGAAAATGAATGTGTGATCGTGGATAAAGCTCCAAGTACCCAGGTGAATGCTAAAGTGAAGATGAAAAGCAACAAAATGTTTCCTTTGATGATTATACTAGTTGTATCTAGAGATCATACTACGAATCAGTCTGGAGTTAAGGAGATTGAATTAGCTTTTCAAATAGTTGAAAAATATGAATCATGGTTATGGCATATTAGGTTTAGTCATTTAAACTTTGGTGGTTTGAATTTTTTACACAGAAAAAATATGGTGAAAGGTTTTCCTTTGATTCAGAAACTAGAAAATATTTTTGAAGGTTGTATTTTGGGGAAGCAACACAAAAAGTCCTTCCCAGTTGGAAAAACAAGAAGAATAAGTGCACCACTTGAATTTTTTCACTCAGATTTATGTAAACCGATGCGAAAAATTTCTATTGGAGGTTGCTCATATTTTATGAAATTCATTGATGACTATACAAGGAAGACATGGCTGTACTTTTTGAGAGACAAATCAAATGCTTTTGATATATTTCAACATTTCAAGGATTTAGTGGAAAAGAAAAGTGGGTACTCCATAAATTTTTTGAGGAAAGACAGAGGAGGTGAGTATGTTTCCAATGATTTTATATGAATGTCATGGTATACACAAGCAATGTAATTCCAAGTATACAACACATACAAATGGTGTGTCAGAGAGAAAGAAGAGAACCCTCATGGAGATGACGAGAAGTATGATGAAGGCAAAACATCTTTCAAATGAGTATTGGGTAGAAGTAGTAACAATTGTTGTTTACATCATAAACATGTGTCCAACTAAAATTATTTGAAACACTCTTCCTCAAAAAGTTTAGAATAAGAGGAAACATGATCTTTCCCATTTTAGAATCTTCGGTTGTGTGGCATACACACATGTGCCAGATGAGATAAGGAAGAAGCTAGAAAACAAAGGAGAAAAGTGCATATTTGTTGGATATTCAAATAATACAAAAGCTTATAATTTTTTCAATCCAGATACCATAAATGTCATAATCAACAGAGATGTACAGTTTATTGAAAATGAGGCGTGGAATGGAAGTATTCAAAAAATAGTCATTGTATCAGTAGCTATTCCTCATGATGATATTGCAGATGAAAGCATAGAGTAGTAAGATATTGTATCTTCTTCGAATATTAGACATGCACCACAAGTTCTAGCACAAGCTACACCTCCGTCTACATCTCAGATATATCCAAGATTTCAATCATCTTCAACCCTGTAACAGACACTAAAAAAAACACCAGAAGAAACTCCTTTAGTACAAAACAATCCATCATCAGATAGCCCTTTGCAACAGAAAACAAGGAGTCTTAGCGAGATTTATAATGTTGATACAACTAATACTTTCTTAATTTTTGCATTGATTTCTCAAGTTACAGATCTAGTATACTTTGAAGAGGCTATAAACAATGAAGTTTGAGTTCAAGCCATGGATGATAAGATATATCCCATAGAGAAGAATAAAATATGGGAATTGTTAGATCTTCCAGAAGGAAAGGACGTGATAGGAGTGAAGTGGGTCTATAAGACCAAATATACTATTAATGGTAAAGTACAAAAACATAAATCCAAGTTGATTGCTAGAGGTTTTTCAAAGCAAGATGGAGTAGATTACAATGATACGTTTTCACCTGCAACACATTTAGACACGGTAAGAATGGTTTTAACAATTACATCTCAAAACAAATGGCCTATTTATTAGATGGATGTAAAATCAACATTCTTGAATGATTTTCTTGAAGAATAAGTTTATGTAAATCAGCTAGAAGGTTATGATATTGAAGGTCATGAAGGAAATATATACATGTTGAAAAAAACACTCTATGGTCTCAAGAAAACACCTATAGCTAGGTACAACACGATTGATTCTTATTTCATACATAATGGTTTCAGTAGGAGCAGCAGTGAGCCTACCTTATACATCAAGATCAATGAGCAAGGTAAAATTTTGATTATTTTTTTCTATGTGAATGATTTAATCATTGTTGGAAAGCTATCTATAGATTCATTCAAATCAGCTATGAAAAAAGAATTTGAGATGACTGATCTAGGCCTCATGCACTATTTTTTGGGCTTTGAAATTCAACAATCAGAAGTTGAAGTTTTTATTTTATAAGAAAAGTATGGTAATGATGTTTTGAAGAGATTTTGCATGATGAATTGCAAGCGAGGGCCAACACCTGTTGCAATAGGGTTGAAGTTAAGCAAATTAGATGAAAATGGATCATTTATAGATCCAACACTTTTCAAAAGGCTAGTTTGAAAGTCTCATGTATGATGTGAGCTTCATCTCAAGGTTCATGGAATCTCCCAAAGATTCACATTCGCAAGCTAGAAAAAGGATTTTGAGGTATGTATGTGGAACTAAGAATCATGGAATTTTGTATTCAACATCAGATGAGTTCAAAATCATAGGTTACACAGAAACTGACAATGCTGGAAGTATAGATGACAAAAAAAACACATCCAACTATGCTTTTCACTTTGGAACATGTGTAGTTTCATGGGCATCGAAGAAGCAACCCATAGTCACACTATCTTTAGTAGAAGCAGAGTATGTAATAACAATAGGAGTAACATGTCAGGTTGTTTAGATGAGAAGAGTGTTGAAAGATTTTATGTAGAATCAAGAGGATGTTACACATATTTTTTGTGACAACAATTCAATAATAGCATTGTCTAAAAATCATATTTTTCATAAAAGGAGAAAACACATAGACACGAGGTATTACTTCATCAAGGATTTGGTTAAACTTTGGGAAATGAAGTTTTTGAGTATTAGAGAAGTTGTTTGAGAGTTTTTGATCAAGAATATGTCAGATCTGGAAGTGCACACTCAACTGTAGAAAAATAAAAGTTTGAAGGTCAAAATTAAAGGGGAGTGTTAGAAAAATAGTACTTTTGCTCCTGGAAAAGCAAAAAAATTAGTTTGTTTTTTACATGCTTTTACTTTTGAGTTTAGCTTTAGATGTTCTTAATTTTACGAAAAATTATTAAAGAAAATAAATCAAAAACTTTGTATTGGACAAAAGCATGTGATTTTTAGTTCTATTTTTAAGAGTTGGGTGTTTTATTGTTATATGAAGCCATCTATTTATTACAGTGAATTGTAAGTGTTTTCATATCAAACAAAGATTGTATTGAGCCAAATCTCTAACAAGGAAGAAAAAATATATTCACAGAAGTGCTGATCTGAGTTTGCAATAATCTGTTTTATTTGCAATTCTTTATTTATTTTTTGTTAGTTGTTATTTTATTTGCTTAATTTCTACATGTTTATCCATGCACAACAATAGATAAATGAAAAGTTAGGTGTCAGATCCTCCACGCATATGTTTCTTCCTCAAATATTCTACAACAAACAAGGGCATAACCACTTTATTTCAGAAGTTAGCACTTTGCAAAAGAAGAAGTTCCTCCTGCGCCTTGGTCTTGACAAAAATCCTCAACAAATTGTTACAGGTGCGTGAAATATGGTTAAGATTTAAGATCTTATAAAGAAACAAGCTAGGTCTATGAGGGAACTAGTGGGATACATCTCGAGCATGGGTTTGCAAGTGTAACATACGACCTCGTGGGGAGTGTTCCCAACATTATAGGCTCCGCTAATTGGTTCCATGATCACTGCATAGAAAACCAAATTTTTGCAAAACTTTGTGCTAGCTTGCAATCTCCTCCCACGTGCGTTTGTTGGTCCTATTATGCTACAGATTCACGTAGATTTGAAATGTCTCCTTTCATGTCATGCTCCATCCATGGCTCAAGATTTTATCCCTTGTGCTCAATAATTGTCACAATCCTATCATCACTTGATTCATCAATTTCTTCTTTTCCAGATCGTTTTTGCTGAGTTGGTTATAAATACAACAGGTGTATAAATGTTTTTCCACGAAAATAAATGTTTAAAATCCAAACACTTCCTCCTAATGTCTTTGTAGATGTTAATGTAAGAATGAAAACATAGGGTATGCTCCACATAGGTCCTTCTCACAACCCACCAACGTTGTTTACGAGCAGGGTAGGCCACTCAGTTAGAAAGGTCTTCTTTCCTATATTTTTTTTGTCTTATCACAATGCTCCCACAACCAAGCCACTCTGATACTACTGTTAGAAATCGAAGAGAGTGCAAACATGTTCGAATAAATTATACAATGAGGATGGAGGATAATTTATACAAAAGAATAATCGTTATAGCCAAGCAGTTCCATAGCACATCAACAAGTCGGTAGTTACCGCAAGTTGGTGGTCCATAATTGACAGTAACAAAACAATGCCTTAATTATGCTAACAAACAGCTCTATGTGGATGCCAAAAAAAATTTCCATTTGGTTGTATAAGACAGGTATGCTACTCATTACATTCTAGAAAGAGAAAAAAACCACAATAAATTTAGGAAACAATTTGTGCCAGGTGGGTTCTGGGATTTATATTTCCCAAATGCTAAACTAGAAGGATATTGTTGTTTGTTGCGCTAAGGGGTGGGCCTGACTGCACATCACAAACAATCGCCAAGACATTTCTTCGTGCCCTTGTCACTCAATAATGAAGCAATCATTTTCCACTCTATTGAAACCTACACAGATATGAATGAGTAGGTCATAACCACCCTTAACGAATACAATCTTATTTTGGATGGGACGCTTCTTTGGGTAAAAAAAACAATAATAGACGCTGCAGAATTCTCAATGTGCAGGGAGGGTAAGGCGGCAACCAAAATGGTGAGAAGACCGAATAGGCTTGTATTCTTCATCCAAGCTTTAATGTGCTGCTCCAGTTCCCCGTCGCTCTGATAACACTATTATGAGAGATAAATGTAGACATGTCAAGATAACTTATACAATGTAAACTAAGTGATATATATATATATATATCGAGGAGAATTGGTCAGCAATCGGTTATAAATCCAATGTGTACATGTTGGTTACAACCAAATCATTAACAATATAATACATGTTAACACCGTTATGCTTGAGATATGTAATGAAAGGTGAATTGGCAATTAGGATCCATAAAAAGTGTTCCAAAGGTTAGAAATTACCATGAGATGCTAAGGAACATTTTGGAAATTAGTGTGGGGTCAAGTGAGATGATGAAATTGTAATATAAACCCTAGAAAATGTAGAAATAATCTCCATTAATAAAAGTTTCATCATACTCAGAGCTTCAACTCTTTATAATCAAGTTGTGCGTGCATCTGTGTGCTTTCAATGCACATCCTTGCTTGTGCAGATTTCACACCGCTCTATGTGCATACAAAGAAATTATAATTGATGGTATTTAGATAGAATAACTCACCCACTAACAGCTCTTCAACTGAGCATTATAAATTTAAACTCATTCTGTAAAATAGCTGCATGTTGTGCCTAAAAATAGGATAAAGTTGAGTTGGATAAAGCAAAATAAAACAAAACTAAATCTATTTTTAATATTCCTTAAAATCTACGGTTGGAATTACATGCATATTTCCAACACTCCCCCTTAATTTCAAACTTGTAGGTTTCACTCTTCTGGATCTTTGTTTTCTTTTTCATTTCTGCCATGTGTAGGATCACAAACTCCCAAACAATATCTCAAATATTCAAAAACTTATTTTTCCAAAGCCTTTGTAAAAATGTCTGCAAACTGATCTTCAGATATGTAAAATTAAGGATGAATTTCCTTTTTATTTACCATCTCCCTGATAAAATGATATCTCGTATCAATATGCTTTCTTCTCCTATGAAAAAAATGATTTTTGGACAATGTTATGGATGAGTTGTTGTAAAAAAAAATTATGTAGCTTCCTCTTGTTTATGTTGTAAATCTATCAACACTCTTCTCATCCAGAAAACTTGACATGTTGCTCTTGTTTCTGCTACATACTCTGCTTCTGCTTAAGATAACGTGACAATGGCCTGCTTCTTTGATGCCCATGAAACCACTCCTATTCCAAAGTGAAAGGTATAGCCAAATGTCCTTTTCCAATCATCTATACTTACAACACTGTCACTATCTATATAACCAATGAGTTGGAATTCATCTGAACTTGAATAAAGAATTCCATGATTCCTTGTTCCATGTACATACCTCGACATTATTTTTCCATCTTTCCAATGTGAATCTTTTTGAGATTCCATGAACCTTGATATGAGGCTCACACCATACATGATATCAGGGCTTGTGGTCATCAAATACATAAGACTTCCAACCAATGTTTTAAATAATGTTGGATCCACAAACGATTCTTCATCCTCTTTTCTCAACTTAATACCTACTGCAACTAGTGTTGGTGTTGGCTTACAATTCAACATGTTAAACCTTTTCAAAACATCATTTGCATACTTTGTTTGTGAGATGAAAAAATTACCTTATGATTTTTGAACTCCAATGCCCAAAAATTAATGCATAAGACCATGATCTGTCATCACAAACTCCTTCTTCATGGCTGATTTGAATGAAGATGTAGATAGATTTCCAGTAATGATCAAATCATCTATGTATAAAGAAACAATTATAATCTTACCTTGCTAATTTATTTTGGTGTATAAGGTAGGCTCATTGTTGCTCCTACTGAAACCATTCTCAATCAAATAAGAATATATTCTATTGTAGCAAGCTCTAGGTGCTTGTTTGAGATCACAGAGCTCTTTATTCAATTTGTATACTTTTCCTTCATGACCTTCAATCTCATAACCTTATAGCTGATTTACAAAAACTTCCTCTTCAAGGAATCCATTTAAGAATGTTGATTTAACATCCATCTAATAAATAGGCCTTTTTTTTTTAGCTTCCATTGCTAAAACCATTCTTACCGTGTCCAAACGTGTTATTGGTGCAAATGTTTCATTGTAGTCAACTCCATATTGCTACGTAAAAAATCTTTTAACCAACCTTGCTTTATGTTTCTGTAATTTTCCATTAGCATTGTATTTTTTCTTGTAGACCCACATGACTCCTATCACGTCCTTTCCTTTTCAAAGAGCCACCAACTCCCATGTTTGATTCTTCTCCATAGCATCAATCTCATCATCGATGGATTTTTCGCAAACTTCATTCTTTATAGCCTCTTCGAAATATACAGGATCTTTAGCCTAAGAAAATAATTTAAAAAATGGAAATGAATTAGTTATATCAACATTATAAATATCACTTAGACTTCTTATTTTCCATTTTGTAGGACTATTTGATGCAGGACTGCTTTTTGGTGATGGAGTAGCTTCTGATGTTCTTTGTGGTGTCTCTTGCATGGCTAAAGGTGGATGAAATCTTGGAGACCTACTGACTGTAGATGGAGGTGTATATTTTGCTAAAAAAAATTGTGCATGTCCAATAGTTGTAGATACAGAACCTTTTTTCTCTAAAGTTTCATCAGCCATATCATCATGCGGAATAGCTACTGCTATACTCACTTTTTTCTCTATACTTCCATCCCATTCTTCATTCTCAATAAACTATACATCCCTACTGATCACAACCTTTCTAGTGACTATATTTTACAACTTGTATGATTTTTTATTCTCAGAATACCCAACAAAAATACACTTTTCTCCTTTGTTGTCTAACTTCTTCCTTAACTCTTCTGCTACATGTGCATACGCTACAAAACCAAAAACTCTGAAATGTGAAACATTGTTTTTCTTGTTAGTCCATGCTTGTTGAGGAACCATGTTCCTAACAAATTTCTTTGGAAACCTATTAAAAATATAAATAGAATTTGTTACTACTTCTACTCAATAATCATTTGGAAGATGTTTCTCCTTCAACATGCTTCTCATTGTCTCCATGATGGTTCTATTTTTCCTCCCTGGCACACCGTTCTATTGTCGTGTATACCTAGTAGTAAACTACTTGTTTATACCATGATATCTGTAAAAATTCATAAACTCATTAGAAACATAATCACCTCCTCTGTCTATTCTGAGAACTTTGATGTAGTATCCACTTTGCTTCTCCACTAATGCCTTGAACTACTGAAATGTATCAAATGTATTTCATTTATTTCTCATAAAATAAACCCATGTCTTCCTTGTGTAATCATTAATGAATTTCATAAAATAAATATAACCTCCAATATAGGTTGTCTGCATAGGTCCACATAAATCTGAGTGTACAATCTCAAGTGGTGCACTTGTTCTTGCTATTTTGCCAACTAGGAATGAATCTCTGTGTTGCTTCCACAAAATACAACCTTCACATACCCTTTCTGGTTTCTAAATCAATGAAAAAACTTTAACCATATTCTTTCTATGTAATAAATTCAAACCTCAAAAATTCAAATGTCCATACCTTAGATGCCAAATCCATGGTTCATCGTTCATGACTAAATGAAAATTTGATTGTGTTCCTTCAGCGCATGACTTGTTTGTTGTAGCACAGACCTAATTTACATTGGTGCATGATTCTTTTACCTTGATGCAGGACTCATCTGTTTGAGTGCATGACTCAGCAAAAGGTTGTTTTGGCTTAGCTCAAGACTTTGTTGTGAACTAAGTTGCTGATTTTTTTGCAAACAGATCTGATTTCTTTTTTTTTTCAAGTTTTAAAATCAATAGAAACATTGTATTGCTTCTCATCTTCACTTTTGCAATTAGATGAGTGCTAGGATATTTTTCCACAATCATGCAATCATTTTCTTCCATATAGACTTGGTATCCTTTCTATCCTAGTTGTCCAATACTCATAAGCTTATGTTTCAAACCTACAACATAGTAAACATCTTGCATACTTTGTTACTACCCCTATCTTGTTAGAATACTAACCATGCCTTTTCCTTTCACAGACACAATATATTTATTTCCAAGAGTTACATCACTCTTAACTAAATCATCCAAACTAGAAAACAAATCTAGATTACCTGTCATGTGATTAGTGTAACCTGAATCCAAATACTATACATCACATAGACTCTCTTTTGAAAAATTACATTCAATAGGTTATAAAGAAGGTATTGCTTCAGAGATCCTTGTGTATGCAATAAACATAGGTTTAGAAATAGAACTTCTAACCTGATTTTTGATTTTTCCTCTCATGATCATATTGCTTTTTCTTGCAATCATAAGCATAGTGCCAAGACTTTTTGCAATAATAGCACTGAACATGAGACTTATCTTGTCTCTAACCATAACTCTGTTCTTTATTATGTCCTCTTCCACTTGAGCTTGACGAATGGCTTCCGCATCCTCTAGATGGACTTCTTCCTTTGCCTCTTGGGCTAAAACTACCTCTTATTTTACCATGACTACCTAATGTATGAGATGCAAAAGCTTGATCAAAAATTTTATGTGATCTATTCATCCTCTACTCATGATTGATTAGTAATGCATGCAACTCATCAATAGAAAACTGACTCAGATCCTTAGTTTCTTCAATAACAACAACTAAAGGATAAAATTTCAGAGGAAAACTCCTACGTAATTTTTCAATAATCCTTTTGTCTTCAACAGTCTCACCATGGGATTTTATTTGATTGACTAAGCTAACTACATGAGTAAAAACTAATTCTACGGAATTTGAATCTTTCATTGTTAAATTCTCAAAATCTCTATGAAGTAACTGTAGCTTGGCGATTTTTAATTTCTTTTTACCTTGATATGAAAATTGTAAAGTATCCCATGTTTTCTTTGCTTGAGTGACTGTTTCCACTCTTGTAAGAATCATTTTGTGCATCGCTTGATGAATATAGAAAATAGATTTTCCATCCTTCTTTCGTAACTCCTTCAAAATATATTTATCTTCCTGAGAAAGTGCAATATATGTTGTTGCATCTCTGGGCTCTGTGTAGCCATCTTCAATGATCTGCCACATGTCTTGAGATCTCAATAGTTCCTTCATCATCAATGAATAGTATTCATAATTTTTTCCGTTAAACTACGATGTCTACAGACCATATGTAGAATCCATCGCTTGCTATCATATTAATAAGATGTTGGAATAACTTTCTCTAATACCAATTTGTATAAAATATGTAGTCTTATACAAAAAACAACAGATAAAAGAAATAAGCAAAATACTTAAATAACTTGCATAAATAGATGAATATTTGAACCAGCACTGTTGTGCATAATCTCCATTAATAAAAGCTTCATCATACTCAGAGCTTCAGCTTTTTACAATCAAGTTGTGCGTGCAGCTATGTGCTTTCAATGCACATCCTTCCTTGCTTGTGTAGATTTCACACCTTTGTGTGTGTATACAAAGCAATTACAATTGTTGTTATTTAAATAGAATAACTCACCCACTAACAGCTCTTCAACTGAGCATTCTAAATCTAAACTCATGCTTTAAAATAGTTACATGCTATGCATGAATTAAAACAAATTTATTTGAATTAAATCTAATGATAAAAATAAGATAAAGCTAACTTAACTAAAGCAAACTAAAACAAGACTAAAGCTAAAATTAGCTTTCCTAAAAAGCTACGGTTGGAATTAAATATGCAACACATGCATATTTCCAACAGAAAAAGGATAGATATGAAACTAAGTAGGAAGGATAATCCTTGGGGAAACTCTTGTTTAATCATGAGTCGAGTTCACCAAATTTTTTACTCTAAGTAGATTTAACATGAAACTAGGGTTCATTTTAAGAAGACCCCTCTGAAAAATTACTTTCGAAACGTTGGCGAATCTCAAAATCCAACTTTCAAATCATTGGCGAATATCTAAAAAATGTTTCGTGGCAAAGGAGATTTTGCAGAGAGCATTTTTTTCTCATTTCGAAATTTGTTGGACGATTGAGGGTTGGATGGGTGAGGGTTGGACGGCTAAGGTCTGGGAGGGTAGGGGTTGGGCGGCTAGGGGTTGGACAAGTGAGGGTTAGATAGCCAAACATTGGACGATGGGTTGGACGGGGGAGGGGTTGGATGCCTAATTTTTCAGGTGAGGGTTGGATGGTGGGTTAGATGGGAGAGGGCTTTGATGGCTCTGGGTTGGACGGGTGAGAGTTGGATGGTCAAGGGTTGGACAGTGGGTTGGACGGGAGAGGGATTAAATGGCTAAGATTTGGATGGGTGAGGGTTAGATAGTCAAGGGTTGCACAGTGGGTTGGATGGGAGAGGGGTTGGATGACTAAGAGTTAGATGTGTGAGGGTTGGACAAGTGACGGTTGCATGGTCAAGGGTTGGACGGTGAGTTGAACGAGAGAGGGGTTGGACGGCTAAGGGTTGGACGGCCAAAGGTTGGGCAGTGGGTTGGACAAGTAGGTGGTTAGACGGCTGATGGTTGGACGTGTGGGTTGGTCAAACTAGGGGTGGGACGGTTAATGGTTAGGTGGGTGGGATGGACGGAAAACCATTGGTTGTCTTATTGTTGGACAGTATATGGTATTATGGTTGGACGCATAAGGGTTTCGCGGGTAGGTTATGTTGGTACCCAAATTAATCTCCTTCAAAGGCTGAGCAACATCATGGATTTGACAAGACACTCAGAGGTAGATAGATGATTATGTATGTCATTTTGTAGCCGGGGAAGTAATCTATCTGAATTTTCAACACTAAGACGTTCACGTAGATTGTATAGAGCCGAAGCTCTATCATAGAAGAAGACATGTATGCATAGGAGTGTTGATTTGAGTTTGGAATAATTTGTTTATTTGTAAGATTATTTATTTTATTTTTGTTGTTCGATATTTTATGTGCCTAATTTCTATAAATTAGTATCAAAGAAAGGTTTTTTAAAAATATTCTAAATTGACAAGAAGCTATGACTTCTATATCTAGGCTGCAAACACCGTAATTTACATGAAATAATTTTAGATGACAGATCTAGGTCTCATGCACTATTTTTTGGGCATTGAAGTCCAACAATTAGAAGATGGAGTTTGAAGTTAAGCAAAGATGACAATATATCATTTGTGGATCCAACACTGTTTAAAATATTTGAAGATCGGTAGGATTGGTTGTTTTCAAATGAATTTTTGTGGGAGGTGAGGCAGAATGAACTTGGCTCACGAGATATTTGAGAGATTTTACAAAATGGAAGGCTAAATCAACAGAATGCTTCAGAATAGCTAAAATGTTCCTTCAACCAGAAGGTGTGCTTCAATGGAGACCCAGATCAACATGTTTTCACACAAACTTTAAGAATCCAAAATGAAGGCTCGGATTGAAAAAAGTAAATTGAACATTATCAACCTATGTTCCATCATGCCTAAGATACACTCAAAGACTAATAAACAACATTATAATCATGCTAGGAGTACAGTGATTTTAAATTTGTTTATTTCACTATCAAATGAAATATCTTTTGATAAATGAAAATACACATGCCACCAAACTATCAGAAGGATAATATTCTTGTGTGATTCACAAAGCTTTCAATGTATGATTGCAATGGGAACAAGAAAAACTATTAGTAGACATTTAGAAATGAAGAACACACAATTTTTCCCAAAATTCAACATAGATTAACTCGAATTGGATGAAATTCAATAGCAGGGGAAAGTTTCTAGAACAATCTCAGAGCTTAGCAATGGCTATATGCTTGTAACCACCTTGACATGATCAAATTTAACACAAAAGAACTAAACAGGTTTCTTAGAGGTTTTCTCAGAAAGATGGGCTACGTAAAACTCTTCTTTTAGGAATCAAATCTCGACCTCTAACACTCCAACCATTTTCATGAAAAATTCATGCAATTTAAAACATTTTACAATAGATTTTTCCCCCAAAAAACAAAACATTCAATGTACTAGTGCTTGTTACGATCTCGATCGTGATTCCCATAATCAGATTTGCAAAAAATTGTTAGGTTCTCAGGGGGTAAAATCTCTTAAAATATCTCCAACATTCAACTCTTTCATCTTATATATCACTCTTTGTCTCCTATGCCAACTACTTCTGCCCCTAATCTGTCAAATTTGGTTCTTTACATGCCAAGGAGGGAAAAATTGGAAGATCATATCACACCCAATAGTCAAATCATATTGTAATGGTAAGAGACATTTTCAGATCTTCCCCCACCAAACTAAGATATTCAAATTAACTCTCCTCTCTGTTTGGCATGTAGGGGAGATTGAGAAATCATGAAAACTCACTTCCCCAGGAGCTTTTGAGTAAAAACAATGGAAAAATAAGATACAGGTGCACAACTGCCGTTGATTTCTACTTTTGAATTTGGACCATCCATGTGGAAGATCCAAGTTGAAATGGGCTTGGGGGTTCCTTTTTACCTTTTACAAAATTTTGAAAAAATGTAGAAATTTCTCATTTTCCTCCTCCCCTCCACCTTTGAAAAATGGGCCTGACACATTTCCCAATGTGGGTCCCAGTGGAAACGTGCTTTCTTTTTATACTTTAAACCCTTTTTCACAAAAGGAAAAATTTGACCTCCATTGTTGACTTTCAAAGCCAAATTTTACCATCCTTTGTCGGGCTTGTGGACAAGAGGCAAAAAATACAAGTTGCCTCCGATGGCCCGCTTCCCCGCCCTTTTGACTTTTTCAAACTACCACGCATCTCAATGGTGCATCTTGAGATGGTCACCAAAAGTAGAGACCCTAAATGAGCGTAGGCTCACCATGTGTCCTAACATGGTACAACTTGTTTAAAATTTGAAAGCTTAGCAGAAGGTGTCATGCGTCTAGGGTTTGAGGAAGTCTCCTTTAAACCGTTGAAAATTCCAAGCAAAAGGAAAAGTAAACAAAAGCTTCCAAGTGTCCTCCTCTGGTGCTCCTTCTAAAAAAAACTCAAAGGACACTTCCCAAACATGCGCAGTCCCTCCATGTGTCCCAAGCCTCTCAAAACATTTTTGAAAAGTCTAAGTATGGGAAGACCTGGTGGAAGCCTCCACATGTCTCCAGGGCACAATTTCAAAATGATGCCCAAGAGCGGAGACCCTGAATGAGCGTGGGCTCACCATGACTCCCTATCCCACCAAAATGTAATGGCTACATAAAAAAATTTCTAATTCCTTGCAAAGCAAACGGAAAGCTCCATGTGTCCCTCCCGGTGCAACTCTAACGCCAAATTAAAAAGTGAACTTTCAAATGAGTGTCGTTCCTCCACATGGGAAAGTTTGGGTTGAGGCGAGCCATAGAATTTTTAGAGTTCCCCACTGAGCCACATCCAACCAAAAATGGCCACGTTTCCACTGATATAGAGATGTAAATTTGACCAGGAAAAACACACCCGTCAAACCGTAAAAAATGCAGGAAAACAACCGTTCGAGTCCGGAGATGAAATTTTCAAGGAAACATAATTCAGAAATGTTATAGAGTTTAAACATACTTTACATCAATTCATGTTTCCTCAAGTATTTGGGATAAAAATGACAAGGACAACAATTCCCGACTGCAGAAAATGGAAAGAAAGGAAAGGCCCGAGTTTTACCGCCCAATTCTCAGAATCTATCAAATGGAAAAAGAAACGAAAAACCAATAATGGATTGATAAGGGATCCTCGACCCAGGAAGGGACTGGTTACAGATTCCCAAAAGGAATACAGAGTCTTTCCAAGCACAACACGGGGAGATAAAAATGTGACAAAGGTTGCAAACTAAGGAATTTTAATGGTAAATGGGGCGAGACTAATTTGAGCACCAACATGGGCTCCAAATTGGGGATGATCACTCACTGTGCATGCCAAAAGAACCAAATAATAGACCAAGTGTAAAAAATATCCATTGGGAAAAGAAGTCAGCTTTGTAGAGTAGAAAACTAGAACCTGGCTCCCAAAAAATGAATAGATAAACCAGCAAAACCAGGTCACCAAGGACCAGAACAAGCAAAAACATGAAAAAGATAGAAAACAACCAATGAACTATACACTATACAAATGATGCTCCTCTTGATTCTGGGGAATCAATCAAGGATATGCTTCAAATGCTTTCCATTAATAAGCAATTCGAGAAATTCCCCATCTAAGTCTTTCAAGACAAAGGTATGTTCACCCATTTTGAATGTCAATGGAGTAAGGGCCCATCCATAATGCATCAAATTTACCATGCTTTCCCTTATCTTCATGCATGTTATCCCATCACAGCACAACATCTCCAACATTGAAAGCTCTTGAAGTGACCTTCTTGTTGAATAAATTCTTCAATTTTTCTCTAAACTTTAGTTGCCTTTGGTGGGATGCCCTCCTTTCTTTAAAAATTTCAACAATATTTTTAATGTGAGAATCATATGGACTAACTTATTGATCTTCCAGTTTTTGAATGAACTGATATGAGGATAATTGCATATGCAGGAGCAACAGGGCTTGAATTCCCACACACAAACTCAAATGGGCTTTTTCTAGTAACTCTTTTAATAATAATTCGATTAGCCCAAACATCAAACTTCAACTATTCACCCCCATTTCCTTTTGTTCAGCTGTAAGGTTCTTCTAATAATCGTTAACAAGTTTTTATTATTGGACTCAGCCTTTTCATTTCCTTGGGGATTGTAGTTAGAAGCATATGTCAAATTGATCCCATACTCCTTGCACATTTCCACCAAAGGTTTATCTCTAAATCTCATGGCATTATCAGCTACAATTTTAACTGGCACTCCAAACCTGCAGATGATATGGTTCAGCACAAATTCCATGAAAATTTGGTGTGTTTATCTCTTTGTGGGGATTTCCTTCACCCATTTAGTAAAATAATCAGTGGCTACAAGAATCCACTTATGGCCAGCACTTGAAGGGTATGAAATTTCACCAATGAAATCCATTCCCCATTTCTTGAACGGGGCTTCAATTGAGACAGGATGCAAAGGTAGGGAGCCTAAAGCTTTCAGTATTCCAGAAAAATGTTGGCAACTTTCACATCTTCTAACCAATAGAGTTTTATCTTTGAAGAGAGTTGGCCACTAATAACCAGCCCTCAAGATCTTGGTTGTGTCTTTTCCAGCAAAATTTCCCCACAAACTCCTCCATAGAGATCAGCAATTATCTTAGGGGCTTCATCTTTAGTAATTCACCTTAAGAGAACTCCCTTAGGGTTCTTCCAAGCTAACCCAAAATCAGTAATGACATATTTCTTAGAAGCCAACTCAAGGGCTCTTTTCTAATTCTTACTTAAATACTCAGGGAAGTATAGATGTCTAAGATAAAAAAAAAAATTATATCCTTGTACCATTCAAAACTCATCAAATTTTCAAGGACATCCACCCCTTCCTTCTTATACCTCATTCACCTCAATAGTTTGCAAGTTTCTCTCATCCATTAGCTTCACTAATCCCAAACCTCTCACCAACTTCGTGGTTTGAATATCCATGTCATATTCTTGCAACTTCTTCACCCATCTACATCTTTTGCTTGAGACCTCCATCTCTGATAAGATTTTTTTCACCATGGTGTGGGGAACATAAGCAACATCTTTAGAGCTTGGAATGTAAGGTATACAAAACCTTTTTTTTTTTACCAAGGCAAATGCTTTCTTCTCCATAATAGTGTACTTCAACTCAGCCCCCTGCAATGCCTTGCTGAAAAAGGAAATTGGCCTCTCAGCCCCTTCATCATCCTTCTACAACAAGATACATTGTAATAGTGTTCTCTGAAGCAAAATAAAACAGTTGAAAAGGCTTCTTATAATATGGATATGCCTAAAATAGGGGCATGCTTTAATGCCTCTTTGATACCATTGAAATCTTGAATGATAGCCTCTTCCCATTTGATAACTTGGTCCTTCTGTAGCATGGAACTAGTTGGAATGGTCAACTCATAAAAGTTTGATATGAATCTTCTAATAAAGTTTATTTTACAAACGAAGGATTGAATTCCTTTCTTGGTTCTTTGAATTGGGACCTTGCTTATGGCCTCTACCCCTTTCTGGATCTATCATCACCCCCTCTTTTGACACAATGTGACCAAGAAACTTTGCCTTCTACACTATGAAGTGGCACTTCTTTGGATGGAGTGAAATGACATATTCTCTACACCT
This sequence comes from Taxus chinensis, assembly GCA_019776745.2. Classification (NCBI taxonomy): domain Eukaryota; kingdom Viridiplantae; phylum Streptophyta; class Pinopsida; order Cupressales; family Taxaceae; genus Taxus; species Taxus chinensis. Next base: position 58,861,294 of record CM034152.1, on the reverse strand, counting down.
TATCAGCATTTTTTCCAAGTGCTGCAAGTGATCACATCTCTTTCTAGAAAACACAGTCACATCATTTTGGTAAACAACAATAAAATCATTAATGTAACTAGCAAAAGAAATGTTCATCCATTTCTCTTTGAAAGGTTTCTCCAGCATTCATCAAACCAAAGGGAATCCTGACATATACATAAGTTCCCTAAGGAGTGGTCAATAATTTCTTGATTCTTTCTTATTCCTTCACCACAACCTGGTTATAGCCAGAAAAAACCATCCAAGGTAGAAAGAAGTTAAGAACCAATCACTAATTGTAGCATGTTTTTCCATGTTTGGTAAAGGATAAGTATCCTTCATTGATGCTCTGTTCATATTTCTAAATCCACACACAACCTGATATCACTAGTATTATTTCTAACTGGTACTAAAATTTGCAACCCAAGAAGAATACCTTGTGGGTTGAATAATCCCTCCATCTCTCATTTTCTTTAGTTCTTCTTGCATTTTAAGAGATAAGAGTGGATTGATCGGCCTATGTTTCTGCCTGAATGGATTTTCCTTAGATTCCAAAGGAATTTCATGTTGAAACAGATCCTCTCTGTATGCCTTTAGTTAAGAATAAGACCAAGCTAAGCAATCTTGATATTTTCCCAGTAATTGAATATAGATCTGCTTCTCTTCCTTGCTGAGATTGCTTCCTAACCAAATTTTCCTTGGTTTCTCTTTTGTACCAAGGTCATGCTCCTCAACATCCCTTGAGGCTGCTATATTTCTATTAATAATGAAATCGGCAATATCAAATTTCAATTCAAGAACAACTAGGCCTCTGGGAATGGTATTAGTTTTCAGTTGGATAATGTCTTTTCCAAACAAGGTGGCTTTACCTTCTGCTACACACACCATTGGCTCCAAATCAAGACATTGATTGAAAACCCATGTTTATTCTACAAAAATCTTTTAACCTGAGCATCATCATCAAAAAATTTCCAATGTTTAATGTTGTCAAGGACAGATGGCCTTGTCAACACTTCAACATCATATTCACAATATGAGGACACTGCACAGTTATCAAACCAAGATCCTAGTAAAGCAATCTTGTTTGCCATAACATTAAACTTCCTATCATGATGCCATAATATTAAATGAATCAAACATCTCAATCAAGTACCAAACTGCATGCTTATACTATTTCATTCTCTGATTTTTGGTAACATACTGATTTGTTTTACAATTAGTTCTAAATCTCCCTTAACAACGATGTCTTTAACACCATATTTCCAAGAAATTCTCAAACCTAACAACAATTATTCATACTTAGAAATGTTGTTTATACACTCAAAGTTAAGTTTGAAAGAGAAAACAAACTTTTCCGAGCTTGGAGAAATCAGAACTACACCAGCACCATTTCCAAATTTGGAGAAAGCTCCATCAAACAAAAAAATTCCAAGGAGAGCCTTCATGTTCAAGACACTTGCATTCTAAAAATTTTTTCTCTTTCCCATCAACAAATCCAACGAGGTTATCATCACCAAAAATTGTGTACAAAACTTCATAAGATGCATTGTTGGGGGTCTTAAATGAGGTGCAATATTTTCTTTTCTCCATAAAACCTGAAAAGGCTTCCCTCAATTGGGATGGTGGCATAGGAAATATCCATTTAAACACTCCCACAAACATTTGTAGCCCATTTTCTAGACAACAACATACCCCACTTGGTTGGGAAATCAACAATAACAACATCAAGTTTTAAGTTCTTACCCCGGATAAGCTACAAGTTATACCACCAAACCTTTCACACATCCCACCATTGGAACCTCTCTAGAATCCATGGCAGTGCACTTCCCATAGGCTATTATTACTTTGATATCCAGCTCATTCATGACTTCTAGAGGCATAACATTGCATAATGCTTCTGAATCAAACATATAATTGTGTAGCAATTTGTCCTTAATGATCATAGTAGTGAAGAATGGATCTACATTTAGTTGAGAATCCACCAAGGATGTTCCTAAATAAACCTCAGGTGGTTGACCTAATTCTTCCAATGTTGGTAGTGTTTCTAACTCTTCAGTGATTTAAGGAGTCTCCACAATGTTTACATTTCTGCCTAAGGTAGTCTTCTCTTCTATCAATCCCAAGTACTCAAATTCTCTCTTTTTGTGAACAGGAATCCTAAGAAACTTAACAATTGGAACACCAAATTTGATTTGACTCAAAACTTCGGAAATGTCATATGGAACATTTTGTGGGAAGGAAACACTAGAAAGGTTATTAGTAAACTCACCAGATGGCATGTGACTCTTAACAGTTTGGGCATGAGGAGAAGTATGAATCTTGTTTGGGACAACAAGGCCTTTGGAAGGTGTATATTTCTTAGCAGTCTCTATAGGAATACTAGTAAGAAATGGATTTTTAGTTTTGGCTTGAGGCCCTGCTCCTTTGACAACTCTACTCCTAGTATTATAATCCTTTTCTTAAGAAATAATAGTGCTCGTCAATAAATGTCTATCTTCCTCCGAAGGGACTCCTCCATCATACTTCTTTATTATTAAAGCTCTTAAATACTCAAATTCATTATTAGGTATTTCAAAATATTACACTAAATTCATTTCAAAAGTATGAGGAGGAAGAAGTGGTACCCTTTGAATGCAGTCCCAAAAAGTTGTAACAGTTCGAGCACTTATCAATTCAGTTGAAGTTGCTCCTTGTTGTGAGCTTGAAGAGAAACCCATCATGCAAACATCATCACCAGTACCATCATCATCATTAGATTCTTCTTCTTGATGATTTATTTCACATGGAGGATAGAGCAGAAAAAATCTATCACACAAATCAATCTCATTAGCTTCATCAATAACAACAACCCTGGAAATTAGAGGATCAGACACCATTCTACTTTCACATGTCTGGGGCTTTCTATTTCCCCCTATGGGTCCTTTACCTATTTCATCTGACCTCTGATCACTCCTAAGATGATTACCAAAACTGTCATGATTTTGTGCCTTTTCTTGAGCTTATGAACTCTACCCAATTCCTTTCTCTACCCAAGCTAATATGTAGGAGATTTCTTTGACAGCCCCTACCAAATTTTTAACAACCTCCTCAAGATCTACACTCTTTCTTGCTTGTGGTTTTTATGGGTTTACCAATTTAACACCCTCCCTCTTGGGAGGTTTTTAAATGGCCTTGATGTTGTTTTCAATCTGCAGAGCCATAGTAAAGGCCTGCCTCAAAGTGCCAGGTTTTTTATCCCTCAAATAGTATGCATCCTTCTTGTCAAATGCATCAGCATACTTTATAAGACAAGATTCATCACATGGCCTCAAATTCACAAGAAATATTCTCAAAGTCTTATTGAATCTTGTATTAAAATCATGGACTGATTCATTAGGATTCTTTTTAATATTATCAAATTCTGACAAAAGAAAACCTAGGGTCTATTTTTTCACCATACTGCAATCTAAATGCATTGTTCATTTCAATCCAAGATTCAATAGAGTTATCAGTCAAAGGTTCATACCAATCCCTTGCATCCTCTTCTAATGTATGAAAAAACAATTTGATATATACATCTTCAAATTTAAGCTCAAAGTCTTACATCATCTTGATAAGAATCTTTAAATGCTGATCATCAGTTATAGCATTATTTCCTTGGAAATTTGGTAGTTTATTTCTTACATCTTAGGGAACTACATTTGGATAACCAACCATCCCTCTAAAATTTATAGGACCAAAGGTATTTACAAAAAATGGAGGTCTGGGTGGGGGATGGGCCATGCTGTTTTAAGGAGGTGACCTTCGAGCAGAATCAAACTGATAAGGGACAAGGGGTATTTAAAATAAAGGAGTATAATTTTCAAAATGGATATCCCTTAAAGGCTATGTTTCTTGGAAAACCCTATCAAATTTTGAAAACACGGGGGCAAAATGAGAAGAAAACTTTTCAAATTCAAATGAGGGCCCCTCTCAAGATGAAGAATTTAATTCCACAAAACACTTCCTAACTCAGAAGCATTTGAATGGTAATCTTCAATGATAAGCTTATCACTTTCATCAATGGGGATCTCTTTTCTTGATTTGTAATATTCAACAACTCTCCAGGATCTTCTTCCCTCTGACATTATTTTTTTGAGCTCTGGAAATAATGTCCTAGCAAGATCCTTAGCGAAGAAAGATCTTCTTCCTTCCATCTTTACAAAAAATAGTAAAAAATATCACTTGAAAGAGGTTAAGACACTAGTATTTATCAAGAATCGGATCAACAGGGAGTCGTCACTAAGGATTTCCACCTTAGTTGTGAAAATTTACTAAAAAATATGATCTGTCATATGTCTGTCAACACTAGTAACTTGAAATGGAATGATCTGAGCTTCCTTTACTCATATTTATCAATGAAACCTAGTGCAAAAACTGTAGAAACTTAAAAAATTGCACACAACACTTAACTTTGAACACTTCTTACAGGCCTGAACACAAGATGATGTAGAAACAATGTAGTAGAACTTAGAGCATATAAGAAATGTTTACCAGGGTCTGAATATGAACTACAATCACAATGTCCCCAGAAACAGTGCCACTTTGGTGTTGGTATCCAAATTGATTCTCCCTCAGAAGCTGAGCAGCATCACAAGTTTTTCAGGAATCTTAGAGACAGATAGATCATATTGTGTCATTTTATAGCCAGGAATGGGATCTAACTAGTCCTTTGTCACTTAGATTTGGAGAAATTGATAGCACCATCAAGAGGATTTGATCTATCCTCACTACTTTATGGTTGTTCCTTTCACCCAAGGTGAGAGGACCCTTTTGTACAAATTTTTCTGTGGAGGGGATGGATATGTCCTTCTCTGCAAAGTTACTAAGAAGACCTTGAAGAAAACATGATCAATGAAACAAAATATAACTCTCACGAGTTGTCACCCTAGATAATGGAGATATTTTCTAAGCAAGGTTCAGGCTACTAAAGACAATGAAAACCTGATTGTTTCTGCATGTTTTGGTAATAGGAATTATGCATTTGTACACACACAGGACAAACAGGGGTAGTATAGGTAAGATTGGTTATTTTTAAAACAACTTTTGGTGGGAAGTGAGGCAAGAATGAACTTGGCTCACTAGATATATGAGAGATTTTACAAAATGGAAGGATAAATCAACATAATGCTTTAGAACAAATAAAATGTTCCTTTAACCAAAAGGTGTGCTTTAATGGAGGCCCAAATCAACACGTTTTCACACAAACTTTAAGAATCCTAAATGAAGCCTCATATTGAAAAAACTTAATTGAACATTATCAACCTATGTTTCATCACGCCTAAGATACCCTCAAAGGCTAACAAACAGCCTTATAATCATGCTAGGAGTACAGTGATTTTAAATTTGTTTATTTCACTAACAAATGAAAGATCTTCTGATAAATGAAATTGCAAATGGCACCAAACTATCACAAGGATAAGATTATTTTGTGATTCACAAAGATTTCAATGTAAGATTGCAATGGGAATAAGAAAAACTATAGACAAAATTTTTCACAAAAATCAACACACATTAACTCGAATTTGATTAAATTCATCAATAGGGAAATGTTTCTAGAACAATCTCATAGCTTTTCAATGGATGTACGCTTGCAACCACCTTGACAGGATCATATTTAACACAAAATAACTAAATAGATTTCTCATACGATTTCTTAGAAAGATGGGCTATGTCGAACTCTTCTTTTAGGAATTAAATCCCGACCTCTAACACTCCAACCATTTACATGAAAAATTCATGCAATTTATAACATTTTACAACAAATTTTCCCCCCCCAAAAACAAAACATTCAATGTACTAGTGCTTGTTACGATCTCAATCATGATTCTCAGATTTAGATTTGTAAAAAAGGTTTCAAGTGCTCAGGGGGGAAATCTCTTCAAATATCTCCAACATTCAACTCTTTCATCTGATAGATCACTCTGTCTCATGCACTAACTACTTCCGCCTCTAATCTGTCAAATATGGTTCTTTGCGTGCCAAGGAGGGGAAAACTTGAAGATCAGATCGCACCCGATAGTCAAATCATATTGTAATGGTAAGAGATGTTTTCAGATCTTCCCTCCCAAACCAAAATATTTAAATTAACTCTCCTCTCTATTTGGTGTGGAGGGGAGATCGAGAAATCATGTAAACTCACTTCCCCAGGAGCTTTTGAGTAAAAATGGTGAAAAATTAGATACAGATTCACATCTGCCATTGATTTCTATTTTGAATTTGGACCATCCACATGGAATATCCAAGTTGAAACGAGCATGAGGGTTCCTTTTTACCTTTTAAATTTTTTTTGAAAAAAAGCAAAAATTTCTCATTTTGCTCCGCCCCTCCGCCTTTGAAAAATGGGCCTGACATGTGTCCCAATGTGGGTCTCAGTGGAAATGCACTTTCTTTTTATACTTTAACCCCTTTTTTTGCAAAAGAAAAATTTTCCAAATTTCCCTCGGAAATCTACACCTCCGTTGTTGACTTTCAAATCCAATTTTGACCATCCTTTATTAGGCTTGCAGACCATTTTGATGATTTAAAACTTTTTTATAACAAGAGGAAAAAAATCCAAGTTACCTCCGATGGCCCTCTTCCCCACCCTTTTGACTTTTGCAAACTACCACACATCTCAATGGCGCATCTTGAGATGGTATCCAAAAGTAGAGACCCTAAATGAGTGTAGGTTCACCACGTGTCCTATCCTCATAGAACTTGTTTAAAATTTTAAAGCTCAGCGGAAGCCACCATGTGTCTAGTGTCTGATGCAGTCTCCTTTAACAGTTGAAAAGTCCAAGCAAAAGGAAAAGTATGCAGAAGATTTCAAGTTTCCTCTTGACACTTCTTCTAAACAAAACTCAAAGGTCGGTTCCCAAACATGTGCAGTACATCCACGTGTCCCAGGCCTCTCAATTTTTTTTGAAAATTCTAAGTATGGGAAGACCCGACAGAAGCCTCCACATGTCTCCATGGTGCAATTTCAAAATGATGCCCAAGAGCAAAGACCCTGAATGAGCGTGGGCTCGCCATGACTCCCTATCCCACCAAATTGTACTGGCTAGATAAAAATTTGTCTGAGTCCATGCAAAGTAGTGGAAACCTCCACGTGTCCTCCTGGTATAACTCCAAGGCCAAACAAAAAGGTGAAATTTCAAACAAGCGTCGTTCCTCCACGTGGAAAAATTCTGGGCCGAGGTGAGCCACAGAGTTTTTAAAGTGCCCCAATGAGTCGCGTCCAACCAAAAAGGGCCACGTTTCCACTGATGTAGAGATGTAAATTTGACTGGGACAACACACCCGTCAAACCGTAAAAATGCAGGAAAACAACTGTTTGAGCCCGGAGATGAAATTTTCTTTAAGGGGAGAGAGATTAGAAATATTGCAAGGTTCAAACATGATCTCCCAAACTGCATCTACTCATGTTTCCTCAAGTACTTGGGAACAAAATGAAAAGGACAACAATTCTTGACTACGGAAACGGAAGGAATAGAGAAACCTAAGTTTTACACCCAATTCAGAGACTCCTTTAGATGGACAGGGAAACGGAAAAACCAAATCTGGATTTTTAAGTTATCCTCGACCCAGGAAGGGACTAATCATGGCAACCAAATGGGGTAAAGAGTCTTTTCAAGCACAACATGGGAAGATAAAAATGTGACAGAGGCCGCAAACTAAGGGATTTTAATGGCAAATGGGGCAAGACTATTTTGAGCACCAACAGGTTGGACAATTAACATTTGGTCACATGGGTTGGGCAAGTAAGGGTTAGGCCGCCACTACTAGCCAACAGTTTGCTACCATGTATCCTTTGAACCATACAAAACCCTAAAAATACCCCTACAAGGTTGAATTATTCACTTTTCTATGAAAATTTCCAGTGCTCTGACTCTCTGAGCTTTCCAATATTCAAACTTCTCCCAAATTTCAGCAATGGCTAGCACCACATCTATTCCTACACCCTAATTTCAATACAAAAACCTCATGTGCCCACATATTGTAGCTCTACTAAGAGCAAAAGACACAAAAATATTGGGTTGAAAACTCAGAATTTATCGGGCTTGTGGACATGCCCTAATTCGATACTGATATTTCATTCCTTGATTACCTTCTCGCCTCTTACAACGAAAATGATTGTAAATTTTTTGTTCTCCTCGTGCATTCAAGACGTCATCAAATTTCTTTCTCAATTGAAACCAAGGACGTACATCGATTAACTGGTTTTCCATTCGAAAATAAGCCACCCGTTACTACAAAGGTTGTTCTTATAGGCGAAGACAATTTTTTTTTGGAGTCACATTACAATGTACAGATTGATGGTAAGTTTATTGTTTTCAAATGATTTTGTTCTTAACATTACTGGACCACCCAAGGCTCTAATGTTTCTTCTTTGTTATTACAGCTCCTCTTAATCATTCATCAAGAGGCCTTCTTTTACAAGGTATTGCAAACAAATTCTTTATTGCAGTTGCGCCACTTTTTTCAGGCAAGGATTGTTTTACAAGGCAAATCTACAAACATTCCGTATTGGGCAGTTCAATATTTATTGTAGACACTAGCAGGGAAATAATTCGATTGGTCTAGTTATTTTTCCAACAGAATAAAAACAGATATCTCCCATGCCTGCAAATCCAACCAATCTGATAAATACATGACTGCATTCTCGTGTTACAATTATATTCTTTCTTTTTATTATGAAGGATAGTACGAAATTCTGCAAAATAAAATTCCAACTGCAATCAATGATCAAATGATTGGTCTTACTCTTGAAAACAATAGGTAAGTTTTTTTTATTATGGGCAAATAGTTTTTTGAAAGGGACTATACCCTTATACAAGAGTGCTCAACAGCAAGATTTCATCTCAAAAGAGCCCAACAACAGAAAAAAATCTGTCAAGGAAGGAACCAGCAAAAGCAAACCAGCTGCAACAAAACATCAAAAAAATAGCAACAAAACAACAGCACAGCTGCCTAGCAACTGCGTAGCAGGCCATTTGCCAAAATGTAGCAATAATAGCACCCAAAAAGACAAGAATCAAACCTTGTCCGATATGGTGGGGGATTTAGATTTGGCATTACCCTTCTTTTTCTGATCCACCACTGTCCATTCCTGATTTCCCACATCCACTACAGTCGGAAAAACTACAATAGGTTTGATGGGGAAGTGATCCAAATGGGAGGTCGAAATATCTTTAATCACTGAATCAGCAACCTGTAAAGAATAATCTGGAGGCTTCTCTGTATTGGTCTGTGAATCAACCATGATGGGTGAGTTAGCTTCCAGGGGGGCACTCGATTCCTTAGCCGGATCTGAGTCGATTGTAAGATGTTCAGGTAGAGAATCCGTCCACCAGGCTGTTTTGGTCTTACGTTTGGAGTGTTCACAATCATCTGTAACATGACCAGTTGGTAATAGTTAATTTTAATGTTTACTTTTTCTAAGGATTTCAAATTCAAGTTTTTTTGGATAAAATAATAAATGTGTGAATTTTTTTTGTAGAGAAAAATTATTGTTACAACATCTCATAAGGAGGAAATTTCTAGAGGTAAAGCCCCTCCAAAGGTCTTTGCTGATTCTGACATGGATTCTACAGAATCAACACCAGTAAGACCTCCTCATAAAAAGTGACCTCGGTGGTCGATATGCGCAACATGTTTACCATCGCATTTAACTTAAGGTATGTCGTTATCTTTTTTACAAATAACTAATTCAAACAATTAATATAGATTTTGTATGTACTACTGTATTTCAATATTTCTACTATTCTTTTATACATTTATTGTATTCAGAAAATACTGAGTTTGATGATGAAGATCAAAATCATTCCGGCTTTGAAGATCGAAATGTCACGATTGTGTCTCTATCTATGCAAGGTATATTGTAATGTATAATATATAGCATGTTTTGTTTCCTTACACTTTTTTAGTATTTACAAAGCATAATCGTAATATTTCGAGAATCTGTTGTTTGCTTTATGCAAGTAATGTGGCATTTGGGAACATTCCACTTGCAAGGAGGCCACCAATACCTCCAACACATCTAATCCAAACAAAAAGAAGAATTGTAGGAAAGAATATAAGGTTTCTCGTAGATTCAGTAGGAACAGTTCATCCTGCTACCACAGAATTTCCTAGACTGTCACTAAGTAGTGTTTTAAGTGTAATAGCCACGAAAATTTTCAATACCATCTCCCTTAACGAGGAGTATTTGGGCTTTGAAAGTGGCGATGCAAACAAGGGTAACTATTTTAACACCCATGATATGATTCAATCTACTCTGCTTTAACCACAACAAAATGTGGATGTAGTACAAAGCATTGACTCTCCTCCTCCTCCAAGAAATGCTCCACAAACTGATGATGAAAAGACACATTTTATTTTAGAAAATTTGATATCAAATAGTATGGGGGAAAAAATTCAAGAGGTTGTAATGTCTGATGTGGATTTGGTGTCGTCTTGGGAGAAGAGAAAAAAATTTGATAAAAGAAATAAATACATGATACCATAATCACACTCAAAGGCATTCATTGTTCATTGCCGTAGAGAGCCAACCAACATGGTAGGATGTTTTGCTAAACAAAGCTCAGTCAGGGACGTTTTCATATAGTAATGACTACAATGATGAAATTATCGACATAATGTTAAATATGTTGGAGAATCTCAATTCCAAATCATAGGCTTACTACGATAAATGGGCTAAAGACGAGACACATGTCTTAATAGCAAATGCTAAAAAAGAAAAACTTGTTGTGAGTGGGCTTTTAGTTTTATATGCAAATTGCCAAAATCCTTATCTTATTTGCACTGTAATATATTTTTGCATTTTATCTAATACACTAATAATTAATTTTTTTGTGTTTTACAAGCAAAAAATGAAAATTTAAAGAAAGAAGCAGCTATTTTTGAAGCACATTTGAAGAATGCCCGCAAAATCCTCAATTCATTTGCACAATTGAAGGAAAAAATCATTGTTATAAATAAACAAAATAATACATTGAGAAGGATAATAAAGGAGCATAAGATGGATCCAGAGGTCTTACTTAAGGAAAATAAAAACGCGGATGCAACACTTTTGTCTGCAGGAGATGTAGTGAGGGAGGAGATGAATATTCTAGATAATATCAATAGTGTAGCACGAGATTTGTAGACATCAAGAGTTATAGTTGATATCTCTGCACAGATGTAGTAGAATCCTCCACCTCTAATGCAAGAGAAAGAACAAGCCTTACCTGCAACATAAAATAAAATATGTTAGTAAAGTTCACCATGTGACATGTGTGTTGTCACAATTCCGACACTGGCGTAGGAATTAAAAGATAGTGGCCAACCCCTTTTTAGTTTTTAATTCTGTGTGGCAGGCGTAAGGACAACTATGATTTTGAATCATAGGCACAAAAAAGGATGACCTCATAATGTGTCCTTATATGAGAGAACTTGTCTGGAATCTTTGATATGTTATGAAAACCCCTTTTTTGTAATTGTATTGGCTGATGATGCTTTATGAATTTGTACTTTTCTTCATAAAGTAATCTGCCAGGCTCCAGCAGCCACAGGAGAGATAGATTTCAAAAGAACTTTGGGAATTAGAATTGTACAATGTTATTATATGTTGTTAATACAAATTATGTTTCTTTTTTATTGTTTACGTAAATCTTGCTTGAATTTACATGATTTTGTTTGTTTAAAAAATTTACGTTTCAAATGGCGAAGGATCAAATAAAGATAAATATAATATTTCATTTTTTGAAATTTGTAATCTCTGTATGAAATACATCAGTATTTAAATTTATTGAAAGTTGCTTAAATATACTTGATTTTGTTTCTTTTAAATATTTACGTTTCTGATTTGTTGCACATGTAAATTAAATCAATTAATAGATATAAAAGATAAATGTGTACTTATTTCACTCTAAAATTGATAACTAAATATAAAACACAAATGGGATAATTGAAACATATAATGACATTGTTCCAATAGAAAAGTTGTAATCTAGGTGAATTGGAACAGTTCTAGAGCAATGCTTTCATTTGTGTCTTAGAAATCAACTTTAGCATGATCTGTTGATTTTCCTAGATCCCCTGGGTCAAGAAAATTATTACTAACTCCTATTATTTCTACAAGTGAATTCCATAATGCTAGTGCTATATCATAAGGAAAAGACTCCACTGAGTAATGTGAAACATACAATCTAAGACATCTTTCTAGATTCCTATCTAATCTGTTTCAAACTTTGGACTTTAAAAAGGATAATGCATGGAAAACCCTCTCATCTTCCACTGAACCCAAAATCATTTTTTGGAAAAGTTCATATAGATTTATATACTCGCTCAAATCTTCACTTAGAATACTACTGGAACAGATATCCTATGGGTTTTGTAGAAGCTAAACTTGTTGTATCATAGTATTAGAAAAATCCATTGACTGTGAACTAAGTGGTTTTATTTTCAAAATACCTTCTATAGAAACTCCATTTATCTCTACAATCTTAGAGAAATGATAAGTTAGATCACCCATATTTTTGAAAAATAAAGGACTGTTAGATGTATGTGGTTTGCCACCTGACAAATTCCAGAACTGCGGATTTACAACTCCCATTGCTTCAAGAATTTTATCATTTTTGAATCTTTCCCAAATCTCTTTAGCTAATGATTCAGAGATCTTTCTCAACTTATTCCTAGTTTCCATTAATATCGCATCATATAAATTTCATGTCACTTGTAATTCTTCTATTTTCGAGTTAGGCATATCAACTCTTTTTTGGAACGTATGGAGTGGAATCTCTCTTCCATGTGATGTTATACACAAATGATCATGCATGTTGTATTTTAAAAAGCACCTGGAATTTTTCAAATTTGTCAATGCATTCTAGTTTTAAAAAGCAACACCCTGAAAACTGCCATAAAAAATATATTAACTTTCTAAACTTCAGCAAACACGTCTTCTGAGTCTTATGAAGTCTGTAATGTAGAAATAACGATCTTGTGCATGCTTCATTAAAATATTAAGCTCCCTCAACATGGGAAAAATACCGCAGAGTGTAAGTAAATTTTTTATGTCAGTTAGACGACACAATAGATCTTTAGCTTTATCTACATCCTTGCAGTATTTAAACATAAATCTTGTTAGTGAAATATATTCATCAAATATTATACACGTAGGTTCATACATAGATATCCATCTGGTATCTACATCCTTGAGAAGTTTTTTCCCTCTGTCATTCCAATAGATTTTTTTGAAATTCTAAAAATCTCTTCAGACTGCTAGAATAATCGACATGCGGATCACGTATCAATTCCTCTACTTTAGCTACATTTTCAAATGTGCTCACAATTTTTTAGGCGAGATTCATTCTGTGAGCCATGCAGTGGACACAAACCATATACAGAGTAATAGATGTCTGAAGTCTAAAATAAAGACCATTTCTTGCTCCCTGCATTACATTTACACCATCGGTTCCGACACAAACTAATTTTGTTGCAATGGTAAAGTCATCTATTCTGGCGATATCCTTAAGATTTGACAACAGTAATTTATATATATATTCAGAATTGCAATTCTCAGTCATTTCATGAATTGCTGAGAGGTGGAGAGTCCTTATTTCATTAGAAAATGTGTAAACATGAATACAAATCCATGAAGTATTATTGACTGCAGTAACCTCATCTAATGAAAGGGAAATATACTTTCCCTTTTGAACACACAGTTTCAGATCCTCCTTTTCTACTATAGATAGACATTTTGCAATCTCCCAGCCACTAGTATCTGACCAATGAGATTGAGGAACATTCTTTAGACCAATAACTTGATACAACATTTTATTTTCTCCAAAATCTGACATCGGTCTTCCCCTTTTCATTATATGAAATACGGTAGCAAACTGAATAACTTTTGCTTGCATTTCTATCTCCATAGCTTTGCTCAATCTGGCTACTGTGGTCCTAACTTTTTCATTTATATATTTGATACGTTTTTGTTCCTTTTCATACTATTCTGCGTATTTGACATGTAGCCAATCTTTTGGATATTTCCATTTATGTTTTCTGACTATGATGCCATCCTTTAGCTTTTGGGAAATGTACATTTTCCCACAGTACTTTTCAATTGTGTCCAGTTTGAGTTGCATCGTGTCCTCCTTCCCTTATTTCCAACCACATATTTTTTATTGACATTGTGTTGGAACATCATTACAATTTTCAGCGTACATAGGTTCAATAAAAGGATATTTTGCAACCCATTCGAATTGGAATTTTCTTCCAATTGTCCAATTTTCTCTCTTTCTTCTGACATATTTTCTTTTCTTTTCTTGGGATTTAACTTCTGCATCTGAGTTGATAGTAGGAATATTTTGATTCTCATGTCTCCTTTTTCCTTGAAATAGAACTCAAAGTAGAAGCTTCCTCTATAGGTGTACTTTGAGAATTTGATGATTTTTCATGTACTTCTAACTCATCAAGGGACAAAATGTTTTCCTCAACATATAATGGATCATCGATATCTATAAATTGATTATTTTGGGAAGGTATTTTTGAAACATTTACAAATAATTCTATAAAATTGTTACTTATTTAGTATTAATTTTATCTACAGTTAATTTTTACAGAGTAGACATAATTCCAATAAGAGTATGATAAACATAATTATTAAATAACCAGTAAATAACAAGTGCCACATGCCGATATTTTCAGCTGATGTAGAAATGGACTTTGTTTTTTGTGATTTTCCAAAATAGCTAAGCAAAGTTTTTGCACTCTTTTTTGGACTGGATGAGTTTGTAATATTCTTGCCCCGATTTCTAGTATCCATGACTTCTTACTGCTTAGGCCCTTAGGTTTGGATGGTCAAGGGTTTGACGAGTGAGTCACTGAGTGGTTTTACAGATCATGACAGAGGGGTTGGATGCCTAAGTTATTGGATGGCTTAAGCCTTATGGGTTGGACAAATTGGGGTTGGATGGATAACTCTTGGATGGCTAATGGGTTGGATGGCTAGGTGTTGGACGACGCATGGTTAGATGGCTAGGTGTTGGACTACTTAGGGTTGGATGGCAAAGGGTTTAGAAAACTAGGTTTTGGAAAGATCAGCGTTGGGTGGATCAGAGTTAGATGGATAAGAGGTTAGACGACTCAGATTTCGGAGTTAGACGGGTTAGGGTTGGACGGCTCAGAGTTGGACAGCTCAGAGTTGGATGGCTCAGAGTTGGACGACTCAGATTTGGATGGCTTAAGCCTCAGATTTGGACAGCTCAAAGTTGGATGACTACGGATTTTGAATTTTCTTATGTTTACTTCAGCGAATATGCGCACGATATGATTCAAAATAATGAAAAATTACATTCATAAGCTCTTATATATGTGTAAAATCTAGGCAAAATGAATAGTATAAGGGACATGTTGGTTGAATTTTTTGGCGAATAATTCGGCTTCGAACCACATAATATTCGCCAATTTGAATTTCTATAATCCTTGATTTTCACGAGTTTACAAAAATTCGCCACTAAAATTTTCCTTGCATGAAACCTAATTATTTTTTTAGCTATTTAGTGCACTTAAGAATATAATGGTTAGTATTAAGTGGATATCATGATTAATTAACTTCCAACATTAATTATCACAATGAGAATAACATTTTTATACTAGTATGTAATACTCTAAAAAATATATGATCTTGAAAATACAAAGCAATGAGTGCACTTAGATGATTACAGGTGATTGTGGAAGGTTTTTGGAAGGTACACTACATGAACATGGATATTTGATATAGAATAACATTCATTCTAGATATTATCACTAGAAAATTGACTAGGGTAGGGTTGTACCAATATTCAAGGTACATACCATATGGTCTTGCAAATTCATATACTCATTTTTAGGGCATAAGTAATATAAACTTGAACAATATAGTACGATCAATGTTTAAAACATTAAATATACTTATGATTTTACATTTTCTATGACATATGAATATTATATTCCTTTGTGTTTCATTTGTTTCCTTTGAGATTAATTTTTGTGTTGTGATGGTGGCCATAAAATATGTATATAGGGAGCTTCTAAAGGACCTATTTAATAAGCTAGAGGGATTTTAAACTATCTCCAAGTTTCCTTATGGTTTTCATGCCCTCTTAGTCTAGTCCTCAATAAAATTGAAGTTTTTTTGAGACAAAATAAAATAAAATTGAAAAAATGTAGATCCCCCCACTGCCCAACCCTATGGGTAGTCCCAGGTATGTCAAAACACATTTGGGACATACCCATTCATATTTGGGACGTACCAAGTACCGTACTCAAGATGTATCCATACCTAAGGGGGTATGGGTGGGGGTAGCAAAGCCTTGTAACATAGAATATTCATGTTCCTAGAGTATTTCTAGACTCTTTGCCCCTTGTAGGTACTCCCCATTTGATGATATTTTAGGAATAACTGAAGATTTTGGTTTGTTGTTTTTTGTAAGAGTTTTAAAATAAAAAATCAGATTGTTTTTATATGTTTGTGCAAGGGTTTGTTGGATTTTTAAGAATGTCTTGTTTTATGCCCTAAGGAGATATATATAGGAACTTAATATATTATGAGAAATGAACTGAACCAAAGTAATATGAACCCAATATTATTTTTAAGACCCCTTGATATGGATATGCTTGGACACACCATATACAAACACATGTACAATTCATGTAAATATTCGTTCACCTCCACATCTTGAATTTCTTGCAATAGAATGCATTTGAGGGGATCCTCTACAATTCTCAATTATCTTTTTAGCCTTCTAAGGGTTTTTGTTTTAGTTTTTATCCTCTTAACTTTTAAATTAGATTAAGTTATAAATGGCTCTTATACCATATCTGGATGAGTATGATACAATCCAGTTACATACCTATATGTGGATATAGTTGTTTATGATAATTAGGTTGTATCCAAGCTACATTGTACCCATATCCATATCACACATGTGGATACACATGCCCCAGTTGTATGAATGGCATATCCTGCAACCCTAGCTAAAACATTTTGATTTTTACATTCAGATAACAATTCCTCTATATTAGTAGGAAATGCAAATCCTGAAAAATAAAATGAAAAAAGTTAAACTTGGGGAAAGTGTCTCAACATGAAGTGAAATTGAAGAGGATCCATTGTGAATTGGAACTCATTTAGAACCAATATTTTGGTTCCAAAAAACTATTTTTGCATTCTGTATTTTAGTCTCCCTTCCGAATCTCGTTCAAAAAATACAATGTACTGCATGAAGGGTTTTATAATTTCCATCTACTATGTAGACATAAAGATGTGAAGAGACAATATATAAGGGTTTATGTGACATACATGCCCCTTTTTATTATGAATTAATAATTTTTTTATTAGATAGGGTAAAAATAGGGATTTTGGCTCCTAGAAGCCATACAAAGAAATATGCATCATGAAAACATGCAAAAAACAAGTAAATAGGTGAAACAAGACCAACAAAGGAGTTAAACAACTTAACTAAAGACATAACCAAGTCCAATGAGAAAGAGGAAGGCAACAGACAATCCACAGACAATTTTTTTTCTGCTTAATCCTTTGGGAGTGCACTATGTGCCACCCATCATCTATATCAACCGCACCCCCAAAAGTCTCTTTGATGCAATCTCTGTATCTCTTGCCCTCCCAAAAGGTAAGAAAGGGGTACCCGGTATATAATAAATGGTAACTAAGGGGTACCATTTATGAATTAATAAAGGGTAACTAAGAGGCACCTGGTATATAGCCCACTTAGTTTCATTTTGGATGGCGATTCATCCTTAACAGTTTACCTAGTGGGGTGATTATATACATTACTTGATGATATAATACTTTATTTGTCAAGCTAAAAAAAATTAAGTTCAATTTCTATATGAAGACACAATCATATCTCTATTGGGGCTAACATGTTCCCCCTACACTAAATTTGAACATTCCCTCCATTGCATACGGATATTTATTCTCAGAACAATGAAAACACTAATACACAATGAAACTAGTTGTCTTAGGAGTAAATCATGGATTCCAAGAAATGTAATTAAACTTGTATGTGCATGGCTGATATTGGTGAAACATGTGAGTGATTTAATAAAATATGAATTTTTAATTTAAATCTAATTGCAAATATTCACTATGAATTATGTACAATAATAAAAAATATAAACAACGAACAACAGTAATGAAATCTACAAGAAACCGAATTCCTTAGATAACAGATTAGGGAATTCTAAGGAAAGACATGATCATAACATTTCAATCTTTAAATCTATTTGTGAGTTTCTAAAACAACAGGTCAGAAGTATTAGCATGCTCAACAATATCTCTGAAGCTATTTGGGGCACTAATGCTGAAAGGGACAAGATCATTTCACAGCTAGATTCCAATGATCTTACACATGTCACCACCCTAGTTCTTTTTACCTCACTGCAAAATGTTAAGTAAAGAATTGACGGGGCCTCTTAGAATTAATTTACTACGGAGCTATTTTGATGCTTCTATGGTGTTGTTTACTCATTACTTTGTTGTTGTTCTATAATTATATTGTCTTTATTTTGTAGTTTCTCTTTATACTACTGCTAGGCTTATTATAATATCTAGATTCTAATCCAATTTTTTTGCTTTCTCTTATGGATTTGGCTTTTGAGCCTTTTTGTAATATGGTATAGTCCCTTCAAAACTATTTTCCACTAATAAAAAAATAGTAATAAATAAAACAATATTGCAAATAAACAAAGTATTCCAATCTCAAATCAACACTTTTGTGCATATATATATATTCTTCTCTGTCAGAGATTCATCTCAATACAATATTTGTAAATAAAACACTTACAATTGCCTCAAATATAGAGGTATTTCATTTAACAATAGAACACTCAACTCATAAAAATAAAACATCTTAATAATAGAGCTATCAACTACAAATAGTGAATGATTTTGTTCATGCAAACAAAGTTATTTGTTTTATTTTTTTTTATCCTAAAAATAGTGATATCTAATTAAAACTAACCTGTGTATGGAACAACAAATTGAATTTTTACTTTTCCTAAAAATAGTAAAAACATGTGGGGAGGAATTATTTTTTCCAACAAAACAATCATAAAATATTATATAATAATCAATTGTGTCTATATATTCAACATGGTACATTATCCTACCTCTCCCCAGTTGTCATGTCCAGCATTTCTTCTTGTGAAATTTTTCCACTTCTTTTAATCCATCCTCCATAAACAAGTTGTCTGTTTCTATATGGTTATCATCTCTAGGTAGTCCATCCACAAACATGGCACTACCTCCTATTGATATCCTCTAGTAGCACTATAACATGTTTGTTTGGATAATCTCATGGTCTTGTCAGAATTAATGGCATCTGATAATATTAAGCCTAAAAATATATTTTCAAACTTGTTTTCCCTCCCTCTAAACCTCCCCTATGACATGCATTTATTTAAGTTTTGGCCATTTGAATTTTGAATTGCTCGACAAAACTGCCATACAAAGGAAATCCGCACAACAAAGAGAAGCTGCGAAGAAAATGATAAGGCAGAAGGTGTAGGAATAAGGAATGTCTTGAAGCCGTAGAACAAAGGAAAAGTTTGAAGTTGCGAGACAAAGCAAAGTGTAAAATCCATGAGAGTAAGCAACAATGTTATTCAGGTTTAGAATTTCCCACGGATCTTCAATTTACCGCATAAGTTATAAACTACGGTATGTAGTATAATCCATATAATGTAGTAAAATATGATCATTTAGGAAAAGGCCATGTACAAAGGAAAATCTGTAAATGGAAAAGATTCAAATCCACAGAACTCACCAAAATGAATATTGTTTTTGGGTCCATGTCATAAGTCAATGAACATTGAGAAACTTGCGGTTATATATATATATATATATCTGTGTGTGTGTGTGTGTGTATGTGATTTATGAATATAATTATAGAGAGATAACATCAACATATTGATATAGAATATAATTATTAAGGAGAATATAGAGCAAAAACTCAAAAAAAAAGAGAAGGAAGAAAGAAGAAAACATGTGAAACAACACACAGAGCAGAAGAATACAGACTAGCAGAATATTTTAAAAGAAGTAAAAATAATATACAGAGTTGTAGCTCTGAGTTTGTAAGAAGGTTTGAAATTGAATATAATAGTTATATTTTGTGTGCATTTATGTTTTGGTTGTGTCTTCCCTTGTGTTGGTTGCAGTTGGCACTAAACCTTGCCAACAAGATGGTATCAGATCGAATAGGTTGTGGAACTTTTGAGTTATTAGTTTTCTGGGTTCAAGTTTTCTGGGTTGAGCATTAATGGCTTCTAGTAGTAACTCATGGTAATGAACCCCAATATTTGATAAAAAAAAACTATGACATATGGTGTATTAAAATGAAGACATTATTCTCTTCTCAAGAGCTATGGGAACTTGTTGAAGGAGGATACATAGAGGTAGAAGACCAAACTTCCTTCAATGCACTAACTCAAGTACAACATAATGCATTCAAAGAAAATAGAAGAAAAGGTGTAAAGGCTTTAATCTATATTCAAAATGTAGTCACTGATTAATTTTTTTCTAAGAGTAGCATCAACTATAAACTCCAAGCAAGCATGGGATACCTTGCATAATTCTTATCAAGGAAGTGACAAGGTGAAAGTAATCAGACTACAGATATTGAGGAGAGATTTTGAGATCCTTCTTACGAAAGAGTCAGAATCAGTAAATGATTTTTTCACAAAACAAATGACCATAGTCTATTAGATGAGGACTAATGGAGATGTGGTTGAAGATCATAAGATCATAGAGAAGGTATCGAGGATCCTTCCAAGTAGATTTGATCCAATTGTGGTTGTAATAGAAAATTCCAAGGACTAGAGACAAATGCTAGTCAATGAGCTAATGGGTTCTTTGTAAACCCATGACCAAAAGATGAGTAGATCATATAGCTCCTATAATGAACAAGCCTTCAAGAAAAATACAAAAGTTCGAGGTAGGGGGAGAGGAGCCTAAAACAAAGGAAGTGGAATATTTATCAACCAACGAGAAGGTGGAAGAAATAATCAAGAAGAGCCACATACAAGAGGCCAAGGTAGAGAAAGGAGAAACAACACTTCCAGAGGTGGTTCTTCACAAAGGTATGAAAAATAAAATGTGTAATGTTATTACTGTAAGTAGTTTGGGCATTATGTAGGTGAATGTAAAAATTGAATATGATTTGAGAAATCATAACTATAATGAAATCTTCTCAAATGTAAAATAAGTTGATCCTGAAAGGAATGGAAATTTATTTCTAAATTGCAATGTAGCTGAGAAAGGAAATAAGAAAACATGGTATTTGGATAGTGCATGAA
This sequence comes from Taxus chinensis, assembly GCA_019776745.2. Taxonomy (NCBI): domain Eukaryota; kingdom Viridiplantae; phylum Streptophyta; class Pinopsida; order Cupressales; family Taxaceae; genus Taxus; species Taxus chinensis. Next base: position 58,839,955 of record CM034152.1, on the reverse strand, counting down.
GCAACCATATGTGTGGAAACAAGGAGCTGTTTAATCACATAAATGAAGTAGCCAAATTTGAAGTGAAGATGGGAACAAACAACAAGGTTCCTATGATGGGTAAAGGAACTATATCCATTCTCACCAAGCAAGGAGACATAAATCATATTCATAATGTTTTCTATGTCCCATGATTGAAGTATAATATTCTAAGCATTGGAAAACTTGTCCAAAATTGATATAAGGTGATATTTGAAACTAGAGAATGCAGTTTATATGATAGAAGTGGAAGTAACAATTTGATTTCAATAGTGAACATGATGTTGGAAATTTGGGACTCCAGAATAGTGCTATGATTCAATAACATACCAAATCTTTCACACAAGATCTAAAAAATTCCCCAAAATATATAGCAATGGAAGTATAAACTAGACTAATCCAAATCAAAACAAAGTACACCCACATAACACAACATGTACCATGGTTCACCCAATGCGGGATACGTCCACCAAAGACAAAATATCTCAATATACAATAAACAAGAGTACAAACCAACTCTTCATACAAGAGTATAATGAATCTCTCCAAGAGTATCTCCTCCTCTAGATCTATAAACGGATCTACATGAGTGCCATAAAAATTTTCCTCCAAACAACACCATATCTCACATACCAGGAACTAATACATCTCCCACTGTGTAAACAAGCTCTTTGTGAATATGCAAATAAGACCTCTCACAAGGGTCTACCAATGTGCAACCATAACTTTTCACCAATAAGTAAGTCTCTCCTCCATCTCTACATCTTCCACTATACAAACAAGAAGAAAACCTCCTATACAATATCTAGATACTATCATGTACCCACAAGATATCCTACTAGCTATAATACAAGATTCCTATGGACCAAGAATACAACATGGTCTCATAGATCTACACTATAAGATCTCACAACAACCTGCGGATCTACAAGAAGAAACACTATGTTATTTTCATACTATGCAATCCATTATGTTACATTGAGACTAATACAATACAAAGGAAATACGATAGAAGACATAACACTCTTCTTACCATTTAGATTTACATGTTATTTCCTTCTATTCAACTTCTCACCATTTAAGCTTTGTCTTCATGCAACCTTTTCTTATTTTTCTTTTTCTTCATCTTTAACCAAGGAGAATTAACATTCTTCCTCAATACTTATGTTATAACCCTATTTTTCTAGCTTATATAAGCTTATACAAACTTATGGCACCTTAGCTATGCATTTACAGCCATCCAATCACTTTTAAAATAAACCATTGGATCAAATGTCATGTCTATAATAAAAACATAAACACATAGGTAACCGGTGCTAGTTCCTCCAGGGTGACCAATGCCAGTTACCCAACCGGTGTCGATTACTGTGTAAAACACTAAACCTCAAATGCATGCCTTTTTTTAGTAATTCATCTCTAGAACCTAACAATCTCCCACTTGGAGATAAATTGTTGAACCTGAACTTGTACCTGTACATCACTATCATCTACATACCATGAATACTATCTATTATTTACATAAAAAATTCTATCAAATGAAATCAAGAAGATTAAACCATCTTCTAAAACCAAAAATATTACAAACCCGTGTCTTACCATATACCTACACAAAGCTACTATTGATCTGTCATACACGAGCTATACATACATCAAGCTCCCATTGAATCATAACACCAAGCCTCTCATGTAACCAAGCCACCATGACTAACACACCTGCAAGAGCTCCCACTCAAACTGAAGTACTAATATTCAATCGCAACCATAGCCATAACTATAAAACCAACCATCTATCCATGTCTTCATGTAACAACCAATGTAGCTGACTAAAGACAAGTCAAATTGGAATATGCATAAGCATCACAAGATCTTGGGAAAAGATAACCAAAAAGTGAGTTATACATGCATCCAATGGGTAATTACTCCACAACACCTACATAACTCAAAGAATCCAACAATACATTACGCAAATCCAACCCTGCATAAAAAATTTGCATGTCCAAGACAACCATCCATAGAAAACATGTCTATCATGGAGTAACATAGTAACAAGAGGAAATTCAAATATCTCCTACTCATGCACAAGGGCATCTAAACCATGCTCATAGGCATCCATGTGCAAAACAAATATCTACATCATCATAGACTAAAAAAATAATCTATCCACATATAGAAAATGCATCATGTACATCCATCCATTTCTACAGGCTCTCCACAAGTTCTAAGTCTGCCACCGAATAACTCCAAAGCCAATCATGATTGCTATGCCAATCAATGTTAACAACAATAACCCTACTAACCATGCTACTAATAATTAGTGCAAATAACAACAAAAATCTTCATCAATTATACTACACACTTTTCCAAGATGAAAGAAAACAAAGGCAACATAAATAAACTGTAAATAAACACTATTGTCACACCTGTAACCTGATAAACCATGGAAGATCCTACTAACACCTACCAACTATAACAAATATATTTTCCTTCTTTCACCCTTCAAACTCTAAAACATTGTTCTATCTCTTAACTACGTAAATAACCATCAACTTCCATCCCATAAGGATATCCAAGAACCAAAAAATAAAAATAGAAGTGACATCAACATGCACTAAACAAAAATTACCTGTAAAACTGTGACTCTCCTAAAAAACAACTTGTGCCTCATGCCACTCTTAATAGTAGCATCCTCCTCTAACTCCGCACTTACATATGTGTCCAACCTGTAATGCTAACAACCATGGATTTCTCCCACTAGACGTGAACTCCACTACACTTCCTCTAATGATTAAGCTAAAAAGCTGCAATATATACATATCAGTGAGAAATAAAACATATAAAAGAACATATTAAACTGATTCCCTTCTTATCAAAGAATACTTATACATCACAGAAGTTTGGAATTCTTGTGAAGTAGGCTGAACTAACTTATTTTCATCCATATGTACTCACCATCTCCCATTACCTTCAACTGTGTCTAAACGTGACTTTTCATTGAGGATCTCATCCTTAGACTAGTTACCCTTATCCTTTAGATTCCAACACAACCCAAAAATAAAATTCAAACTCACCAAATATCCATGGTGATATCTTACTTGTGCAAATAATCCAAACATAATACTGGTTTATTCAAATGAAAGAATTAAAACATGAACCAAATATAGATACCTGAATTCGACCCAAGTCTCACTGGAATCCCGAGCCAACTCTATCCTCTTTATGATTCAAACATTGAAGAAATCCACTTCGTCTCTTCCTATACACTCTGTGAAAGAAAATTGATCCTCCAAATTGGAAATTACAACCATCCATGCCCTCTTCTTCTACAAAAACCTAGTACAGATTCACTGCCATAGAGACCGACCTCAGTTGGCTAACCGGTGTCAGTTCCTTTGTGACTGACGTCGGTTCCCTTACCAACATCAGTGCTGCTAGAATGACCACAATGCCAAAAATTGGCATAGTACACCAAACTCAGTGCCTATCTGACCAAATCCGATAGCTATGCTGATCCAGTCATTTCAGGAAGCACCCAAATCTTGTATAAAAACTTGACATCAACAATACATGCAAATAAATTGCAGCAAGATGAAACACATCACCTTACTAACACCAAGACACTCCATCTCATCTTCAACCAAAGTACTTACCTCTCTAATGGAAGACTCATCTTCATTCTATGCTATTATATTCTACCTCTCTAATGAATCCCTTACATCTAACTACACCAAAGATGCATAATTGTTTCTCTATCTCATACTTAGATTTGCAATCCCAAAAATGCATGTGCAACCAAAATATAATAAACAAGCACTGTAATACCAAGATAACATAACCATACCTATATAATCTGGATCTGCAATCTGATCAACATGCTTATGCCTCATAGAACCAAGGACACCTCAGCAAACAAGACAAATTCATTACATCTTCTCAAATTTATCAAATATGTGATTTTTTGTTTAAACAGGTCGACATAGGTCACCGACGCCAGTTTCCAATGACTGCCCACGGTTACCCTCTAACCGACCATGGTCATGATGTCAACATCGGTTAAATAAGTGCTGACACCGATATACCATACCGACACTGGTCACTATCTTTTTCTAGCAACCTAATATTTTCATCTCCCACTTGATTTTAAATTTCTTCCTGCGAGTTACACATCAGGAAAAACAAACCCTACTCTTATATACCTGTCAGTAATACCGCTAACAAAACCATGAAGAAAACCCTTTCTCTAACAACTAAAACCATCACTCTAATACCAATTGTTGGGAATTCGGGACTGTGGAATAGTGATATGATTCAATAACATACCAAATCAAACACACAGGATCTAAATAATTCCCCAAAATCTACAATAGTGGAAGTATAGAGTGGATTAATCCAAATAAAAAGAATTACACCCACATAACACAACATGTACCTTGGTTCACCCAATGTGGGCTACATCCACCAAAGACAAAATATCTCAATATATAATAAATAAGAGTACAAACTAGCTCTTCATACAAGAGTATAATGCATCTCTCTAAGAGTATTTCCTCCTCCAGATCTCTAAATGGATCTACATGAGTGCACTACAATCATGCCTTCAAACACCAAAAAATGTCACATACCAGGAACTACTACATCTCCCATTGTGAAACCAAGCTCTCTACGAATCTGTAAATAATACCTCTCATAAGGGTCTAAAATTGTGCAACCATAACTCTGCACTAATAAGTAAGTCTCTCCTCCATCTCTACATCTTCCACAGTGAAAACAAGAAAACAACCTCCTTTACAGTATCTGGATACTATCTCGTACCCACAAGCTATCCTACTAGTTGCAATACAATATTCCTATGGACCAACGATACAACATGATATAATGGATCTACAATACAAGATCTCACAATAACCTATGGATCTACAAAAAGAAAAACTATGTGCTTTGCACACTATGCAAGCCATTATATTACATTAAGACTAAGAAAATACAAAGGAAATATAGTAGAAGACATAACACTCTTCTCACCATTAAAATGTACTTGCTATTGCCTTATGTCTAGCTTCACACCATTGAAGCCCGTTCTTCATGCAACCTTTCCTTCTTTTTGTTTTTCTTCATCTTTAACCAAGGATAATTAACATTCTTCTTCAAACCTTATGTTCTAACCCTAGTTTTCTAGCTTATATAAGCTTATAAAAATATAGGGTACATTAGCTATGCATTTAAAATCATCTGATCACTTTTACAATCAACTGTCGGATCAAATCCCATAACTAAAATAAAAACATAAACACACAGGTAACTGATGTTGGTTCCGTGACCGATGTCGGTTCCTCCATGGTGACTGATGTCGATTACCCAACTACTGAAGGTTACTATGTAAACCAGTAAACCTCAAATGAATGCCTTTGTGAAGAAATTAAGCTCCACAACCTAACACATGACACATTTAGAATTTTTCCTTTAACAATAAAGAATACAGGCACAAAAACGTTAAAAAAATTATTTATCAATCTACTCTCTGATATCTTAGGTATGGACATCTAAGTTATGGTGGATTGAGTGTTCTTTATAAAAAGAAAATGGTTAAAGGGATAACACCTATTTGACAACCAAATAAAGTATGTGATGGATACATATTGGGGAAACAACATAGAAATTATTTTCCCTTAGGTAAATCATGGAGAGGAAGCTTTCCTGTTGAGTTGATACATTAAGATTTTTTGTGGTCCCATGAAGACTCTCTCCTTATCTAAAAACATGTATTTCCTTACTTTCAGGGATGAATTCAACAGAAGGACATGGATTTATTTCTTGAAAAATAAATCAGAAACATTTGAGTTGTTTAAACAATTCAAGTCCATGCTTGCAAAGCAAAGTTGCCATTAAATAAAGACATTGAGAATGTATAGAGGGAGAGAGTATATATCAAACAAGTTTATAAATTTATGTAAGGTTCACGGGATCAAGAAGCAATTCATTGAAAGGTATACACCAAATTATAATGGTGTAGTAGACAAGAAAAACAAAACCATTCAAGAAATGGTGAGAAATATGCTCAAAGCAAGAGGATTGTCCAATAAATTCTGGGCATAAGCATTTAGGGTAACAATCTATGTGCTAAATAGATTCCCCAAAAAGAGTGTGAGGGATATGATACCTCAAGAATCATGGAATGGAATAAAACAAGTGTTGAAAAATTGAGATATTTTGGATTTTTGGCATACACATATGTGCCCAAGAAAAGAAGATCAAAAGAGAGAAGTGAAATTTTTATTAGATATAGTGAGCAATCAAAATATTACAGACTATATAATCCAATTACAAAGGAACTGATAATCAATTGAGATATTCAATTCATTGAGGAATCATCTTCGGTAGATGCACAAGAATTGGACCAGCCACAAGCAAAGGTAAATGCACCCATTATTGTTGCTAAAGTAGTAGATGGTAGAGCATACAATGCACCAAGTTCGACACACATTTCTTAAAGGGGTCAATATTCTCATGAAAGCGAACAAAAAAGCATGCAGATATTAGTAAATAAAACATATGATTCATTACAGAAGTAAGGAATAATGAGGAGTGTTCAAGAGATTTATGAAAAATCAAGGTATGAAGAAAATGAATACGAAATTTTTAATTTTATTTTAATTTTCAGAAGCTGATCCTATTTATTTTAAGAAGAAATTAAGGACCTTAAATGGTGTGAAGAAATGGATGAATAAATGCATGTAATAGAGAATAATCAAACATGGGAGCTAGTGGTGAACATGTGAGGTGATTAAACAAAGGGTAGTGGTGAACAAGAACTTTGCCACAAAAATCCAACATGAAAGTAAACCCCTACTAGAAAAATTGAAAAACAAGAACTCTTGGGATGATGTATAAATAGTAATGGATAAAATTGCTATTGAGAAAGGAATTAATTTTCAAGAGTTTTTAGCACAAATTATGGGATTGTATAAATATAAAGAGAAAGAAAAAGTTGGATATCAAAAATTTTATGCAAAAGATGATAATAGGACCTCTTCTAGAAACATACAAAAGCATCTAGATGTTGAGTTGCATGAAATAAATTGGACAAGGTAAAAAATAACTACCTTTTGGTTGATGACACAAGACCTAAATGATCCAAAAACTATTTCAGAGTGTAATATTATTCCAAAAAATACACCATTCAGCAAATTGTGGAATGAAGCACATCCCACATAGGTAAGTAGCGATGATAAATTTGAATCTAAGGAGGAATTACAAACTCCCCCTACTGGGGGAGATAATTCATATAAACCAAGTCTAAATGAAAGCATGAAAAAATATATATTACAAGGGCAATTATATCCAAAACATGGGTTTTTTTGGTGGTGTTTTGGGCTCAACAAGACAAGGAATTTGGTTACCACTAGAGGTACAACTTAGATGAGGTTTTCATAGGTCAGTCATTGGAGCTTCAGTGAAAGGATCATTGTATACAAAAAGTGGTATTCTAATGCATTTTTCTTTGGAGTCACTTCCTCAGTATACGTTTCAGCTGCATGTTGAAAATTCAAGAGGAGGAGTTAATAGTGAATCTATTAGTGCTGCTATTGTTGACAATTGCAGTGGTGGTAGTAGTAGTGGAAGGAAGTGCCACACCAGCATATTATTATAAATATGCCAATAGAGAGATTTCTTACTGGAAAACAAGGACCTGAGAATGGGAAAAAGAAAAGGATAAATACAGTTATTCTTGTGTAAGGTAGCATTGCCTCAAGATAATTAATTACAGGAGGTGCTACCCCTAAAAAAATTACTAATCCACAAGTAAAGTCCCTAAAAATTTTAATTACTACTACATTCAAGTAATTCATTCCGTAAAAAAAATTGATTTTTGATTACCATGTTGAGTTTTCCCACAAATCAGAAATAAAAGAAACAAGAAGTAAATGCTATATGTTACTATAACTTTAGATCCTGCCACAATTAGGATATTACCTACATATAACCTAGACACAGATACTATGGAATACATATATGTTTTTCCCAAAGTTGAAAAAGTAGAGGATCAAATGGTTTACAGCGACTACGAAGTAACCAACCTTTAAATGGATTTTACTGAAATGAAACCTTGTGACAAAATAAATATATCAAAAGGAATAATGATATGGTATACACAACATTGCTAAAGAAAACAAAGAGAAAAATGAGTTGGATTAACAAATTCAAAATTTAGATGCAGATGCATAAAATGAGAAAACAAACAGAAAAGTGGCAGTTAATAATACTAGTGAGTTGGAGAAGAGGATAAAAACATCTTCCTCTATGAATGCAATCGTAGCGAATGAAAAAGAACATGTGGAGCTGGAAGAAGTGAAGAAAAAATTATAGGAAATAACAAGTATAAGATATTAGAACAAAGGTTGGCAGAATCACAAGAGGTTCTAAAGGAAGAAAAAAAATGCCAAAACATGGAAACATAACCTAGAGGAAGAGACAAAAATTAAGGATATATTGCAGAAGGAAGAGTGATGAAATATTGCGAAAGGAGCTCATGAATTATCAAAAGGAAATATAATCGTCCAATACCAAACTATTCAAATTTTATAATTTAGGGTAAAAGCACAATAAAATGTCCCACTTTTTGGTATGTTTTGTACCTTTATAAACATGAAAATCAATAAACCGGACACATTCATGAAATTCCACAAACTAACGAAATGTTGTGTTTAGAGTGTAGAATACATGTAATTTTTAAAAAAAAAATGGCAAAAAATATGGTCCTTTTCTTAATTTTATTCATACATTGTTTCTTATGTTATAAAAGAGGAATGACTGTCCCCGGGTGGTTTTTTTTAATGAAAATTTATTTTTTCACCATGAAACTTTACATATATGTTCAAGATTTGAATAATGAGGTGCTGTCAAATTTTCATAATTTTTGAATTATATTTTTTTTAATCAATTATTTACTAAAAATATTTTCAAAGAAATGGCGTACAAATGTTTATACCAATAACTTTTAAGATTTATATTGAAATTGATTTTTTTTCATAGGTAAGAAGAAGACTTCAACAAATAGTAATTTTTGTTTTTCAATTTTTTTTGATATATTTTGTTATTTTTCAAATTGGGTTGATTGTGTACAATTGATTGTCTTAAAATACCATATGTTAGAAAAATATAAAAAATAAATAGTAAAACAGATTTTTAAAAGATAAAAATTATATTTTTAGAAAGCTAATAAATCTGTATTTTGTGTTAAAATTTTGTAATTTTATTCATTTTTTAATGCTAATTACGTAGCACCTAAGTGACAAATTTTGGCATTAAATTATCCTCCAAATGAATTTGGCGCCAAAATGTGCCACATAGGGGGGTTCACATGAAGGGGGGTTCGCATGAACCCCCTTCGCCCGAATCCCCCTAAAATGTAAATCTTTCACCCAAAACTATATAAATATCTATATATAACTCTTTGCCACCAAAATTATTTGAACCTAAAGGAATTTGCATGAAGGGGTGTTCACACGAACCGTCATTTATGCGAACCACTTTCTTTGGCCTACGTGGAAATTCAGGCAAAGGAGTTTCACATGAAAGGGGTGTTCATGCAAACACCCTCGATTTCCAATCCCTCCCAACCCCTTTCTCACATTTTTGGGACATGAAGTGGGACATAACATTGTGGTTTGACCCAAAAAGGAAGTTATAATATGATGGATAACGTTTGGGGGGAAATAAACCAAAAAATTGATGATTTGATTAAATTGTTTGAATTCATGGATAATCTGCAGGGAATATCTGATAAGATCCACAAATACATAACTGATATTAGAAAAGTGATGGCTTCAAAAGAGGATACAACAAGGAAAATTTTTGAAGCTATCTATAAATTCAATGATATGGGACTGACATCCAGAGAAATTCAATACTAGATTGATGCATAAATAAAAGCATCATCTATCATTCGAAGGTGTGTGATGATAGGAGAATCACATGAATTGTTGAATAAGTTTAAAACAATGTTACGAGAGCTACATGGATAGGTATAATATTTCACAAAGCTTGGCTGCCAATTCCTTTTAACAAAACATACTAATTCATTAAAGAGGATGTATTCCAAAAGAACATGAAGGAAAAAATTATGCAAGAGAAGAAACAAATTCCTGAGAAGGTGGATGAGACAAATTTTATTGGATTCATTAAACCATTGATAATCTTGTCATTAACTTTGAATAAAACACTAAAGGAAATCTTGACTCTTAGTTATGAATTGCTAACACAGTTATATGTCAATCACTCTAATTAACAAAAAATTCTAATTCTAATAGATGAAGAGTGGAACATGTTATAGAGGATGAGATAATTAAGAGTATTTTAATTTTGAAAATTGTTCCATTTGTTGCACTTTTCAATTTTTTTCATACAAGGCATGTCTCAAGAAAATTTAATGAGGAATAGTGTTATTTTTCATTTCAATACATAGTGGTTCACAAAGATGAAAAACCTTTTATGTTAATGTGTTCTAGGTGTATGAGAAACATAAGTGTTTTTTAACAATGTATTTTTATCATGAAGACTATAAATAAATGCAATGTATTTCAAGTTTCATTCTGAAGACTAAAAATCAACAATGTGTTTTTACAAGAATACAAATAAGGGAAAAGATATTATCAGAACGATGTACTAAATATTTGAATATACTATATGAACATCTATATCACATATGCACAAGTGGAAGATTCCAATGTATTGATGGTGGATCATGTCTATAGTTTGCTTGACCAATTCTCTGAATCTAACTTTGTTGACAGTCAATTGGTGCAATAGGGCCATCTACTATATTTGTGGAATTGTTATAAACCCCTCTACTTTCATTAATCAACTTCCATATTGCCAAATCCCTGTCATAGGGAAAGTTATCCACTTCGTATTGTGATGTGTAAATTCTCAAACAATTTTCCAAATTTTTGTAAAGCTTGTTTTGTAATTTTGACTTTATAAAGGTCAATGCACTGAAAAATTCTCGCATCTTCAATTAAACAAAAAAAATTGTTTAACATAGCTCATCCAATGAGAAAAACTCGGACATGGTTTTTCATAAAATAGTACATAAACCAATTTTTTTTCCATTGTCAAGTTATTTCTCCACACTCTAAGGGATTATCCAAACATTTGAATTTCCCAATCATTGTAGAGGTGAATTCATGGGATTGATCAATCGAACAGTCCTTGCTTAAAATTCCTAAGAATACTCGTTCCATTAATATTAACATGTTTACATAAATGTTGAATCAATGTAGTCAATCTCTTGTAGTAGTCTTCCTGTAAATATTTTTCATTTTGGACACTATTCAAATATGTGGGATTTACTAAATCTAATGATTCAATCTAAACATACCTACTAAAACATTCCCTTATTTCTTCTATTAGGGTAACTCTAATTTCTCTTAACCTTACCCTTGTTGATGATACTATGTTATCAAAGAGCATCCATGTGACGTTTACCTTCTCAACCTTAGCAATACTATTTGAAATAGGTGCATTGGTATCTCATATCCATGTATAGAAGCACATACTTCACCAAACAAGTTGAACTTCAGAAAGCTACTTGCATTTCCAATCTTTATCAAATTATTCCAACCATGAAACTTTGGACCTAAAAAAATAATATTATTGATAAATAAATATTCTATTGTCAGACAAACACATTTCCTTAAACTAGAAAAATCAGGAATATATATAGTTATTTCTTGGGATTATTTAATTAAATGATGCATTTCATCCAACATGGGAAGGAGACATCACAACATCAAAAATTTCTCTAAATCAGTCAAACGATGTATCAAATCCCAAGCCTTGTCCACTTCCATGTGATTCTACTGCATTGATCCCAATATGGATTGATACTCATCATACACCCTATGAACTGGTTGATACAATGAGATCCACCTACTGTCGATAGTTTTTAATAGTTTATGCCCATTTGTCACTCCTTCTGCAAAGATTTGGATTTCCATTAACCTTTTAGGACTTTGACAGAAATAAGCATGCACATCTCAAATAAGTTCTTAAAATTTTTATACAAGTTTAAAATTTCTGATTATTTTATAAGATAGATTCATTCTAGGGTAAGTACACCAATTTGGGGGGCCAAAAGGGGGTCTTAAGTGCACACATTTTTCTGAAAAATAAAAACCTTAAAATTGTATGAGTTTTTTGAAATATATACACTCAAAATTGGAAGATGTTTTATAAACATGAATCGTAGAATTTTCAGTCTAGTTTCTAAGCTACAAAATTTTATTGAAAACGGATAAGTTTAAGTCGGTAAAATAACTAAAATACTAAAAAGCGGTCCTATTTTTGTTAAAAAACATAATAGAGTGATTTTCATGCACCCCACAATTTTTTGAAGACCATTTAGTATTTTTGAAAACCCTTTAGTAGAAAGATATATAAGAGCATCTAGTTTGGGCTCCATTTATTTTTAGATTTTTTAGCGAGTATTTTTTTAATGATTTTTCTAGTACAAAATTTCAAAATTTTAAAAATAATAGAGCTTCGACTATGTGCCCCCCTAACTACCTAAAAAAATGTCAAAAATTAGACTTTTTTTTTAATATGTATGGAATTAGGCCTAGTTTGGGATATTATAATTTTTTTTTCAATTTTGATGAGCCAAAAAAAGATACAAGAGAAAAGATAGACATGTTTAAACTTAAAAAAATAGCTATAAAAAGACATAGTTGGAAAATAAATAATATGGAAACCTTATATTAGTTAGAAAACTTGAAAAATTATGTTTTTAGAAAGAAGAAACTTCATTTTACATCTTGGTATAATGTTTTTAAATGAATCATTCGTTTTATGTTGAATTATCATGGTGAAGTGAAATTTTAGCATTTTCCTACAAAAACACGTTATTTTCAATGTTTTGTAGGTCTATACCTCAGGCTTTAGGATCCAAACCGAACACAAGACTTGAGGCATGCTTTGGAAAAAGGGAAAACACAAAATGCATACGTGTTCCTATGAGTATAGGTATTATATGTGTTTTTGGCATGCTTCTATTTATACAATAAATGTTTCATTTTGTACCTTATGGAACTAGTCTTACAGCTCCATGAATCACAGTTTAGGAGATAGTTTTTACAGTATAATCTGGTCAATACATAGGTAATTTTAAGGATTTTAGCATTCACCCTAAATCTTTTAGTGTTTAAATTCTACAATTGAAACCCTAAACCATAAACCCTAGTCCCTAAACCTAAACCGTAAAGCCTAGTTCTTAAAACTAAACCCTAAACATTAAACCCTAGGACCTAGGCCTTAAACCCTAAACCCTTAGCCCTTAAGCCTAAATCCTAAACCCTAAACCATGATCCCTAACCCCTAAAACATAAACCCTAAACCCTAAATCTTAAACATTAGACCCTTATATGTGAGTCATAAATCGTAAACCATGAGCCTTAAACCCTAAATCCTAACCCATGAACCATGAGCCCCAAATGTTAAATCCTAAACCCTAAACCATAAAAACTAAACCCTAAACCACAAACCATAAACTCTAAACCCTAAAAATTGAATCCTAAACCCTAAACCCTGAGCCTTAAACCCTAAACCCTAAACCTTGAACCATGTACCTTGAGCCCTAAACACTAAACCCTAAACCTTGAACCTTGAGCCCTAAACCCTAAACCATAAATCTATAGTTCTGAGCTCTAAACCCTAAACCGTATACCCATAACTTTGAACCTCGAAACTTAAGCCATAAACCCTGAACCATGAACCCTAAACCCTAATTCATGAAACTTAAAACCTAATCCTTGAACCCTACACCCTAATCCTTACACCCTAAACCTCGAACTATGTGACCTAAAACCCTAAACCCTAAACCCTAACCCCTAACCCCTAAAACCTAAACCCTAAACCCTAAAACAAAAATAATAAACCCTAAACCCTAACCACTAAATCCTAAGACCATAAACCCTAAACCTTTAAATCCTTTAACCCTAAGCCTTAAACTAAATCCTAAATCCTAAACCCTAAAGCCTTATAAACCTTGAACCCTGAGCCACCCTAAACTGATAAACCCTAAACCTCCACAAGCCATGAGCTAGACCCTGAAACCCTAAACCTTAAACCCTAAGACATAAAAATAAAATTGTAAAAAAACCTGAGCCATAAACCCTAAAAACTAAACCCCTAAACACTAACCCCTGCCCTGAATGAGTACTAAACCCTAAGACCTAAAACATATTTTTTTGAACCCTAAAACTTTAACATCTTGACTCTATACCCTAATATACACCTAAACCGTAAACTATTTGAACCCTAAAATTTAAATATTTAGAATTGGAAATGCTAAGTATTAAACCATAAATCCTAAACCCTAAACCTTAAACATTGAGGATCAAAAAAGTTACTCATGAGACCTAAAATCTAAACCCTACAACTCTGAGCCTTAAAATGTAAGGATTCTAAAAATGTCGGGACTTCTAAACCCTAAACAGTGAAACAAGTGATTTTTGAAAAATAAATGCTAAACCTTAAGGAATTTTGAAAAGTTGGGATTTTGGAAAAGTGGGATTTTTTAAAGAGTCAAGGGATTTTCGAAGAGTCAGGATTTTTGATGAGAAAGTAAACCATAAACCCTGAAAAAAGTCAATATTTTAAAAAAACAGTTGAGATTTTAAAGAAAGTCAGGATTTTTGAAAAGTTGGGATTTTAAAAAAGTCTAAATTTTGTGAAAAAGACAAGATTTCAAATCCCCTAAATCAGGATTTTTTAACCAAATCTTGATTTTGAAATAAGTAAGGATTTTTGAAAAGGTTTGAACATTTTTGAATAGTCTAAATTTTTTAAAAAGTCTAGATTTTACAAATGAAAAGTGTGGATATTTAGAAAGCACATTATAATAAACAAGCATTGGATTTTCAAAAAAATTATAATTTTCAAAAAAACTTTTGATTCTTAGAAAAAGTTAGAAGAATTTCATGATTTTAAAATAGTAAGACATTTCAAAAAAAATCAAATTTTTGAAAAAGTTGAGATTTTCAAAAAATTCAAGATTATGAAAAATTTGGGATTACAGTCAAAAAAATATTTCGAATAAGTTGTGATTTTGAGAAAGCCAAGATTTTTGAAAATGTCAAGATTTTTGTAAAATAGTGAGGATTATAAAAAAAAATTGTTCTTGGATATTTCTAAAAAAAACCATGCTTTCAAAAACTTTGTGATTTTTGAAAACCCAGGAATTTTGGAAAAGTTAGGATTATCAAAAAAGACAAGATTTTATAGAAAGTTGGAAACAATTTTAAAAAAAGTTGAGGATTACAAAACTATAGATAATTACTCAAAATGTAAGGATTTTTTAAAAAGTTGGTTGATTTTTGAAATCCTAAATTTTTAAAAAATCCTTAATTTTCATAAAAAATTAATCATTTTCAAATCCTCAACTTTTTCAAAATTTCGACTTTTTATGAAATCTCAACTTTTTTGAAATTTAAGATTTTTTAAAATGTGACAGCGTTTAAAATTCTCACTGACCTGATCACTTTCCAAACCTTTCAAAAACTAGAATTTATGAAAATTGTGATTAACAATGAACCCTAAACCCCAATTTATGAGCCTGAAGAAATTTTCATAATCTCCTGCAATACCCTAAGCCATAAACCCTTAACATTGAATCCTAAACTCTAAACCTAGAGCCCTAAACCATAAATCTAAAACCTTGAACCCTGAATGCCCTAAATTTTAAGCCCTAAATCCTAAACATGAAACCCTAAAATATAAACCCTAACCCCTTAGACGTAATCCTTTAACCCTAAACCCTAAACCCTAAAGCCTAAACCTTGGACCCTAAGCTAAAACCATAAACTCTAAACCTTGATCCCAAAGACCTTAACCCTAAAGACTAAACTCATAACCTCGAACCTCGAACCCTTATCCATAGACCCTGAACCATGAACCATAAATTCTAACCCCTAAGCCATTAACCATAAATTATATTAACCCCTAAGCCACTAAACTCTAAAAAGAACGATAATAAGATCGTGCCAAGCCAAGAATATAGATGCTAATCAAACATCACGATCAATAAGATGAAAGTGATTCACCAGAATAACTTTACATAAACCTTTGCAAAAAAATGAGTAGTAATATCATATATTATTATGGAACTCAATGAAATATAATGAGAATAGACCTTAGTTATATAGGAAAGGAATAACAATCTAAGAACCAATCAAGATCAATACATCATAGATCAAGCCATAAATCACGGAAATAATTAGTCAATACCATATATCAAGGAAAAAATTATACCTAACAACTAGATAATATCTCTTAATATCTAAATAAATAAAAAGAAATATCCACACACATAAGTGGGTGAGTATAAATACAATAAAGGAAAATAATGTACCTAGGTATGAACTAAAGTAAATACATACTCTAACACCCCCCTCAAGTGAAGCTAGGGGCCAAAATAGAAGTGGCATGTCAACCGTATGAATCCTGACAACTACGCTTGATGAGGTACTCATGTACAATATATCCATGAAGAAATCTCGAACCAAAAGAAAGAAAGAATCCTGCTAGAAGGAAAGAGAAAGAAGAAGAAGAAGGAAGATGTTCTCACGAACACCCACCAAGAACAACTTCTGAAATCCCAAGCATTCCACACAACTCAAGGTAGCGAGGTGATGTAAAAGGATTTGTAAAGATGTTTGCAACCTGCTGCTGAGTCAGAAGGTACTCCAAGCAAAGAACTCTATCCTGAATGTGCTGCTGAATGAAGTGGATGTGTATCTCGATATGCTTGGTCCGTTGGTGCTCAACTGGGTTGCGAGAAATGTGAATTACACCACACCAAAGTACAGTTGGTGAATCCTGTGGGAATCCAAACTCTGTCAATAACTGGTGAAGCCAAAGAATTTGCTAACTCACTATAACTACTGCCCTGTACTCTACCTTTGAAGATGAAAGTGTAATAACCTGTTACTTTTTTCACGCCCAAACAACTGGAGAAGAACCAAGATAGAAAAAATAGCTAGAAGTGGAATGCCTATCATTAATAGAACCTGCCCAATCTAAATCTATATACCCAACAAACTGAGTAGAGCCCCTAATGTAGTGTAGGCCAAAGTGGGAAGTGCCATGCAAAGAGTGTAAAATCCTTTTAGTATCGTACCAGTGACTACTATGAGGAGAATTTACAAACAAAGATACAAGCCCTACTATAGATTAAATAACACGATGAGTATGGGTCAAGTACATGAGACTCCTAACTAACTCCTTATGCAATGTAGCATCACAAAGTGGTGTGTTACATGTGGAAGTAAGAGTAACCCAGACTAAAAGGAGATGGACTTGGCTTACAATCAACCATATCAAAGCATTGAAGAAGATCATGGGTGTACTTTTTCTAAATCAAATGAATCCCTGAATCTGTATAAGAAATCTACAAACCAAGGAAATAATGTAATAGCCCAAGATATCTTTCATGTCAAACTATGTAGAAAGAGCCCTCTAAATAATCTAAATGTGGGAAGAAGAGCTGTGCCAGTAAGTAACAGATCATCAACATACAAGACAAGTATCACAATATCCTCACCAACATGCTAGAGATACACTGTATGATCGGAGTGGTAACGAACAAAACTAGTAGATAGAAGAAAAGAATCCATCTTCTCATACCAAGCCCGAGGGGCTTGTTTGAGACCATAGAGAGACCTTCGGAACTAACAAATAAGAGAAGAATCCTAAACAAATCTAGCCGGTTTTCTCCATGTATATTTCTTCTTGTAGAATCTCCATGTAAGAAGGCACTCTTCACAATCATCTAGTATATGGGCCACCCTTGTGATGCAACAATAGAAAGTACAAGGTGTACAGAATCCATCTTATTAACGGGTGTAAAATTCTCAGAGTAATCAATACCTTCAACATTTAAAAAACCCTTTGCAATAAGATTAGCCTTATACTTGTCAATGGACCCATCAACTACGTATTTGGTTCACTATACCCACTTACACCTAACCATATTTTCTTCCTTTAGGAAGAGAGACCAAATCCCAAGTATGATTCTTCATCAAAGAAGAATACTCAGCTATCATCGCATCATCCCACTCCGGTATCCCATGAGCCTTTGAAAAAGATTGTGGATCCTCAAAAACTACCTGACACAAAATTCAGAACCTGTAGAATTTGTGTGATGATGCCTAGTGGGTGTAAGATCCTGTATGAAAGGTGCTGCCTCAAAAACATATAGTATGAGCCCACTTAGGCATAGTGACAACATCAGTGGGAATAGGATCCCTGTCAACATCTATAACCTCCTCATCAAACCTCCTCAAAGAAAGGATCCTCAAGATGAGATGAAGTAGGCATGGATGAAGATGAAGAATCATGAGGAGTGAAAAATGCTCATCAAACTGAACATGTGTTCGAAAAAGAACATCATGACTATCAGGATCTAAAAGTTGATAAGCTCTCATGTCCTCACAATACCCTACAAAGATCAAGGGTTTTCTCTTCTTATCCAAAGCTTTCCTTTTCTTCTTTGGCACAAAGGCCCAAGCATGGCTCCCAAAGACTCAAAAAAATGAGACATTTGGCTTAGTGTTGGACCAAGCTTCCTCTGGAGTCAAATGCTCAAGTGCTCTATGCGGTGTATGATTCTAAATGCACAATTAACTACTTCTGCCCAATATATAGGAGGTAAATATCTAGAATTTATCATGTAGTTAGCCATTTCCTTCAAAGTTTTATTCTTCCTTTCTAATAATCCATTTTGTTGTGGAGTATGAGGAACAAGAATACTGTTGAATAATTCCATGAGTTTTCAAAATTTATAGAAAACTCATTTTTTGAATTACTCCCCCCATTATCATTGCAAAGTTTCTTTATGCAACTAGAATATTATTTATCAAACAAATCCATATAGACTTTGAACTGTGAAAAAACATCACTTTTTCACTATTATCACTGAATCACAACACCCTTCGATTCACACAAGTGTGTGTGCTTGATCTCTCGGTGTGACTGGGTAACATGGGTACTATCTCTAAGTTATGAGACTTACTGCTTGAGATAAACCTCCAGAGAAAGCTGGTTCTTCTTCCTAATCCTAGTGTAAACTAACTCTACTGAAAGCAAGTGATTAAATACTCCCAATATATCATTTCCAAGGGAATAGGGAGAGAGAAAGAGAATGAAAATAAAAAAATATACACTACAGAGGTGATGCACCAAAAGAAGGGTAAGAGAATAATCCCTCAATGTGTGAAAATTGAAGCACAATGCATATTAGAAATGGTGATAACAGTTCTCTAGAGTCTAATACAAGCACTCACAAAAACATTTCCCTGCATGCACAATAGCAATAGATCCCTACAAGAGCACAAGGTAGACATAATATATTTGCAACAAGATTGAAGAGGAAAGAAGAATGTAAACAAACACAAGGGAAGATACATACACAAACTTGCATTTATTACTTCATTGATATGCACAGTTCAAGCTATTACAAAATAAAGGCTAGAATAACCATGCAAGAAGTCCACTAAAAAGGCCAGTACCACATTAGCTTCACAAAACCAAAATGAAAAAAGTTTTTTTACTCAAAACTATCTTCCTTTATAATGATCCCAACACTTCAATTTATAGAATTTTGGAAGAGAGAGAGAGAGAGGGGATGCGATTCCTGAAATTCACTTTTTAACCAATTACAAGTTATGATCAATGAGTGTAGTTGGTGATTCTTGACCTACAAAAGAAATATCAAGGTGTCCCATAACTTGCAACAATGAAATAATGATTTCCCTTTCTCATTGAATGCTCCTCCAACCACTTTCCAACAACCAAATAGAGATGGAATCATTTTCACTAAAAATCACCATAAAATATTCATCAATTTATGTATTTCTTGGTTGGTGTGTGTCGGGATCAGAACCACGATTTCAACGACACCAATATTACATTATTCCATTGATAATTTCTCAAGATATGACTTCTTGAGTGACTGCAGCTGTTTTGAGATGCACATGTTTACTTGTTCTCCAGGATTGACAATTAATTCGTTGGTTGGAAATAATAATTTTAAATATTTCTCCTTTTCCTCTAAAGTTCTTCTCATGATTTAAAGTGATTTTACATTTAAAAATATTTGTGGGGCCTTTCATTGATTCATATTTTTGATTTATGTTGGTAAAAAGGGGGGGTGTTTAGTGTTTTACTCATTTGAGCCAGCTCGACCAACTCAGACGAGTTGGCTATATCCTTATATTCATGATCGCTCTGAATTGGCCCCCAACACACATGCCAAATCAATGCTTAGACACCGAGCCCTTATAACTCCCTTTCAACACATCCACTACTTTGTGTCCCCGAATGCCTTGTTCCCCAAATGCTATATCCCTTTTGCATCGATCAAAAATCTAACTCGACATTTCCTATTTCGTGCGGGCCATGTGCATTACCTTTCCATATGTGCCGAGTTGCCTTGTACACTAGGCCCCACATTTACTGACATCATCGACCATATTTTCCATGCGCTCAGTCACCATACCAACTCACCGCCAGTTCACTTTTCAAACGGCAAGCCACCACTCCACATTTCAGATGAGACCCCCTTACGGTGAACCTGGCTTCTCATG
Source organism: Taxus chinensis (assembly GCA_019776745.2). Lineage (NCBI taxonomy): Eukaryota > Viridiplantae > Streptophyta > Pinopsida > Cupressales > Taxaceae > Taxus > Taxus chinensis. The sequence continues at coordinate 58,819,301 of CM034152.1, read as the reverse complement.
TCCTAGGACACTTGTGCCACTCAATCCCAATTTTCTGGCATTTCTCATACCTCTGATGAACTAGGTCAGCTCCATTAGCATCCCCATGAACTAGCTCAGACCCGCGATCGGTTCATGACACCCCGATTTGACCTGATCAAGCGATTGACCCAATCCTTGCTCGCATAAATTGGTCATCGACCATTTCAGCTTCAACATGTACAAAATGTCCCATGGGATATTTAGGCCCAATTTTTTTCGCAATGTTCTTCTCATGGTGAATTTGGGTCTCCTTGACATGAATTTACCAAAATTTGTTTGGTGGTTCGGGCCATTATTTCTCACTTCGGCCGCATCCTTACCCACTGTAAACTCGGTCCTGACTTGTGTTGTGGCCAAGTGCTCACCGACTCAAGAAAAAAACTCACCTTGCATTTACCAAGTGCCTCTACCATGTGATATTGCCAATGAGTTGAGTCTCGACCACCCTGATTATAACTTGCCGAGAAACTATTTATATATGCCAAGCCAATTGTCTGCAAACCGCGCTATGGTTGTTTGGTCTAGCTTGAGCTTGTATCCAACATGCTTTCTCTTTTAACCTTATAGTGTTGCATTGTGATGTGACTTAGCTAACTTTCAATTGTTTACAAAGGCCGAGCTACATCTTTGTGTCTAGATTGCCTTATAATCATGTGGTGATTATGTGTGAGTCCGCCTTCTATGAAATGATTCACCCTAGCCTGCAATGTGAACTTGACTTCAGATTCATAAAAGGCTTGTTCAAAACACCTGTTCCTCCCCATGAATTCAAACCTAACTTCCATGATGTTGCATGGGCTATGAGGAACTCATATCAACGTGCCTCATATCCTAGCTTGGAACACAAGCCTGACTTCCATGTGCATGACTTGGTTAGACTAAACTGACTCGATGTCTATTTTCACAACTTGAATTCCCACTTATCCATAAAACTAACTTGATGAAAATTAAAACAACCCAATCCACTTGGTTTGTCATTATACCAATTTGGTCCTCTTGGTAGCTAGTTATTTTCAAAAGAACTTGATCTTGATCAAAACAACTCAGTGCCTAATATAACAGCTCAGTAGTAATTGTGCAAACTTGACCTTTTTCAAAGTAGCTCGACCACATTTTTGTATGCTTGGTTAGTTCTTCAAACGCCCAAGATAATTTTAAAGAATTATTTTAACCTTCTTGGAGACTTCTGCATCTTCCAGTGCTAGCGAGTTGAGCAATAATGTCGGAGAGTGTCTTGAAACAATAATGCTATATTTTTTCCTTTTTCTTAAAAGTGTGTCCCTATAATTTTTCCTGATGCGATATTTGATAGTTGTCCAATTTGCTAAGGTAGAAAAAATAGATCAGCATTTTTACTTAAGAAAATATAAAAAAGTATGCCTTGAGAAATTATTATTAAATTTAAGTACATACTTAGCTCTATTGAAAGAGGGGGTAGGAACAACCTATCAAGTCACTATGCACAAGCTCATGTGGTGAGGAATCTATCTTGGACAAATTATTAGGGATTGGATCTTGGTTTTGTCTCCCTAATGCACAACCACGAGCAGACTTGCTCAAGATAAGAAAATATAAGAATACCATCAACCATACCACAAATGCTTGAACTCCTTCAAATATCTGTAATTGAGATGTCAAAATATCTCATGCCAAAGATTAATCTCTAAATATGTATGAGAAACCAAACCTATCCCTATCAGAGGAAGTTGTCATTATAACCCTCAAAGTGATATATTTTAAAACTGATGATCAAAAATACCTTGAGTAACAAGTGAATTAGGATCCAACAATTTTTGTACTGCCACCCCTTGTGGTGTGAAAATTCAATATTTCTTCCTTTAACAAAAAAACAAATTTAATATATAGAAAGAAAATTTGTAGTGATTTTCGGTACATACAATTCATCTTAGATATTTCCACCATCACAAGTGTATGTCACCTTTTCTGTTAAAATAAATAAAGGAAGAATCTCCAACCTCAATTTTGTATAGTAGATACTCAAACATAGAGATACAACAAGACTCCTTGGAAGAAGTCATATGATGAGAAGAACCAAAATATATAACATAACTATCAACAAGTGAGTTGACTAAGATCTCCTAACAAAATTAAATGCTTTTCCCATGCTGATTGAGAAGGAGTTGGAGTGGAGATAGAGATTTTGTGTTTCTTAACTTCATCCTCTAATGCTTTCATTCTCTTGTAACACCTATGTTCTTCATGACCACTGCTGCCATCAAAAACAACGATGAAAGGCTAGAATTATTATTGGATTTAGAAGAATCCTTCAGCTTTAGAGTGGTTTACTTTAGGGTTTAGGAGAACTTTGAGATGAATAAGGGGTGAAATTGGATTGAACTTTTGGATTTACCTTTCCCTTAGGATTAGAAGCTACTAATGCCTTATGAGAGGTTGAAGAACTAAATGTTAGACATTTTGGATTCCTCCTTAATATGTATGTTACAAAATGTTTATAAGGTAGTCATTTGGAATGTGTCACCTAATGCATCCATGTTAGGGAAAAAGGTAGAAGTAAAGATTTGGAATGGACTTATCAACTTGGATAGAATTAGGTAAACACATTCTTCATATTTCTTATCTCTTCCGCTCCCCTTAAATTATGTCAACAAATGCTTGAAATTAGTAACATAATCTATAATTGATAGAATATCTTCAGGACTAAGAGGAGTTGATCTCAATTTCAAGTTTCATGACTTTCATGTGATCTAGCTTACTGAATAAGTTCTCAAATTTATTGCATATTTTGAAAGGAGAGTCATATTTTTCTAAGTGAAACAAAAGACTATCACTTACATACGTTCCCATCAAAACCTATACACTCATTAAATTTTCTTTAGTACTGAAATTTATGATATTCTCTAGTTAATAATGGTTGTTCTGGAGAAGTTAAAGCCCATAATCCTTTGAATTTAATGATTTTTTCCATTTTGGTTTTCCATGTGTGGTAATTATGTGTGTTAATGGCTCAATTTGATCTAGTGATAAAGTAGATAAAGACACCATTCTCAAAAATCACCAAAAAATGCAAGAACCAAACAATGCAATAAGAACCCCTAGATTTGGAACTTTATAATTGAGTGTGTGTTATAATATGGAAATTTATAATTTTAGTGTATTTCTCAAAATAAATAGTTCCAATGGAATAAGCATAGAAAAACAAGTAATTTTAGCAAAAAATGACACTCAAATCCGAGTTACCGATTAAAAGATATAAGATTTTCAAGTTTATGCTCTACTATTTATTTCATTTTGCACTAATACAAAAAATAAAATGATCTTACCTTCACCACACAAATAAAATTAAAGGGGGATGGAATTAAGCATCTACTAGTAGGAATCACAAGCTTAAGCCCTCATATGACCAAAGGCTAAAGATTTTAATGGGTGTCTTCATTATTGGTTGACTTTACAATCATTCTTAGGGTTTTTCCACCTTATAAATCTAATGGAGGCATCTATTTTGCATAAAAATACATGTTGTAACACAATACTAAGACATTCTGAATATATGAATATTAAAAAACCTTGTTTGCAAAATAAAACTTACAGACAGATGTCAACATAAATATCCTGCTCTGATACCATAAAAGGAATGATAAATAGATTGTTCCAAGCCACAAAGAACTTAGATGCTAATCAAACACCACATTCAATAAGATGAAAGAAATTCACTAGAATAACTTTACAAAAACCATTACAAACAAATGAGCAACAATATCATCTATCATTATGGAACTCTTCGAAGGACAATGAGAAATAGCCTTTCTTATATAGATAAGGAAGATCAATCTAAGAACCAGTCAAATTTGTAGATCAAGCCATAAATCAAATAAATAACTAGTCAAGACCATAGATTTATGAAAGGACTAGTCATTAAAGAACTAGTCAATACCATAGATCAAGGAAAGAATTATACTCAACAGCTAGATAATATCTTCCTAATATCTAAATAAGATAAAATAAATATCCACACACATAATTAGGTGAGGATAAATAAAAAAAAAGTTAAATAAATTACCTAGGTGAGCATGAGCTAAGGTAAATACTTAATTTAACAATTTATGAGTGTAGTAACAATATAATTTCGTAACAAATGCATAACTAATATATTTGTACTTCACTTACAATAAAAAAAAAAGACAATTCTTAAAATGCTTGAGTAAAAGTCTACCACAAAGTGAGAACACCATGGTAAAATTTTCATTTAAACATCCATTCATCCATAAGAGAACAAACTACCAAAAAATCCATTTCCAAGATCCAAATTCAACTAAAAAGGCCTCCGAGTCACAAGAGGATAACTTGGTTGACCTCCCAACCAAATGACATCATTATCTAACACTAACATCAAAGGAGAGCATAATAGAAGACTTGTAAGACCTTGGGAGATAGGAGAAATAGGCCTTAAAGTGAGTACATCAAGGGAGAGAAAGACCAACACCAAAACCAACCAAACAATCAAAGGATTTTGATAACAACTTAAAATAAAACGAGAAGTTCCAATACTTTTATTAATGTTGGGAAGAGAGGAAGAGAAATCCCATTTAAAACATATCTATGCAAGTATCCAAAATGTGTTCACAAGTTTTCCAAGAATCGCAAATAGCCTCCAAAGTTCCATATCCCTCCAAAATACCTTACTTCTCCTTGCGTCCTCCTTGTCAAGACTTTTCAAACTTTCAAGGTTTCATTAGTAAGGATATAAGGTGATTCCCAAACTATATGAGAACAAAATCCTACTTCAAACCATATGAAGGGAGTGAAAATAAGATTAAAAAGGATTTCCCATCAAGATTTGTGGGAAATAATAGGATTATTCCATCTTCCCCCACATTTCCAAAATCCATACCTAAAGGAGATGGATGGAGAAAAATAGAAGAAAACAACATATTTTTGAATTAACAAAACCATTTCAACACCAAAGACTTAACAAGATTCAAAGAAATTCCTTTCCAAAAGAAATAAAAAATCCAAAGAGCATAATGGATACCTCACAAGAGTAATATCTAAGTTTTCAATCCCAAACACATGTCATCCATACCAAAATCAAAGCTTTCCAAGTCTAATAGACTCCTCTCCAAAATAGCCTAAACCAAAAACAACAAAAAAAACCCACAACCCTCTAATGGTGAGGATAATAGAAGAGAATATGTGTCCAAACCAAAACCCAATAATATGGTGACATGTGTCACCCCTCCACCAAATAATCCATGTCTCAAAATATCCCTAAATTTCACTTATAAAACAATAAATGAAAAATAAAATTCAAATGCAAGAAAGTTGAATCTTTAGATAAAGAAACTTGCACTACAAATCTCTATCATACATAAAAATCCAAAATCACAAATAATGGTGGTTGAAAAAGGGGTGAAAAGGGAGAAAATAAGTTTAATGAGCCTTGAAAAGAGATCACCCACCCATAGGTATGGTACTTGCGTCTCTTTTCAAGATTAAAATAACCTCATTACTTGCCTTACACTCCAAAAAGTCACGTCTTCCCCAAATTCGAGTTTTGGGAAAGAGGTGACATTTAAGAGAGGTGGTGGGTCCATCTAATCTATGATTAGGTGATCCAAAACCCAAATAATCACTTATAAAACAAATTAAGACAACCCAAGCAAGTGGGAAATGACTAGTTAAAAATAAACAACCATTAATTAGTAAATAATAAGGGTTAAATCAAATAAACCCAAGTGGGATAAAAGTGAGATAAAAATAATTAGTTAAATCAATAAACACATGCCATGGGCTAGTTTTCCCATTTCTAACATTATACATTAAAATAATATAACAAGGCTACAAAAATTAAACAAGGTGTAAATTCGGCCTATACAACCTTTTGTGTGACAATGAGGTGCATCTCATGAAACTTATGTTATATTATAACATGAGCCTATTACTAGCACACTCAATTGAAAATATCATACTAGCTTGATACAAAACACTAAAAAAAACAATAATTCACATATCAAACACTCAAGCCATACATACAAAAGATAACCAAATATCTACAAAATAATCCATCTACCACATAAAGATTAACAATCACGATAATCATCCATGGTATGTTTCACAATCCAATATAAGATACATGCTAATCTAAAAATCTATTAAGATCCATAGTCAGCACATCATAATCATATGATAATGATAATAACTGTGAATTGGCCTCACGAGCCAAATACAACATGTCATGAAAAGTTAGCATATAATGATAATGTGATGTCAAAATAATAAAAATCCAAGTCAAATAATTATGATAATAATAATTCCAATATCTCAATCATGAATAGTACAATGAGTAAATATAATCAAAATAAAGAGCAAAACTCGTGGGCACTACATCCCCTCTCCTATGAATACACTTCCTCCCGAAAGTAACTGGAAGAGGTAAGGATATCAATCTCTCAAAGGGGTTGCATCATCACATGAAGATTGTGTTTCATCATAAAACTCCTATTGAATCAAAAACTTGGTCCAACATTGTGTGTATCTTAGAATATGAAAATATTAATAAAAAAAAACTATAGTTACTAAAGTTGTTCATCAACATTGTCATCCCAAATTCCGTATGAGGTAAAACCTTAATATGATGGCCAACATAAAGGTTACCCCTAAGTGAAACCGGAAATGGGTGAGTAAAAGGAGGCATACATTGTATTTTTGTAGAAAGGTTGACAAGTTGTGTGCACATGATGTGTGTGTGAAGCCACTCATGGGCGCCATAAATACCAAAGAGAAAAATTAATTTTTTTAATTTATGTTCCATTACAAATTCCATACACAACCTTTAAAAAATGAAAAAATAATCACATGACCCTCAAACCTGAAGTTGCATTTGCACTTTCCCTATTGGGGCCAATGATGAAGAGTCACACAACATAAAACATATCAAAACAGGGTGATGACTAGATTTGACAACAATGTTTACAAGGGTGCATAGAGTACACAATATAATACATATGTATCATCTATAAAACCACATAGTTAACTTAATTACAAGTTTTTTCCCTAGATGTTCTAGAGCTTGAGCCTTTTCTTGGATATCATATGTCAGACCCAATAATTGTTATTCATAAAAACCAAGAAAATATAGTACATTTTTTTTGTTTAAAAGTTTATAGACGTTCAACTATGTTAGTCCAAAACTACACCACAAAAACCTAACAATGCCACTTTCATTTATTAAAAACATTTAACTTGTTTTGAACTCAACATGAAACACTTATAAGTCTAATTCAATCACAAATTTAACTATATGACCATACGAAAATTCGAACGAGCTAGGTGGATTAGGTATCCAAAGGGGTTTAAAAAATTAATCTAAGTTCTTAGGAAATCACCAAATAATTCTTGGACAAACCAGGGATAATTTTAGTGGCGAATATTCATAATATGGTGAATATTCCATTTTTGAAAAATTTGAAAAGGTGAATTTTCTGGTGCGGTTCAATGACTTGTTCGCCTAAAAATTAAAGTTTAATTTTTTTAGGGGTCATCTTTGCATACCCTTGAAACTATCCCCTATATAATCCTAGATTATTCACCGGGTAGAACACTACTAGCTCACTCATACCACCTAGGGGCATATGTATTATCGAGTCTAGTAAACACGTGACAGGAGGGCAGAGGCTGCAGACGCACGATAGAGAGTTTATTGACATGCGACAGGAATAGTTTTTTGATGCACGATAGGAGTGCGGAGGAAGAAGACGTACAACATAGAGTTTGTTCACGCGTGACACGAAGATTTTATTTTTGCACGACCAGAGGGTGGAGGCTACAAACACCTAACATAAGATTTCCTATCGTGCGTAAACAAGGTTGTTGTTGCACGAAAATAAATCTCTTGTCGTGCGTTTGTAGCCTTTTGTCACACCACTTGAAAATTAGGTGAAAATTTTGCATACAACCCCCAAAACATTTTCCTTCCCGCAAAACTGTTTCTCGGGATATTCGCCAAGTATTTTCCACCTCTGATTTCCAAGATGTCTCTTAGTATGAACCCTGCCAATGATCAAGAAGCTCCTGCATATGAGAAAACTCTAGGGAAACCCTAGCAGCTTGAGCTTGAATATGTATGCGCACCTTATCATTAGTGGAAAAGAAAATAACAAAATAATCATGCTTGAAAATTAAAGCATTGCAAGCTTTCTAGATATGAAATAGAATACAGGATCGAAACAAATGCCAAAGAATATCAAAGTAATGGGGTCAGGGACTAAAATCACCAAATAAGGCCTGACGGTAAGGAAAGAAATTAGGGTGATAAGGTTGAAAAAAAAATTGATCCACCTCCAAATAGATTGAGCATGGTGACAAGACTGGAAGATGTGTTTGAATGACTCAGGGTGAGAGTAAAAAAGACAATTATGATTATGGATGCTAATATCGCTATGTATTTCACCCATAGGTAAACCTTGGTAAACAAGACATTAAATAAAGTGGTTAAATTTAGGCTCAAAAAGATAGTTCTAGGTATAGGAAAGTCGACAAAGGTAAGTGGAATACGTAGAGTGAAAAAGCCACTGAGCATTGAGATTATCAATGGTAGGGGAAAGTGGGATTGACAAATGGTAAATGGTCTGAGTGTTGTATCAGATGAAGAAAATTCTCGATTCCATCGCCAGTCATGCCACCAAGTTGTAGGAGGTTGAAACCCCAATTTATGGAGCATAACATCCAGTAGGAGATCTTAAATTTTGCAAATATGCGGAAGGTATGAACTGGCTAGATTGGATTCATCTTGAGCTTAGGCCAAGGAATCTAGTCTCTACGGCTCACTAAATCCTGAATGATATGAATTCCCTTGTAGAAGATCCAGATTGCTTTGATTCTCGGAGTCTCACCAAGCAGAAGATCACCTTTAGTGATGATAGGAAACCATCAAATGTTTTGTGAATTAAAAGAAATCCCGGTGTCAAAGCCATTTCCAACCCACCACATCAAAGGCTTCACCTTCACAAAGGGTTTCAAGAAATTCAAATACCCTAGAAATAAACTGCTCTGATTCAGTAAGAGTTAGGAAATAATCATCATTAAAATGGTCGTTGATAAGTTGAGTCATATGATATGGAAGGAAAATCCCCCGTATGTGACATTGGATAACTTGCTAAGCAATTAAATAAACAAGGGCATAATAAAAAAGTAAAAACAACATCGACGTAAGAGGGAACCCCTGCCGAATAGAGTGAAAAAGGCCAATGATAGTGGATTGGTGACCATTAATGGTGATCTAGATAGAAGCATTTGAAAACAAGGTGCTAGTAGCTAATTGAAATAAATCTCCAAAGCCAAGGGCTTTAAGCATGGAAAGGATGAAATGTCACTCGATGCAATTATAAGCTTACTAGAAATCGATCTTGAGGAAGAGAGGCTTTTGAGAAGAAAACCAAGCCACTTCCATGCCTTATAGACCGCAATAAGATTATCTAATATGTAACAGCCTTTGAAAAAACTAGTCTGCTTAGGATGAATGGTTTTAGATAGAAGATTCGGAATGTGAAGAGCCAACACCTTGGTAAGGATTTTGTAAGAAACATTCAACAGGGTGATCGACTACCAATTATTCATATATTCTAGGATGTCTTCTTCAGTTATGAACTTGATGTTTCCTTGATTGATGAAAATCTAAAGAGAACAAGTTTAGACAACTTCATTATAGACCCGAAGCAGACCATGTCCTAGAAAAGACTAGGTTACTTTGCAAAACTCACTTGGGAAACCATCCATACCCAAAGAATTGTCATTTGCAAGACATAGCAGGGCCGCAAGGAGATCCTCCAACATGAGAGGGGGTGTCACAATAATCATGATCTCTGGGTGATAGTTTATTAGGCACCACATCAATAATTTTATGCATAACAATAGCATGCTCGATGGAATGCTCATGAACTTGAAAAACCAGATGGTAGTGCTTGAAAAAATCATCAATGATCTCTGAGATCTCAGTAAGTCATTGGTGAGAATGTAAATAGATTTTATTTTTTGATGAGCATACTTGGCTTGGAGGGATTTGAAAAATATATTAGATGCTTTATATCCCACCCTAATCTAGTGAATTCTCGACTGGATCTGCACCACGGGCCATACAGGATTCAATAAATTTGAGCTTGTTCTGAATACTAGCATCATGGAACTGAAGATGAGAATCAAAAGGATTGGACTTGAGAAGTAGAGAGATCCATCTGAATTCTTTGTGAAAATACGATTCGGTTCGTCTATGAACTCGGGCCACTTGTTTACCAAACTAATGGAGGAACCTGATGGTGCGATGAATCACCGCCTTCCACCACAAAATATAATTAGGATTAAAAGGTGGACATGGCACCATGTTCCAAATTTTTTTAATGAGAGGGATCACTCCAGGATGACACAATAGAGAAACATTAAGAAATATTTGATTTTGGGCACCTTGGGAGGACCCCCTGCCAAACAACCTTACATGTGACCAGATGGTGATTTGAAAAAATCACTTCTGACTAGACCTTGATAACGGTGGATCTTTGCATGTAAAAATCAAAGTAATATTGTTGTGAAATAATTGCATGGTCGAGGCATTTTAAAACCTGATCATATCCTTCTCGAAGATTGGTCCAAGTGAACCATGATTCTTAGTCTTTAAATCCATGTTGTTGTCTAAACAGAGGATTGGAAAGGCCCCAACATCTTTTAAAATAATACCAAGCTGCACATTCACCAATACAATAGCACATAAGAAGGGTGCCACATTTATCATCTGGGTGCTCCACCATGTTAAAGTCACCATACACAAACTAATAAGCAAAATATAAGTTGTCACCTAACCATTTCAATAATATTGTTCTTTCGGGACCATCATTAGGGGCGTAAATATTAAGAAAACCAAAATAAATTTCATTAATGCTCATAATCACCCACACAACCCTATTATTGGTGTCCTAGCCCAAGGTATTGGTTGATGCCAAAAATTTTAGCACAATGGAAATGCTAGCACCACCTCTTCCTTCAATATGTTGCATGTGAAAATGTGTAAAATATGGCGCAATACAAGTTAGAGTATTCTAAAGTTAAAAACTAGAAATATTGATTTCTTGTAAACAAATCACATATAAACTACTAATTAATTGGCAAGTTAAATGAATAGATAACTTTATTGAGGTATCTGTCAGAACATGAACATCCCATGAAATGAAATTTATGAAAAATCAGACATATCCAATTCCTTATGTCTATCAGGAATTCCATCCTCGAAATTGAGAATGGTGAAATTATTTGTAAGAAGAAGTTGGTATGAATCATTATGCTTAACATTAATGGAGTGACATTTGGCCCCATTATCTCCCCACATGCCATGTAAAACCTCTCAGGGTGGACTACGTGAGTTTCGTAGAGGAAGAGAGGTTGATGCAAAATTACCAGTATTCTTTGAATTGCACTGAATAACCTGGCTGTGTGACGGTTTGGAAAGAATGGAAATTGAAAGGCTAGGTGGCACCACTCATGCATCATCCATGGACGATGGAGGGGAAGAATATGGAGGCAAAAATTCAATATAATGTTTCACACCCAAGATATTCTTAGATCTAACCACATTCCAGCCATCAGCCAGAGTGTCAGCTTTAGACTTTGAAATGCCAGGTTGTGTTGGAGCTGGCCAAAAGTGGATAGTCCCGAATGTGATGGTCTGGGGCCTGATAGAGAAATCACATGTTAGAGAGGTTAAAATAAACCACCTTTTAAGAGATATGAAAAGACCCAACTTGAATATCCATATGGTCCAATATATCTTTCGCAAATTCCACTTCGACACAAACACACTTGTTGGGACGAGAAAAGAAAAAAGGCCTCTATTCATGGAAAATCACCCTACCAACGGGTTTCATAATCTTTGGTAGAAAGGACCAGAGATGAACAGGAAGGCCATGAAGCTCAATCCAAGCATGGATTTTGAGTGAGACTTGGCTACTAGGATTAAAATCCTGGGTCCATGGAGATAACACAAGAAAGGTATTACCTAAGTACCAACATGTCACCTTAAGTAAAAAGGCTTGAAGTTGAGAAATCCCTTGAAAGGAAAAAATATAAAACCCCTTAGTGAGGTTATAGACACCTAATATTAGGATACCATTAGACTCCCAATGATTTTTCATCTAGTTTTGAAGGTAGGTTTCAAAGGAAATAGGGCCACAGAAATAAGCAATAAGACAATGGGTTTAATACAACTTGACAACAAGATCCAGAACTTCATAAAAAATTATTACATATAGAGAGGATTTAAAGTCCATACCTCTTCGTAGACTTTCGGCACAAACTTCCTCACGCACTTGGGAGCCATTTCCACCAGTTGTAACATGTGTTGCAATGGGAAGGGATTTGGCCATTCATAAGCTATGTAACACCTTAGCGGTGGGAAAATATCTGGAAAACATGATGATATGACCAACATGATACATCTAGAAAAGCTATGGATGCACAATTTTCACAGCAAAATAGGGAAAGTGAAAACATTTAGTCTCCCATTTTAATTCATATAAGTTAGATATTATTTGTGTTATATTTATTTCATTTTCATTCAGTATCATGTAATATTCAAATATGAACTTTTTTCTCTTCCAATATGTTAGTAATATAAAAGGCTAAGACCATATTATTTTATTCTCGTGATTATCTAGATTGTTTAATATGAAGTATAGAAAAGAGATAAATAGTTATGACTTTTGTGATTTATTGAGTTATGATTAATTAAAAATTTAAAGGATATATATATATATATATATATATATATATACTTTTTTATATCATGTATATCAAGAAATTGAAATACAATTTTTTGAATTGATACGCTCTTTAGAATTCTTGATATTCTTATAATGATTTTCTCTCACATAAATGAATAAAAAATAAACCAAACATCCTTTAAAAAATGATATAAATATTATGATAGCTAAATTTTAGAAGAGTACGAAATGAAGATGAAACTTACCAGAATAAACATGGGATGTTTGGAGTGGGGGTACTAATATTATGTTTGTATTTTAAAATCTATGCATACTTGCAAAATTTAACTAATAAGCTACATATAAACATTGAAATGAAATCATAAATTGAAAAATCTTTATTATATTTACAAAAGGTGAAATGACCAAGTCGCATTACACGTCAACTAGAAATAATTCTTAATGATACTACAATTCTAACCAAAATGCACATCTCCAACTTTTTGATTATTCATAAAAGATGGTTAAGGGGGCCCTACCCCATATAAAAGGTGGAGAAAAAGATAATTCAATGAGGAACAAGAAAAAAAATCCTCTTCCAGTGGTATCGAAGACCAAAAAACAACAACAACAAACCAACAACAATAAACAAACAACACTAAAAATAATAGTTATCTCAATAGTTCTACCCCTTCCCTTTAGATATTAACTACATATTCAAGGGGGAGATATTCCCTTTATTTTTCCTACACATAACTTTCCATTCCTCATCTGCATTTTGATTTACATTTTCAGTATTTTGGATTGGATTCAGGACTTTAATGTGTTTTATAATGGGATCCTGATAAAGCTTCCACATCATTCCTATAAACTTGTTGCACTTCCACCACTTCAAGTTCAACTGATTTCATAGAAACTGAGTCAGGTTAAGAATCCATATGATCATTAACCATCAAATGAATAGGTTTAGAATTCTTCAACCAAGAACTTCTGCTTTTAACATTTTTTCGCACCACTTGACAATCAGATGCTAAATTTCCAAGAGAAAAGTGTGTGCGACATCTAAAGGTAAACCCTTCATAGTCCATATTTTGATACCATGTTATGTCCTTGAATTTCAGATCAATAGTGGCTGTGAAGTCCATAGAAGTATCAAAATCAACCAAGATTTGAACATACATTATGTGCTCTAAATCATCATTTTTTGGGTCAATCGCTAAACATTTCCCTAAAGTGTTTCGAATAGTTGTTAGGAAAATTTCTAAGAAGAATTGAAGGGCCAAGTATGGAAGACGAATCCATACCAGTTTAACTTGTAAAGTGAAACCGGATAAAACAATGGAAACCACAGTTTCATTAAAAGAAAATGGGATTCAAAAGCCCATACTTTCTCAAAAATAAGATCCCTATCTAAAGGATTTGCAAATGCAACAACAAAAAACCCATGAGCACTAGGAAAGGTATCCAACCTACCTTCCATGAGAGGGCCCCACTCGAAATACAGGTATGTAGTTTGGGAAAACCTGAATTTTTTTTGTTGAATCTACAAATCAATCCATTCCTTTTGTAAGCAGCTTCTGATTGAATCACCTCATAACCAAAACTAACTGTTGATGTAGATTTAGCATAATCCATAGGCTTATTACTCTTGTATTCCATCAATCCTATGCTCTTATTACCATTCGCACTCACCACATCCTTAAAAGAAAAGTTAGTAGAGGGTTTATCAATATGATATCTTTACTATAACTGATATAGTGAAGGCCCAAAACCTGCCATAGAAATTAGCTCATACACTGGTGATCTCCCTTGAACTAGAGTACCCGAAACAAAAAATGGTGCTCCATTTCCTATATCCAAATTCCCAGGGTGTAGAGGTTGTTCCTGAGTCAAAATATCAAGGCCCTCTGAGAAATCTACAAACCTTACTCCGTCCAAACCCCCATTAGGATCCAAAATAGGGTAATGCGCATTCACCACTGTAGAGGGCTTTGCAAACCCCTCAGCCACTATACTCCTTTCTCATTGTTGTTTTTTACTTTCTATTAATGTACATATAAATATATTCTAAAGTAATTAACATAATTATAAAATGTGTTCTCTTGAAATATTTCAAGCTATTCATGCAAATTATAGGGATATCATTACAGTTGATAACATTTTGAAAGATAATTACATATAACACTATTTAGAAACAACTTAATTGAGATACAAAAAGGTGGAAGTATTTAAAGGATATCTATGACATAATATCAGTGGTACCTTTATGATTATGATGACTGGCACTCTATATTCTTAGCTATTACTATTCACAAGAAAGAAGAAACTCTGGTGGGAGAGGAGCTTATTAAGTGTAGGAAGCTTAATCTTGTAGATCATGTTGGGTAAGAAACCATTTCATGTTTTTAACTATTAGAAAGGTATAATAAAAAGGACACATCAAATTATTTTTCTCTCATTTTGAATATGAATCATGGTCTGCGATCCAAAATTTTGAGTAAAAACGAAACAATTTTCTCTAGAAAAAATTAGATCTATTCTTATGGACAATGAAAATAACATTTCTTTATCTTTACAATCTGTTAATCTTAATATAACATGGTCTTCTAGGTTGTTCATGTCATTATGGTTTCTTATCCACATGATGATCATACACTGACATCAAGGATATTAAAATTTTGAGAAAGGGTTGTAGGGGAAATCAATAAGATCCTACTTGCACTTTGACATGTGATCACTGAACTTTAGGGAATTTAGGTGATGTGGCTTACAACTAAGAAATATCATCTCAATTTGTATCCATTAAGTCAATGAAAATTCATTTTTTTGGAACACATGTTTATTGAGAGATTATCTTGGTGGAAAATACAAAAAAATGTAGTTCTCCTTTTCTATATTGAAATATATGGTAAAAAAATGATGTTTGACGAATTATCTAAATAAATTGTTATTTCATTGAATAGAATCATATGTTGAGTTTGATAAAAAAAATGGAACCAAATCAAACAACCTTTGCTTATCATTGGAATCAGATATTTGGAACAGAAAATGGAGATTCATTAAAATATTTACTTGAAAGTGTATGTTTTTATGTTGATGTAGTTGTTACTACCTGTTAGTGCAAAATCATAACACCGCCAAATGAGTTCTAAAAATCTACTTTTCTAAGGCATAGTCATCTAGTGTGATTGCATAACATTGAACTTTCCCCAAGGTGTGGCACCTTGCAAAAGTGGGAAGCTCTCCAGATTAAAGGCTGGTTCCTATTCCTAAACTACCTGCCATGAGCTACTCTAGTGTAGGAAAACTAAATCTACCTCATCTAACCATTCCAAGGAACTAAGGAGAGATAAAAAGGGAAAAAAATAGAGCATACACTAAAGTGGTGATACACTAGCAAAGGAAGCGAGATATTCTGTTGAGGGAGAAAGAAACAGAAAAAATGGAGATGAGGGAGGTCAGACAAGTAAAATGGCCCAGATCTTAAAATTCGCCATTAAACTCCATGAAACACAACATCTTGCACCTGCAAATGTGAAATACATGCACAAAAAAACAAATCTGGAAGGGAGAGACACGAAGAAACAACAAAACGATGCAAAGGGTTGAAGAACACCACAAAAACACATTTTTATTGCTCTAGAAGGTGCACAGACCATTACATTTCTGGAATAGAGGCACAAATACATTTTCCAGGCATAGAAGAAGGTCCACTACTCAAAAATGGTGTCGAGAAACAAATTTGACGGAGTTTCTCTATGCCCAGAATGTCTCTCTTTTCCAAAATGAGAAGTGTTACAATATATAGAAAGAATAAGAGAGAGAGAAGAGGGAAAAATCGAATCCTGCTCCAACCACCATGAGATACACATCGAATCTCACTTTGAAATTTTAACCACTAGATATCAATGCCTTCTACAAATCCGCACCACAATATGTCACTTCTGGTTCCCCAGCGGATCGAATCAAATCAGATCTGGTAGTTGAAGAGCAAGAAGATCCTACATTAAATGCTTGAATACTTTTTCTCCATTTTTCACCAACTAGGGCCTGAGAAAATGATTTTTTATCTTTCCAAGGTGTAGAGGACGTCGAGACATTTCCAACGGTGTAATATTCGCAATATATCGAGCCATGAGTCGAAGGATATGCCCATTGGAAGTTTGTATCGAGTTCGTACAAATGGGTGGGAAAAAAGTTTGAAAAATGGGTCTCCCTTTACATATGGGGCACGCGGCAGCCAAGTTAGGGAAAAAATCAGGTTCACAGGTTCGTAATTTATCCTTTTCCCTTTTTCCATAAAAAATGCAAAACTCAAAAAACCCCCGCGGCCCTGCTGCTCCGCTTAGACACATGGAGCCATGGCGCTTGTTCGAGCCTCTCCTTTTGGATTTCAACTTTAGAGAAGTGTCGCACTGACATGTGGCTCTCTCCACTATCTCCTCCATACTTAGTCAATTTTTGGACTCTTTCTGAACTGTTTTGAGCCCGAAGACTTCGAATCTTTGCCATTTCTTCTTCTCGAGCCTCTAGTTCTTCTGACAATGCTCGGCCTCCTTCCTCGACCCTTCATTTTTTTATTTTAGAGCCTACCCGAGTCTATCAAATAGATTTAAGATACGGATTCACACGACCAATCTGTTTCTTCTCTTTCTTCTCGCATAGGGTCGTTTAAACTTTTGCAGGCTCAGCCATTCCATTGTAGAGTCCCTTTGTAACTAGTTTGCAAGATTTAAACGTGTTTTCTCTAATTATTTCCGTGTAGGGTTGTGGCTGACCCAATATTTTTCCCAGGGGGTGAAATATGGATAAAAATATGGCGACTCATGGGGACATCTGCCTACTAGATGAAGAGACCAGAGTAAAATTTTTTACATCATCAATCTTGTGTTTTGAGTAAACCCCCGAGATACTAACATAGCCTTAAATTTATAAATTTTTCTTGTGAAATTTTAGTTGATATTATATAACCATTGAGGCCCAATGATACTCCTTTTTTATGGAGGGACTACTTCTCATATATTATATTTAATAAGATTGATGTTTACACTCATATAAGGCCATTAAGACATGTTAAATATGTTGACTTCTAGTCATTTTTTTTAGTGTATTAGGACAATGATCTTGAGTTTGAGATTGAACATATTTAGGATTTTTAGATGGAACTGCGTGCATGTTGCGAGATATCCACCTCAACTTAAAGAACAAAAGAGTTTAGAATATGATCATCATCTTATAAAATATCCATTTCTTCATCAAGAGACACTCAAGAGGGTTTAAAATAGGTTATACAAAATAAATTTTCAAGGACTCAAATGTTACTCTTTTTAATGATCTCATGTTTGGATGGATCATACATTATTAATCCTTTTGTTTTTCCTTTATAACAAACAAAAATACAAGAATAAGTAGGATCAAACATTTTCCTTTTACCTTTAGGAAGGAAAATAGAATCATAGCTACCAAATATTGTCAAATGGAAATTAGTTGGTTTCCTATTCTCCTACATTTCTAGAGATGTGGTTTGATGTAGGTATTTTGTATGAAGCATATTTAGGATATGGATATTCATATTCATAGCTTCTACCTATAGAGACTTAGGGAATTGAGTAAAGTAAATCATTGACTTGATGACATCCATCAAAATCTCTGCTAACATATTTACAGGAGTTGTTAGTTCTCATCAAATTCCATAAGAGGTGCATAATGCATAAAAATCTTTATTGACATATTCACGTTCTTTGTCTATTCCTAATATCTTAATTCTTAGCTCACAAGAGATTTTAATTAGGGATTTACATTTTTTGAATTTAAAGAGAACATATTTTTTTTCTCAATGTAATAATTTTAGGTCATCTTAGTTTGATCATCAATGAAAGTAATAACATATAGAGCACCACTTAAGGAGGAAGCCTCAAGTAGTCCCTTAATATCACTATGAACTCACTTTAAAGGATGAGAGGAGTTAGATTTATGTCACTTGTGGAAGGGTTGAATATGTTTCTTATCACGTAAACAACCTTCACATGTATAATGATGTGTTTTAATTTTGGAAAGACCAACTACCATATCAAGATGTGAAATATCAACAATCCTTCTGAAATTTAGATGACTGCGTCTTTCATGCCACAACTTGGTTTCATTCTTAATATGAGAATAGATATAAGTTTTAGATACAAAACCATTGAAAATGTATGAGTCATTCTTCTAATTTCCTTTAATACTAACAAAGTCAGATGAATATTTTATGAACAATTTTTCTCTTGCAATAAGGTAACCCTAAAATTATCTTGTGTTAAATAAGAGCAAGATAAATAGTTAATTTTTTTAGTTTACGAACATGCGAAACATTTCCAATGAAACCATTAAAATTGTGAGATCTACCTTGAATATGAGATTCTAAGATACAATTATCACCTAGATAGATTTGATCATGACATTATTTGATCTTGATGAGAATATCATACATGTAGGTCATGTGTCTTGAGGCACCACTATCTAGGATCCATTAATTGTCATTATATTCACACAAAGCATTGTAAAACACAATGGTTTTATCATTATTTTGGTTTGAATTTAATTGGTACACTAATTTTGATTTTGGTTTTTTTTATTTGCATTGTCTTTTAGGAGTAATTTTTTGTGATTTTGGGAGAGAAGTTCCTGAGTGGCATTATCTTTCAAATAAAAGTTGGTCATAACATATTATTCTTGGATGAGAAGAGCACACAAGGTATTGAAACCAGGAATGGATTACTCATTTTGGTATTTTGAATATAGAATATAAATAGAGTTCCTGAATATCTCATGAATATTCATCTAAATTATGAAATACAAGAGTATGTCTTGGATTAGGTCACAGTTACAACCATCCAACTATCATTTGATGTTTTTGACCTTTGAGAGATAATTTACAATTTTCTCGCTACCTTTCATAGGAGTGGTATCAGTTTCATAGCTAGTTTATTCATTTTGGAGAGCCTAATGCACTTGTGCATGGATTTAACATGTTTCTAGGATTCGCTAGGAGATTCTTGGTGTACAATATGGAACATGAATTATTTGTTAATACTTATGAGGGAAATTAAAATTTTTGAAGGATTTTTGTTGAAAGATAATTATGTTAATTGTGGTAAATTACCTACCAGTAGGTTGTTCTTCTATTATGTTGACTAGATCTCACAATTTTTTGAGCAGGAGTTCAGAAAAAATTCAACTTTTTAAAAAATATTGAAAAATCAACCATCAACTTTACTAAGGTTTAGTAAAAGTTTCTAGAATTTGCGACAGTCATTCTTTATTTTTCAAGAAACAATGAAACAAATTTCTAGGACTAAGAAATTTCCTCGAGCCTAAGAGAAATTTTGAGGTCTTGTAAAACTTTTTCATACTAAATATATTTCAAACACATATGTTTTCAATTTTTTCTTAGTTTGACAATAAATTTTAAGATTTTATCAACATTCGTACAACATTAAATCTTATTTCAAGACTATATAAAAAATAATAATTTTACAAAATATTTCAAATATTATATTTTAATTGTTGCTTTTTGTATTTATTTATATATTCAATCTATATATAATTTAAAATTAAACTAAAACCTTTAAGATTTAACTAAATAAAGGTATTTAATATTTTATTTAAAAAAATCACTTTTTATGGTCTAAGCCAAAGGCTGACTATCTGTATCGGCTAGCCGTGCCCAATGGCTAAGCTTTGGCTTTAAAAAATTAAGTTGATTTAATAAAATTTGACCATCGCGTCTTCAATAATGAGTGTAATGTTTTATTAGGAATGGTTTTCTATTACTGCTACCTATGGAGTAATAGGGCACACACTTAGCAATGTATTTTTTTGTTTGATAATAATTCTATAGTGGAGGAGCCTGTTAATGTGCTTGGGAGGACTTTTCACTTGTTTCTGGTTTTCGTGTATGAGGAAAATGTAAGATTTAAATTTTGTAATATATAATCATTTACTTTATTATTTTGTTTTAACTATTGAGCCCTCTCTTATAGGGGTAACACCCAAACTCGGGATGAGTTTTAATAATGAATTAATTTTTATAATAATAAGATATTTGAGTTAGTTTCAATTATACAAAAATTCTTAGTTTCAATTATACAACAATTCAATTTATGTAAATAAGAAAGGAAATAACATAGAACATGTATACATAATTTGAGTGGGGAAAATCTTGTTACATGTAACAAATCCTATAATAAAATGTACTTCCCAGATTTTATTAATAATAATAACGAGAAATAATTTACTTGAAAATTACATGCCAACTCAATATACATAACTTTCTTCTAACTTATTCATATCAATTGCATCAATATAATGAATGCACATAAAATATCAAAATCTATCAATCTCAAATAAGAGATATCCCTATATAAAGGATGGGTGAATTAGCTACAACTTTTGACTGAACTGATTCAATTTCTAATTAATTCAATCAAATAAATGACTAATTTAACCTCACAGTCATTACTCACTCTTACGATAGAAACCTTTTCATAATTTCACAAGTAACAAGTCAATCCACTTAACACATTTTCATACTAGGATTATGCCTTCAAGAATATTGATAACTCAAGCATGCCATTTGATGCAGTCATACTCAAAGTTCCCAATGGAGGAATGCCTTATACCATGCAAGCATTATCACAGTTAAATATCACTAAAACAAGATCATACTCACAAATTTAACAAGAAATTAAAAAAATATTCTTCTATTCATGTAAAGAAATATTATAGACTTAGGTATAATGAAACTACACCAAATGAAAATCTTATGGAAATACCATAACAATTCTTCTAAGAATTCCAATCTTATAACCTATCCTAATCTTATATACTTTGCAAATATTTACAAAACCATATTGACTCAACTTAACGATCTCACACTAGACATCTTCTAAAATAAGAGGGTAACCTTATTTCATTGTAACTACCTTCTATTTGTATATCTCATAGAAGTTCTGACCAGATAACAAATATGTCTTTAGAAAGTAAATATACCTTATATAATAATACCCATGTTGTGTATATATGCCATTTTTGTTTCTTGAAGTTATTCACGATTGGATCAAACTTAATTATATCATTCTAGTTGGTCATTGGCCATGCAAGATGTATAGAGAGCCATGCATGCCTCCCCTTAACTGTACCAATTTTGACAAAATATCCTATCATATGGATATTTTATCATTGGGAAAAATGAGAGTGACATTATAAGAATGAGATATTTTGCAACATTGATAATGTTTTTTGGATCTTGAAATATTTTGTGGCATCAGATAAGCATTAGTGGTCTACACAATTTCTGTGTGAATTCACTATGTAAGATAATATTCTGCAGCTTGGAGTGTTACACATACATAATCCATGAATTGGTAGTCATATGCAGACAAGTATAATTTTTTGTAGGAAAGGAAAATGTCTTGAGGCATAGACAAGTATACGCAACATGGGAAATGTTACACAACTTCAAAATTTTACTCATGTGAGATAATATTTCATAGTTTAAGCTAATCCTTTGAGGCTAGGATAGGATTTCATTAAAAATGGGTTAAAAAATAAATTTTTTACATTGCACACTTGAGAGTGGCATGAAATTTCCCGAGTATTTATTCACTAACTCAAAAAAAATCTGTTTATGTTGCACACTTGAGAGTGGCATGAAATTTCCCAAGTATTTATTCACTAACTCTAAATATTATTGGGTGATGCAATATTTCTCACGAACTTGGATGCTTCTACATCAAACACCACAGGTAAGAAGATGTAATGCCCACTTCTCTTCCACACTTAGTTTAATATGATTTTGATTAGTGTTGATTAGTGACATGGACATTATTATATTTTGATTAGCATATTGATAGACAATATGGATATTTTGATCATTGATATGTTTTGACTCACATTGTGGATTATATGGACTTCTAGAGGCATGGATAGATATATCAGTATTGATGATGATCTAGAGTTATTAATTTATATATACTAACAATTTATATTCTTGAAATATTTATTTTGTTAGATGATTGATCTAGTCATGTGAACTCATTATTGTTGATGAAATGGTAGGATTGAAATATATAGAAATTGTAAACAATTAATAGAATTGCTATCTTTGATGATGATTTAGCTATATTATATGATGATTTGAATCAATAGATATACATGTATTCTATTATTTTTATGTTATTGATATGGCCATAAGGCCAAAGAGGTATTTTTTTTTATTGTTGCATGGAATTATATCATAACAAATAAGAAGGGGATAGGATACCAACCATGAAATAATATTGGATATTGGAAAAAAGGTCACCTTGACAATTTTTGTTCATATATATTGTTATGTTGAAGTCCCTATTGGGGGGTGACATAAAATGTGACCATGGGCTTATGTGTTGCTTTTTCCCTCTTTCATTTTATTTATCTTGTGAATATGTGATTTATTCATTGTAATGTATTTCCACTTTACTATTGCTTAACTATTGTGCTTTGGTTTAGTCAATTAAACACATGTTTAAGTTAATTTGAGATGTGACTAAAGGGACATTAATTATGGTAGATAGTCCTTGTTACCTTATGGATTTGAGATGGGTTTTATTGTTTTTGATGTTTTGTACTCATATCCACTTTTTAGATCTCTAATTTGGGCTTAGGAGCCACTTTTGGAGGCTTTTGAGACAAGTTAAACTCATCCCATACCTCTGATACTCACCCACCAACTATACCTATGACGTGAGAGGTTTATTATAAGCCTCATTAGGTGTTTTTTGAAAGGAAAAGTGGAATCAATGAAACTTTCTTAAAAGTCCTTTAATTTTTTCCTTAGAAGTATGGAGTAGTGGTTTGTGTGTGGAAGGAAAATTTTCATATTCTCACTCAAAAATATATCCATCTTGGGCTTGGTGTTTTACGTAGTGAAGTGGATTGGATGAGAAGTGATGTGGCATCTTATATGGAACCATATCACCACCCTCTCCTCATTTTCTATTAATGAATGAATGTTGTGTTGTTTTGGATTTGTGGTAGTATGATCTTAAGGATGTCGTGGGAGAAGGAAAATGGGGATATTTTAAGGGAGGAATAAGAGTCTTGTATTGAATTTGGAGGGATTTTGGGTTGGGTGTCCCACCTTGTGATAATAATAAATATTTCTTGTTTATCCTTACATGTTTCATTTGAGGGAGTGATAAGAGATTGAGGGAGGGATAAGAGTTTGGCTTCGATTGTGTGGATGAAGTTTTTGGAGGTTTTAAGGTGGACACTTAACCCATTGGGAGGAATAAGGGATTACCTATATTTCTCTTCTCCCATGGATTATATTTTTAGCCTATATTTCTCTTCTCCCATGGATTATTGGGATTAAATGAATAATATTGTGCATGGGTGTTTTAAGAATGATATAAAGGAGGATTAAATTAATTAAAAGTAAAGTTATTGATAAATAATTAAATGATGAGCATGGATTTTAAGTTATTATAGGAAATGAATTTAAATCATCTTAAGAAATGATTCTTGACAAACTTAAGAGGATTTTTAAATAGTTAAAATAACAAGATTAATTTTGATGGAAACCTTAGAAGAGGATTAATTTTAGAGATGAATTTTGAAATCAATTAATAATATTTAATTATTAATTTAGTTCTGACAACCTTATGGTTGTGTAGAAATTATTAATGGGAAATTAAATTATTCGTAACTAAATTTTTTCACCTTTTAAATAAATTTTTTATCGCATAATATCCTCTAGTAATTAATGAATTTTTACCTTATTTTCTGTGTTGAATTTGTGGGCGTTACACTTGGTATCAAAGTTGTGGGTTCCACACTTGGACCCTTGGGCACACATGGAAACACTACAAGTAAACCTAGTACAATTTTACATCTAGGATACACTACATTGTTGATAATTGAAAACGTAGGAACTTAGAAAACTGAAACTGATGAACTCACTCTTGCCTTGGTTTGTGTAGGAGGCACAGATCAGATAAGGATCTCTTACACATTGAGTTAGATATACCAACCCTAGAATAGGAATTCACTGCTATACTGCTACAGAGCTTACATTCCTTATAGGAGGTCAATGCCGCTATATGCGGAGGTTTAGTAGGGGTACGACCTAGCCAGTGAGATAAGGAGCCAACAATTGAGGATCAAGGGGCCATTTATGTAGGATTCAATGTATATTAAAATACTTATATATGGATTTATATTGGTTTATATTGGAGATCCATGGAAATGGGTTGGGGGCCATCACACTTCAGCACATATGCACGTGAGAGAATATAAAAATCATCTATTTTTTTAGTGAAATAATTTTTCATATGATAAATTATGTGTTTCCACCAATGCTCACAAAGTTATGCCCCTCATTATTTATGGGGAGGCTCCTATTATTGAATGTAAACTATTTTGATCTTATCTATTGTTGTGGGGTGGCCAAATAGGCTAGGGATCACACAAGAACACTTCATGACTTCACTGGATGACTGTGGAAAATTGCTTATATGGGGTACAATGGATGAAATTACAGCAATGAGGGGTGAATGAGAGAAATTAGGAAAGGGAAGGTTATTGTTGTGAGTAGGAAATTGTAGAGTTCACACCCAATAACCGAAGTAGTTCAACATTCAATTAGATGAAAGCAACAATGAAGCATCTAATGATAATAAAAAACCTAGACACATAGTTCTTTAGATTCATTCATTAAGGATGCAAAGTTCCTTCTTGATCACTATGCTTGCAAAGTGATGGAAAGAGAGAAATAGAAGAACACATGAAAAGAGAAATGGAAGAAATGTAGTTTTTTATTTCTTGTGTTGGTGATAAAAATCTCAACACCCAAAACATAATTCATAATGGCTACAGAGTAGAAGCTATCAAAATCTGGATCCTTTGAAATGGAGAATCCATCCCAATTTATAGCAGCAATTGTGAACTCTTCATGATCTCATTCAAACCTACCCCCCAGATAGACTCTTCATAGATATCTCATTCACACTTGGCCAAACTATGGGGCATCTTCCTAGGAAGTGAAAATAAGTTCTGTTTTTATAAATTAAAGGGACATCTACAATGAAAATTTAGAAAGTCGCTTAAGTGAATGAGAAAAAATATCATGATTTTACAAAATGAAGAATTAGAAAGGGGGAGAGAAGAAAGATAGAGAAAGAGAGGGGGAGAAAGAAGTTAGCATATTTGATGAAGAAGCTCCCTATGACAAATAACTTTGTTGATTCATGATGCATGATGAGAAATTTTTGGAATGGGATCCTGATCCTTGAATTCCTTACTGAATTGAGCTACTGCAAGTGCCAACTTATCGTCCTCTAGAATAAAAACGCAGCCCAACACCTTGGTCCATGCCCTAGGAACATCACTGATCCTTTTGCATTGAATAATCCATTCTTCATGATCCTTTCAATTTTAGAAATGTAACTTTTAAGTTTGGCCAGTGACTCTAAGTTTTCTTCATTGAAGGAAAGAGAGTACAATTAAGCAGAGTCACCTACTTCTTTCTTGACTAGCTCTTGAAAGGAAACAATAAGTTCCTCTAATGATGAATTCTCAGTAAGTGGAGGTAACTCAAGTTTCTAAACACAATTACAAACATCATTAAATATCTTGAAAGCATTTTTTCCACAAGAGTCCAATTCAGAGATTTCATTTTTGAGTATTCCATATCTCACATCCATGATGTGGATCCAGACTTGAGAGAAGTTCTATGCAGCTGATGAAAATGCACTCTTACTCACGAGAGTGTGAGATTCGAAGGATATCATCTTGGATACCAGTGGGAACACCTCATCTAATTAAATTCCCTCTTTTGCAAACTCCTCTTATTTTCTCTACTTCATAAAAAATTGTAATAACATTCTTTATGAGAGAGATGACATTTGGAAACAATTCCTTGCCTTGATTGATGATTTTCTCAATCCACTTCTCATTGGTCTTCCCCTGCATCATGTATCATTTTTCTCTCTTGTTCACTTTAGGATCAACATTGCTGATTGGAATAATGTCTTCTACTGGAAGATAATATGTTGATTTGGGTTCCAAGAAGGGTTGAATGTAAGCATTGAGATTATTTACATGTTCCTCCAATTGAACAATTGTTTTTGTACTCTTCATTATGAGTGAGTATGTGGGAAGAGAATTCCTTGAAAATGTGAGAATCACTCTAGTGTGAAGCTTTTCCCAATGAGATGTGGGTCAACTCATAATCTGATGGAGTCATTTCCTCTATAGTTTTTTCATTCCTAGGTATAACAACTTCAACATACTAATTTTCTATGGTGCCACTGAAGAAGCGGGATGTTGTCTGGGCCTTCTTCCTTCACTTATATTTTATGGATCCTAAGATTGTGTCAAGGCTAGACATGATAGATATATGTGGTTTCCTTAGCTTGATCTCAAGAATTTCTTAAATCTATGGAAATAGCTCTTTTCATAGGTCAACATGATGTCTATTACCAGAGAACCTTCAAGAACTTGTTGTGGAGTCAACACTTGATCACCATGGGGAATCTCTGTCATTACGAAAGACATAATTATATTCCCTTGAAGAGAAAGGTGATGAAATGAATCACTCTTTCTTGTCTTGAGAAGCTTTGTGAGATATTAAATAAGTTTTTCATGCTTACAATCTTTCCTCAACTAGCTCATCTTGGCTCAACTCACTCATCTCACCCAACCAACTCACCGAGGAGAGACGATTGTTAGGAATTAGAGAACAAATATGCGGAAACAATTCCTCAAACCACACCAGTAGGAAACTATATAGTAGAATTATACTTTCAGAAATATAACTGCATAAATAAATAATGCACAAAAGAAGACAAGACAAGATTTAACGTGGTTCACCCAATGTGGGCTACATCCACTAAGAACTTGCTCAGATTTTATTATCAACAAGATTAAAACAACTCTCACAATGTTCTCTCAGTTATAAACTCACAATATAATGTCCAAAGATGATAAACCACATCTAAACCACAATTGACAACCAATTGCTTAACCTTGATCACTCTTGATCACCTCTTGATCATTAAGACTCAAGACCTCTTGAACACTCAAGATATCTTCAAGATACCCTAACACCTCTATTTATAGGATTACAATCCTTTTAAGAAGTCCTAAAACTGACCCTAGAAGTTTTAAAGTCGCGACCTTTCAACTTCCCACAGCTGGAAAACCTGTCACAATGTTAACATCCAATTAACAGAATATTAACAGCGACACCACAACAATGGCACATCAACATCACAATAGATGACTACAGAATGCTCCAAACTTAACCGTTCAAACTCCAACACTTTAATACTGATTCGAGAAAACCAAAAAACAAGCTCCACACCCTAACAATCTCCCACTTGGAGATTGTTTTCACTGAGAAAATTTCTTAACCCTTCAT
This sequence comes from Taxus chinensis, assembly GCA_019776745.2. Taxonomy (NCBI): domain Eukaryota; kingdom Viridiplantae; phylum Streptophyta; class Pinopsida; order Cupressales; family Taxaceae; genus Taxus; species Taxus chinensis. The sequence goes on along the minus strand of CM034152.1, from coordinate 58,791,122 downwards.
TATTAACCATGAAGGCCAATAAAAGTTAAACACAACTTCAACTTCTCCCTTGTGACCACCTTAGTCATCATATCCATAGGATTCTAACTGGTATGAATCTTTCCCAGCTTCAACTTATCTTCTTTTAAAGCTACCCTAATGAAATGATATCTCAGCTGAATGTGCTTCATCCTAGAGTGGAAAGCAGAGTTCTTTGCCAAATGAATAGCGCTTTGACTATCACTGTGTAGTCTCCTAACTTCCTGTTTATGGCCCAACTCATCAAGCAACTATTTTAGTCAAATCATCTCCTTGTTTGCCTCTGTGGCAGCAAAATTCTCAAGCTCTGTAGTTGACAAAGCCATAACCTTTTGTAACCGTGAATCCATCTCACCGTTGTATCACCAACCATAAATACATAACCTATCATGCTCCTCTTGTTGTCCAAATCTCCTGCCATGTCTGAATCTACATAGTCATGTAATGTAGTGTCTGATCCACTGAAACACAATGTTGCTCCTATGGTCCCTCTCAAATACCAAAGGATCCACTTTACTGCCTGTCAGTTCTCTCTACCTGGATCGCTCATAAACATACTCACTGCTCCCAATGCATGGGCAATGTCAGGCCTAGTGCATACGATAGCATACATCAAGCTACCAACTGCTAATGAGTACGGTACCCTAGACATCTGGATTCTATCCTCCTCAGTCTTGGGACTCTGCTCCTTTGATAATTTAAAGTGACCTACTAAGGGGAGTACCAACCAGTTTAGCATCCTGCATACTAAACCTCTCCAAGAACTTCTTTATGTACTCTTCTTGAGATAATACCAGCTTCCTCTCCTTCCTATTCTGAGTTATTCTCATACTAAGGATTTGTTTTTCTGCCCCCAAATCCTTCATAGCAAAGGAGTCACCTAGTTGCTTCTTGAATACCTTTATTTCATGCATGTTCTTCCCTACAACAAGCATATCATCTACATACAGGCATAGAATAATATAACTACCATCACGAAACTTCTTGATGTACACACAATTGTCTGAGTGACACCTAGAGTAACCCTATTCTTGCATAAAACTGTCAAACTTTATGTACAACTGCCATGGAGCTTGTTTCAGGCCATATAAGCTCTTCTTTAATTTGCACACTAACCTCTCCTTCCCTTTGACCTCATAACCCTATGGCTGTTGCATGTATAATTCCTCCTCTAACTCACCATGAAGGAATACAGTCTTCACATCCAAGTGCTCTAATTGTAGGTATTCTACAGCAACTAAACCAAGAACAATCCTAATAGAAGTCATTTTAACAACAGGAGAAAAAAATTCATTAAATTATATACCTTTCTTCTATGTAAATCCCTTAACCACCAACCGGGCCTTATATCATTTCCTGCCTCCATCTTCCTCTTTGATTCTATAAACCCACTTGTTCTGCAATGCTCTCTTGCCCTCAAGTAGCTCCACCAGATCCCAAGTCTAGTTTTCCATAAGAGATCTATGCTCTTCATCCATGGCATGCTCCCACCTCTTCTTGGTATCCACCTACACTACTTCCTCAAAGCACTCTGGCTCTCCACTATCAGTGAGCAATAAATAATTCAAAGATGGATTTAATCGTTCAAGTTCCCATCTTACCCTAGAAGACCTTCTCACCTTAGGAGTTTGGGGTTTCTGATGAGTAGGTACCTAAACTGGCTGTGTCGGAACATGTTGTACCTGAACCAGCCCCTTGGACACCTTGTTTTCTGCAATGTCCTCTAACACTATGTATTCTTTCTTTGATTCCTCTTTTTGTTCCTGCAACTGATCTTTATACATGACGTTTTCATTAAAGACAATATCTCTAGATTGAAATATTTTCTTGTCTTTAAGACTTCAAACATGGAAACCAAAGTCATCTTCACCATATCAAACAGAGGTGCATTTCTCAAACTTAGCCTCTAAATCGGTCCTATCATATTTATCAATGCGAAAAAATACCTCACATCCAAATACTCTAAGAAATGAGTAATCAATTTTCTTACTAGACCAAGCCTCCTCAGGTATACCTCCATCCAAGTCCATAGAGGTTCCTTTGTTAATCAGATAAACAGTTGTGCTTACCACTTCCACCCAAAACATGAGTGGCAGCCCCGCATGTAACCTCATACACCTAGCACGCTCCATGATTGTCCTGTTCATTCTCTTTGACACTCCATTTTCCTGTGGAGTATTTGGAGTCATTCTTTTCATACGGATCCCATTTACCAAATAGTAATCAAGAAATGCATTGTTGCAATACTCCCCTCCATTATCCGACCTGAGACATTTCAACTTGAGACATGTTTCATTCTCAACCAAGGCTTTCCATCTTTTGAAAGTTTCAAACACATCATAATTCTTTCTAATGCAATATACCCAAACTTTTCTAGTTGCGTCATCAATGAAAGTGATGTAATAACATGAACCACCAATAGATTTTACCTTAGCTAGCCCCCATACATATGTATGCACTAACTCCAACTTACCCTCCTTCCTGGTAGGTCCAACCTTAAGGAATCTCACCCACTTCTATTTCCCATAAACACAGTCCTCACAGAAGTCCAAATCTAACTCCTTTAATCTGAGCAATCTTTCCTTTATAATCTACATGCCCTTATGACTCATATGACTGAGTCTTTAGTGCCACAAAGTTGTATTTCCATCTACAGTAACTAAATTACAATAATCAACACCACTAGTTAAATACAAAGTACCAATTTTCTTACCTCTTGCAACCACAAGAGCTCCCTTGGTAACCTTCTAAGAATCCACTATAAAACTGACTGTACAACCATCACTACCCAGCTGACCCACTAATATCAATTTTCACCTCAACTTAGGCACATTCCTAATGTCCTTAAGTAGCCATGTGTTCCCATTCTGCATTTTTACCTGAACACAACCTTTCCCTACTATGTTGCATGGTTCGTCATCACCAAGATATACATGTCCAAAATCACCTTGAACAAAATCAGTAAAGTAATGTCCATGTGAGGTGGCATGGAAAGAAGCCCCTAAATCTAACACCCAAGATTCAGCAATATTATCTAAAGAAAGAATTAAGGAATCCTGACAAACATCACATGTTTTCAAATTTACCTCTTTAGTTTCCTCCTTGTTCTTCTTATCCCGAAGATCCAAACAATATTTCTTAGCATGACCAACCTTCTCACAGTGCCAACATTTTACCTTTCTCTAGGGATTTGACCTTCTGTGATCATTCAACTTTGCATGGTTACCATTCCCTCTATTCTTTTTATCTCCATATCACAAGACCCTATGATTTTCACAAGTGTGTGTGCTTGAGCTCACGGTGTGATTGGATAACATGGGTACTATCTCCCAGTTGTGGGACTTGCTACTTGAGATAGACCTCCAGAGAAAGTTGGTTCTTACTCCTAAACTACCTGCCAAAATCTACTCTAATGCAAGCATAATTATCTTGTCCTAATCCAACTTTCCAAGGGACCAGGGGGGAGATTGCATGAAAATAAATCCTACACTAAAGCGGTGATACACTAGAAAAGGAGGAAATGAGGATAGTTTTCCAATGTGTGAAAAAACAGAAGCAAAATGCATACTAGAAGGGGTGATAAGAGTCCTCAACAATCTGGAAAATGCATTCACAACAATAGTTCATACATGCATAGTAACAATAAATACCTGCAACAACATAGAATAGAAACAATATATATGTAATGAGATTGAAGGGGCAAGAGGAATGCAAACAAAACACAGCAATGGAAGATACATCCACAAACTTGAATCTAGTGTTGCATTGAAATACACAATTCAATCCTTTACAAAATACAGGTCTGGATCACCAAGAAAGGAGTCCACTACAAGGTCCTACAGTACATTGGCTTTACAAAACAAATTTAACAAAGCTTTTCTACTCAAAAACTATCTCCCTTTTTTAATGAGTCCAGCACTCTAACTTATAGAATCTTCTGAGAAAAAAAAGGGAGAGATAAGTGGAAATCCTAAAAATCTCCATTCTTGCCACTTGAGAGATGTAAAAATGGAGTGGAATGATGACATGTTACTTAAAAAAGGTCCACCATGTTGTCCCACAATGTGCAGTAGTGAGAAAATTTTGGCCATGCTTTATTTGGTTCACCCCCCACTACCAAAAATGTTGTTCAGATCCTGGTCGATATTTCAAAAATATATCTATTAATTCTTCATCAAGCCCTAAATTTCTTGATCTATATTTATTGGTTTTGAAACCACGGTCCCAACGATACTGATTTTGCACGATTTTGTTAAGAAATGCAAAAGATATGACATTTTGAGTGGAGGCAGTTGTTTTGGGTCCACCAGGAATTTCTTTCTTTTATCGAGACTGGATATTTAATTATAGAGACTAGATGTTTAATTGCTTAGAGAACGTTGTGCCCATTTTGAAAATTCCAATTTTGTGAAAATTGAAGCTTTGGATCGAAAGTTATGGCATTTTGAAGTTCGGGAGTCAAGCGTGAGGCGCGGAAGGGAAAAAGAGAGAAGGTGTGCACGTAGGTGCATGCACAGGAGGAAGGTATACCTATAGAAGGCATGGAAATAGGGCTAACGAGCATTCAATTTAAGGAGGGTGCATGCCTCTTTATGGTGTATGTGGGCGTGCAAGAGGAAGAGTAGGGATGACTGATTTTAAGGCGTCTGCAGAAGGGCATGCGAGGAAGGCGCGAGGGGATAGAAAATGAGCGCGTGGAAGTAAGGCGCAGGAGGCACACACACAAGAGGAAAGTGCAAAAGGGGGAAATGGAAGGGGAGCATAATGTGAAGGAAGAAGAAAGAAGGCAAGCGAGGGCACATGAAAATAAGGTGACAAGAAAGTAAGGGGCACGGCAAGATGCAAGCTTGTAAAAGGAAAGTGGAGAGAATGTGCGTACGTAGGTGTGCATGCCACAAAAAAAACACATACTTTCGAAAGACAAGTAAGGAAGTAGGGCGCAAATATCCAAGTGAGGAAGGGAACATGGTGGTAGAAAGAAAAGAGGGTGCACGACAAGAAGCCCCAAAACTTAGCCGATTTGGAAGGCATCTACAGAGGGGCGCGTGAAAGAATTTCAAGGCACCGAGAGCACGCGGAAGGACTAAAACCTATGAAAAGTGCCAAATGAGCAATCCTATGGGTGCACGACCTGAAATGTGAACTATCAGAGTCAGAATGAAGATACAAGTTATCCAAAATGACTAGGAGAGTTATTTGGATAAAAGTTCTTTTATCTCCCTCTGGTCTCCAACATCAAAGAATTTCCAGAAATGGAAGAATCCCCAGAGCTCTTCCTTTGCATTTCCTCACTCAAGATCACACCTATCACATCTTCAAACTTAAACTTTGAGTTAATTGAGACTGAATTACTTAAAGCCATAACCAAGTTGACCTAGCTATCTAGCAAGGGGAAAAAAATCAAAAAATCCCCGATCTCATCATCAAAGTCCATTTTAACTGAGTTTAACATACTCACAAACATGTTAAATTCATTCAAATGATCAAAAACAGAACCATTATCAGACATCTTTGTATTAAATAAACTTTTCATTAATAATATTTTATTAGAGGCAGAGGGTTTTTCATTTAACCTCCCCAACGTACTTATGAGACCTTCCGTGGTATTCTCCTCCGATATGTTGAAAGCAACCGAAGATGTAAGACATAACTGAATTTCCCCTAGTTCCTTTCTATCCAAAAAATCCCAATCCTCATCCACCATGGATATAGATTTATTTTCTTTTCCAATCAAAGGAACATGGAGTTCCTTCTGCTACAGGAAATCCTCCATCTGCATCTTCCACGAACCAAATTTTTTCACATTGAACTTCTCAATCCTTAATCTTCCCTAATCAGCCATAGCTCCCACTCAAGCTAAAATTTCCCTGTGATTCAGCACTTTTGCAAAAAGCCACCAAATATCTAATAGTATTTTTTAGGAATTAGAGAACAAATATGCGGAAACAATTCCTCAAATCACAATAGTAGGAAACTATTTAGCAAATTTGTACTTGCATAAATATAACAACATAAATAAACAATGCATAAATAAAAACAAGACAAGATTTAATGTGGTTCACCCAATGTGGGATACATCTACCAAGAAATTGCTCATATTTTATTATCCTAGTCTTCTCTCAGTTACAATTGCATAGTAATGATTCATGAACTCACAAAAAAATTCCCAAAGAGTCTAAACCACATCTAAGACTTCTAGATATTTTTTATCTCTCCATATCTTCTAAGACTCCAGATCTCTTTGATCACTTTGGATATATTTGGATGATCCTAATAACTCTATTTATAAGATTACAATAGTTCTAGGAAGTTCTACAACCAATCCTAGAAAAAGTCATTTGAAAAAATCGTGACTTGAGAAAGTTGTGATCCATGAACTTTTCACAGATGAAAATCCGTCACTGTGACAATAATCGATTAAGTGTCAGTTAAGAGAAAATACGTAGCAACCCCATAGTATGAAAACAATAGACGACTGCAAAATGCTCCCCAAGTCTCCAAACTTAACCATTCGTTCTCCAATGCTTCAATATTGATCCCAGAAGACTAAAAAATAGGCTCCACACCCCAAAACCCATCACATCCCTACAACCGAAAGGGAAGAAGTTTGTTTGGTTAGAAATTTGTGACCAGGCCATCAGAAATCTGAAGGAATGCCTTACTTCAGCACCTATTCTAGCAGTGTTAGATCTGTAGAGGGATTTCTTTATTTGTATAGATGCTTCATTGACAAGGATAAGAGGAGTATTGATGCAGAATGGCTGAGTTGTAGATTTTGAGTCTTGCAAACTCAAGGATTATGGGATCAATTATTTGACTCATGACCTTGAGCTTACGGTAGTGGTTCATACTTTGGTTCGATGGAGACATTTTCTGTTGGGTAGGAGGTTCATTCTCAAGACAGATCATTTGAGCCTATGACACCTCGTCACTCAAAAAAATCTCAATGCCCGTCAACAGCGTTGGATGGAGATTTTATGTGAGTATGATATAGAGATAGAGCGTGTGAAAGGGAAGAAGAATGGGGTTGCAGATGCTTTGATTCATTGGAAGCATTTGGTTATGGCTACATCGGTGGATACAAATTTGAGAAACAAGATCTTACAACAACTTCCACATGATAACTTCTACCTTTCACCTACAACAGAGATTGAGTATTAGAGACCCCTTGAAGGGAATTTTGAGGGATTGACACTAGATCCAGATGGATTTCTAAAATAAATAGGTCAGATTTATGTACCTAGTAATGGAGGTTTGTGGAAGAATATCTTAGAAGAGGCACATCGTGCACCCTATTCATCCCATCTCGGGGTGAAGAAGATGCATGATACGTTGAGGCAATTATATCATTGGAGAGGACTTTAGAGGGATGTATCACACTTTGTGTCTCAATGTTGGGAGTGTTAGATGGAGAAGGTTGAGCATCAACATCCAAAAGGCCTTCTTTACCTGCATGTTATGCTAGAGTGAAAATGGGAAACCATTTCCATGGATTTCATAGTGGGGATACCTAAGTCGAGATACCGCCATGATGCAATCATGGTGACAGTGGATAGATTGACGAAAGTGACTCATTTTTCTCTGGTGAATACCATCTATATAGCTAGTGTGGTGACTCTAGTGTACTTGGATGAGATAGTCAAACTTCATGGGATTCCATGGAATCTTATTTGTGACCGCAATCCTTTATACACCTCACATTTTTACACCACTATGCAGCATGATATTGGTACGAGGATTATTTTTAGTGTAACTTATCACTCAGAGACAGATGGAAAGACTGAGCGGGTGAACTAGATATTAGAGGACATGATTCACATGTATGTTATGCATCATCATTCATGATGGGAGGAATATCTATATCTAGTAGAGCTTTCATATAACAACATATTTCAGAGTTCCATCGACACGGCACCTTTCTAGGATTTTTATGCTAGAGAGTGCAGTACTCCATTGAGTTGGGATAGGTTAGAGGATAGGGTCACTCTTGGACCAGCTATGTTATAGGGCATGGATCAATTGGTCATCTTGATCAGAAAGAGTTTGCAGGAGGTGCAATATAAATAAAATAATTATGTAGATCAGAGGAGATATGACCGCAGTTATGAGGTGGGATCAAAGGTGTTTATAAGAGAACCCCATCCATTATGGAAAAGGCACTAAGCTAGCTCCAATATTTAGGGGTCCATTTGAGATCTTAGAGTGGATCGGTTCCTTAGCCTACCGCTTAGCCTTGCCACCCAGCTTGTCTCGCGTCCATGATTTTTTCTTTATTTTTGTGTTACGGAGATACATTCCAAATACTTCTCATGTATTAGATTGGACCCCATTGTAGGTATATGAGCACAGATAGGTGATGGTGGAGCCCATGCACATTATAGAGTGCATGACTATGGGCCTTCAAGGAAGTGAGATTGATCAGGTGTGCGTCTAGTGGGATTGTTATGATGAGACATCAGCTACTTGGGAGGATGCCACTTTGTTGATGAAAGAGGGAAAAATGAGAACCGATGTCAAAAACAATACACCACAATGTATTTGCACTCCGATGGTAACGTCAAGCTCCAACGTAATAAGCAAGATTCAAATTAACGGAAAGAAAAATGCAAGGAAATAGGTCTACTCCTTCTCATAGATCAAAAAAAGTAAGTACAAATAGGGGTGTTGTGTAACACTCATGGCTAAACAAGGAAAGTACCTCCTATGACGCCACTGATGCATATGATGTGACTAATGCATATGATGCCACTAAATGAGGATTTAAAATTCCAAATAAGGAAATGTGAATCCTATAACACACTGGACACAAATGACAATGACATATTCTATGATAGAATCTGATACTTGTCATTTAACTCCCTAAGGCCTATGACTCTCACCAGGTGAGATGACTCACCAAGTGATGTGGACGATGACTAGGCATGTCACACACACTAACAGCCGCCCCTTCATCAAAGCTGAGGAAGAGGTCATGGTAAGCTAGAAACAAAAAAGAAGACTCCCCTAGAAAACTAAGAAAGATGTGTCAATGGGGCTTGGACAATTAAAGGCCCTGATAAGGTGCCCATATACAAACAACATCTTTCTGGAAAGAAGAAGAGGAGAAGAAGTAAAGAGAGCTATCTAGCTCCTCCAGAGAGATGATTTCTAATGGACTCCTAATGAATTTGAAGGGACTAAAGGTCTGTGATCGGTGGAGGAAGGAAGAGGAACATGGAGTGTGCCGGATGGAGGCCCAATATGGGAAGGAGATAATATATCAAGAGAAGTGGTGATAATCCTGTCTAATCTCCATAAGGGTGGGAGTCCACAAATATAGATATAACATCAAGAGAGTTCAGTTGTGATGAAGGAGAGCTCTGAAGGGGGAAAGGAACTTGCTGTGGTGGAGAGTTAGTGGAAGCTAGTGTGATGGAAAACTCTGATCTCTGAAGAGGTAGTAGGTGTAAGAATATGCTGCACTGTGATCTCAGTATCCTCGAGCATATCATCCAAGTCTCGAGTAAAGGAAATCAATGTCCTGTTATGGAGGCTTATATGAACCATTTGAAGAAGCAATCTCAAGGTTTGTGGAAGCAACAAGGGATGGTAGAATCTTTAGGCTAGAATCAACGGAATCAGTAGATGCTCATGAAGGGTAAAAACCTAATATCCAAGGTAGTATGCTGTGTAGGTGAGAATTCAACTGAAGATTCTTGTGGAGGAGAGTTACTAGGAAGTGTGATAGGAGCAGTAATAAGTTTTGAAGGAGCGTGCATAGAAATATGTGTGGGTGGGCCCTTTGTAAGAAAAAACTATCGATGAACTCACTTTCCTCCATGGATACAAGATCATCATAAGATTCATAACTAGATGAAGGAGGATCAAAGTCTCCATGAAAATTCCTGAATGAAGGTCCAGGCTCGGTGTGTAGACTCGGTGAATTTTAATCAACGTTGAAGGTCCTTCGGTATAGTAAGACAAAGAAGCCCGTATGCCATATCATTCTTGTTCAACCAATTTTGGTGATGAATGCAGTCAATAGGTTTAAGTTCCAACCCAAGAAAATGTGGTAACAAGTTATACATAATACAGTGATTGAGGTATCCCATTCTTTTATTGTAGGTAGTTTCTTGGTCCTAGTTGAACAACGGAGTGATGAAATTCAATGTCCATGACGATAGCAGCCTTCAAGGAACACAAGATTAAACCACCCCCTTTTATGGCACTTTATAGTATTAGTGCATTGATTACAATCTATATGTGATTGTGTACTCGAGAATCTAATCTGTCACTCACCTTGCAATCAACGTAATAACGTGCAACAGTGGAGACAAACAATCAAGGTTTCATTGAGGTGCAATAGTTTGACAACATAAGCAAACACAAGATCAAGTGAAAGCAAGAAGGGGAAGATAAATCCTTATGAGAAATAGCATCTCACATTGCATGAGAATAATCCCTTTGTTGTAAGACTATGGCGGGTGCACTCACAAGTCCAAAAGCAATAAAAGGGATAAAATAAAGCTCAAGATGATTCGAAATGAGCTGAATACAAGTAATATAAAAACACCCCCCCAGAATGCGGCACGTTATAAAATAGTGTGTTTACAAAACTAATAATCTAATCAACTAGAGTGTGAAAAAACATGCAACTTTGACTAAAGAAGTGCTCCAAAATCAGAGCCAATGAGTCAAAATTTATAGCAAAAAACAATTCCTGCAACTAATGGAAAAATGCAAATAAGACTACAAATGGATTAAAAAAGTTCCCTAAATGCATGCAAAGGGTGTCGTAGGTATGCTCATTAGAAATGGCAATCGAATTTTAGATAGGGTTTGTTTTAATTGCAATGGGGGGATTAACCTTCCTACCAACCCCAGACCTCACCCTTCATCTTCAACAACTTGAAGGAAGGTTTAATAAAACAAGCAAAAGACCCCCCAAAAAAGGTTTACAATGCCAATTAAATAAAAAGATTTTACACCTTAAAAAAATGTGAACTAGGAGAGATTGATACTAACCAAGCTGAGTTGATTTTAATGAGCTTACATTGCACTGAGTCCAGATTGAGTTCCCGCACTGAGTGCCAAGTTAAACCCATGTTATCATGTCCGGGGTTGAGTTCATATCAACACACTCGAGAAGCTATGCCAAAGTTCGATGCAAGTGGTCCACATCGGGTCAAGGAAGGCAAGTGGGCTCAGTCATGTTAAACACCAACGGTCTAGGTAACACCAGGAGCTTAGGTTGACATTCAAGTCATTGCCACGAGGTCGAAGCCATAGGTAAACTGAAGGCCACATGTCCAGTAGTAGAGGTCTGGGTTGACAAAAACCGGTAATCTGCATGAGTAGAGCCACCTATGCAAAGTTTGGAATCAGACCTCCCACACTGCTAGGATATTCGCAGAAACAATGTCCAAGCCTGCAATATCACACCAATGACCGAGTAAAAAAATATTTAGTAGTGTGCCAGGGGCATGTAGAGATTCCGGTGCGGGCTGTCAGCCATATGACATATGGGGAAGCCGATGGGAAAGTAGTCCTGACTGTAGCATACAGAAGGTCAAAACGTTGCCAGTCCGAGTGCCACAATTGCAACAAACAAATAAACCGAAGCCAGATAAGAAAAACTCAAGTGGTACTAGTGCAGACATGTCAAGTGGATTTTAAACGGCATAATCCAGGAAATGAGGAGACAACACCTAATCACAACGGATCGAATGCATAGTTGGATTCAACAGTAGGAAACAACACCAGTAGAGCCAGGAGGAATATGCAGGAAGCTATACACTGGAGCGATGAAAAGCACGAGCATTGTAGAAATAATGCACGTTTTAACACTCGAAAAACATGAGCACTAGCAGGCCGTAGGGCCCAAGGCTGAATCCAAACCAGATGAGAGCACGTGGGGAGTCGAGCTAGGCCAACTCCCAAAAAGCACGCAATGTGCAGTGACAAAACTAGAGTCCACAATTACAACAATAATTAGCAATGAAGCATCAAAGAAATAGGTGCAAAGTCGTATCACCAAGGCAAACGTAGCTCGGTGCCTTAAAATTAAACCAGCGACGAATAGGTAGATGTTGAATGCTAGCACACGGAGTAGCTAACGAGCCAAGCTCTAGACCAATAAAGGGTCCGTCGAACCAAGCACAAGTCGACTCTTAAAACCCAATATGCGACGTACATATAAAAGGTGCAGGAAGAGCTCTGAGTAGGAAGTTGTACGTGGAATGACAAGGTAGCACACCAAAAATGGAACCGGTGATGTAATATGTGAGTCGAAGATGGTAGAACACGTCTCACAAACCACGTGCTGGCTAAAGTTGCACAGTGAACCAGAAACAATTTGAGCCAACGACTACATGGTTTTAGCACTGTCAAAGGCGAGCCACCGAACAATGGCAGGGATGAGGTGCTTAATGGTGGAGCCAAACACTTCAAACCAGCTTAGATGCATACATTTAGTCAAAGACCTAGTGTGATTCGAACAAGCAATCCCGAGGAAGCAGTTTAGACGGGTAGATGTTTTGAGCCCACGTTAGATAGGAAAATAACCTTGTGGAAGAAAAATCTGAGTTACGAAGAATAGGAATGGTCTAGGCTGAGTAAGAAACAAAGCATGCAAGCTCAAAAGATGAAGCCCATTTAATGACCAATGCAACAAATGCTTAGCACTAGGATCATAGATTTGAGGTGAGAGGTATTAAAACCCAATGCATGCAAAAAGGAATGCACTGAGAAAACCAAAAAATGAGACTCCAAATAAAAAACGTTCCCAAGTAGTGGGTTCACTAATGCAAAGGTAAGCTCGAGGAAAAATACCATAGGTGAACGCTAGAGTAAAAATGAGCTTAAAATAATAGAAGCGATCCCGATTGAACTCAGTGACCAATGATAAAGCAAACCAACCAAATACCTCAAACTTGCAACTGTTGAAACCCCAATATGAGGTAAGCAATATAATTGCAAAATAGTAATTGAAAAAACTTAGCATGAGGGAAAATAAGAAGAAACCAAAAGTAATAAGCAACTTGATAAATGAAGAGTGCATGTTTTACCAAAACTAGCTCTGATACCATGAAAGAGGGAAAAAACAAGAACCAATGTCAAAAACAATGCACCACAATGAAGTTGCACTCCGATGGTAATGTCAAGCTCCAACATAATAAGCAAGATTCAAATCAATGGAAAGAAAAATTCAAGTAAGAAAACAGGTCTGCTCCTTCTCATAGACCAAAAAAAGGAAGTACAAATAGGGGTGTTGTGTAACCCCCATGCCTAAACAAGGAAAGTAACCTCCTATGACGCCACTGACGTATATGACATGACTGACGCATATGATGCCACTAAATGAGGAGTTACAATTCCAAATAAGGAATGTAACTCCTATAACGCATTGACTCAAATGACAATGACATATTCTATGACAGAATCTGACACTTATCATTTGAATTCCCAGTTCCCACACTTATTCCATTGAATTCCAGGAGGAAGTCGAGTATTAGGGGAGGGGGATGTAATGCCCACTTTTCTTTGACACTTATTATACTATGAATTGGATTATTGTTGATTAGAGACATAGACATTATTATTATATTTTGATTAGCATGTTGATAGACAATAGAGATATTTTGGATTATTGATATGTTGTGACTCATATTGTGGATTATATGGACTCCTAGAGGCATGGATAGATATTTCAGTGTTGATGATGATCTAGTGTTGTTACTTTATATATACTGACACTTTGGATTCTTGACATATTGATTTTGTTAGATGATCAAGCTAGTCTTGTGATCTCATTGATGTTGATGAAATGGTAGAATTGAAATATCTAGAAATTGTAAATATTAGGTAGAATTGATTAACCTTGATGATGATTTTGTTATGTTATATGATGATGTAAATTGATAAATATACATGTGTTTTATTGTTTGATGTTATTGATATGGCCTTGAGGCCGAAGAGGTATTGTTTTGATTTTTGCAGGAAATTATATCACAATAAACAAGAAGGGGCTAGGAGACCAACCATGAAAGAATATTGGATATTGACAACAAGGTCACCTTGGAAACTTTGTGTTATGTATCTTGTTGTGTATTGTTGGAGGTCCCCATGGGAAGGGGTAACCTCAAATGTGACCATGGGTTTATGTGTTGTTTTTTACCCTCTTTCATTTTATTTTCTTTATGAGTATGTGATTTCTTCATTGTAATGTATTTCCACTTTACTATTGCTTAGTTAATGTGCTTTTGTTTAGTCAATTAATCATGTGTTTAAGTTAATTTTGGATGTGACTAAGTGGGCATTAATTGTGGTAGATAGTCCTTGTTATATTATGGATTTGAGATGGATTTTATTGGTTTTGATGTTGTGTACTCATCCCCACTTTTCAAATCTCGAATTTGGGCTTATGAGCCACTTTTGGAGGCTTGTGGGACAAGTTAAGCTTGTCCCATACCTCTTAAACTCACCCACCAACTATACCTATGATGTGAGGGGTTTATTTTAGGCCTCATTATGTGTTTTTTGAAAGGAAAAGTGGAATTAATTGCACTTTCTTACAACTCCTTTAATTTTGTCCTTAGAAGTATGGAGTAGTGGTTTGTGTGTGGAAGGAAACTTGTCATATTCTCACCCACCCATTTATGAGTCTTGGGCTTGATGTTTGACTTGGTGAAGTGGATTGGAGGAGAAGTGATGTGGCATCCTACATGGAGCCACATCACCACCCTCTCCTCATTTTCTATTTATGTAAGTTATTTTGGAGTTTTGGGGGTTACTTGTTTTTATTTCACACTTGCATTTTTGGAGGATCTTTTTCTTGAGTTCTTGTTTGGAGCTTGGGAGCTTGTTTTTTGTTTTGGCTTGGACTTGGAAAATATTGGAGCTTGTTGCTTGTGGATTGAATATTCTTGCAATGGAAAGGTAGGGTCTATACCCTTGTAATTTATTTTATTTGTTGTGTGATTGCTTGTAAAATGAATGAATGTTGTGTTGTTTTGGATTTGGGGTAGTATGACCTTAAGGATGTGTGGGAGAAGGAAAATGGGGATATTTTGAGGGAGGGATAAGAGTTTTGTATATGCATTTGGAGGGAGTTTGGGTTGGGTGTCCCACCTTGTGATAATAAGAAATATTTCTTGTTTATCTTGGTATGTTTCATTTGAGGGAGTGATAAGAGATTGAGGGAGAGATAAGAGATTGAGGGAGGGATAAGAGTTTGGTTTTGGTTGTGTGGATGAAGTTTTTGGAGGTTTTAAGGTGGACACTTAACCCATTGGGAGGCATAAGGGATTCCCCATATTTCTCTTCTCCCTTGGCTTAGATTTTAAGCCTTTGTGTTTGGGAAAAATTGTATATTTGTAACTATCAATGTTATTGTGTTTGTATGTGTTACAAATTGTTGGTATGAGTGTATGCATTGTGAAGCCTTTGTAAAAGTTTCCATGGTTGTTTGATATCCCTTATTGCTTCATTTTTGGGGCTCGGGGGCCAATGAGAAGGATGGATTCTCCTTCTCATTGGAATAAAGGTTGGGAGGTGAGTGTTTCCTACACTCACTTCCTTCTTGTTGTGATATGGATGAAGAAATGAAGGAGCTCAAATTTGTCATCTTGGAGAGATTTATTGTGTAGAAGACAAAGAAAGAGAAAGTTCTTTTTGTAAATTTCATCATGTTGTTTCCACCTTTGAGTGGAAGACTTGTATGTACTTGTATTTTAAATAGAGTTCTTGTAAAATTAATTTATCAAACCATGTATTGGAAATGGTTGAAAGAAGGAATTTTGTAAGTTGTATTTAGTGGAAATGTAATTCCTTTCAAATATGGAAATGAATCAAAAATGTTTGCATTGTTCTTCATTTTGAAAATGGTTGTTTTGTATTGGAAAATATATGGAAGCTTATACTTGTTTTCCTTGTTGAAATGGTTTGTCATTATTATTAGTAAAAAAATGAAAGAAACTTATACTTAGTAGATGGTTAAATTTATTCCTTGCTTCTTAAAATAAATGCATTGTGGTTGGAAATGAACCCTTGTAGTCAAATTTTAAACAATGTTGCAAAGGAAAAGTTACTCATTTAGTGATTTAAATCAAGAAGAAGTTGTTATTTTCATTGTGTATTCTGTTAAATTAAAAAATTAGTTAGAACTCTGAGTATAGATATATATAAATATATATATATATATATATATATTATATATATATATATATTTTATAAAACAATTTCTTTTTTAAAAACAGTAACTACATAAAAAAAACCGACATCGGTCTCTGAAACATGGTTACAGTTTAATATTTTCAACTTTTCACTTAGTTGCATGATATTTGTAATTATAAAATAGTATAACATGACTGTAAAATTATATGAACTCTTATAAAAATGTATGCAGAAGTATATATTGGAGAATATATACATTTGAATATACTTTTATATAAAATTTAACAGATCTACAGTAATCCACGTTGGATAATGGACCAACATTGGCAGAACAAAGACCGACATCTGGGTCACTGAAAACATGGTTACAGTTTATAAATTTCAACTTTTAAACTTAGTTGTCTCAAATATATTACCTTGATAACAATAAAACAAATATTGTAATAAATATGAAATTATATAAAAATGTACACAGATGTATATATTTGAGAATATATACATTTGTGTATACTTTTATAAAATATGTCAAATTTACAGTAACCGGTGTCGGCAGCCTGACTCAGCAGTCGGTAGCATAGTGAGGACCGCGACCAGGTTAAGCGACCAACATTTGTCGCTATGTGCGTGAAACTCTTTATCAAAAAACATGTTTCCAACCCAAACCAGTGACATAAATTTATATATTTGTGAACATAATGTAGATCTATCTTAGTAATAGTTATACATGTGTATACATATATACATGCATGCATATATGTATATAAGTGCATATATACCCTAGATCAAACAAAATGGGATTTCCCCAAATGTTTAACTCAAGAAATGTGAGAAAAAAAATACCCACAACCATATCTTGGGTTAGATTATTATAATAAAATAAGAGATAATCTACACACTATAATCCTAATGCAAATAATGGAATAGAGAGCAAAATGGAGGAAGGGTTTCCTCCCATTTGCAAAACTTGAACCAAAAGAAATTTCTCCATGGTTTCCCCTCATGCTTCCATGGCTTCCACTCCTCCAACCTGCAAATCACAAATGAACAAATGAAGAGTTTAGGGTAAAGAAAAGAATAAAAAGGATAATTAGGGATCTTTGGTGAAAACCTAAATCTAAGGGCTCATATTGATTACATTTAAGGGTAGCTATTTAACCCTAAACATGTAAAGTTGTTAAATTTTATGGGAATGGGTTTTAAATAAAAGGTATGGGTATTAAGTGAATGGGGCCACTTAGTGGGTTAGGGTAAGTTGTGACCTTTCCAATATAGGTTAATAAATAAATACATGACATTTGATTATAGGGATTAAATGAATAATATTGTGCATGGGTGATTTAGAAATGATCTAATGGGGGATTAAAGTGATTAAAAGTAAAATGTATGGTTAAATAATTAAATGATGGGCATGGATGTTAAGTTATTATAGGAAATGAATTTAAACCAACTTAGGAAATGATTCTTGATAAACTTAAGAGGATTTTTAAATAGGTAAAATAACAAGATTAAATTTGATGGAAACCTTAGAAGAGGATTAAGTTCATAAATGATTTTTGAAATTAATTAATAATATTTAATTATTAATTTAATTCCGACAGCCTTATGGTTATGTAGAATTTATTAATGGGAATTTTAAATTGCTCGTAACTAATGTTTATCACCTTTTAAACAAAAAAAACTATTTTATCCTGTAATTTTACCCTAGTAATTAATGGAGTTTGACCTTGTATCATTATGAAACACACCTGTCACCGTATATATTTTCGTACATTTCAACTCATCTCTCCTATTTCCCCATGAATGTGCCTCCTATAACTTCAGTGCCAATTGATAGTTAATTATAAATCACACCTGAGTGATGCAATGGAGATGCTAGAAGGGAGGCATAAAAAATTTAAATTTGAAGGAGTGCAGAGGAAATAATAAGGAGTAGAGGGGAATTGAAGAAGGGAATTGAGGGAGGAAAATTGTACGCAAAAGGAATCTATCTATAGAATTTGTGATTGCACAACATATCTCAGCACAATAGGGGATGTGATTTGTGGAAAGTTTACCTTTCCTTGAGCTTGCATGCTGCATGGTGCCATTGTTTGAACCTGAACCCCTTCACGAAAATGCCTTGTGTGGTCTTTGCTTGCAAGAAAGATAATGGTGGGGTGATTGGGGTCACCTGAATGACATCCTTTACATTCCAAGTCTCCCTCAGTAACCACCACAAGCTCACCATGTGTCTTCCACCATCATCGATGAAACTGAATCTAATGTCATAAGCAATTCCCTAGAAGATAAGGTTGTAAATAATTTGAATGGTTAGATATCACGTTATTACAACCTTAGCTATTAAAAATTGGTAGAAACGGTTTTCCTATTTAATGCAATTTTTGTTGAGTATTAAATTTCTCAAAATAGTTGCTAAACTAAAAGGCTTTAATTTTTATAGGCTTTTCCTTGATTTTCCTATTGGTGGCTTTGTAACTTTTTGATATTGTTGCAATTACATTATTATATGTTTTAATAATATAAGTTTTTAACTAATACAACACGAAAAATTGTAAACATAATGAAAATAAAATATCTTAGAAATAAAACCATAATATATTTTTGGATAATTGGTAAAAGGAGAGTTTTGTCAGGGTCCCTACCATACTACAACAAAGAATCTATAATCCAGATAAAGCCTTATACATATCAAGAAGCATAACAATACCAATACTTAGAACATCTAAAGAAACCAGTCTAGGAGCAACCTAAAACTAGATAAAACCAAAAATAAAACCTAGACTAGAATCTAAAGGAGACTTAACATAGATGGAAAAAATGCTTAGGATAATGCAACGTTTAAGCGCAACTCCTAGTCACTCTCACAGGGTGGCAATAAGGACGCGACATTTTATTTTTAATCCTTGTCCATCCATCTTCAACTTCTTTACCACTTTTAATGTCTAACTTTCCCATATTTTTACGATATAACATTTATTACCATATTGGTTTTATCGAGCCCGACATCATTTGAATATTTTTGGTGTTGTTCAGTAACATTTCCTAGGGGCCCCTACCACACACACCCACCAACTGAGTCTTCTCCATGCGTATTATCCACCTCTTGTACAACCCCATTCAAAATCCATGTTGACAGCAAAAAAATTTGAACCTTATTTAGGCAGGATGTCTTCCACCTCCACAACCGAATCCCTTTGACAACTGTCTGCAAGCATATCCACGTTAGCAGCTGGGCATGCAGGGACCAGAAATTTGTCCTAATTTTGTTTCATCTTTTTTGATCCAGGGCCAACTTTCCAACATCAAGAAATAGCTCCATGAAAAGATCCTCTTCAACACACACTGCATCAACAGGCACCTCCAGAGGTTGCGAGGGTCTCAGCCGTTGGGACTTCTTCTTGCTTCTCCTTGGAAGGCTTCGAACCATTCTGCAACGTTTCATTTTTTCCTAGTTGTTAGAGAGGCTGGTTTTATTTGCAACCAAAAGATCCATGGCCCAATCTCTAGCATTTACCACAGAATACAGACGAGTCCTCATACACCATCCTTTGTTTCCAAACCCCATCTCTAGACACCAAATGTATGGCTTATGGGGGATAAGATCCGGTAGGGATGTTAACACATATCATAGCTACAATGAATCGGGATTTGGCTACTGTAGTCGGGTCAAGAGCTATCAAATCCTAAAAATCCTTGGCTATTCCTCTCAGTACGTCCACTTCCTAGATCTCCAAAGGTAGGCCAAGAAGCCTTACCCAAACAGGTCACGCAGACGCGCTACTACACGGGGGCCTATTTTGAGACGATAATTAGAGACAAAACTTGTCTCTAACTTTTAGTTTTGTCTCAATTTTTTTCCCTTTTCTATTTTAAAATAATTTTATTATATTTTTCATTTTTATTCATGCACCAAATAGTTTTTTTGTGTGGATGATATGATTTTCCCTATCCTCACGCTTACCGGGTAAGGTTGAGTGCTATGGGGCATGTTTTGGTAGGTTTATTACATCGAAATGCATTTCTTCAACTGGGTTGAGGCTGGGGGCTTTTGACAAAAGGTGAAAGCATCAACAGAGGAGAGAGAGACGACCATAGGATGTTGAATACCGCTTGATGCCAACAGTAGGATGGAGAGGGGAAGGAGAAACCCTAGGTTAGAGAAGAAGTGGCTGTGTAGAGTGGCGAAGAAGAGAGATGGTGCCAAGGATAGAGCAGCACCAATGACAACACAAAGGAAACAAGGAAGGGAAGTTGCGACTATGCTCGAATTGCAAATTGTGGCGGAAGGAGGATGGAAAACTAACATATCACGTGAGGAAGAAGTTAAGGTTTTGTGACTGAAAAATTTCTCGTGACTAGAATTAAGGGGTTTATGTTTTTGTTGCAGGGTGTGGCCGGAGGAAGGGTTAGGTCGGACGACGGGGGCAGCAGATGGAATGTAGAGACATCAAGTCAAGAGTTATAAAAAAATACTTATATCCGCAAAGTGATTTTGTAACTCGATTTACTCCCACCCAATTATAAATATAAGTATTAAGGGTGACTTAGTTTGATTGGTTTAGTTTTTCATTGTGGTTTTTTTTTTGTGTGGACCTGTTTTATGGTGGGTTTGAATTTTATTTTCTTGTGTGAATAAAAATTTCATTCCAGAATAACATTATGACATATTTTCTTGTATGGCCATAGAGCAGCTTGTTGTACAAAGTCTCCATGGCTGTGGGAAAACGGTGGTCGTGAAACACTATTATTGTCTCTATTTTGGTGTATTCGATACTAAATCTATTTATAGTGATGTAAGTTTTTGGAATTTTTTTTTGTAGTGGTTGTATTATGCCTTCTCTAGTTTGGATTATCATGTAGGGTAAGGAGAGTCAGTTTTAGTGGTTTATATGCTTTTATTGTCCCCTATTCTTATTCAATCTAAGATTTACAGTTTGCATTTGGAGTGATGATTTTGAAAAAAAACAGAACTTTTTCCCCTTGCAAACCATTTATTGGTACTATTTTAATGTAATCTATTTTCCTTGAATCTATTTTCATGTTGATATCAAACACTTTTGTAGATACGGAAAACGTGGCTTGAGGGTTTGCAACATCACTTCTTATTAAAAAAATTATTGCTTCTGCCACTATGCCAAAATAGATCGCTTTAGGTACAATTGGAAGGTTAGCTCACCTCATCATTGAAATGGTTGGCTCAGAGTTAAAATAATTTTGGGCAGATACAACTGAAATGGTTTTGGGGTTTCTACAAATGGAATATGATCACCACAACCAACCATAATGATTGATTCACCAAGTGCAACAAATAATCATACAACTGATTAGTTGAGCTTTCCCCAATGTGAAAATAAATTATTTAGAACAGGATATGTATACCCTTTGGAGCATGGGACGTGGACGCCTGAAAAATGTGGAACCGGGAGCTTTGCTTCACCAATATTATAGCTTTTGTTTGGATCTGAAGGTATTTTTATTACATCCAATTACCCAATTTTCTTGGACTTTTGGCATGTTTATTGTCCTACGTCTCTTCTACTACATTGCATCCATCCCCCCTTTATTAGTACCTGCCGCGCAGGATACTATTGTATTCGCCTTCTCCTATTAATTTTCTTTGGGTTCCGTGTGAAATATATGAAAGCTAATGTTTTGTGCATACATTTCTTGTGATTTTTGATAAACATTAGCAAATGTTTTGTTTGGGTTGCCGATGATTGGTGCAGGATTAATCCCTCATTGTCGAGCTCGTTTCTTCCTTCTGCACAGATACGACCGATTTAATTAAAGTTTTATCTTCCTTTCAGGATTTTCCATCTGCTGCAGGTGTTTTCTGTCCACCTCCCCCTGTTGTCGGATCCTGGAGACATGTGGCTTGTTGCATGAATCTGTTTGATTTTTTGCTTTGGCTAATTAGGTGGAAAACGTTGAAGCGTTGCACTATTACTAATTAAATCAGGGGTTTCAGACATTGCAGGGTCTACGGCGGCGGATGTGGTGAGCAGCTTATGCTCACGCAGGTTTTCTCATGTTCCTTATTTTGTTCAAAATCTGATTTCTTAATTTGGGCTATAACATTTTGTAACTAGATGCCTAGTTCGGGAGAGCTGTGGACCAACACATAAGTTAAACAGCTCTGAAATTCCACCTGTGGAAGCATGCCACTCATGCCTTTCCTCCTTTCTCTTGTACCTCATACCATTCTTGCAGACCTTCAATTATTGCAGACCTGTATTTTCATGAGCATGGTTTCACAAGGAAAGACAGTCCACTCTTCCATTGCTCACAGGGGATACAATTATTGCAGCATACAGAAGACATGGTTATCCTCACGAGGCAGTCACACTGTTTCACCATATGCAACAAATAGGCCTTCAACCCAATCAGTTTACATTTTCCAACATACTCCCAGCCTGTGCCAAAATGGGACCTTTGGAACAGGGTATGGATATCCATCAAAGCATAAAGGATAGAGGAATTTTGTCAGATGTGGTTGCAAATGTCCTGGTAGACATGTATGCAAAATTTGGAACCGTAGACAAGGCACGTGAACTGTTCGACAGAATGCCTCAAAAAATGTGGTATCGTGGACAGTCATGATTGCAGGATATGCCCAAAATGGATTTGTTGAAAATGTGTTATAATTACTTAGAAACATTCATGCAATTGCAATTGGCAGATGTAAAGCCAAATTCCACAACCTTTGTCAGCATCCCTGGATGTGCCAAAATGGGAGCTTTGGAATAGGGTATGGACATCCATCAAAGCATAATGGATAAAGGAATTTTGACTGATGTAGTTGCAACTGCCTAGTAGACATGTATGCAAAATGTGGAAGCATAGACAAGGCATGTGAACTGTTTGATAAAATGCCTCAAAGAAATGTAGGCTCATGGAATTCCATGATTGCACAATATGAATTTGTTGAAAATGCACGTGAACTATTTGATAGAATGCCTTGAAGAGATGTGATCTCAAGGAGTTCCATGATTGCAGGATATGCATAAAATGGATTTCTTGAAAAATCCCGTGAACTGTTTGATAGAATGCCTCAAAGAAATGTGGTCTCATGGCAGCCGCACAAGATACTGTTGTATTCGCCTTCTCCTATTATATTTCTTTGGGCTTCGTGTGAAATATATTAAAGCTAATGTTTCTGTATATATTTCTTGTAGTTATTAATAGAAATTGGCAAATATTTTAGTACGTCAAAGAGTGAGAGCATCCCTGCAAAATCCATCTGGTACATATACTGCAATCATGGCAATCTCTGATACGACATCTTTTTCAGGCATTGTTTCAAATGGCTCATGTGCATTAGGTATGCTTCCACATTTTGTATAGGTGTGTACTAGAGCTCTTGCAACTACATCTAACAAACCATTAGGCATTCCCTGATACCACATCTTTTTCAGGCATTCTTTCAAACAGTTCATGTGCATTAGGTATGCTTCCACATTTTGTATAGATGTCTAGTAGGGTACTTGCAACTACATCTAACAAAATTCCTCTATCCTTTATGATTTGATGGCTGTAAATGCCCTGTTCCAAAGCTCCCATTTTTCCACAGGCTGGGAGTATATTGGAAAATGTAAACTGATTAGGTTGAAGACCTGTTTGTTGCATATGGTGAAAGTGTGACTACCTTGTAAGGATAATGATGTCTTCTGTATGCTGCAATAATTGACATACATTTAAATGTTTTTTTATGAAAAGCTTTGTGTAGAAAATTCCATTTAATCACCTGTGAGAAATGAAAGAGTGGAATGTCTTTCCTTGTGAAACCATGCTCCTGAAAATACAGCTCTACAATAATTGAAGATATGTAATCTTCAGATGTGTTGTGTGTAGTAAGCAGAAATTCCACAACCTTTGTCGGCATCCTCCATGCCTGTGCCAAAATGGGAGCTTTGGAACAGGGTATGGACATCCATCAAAGCATAATGGATAGAGGAATTTAGACTAATGTAGTTGCAACTGCCTGGTAGACATGTATGCAAAATGTGGAAGCATAGACAAGGCACGTGAACTGTTTGATAAAATACCTCAAATAAATGTGGGCTCATGGAATCCCATGATTGCAGGATATGCAGAATATGAATTTGTTGAAAATGCACGCGAACTATTTGATAGAATGCCTCAAAGAGATGTGATCTCAAGGAGTGCCATGATTGCAGGATATGCACAAAATGGATTTCTTGAAAAAACCCATGAACTGTTTGATAGAATGCTTCAAAGAAATGTGGTCTCATGGAATGCCATGATTGCAGGATATGCACAAAATGATTTAACTCAGATTGTAGATGAGTTAATGATATTTTTTGTAAGTTATCAGAGAGTTTTGTTCTCTGTAAGCGAGGCGAAGAGCAAATCACAGGAAACTTCAAAAGTAATAGTTTTTATCAGTGCAATCTGTAGGCTGGATGTCTCCTTTCACCATTACAGTCTCACTGTGTGTTATAAATACACATAGCCTCTCAACCTTTCAAAAGAAAACAATATTGTAAAACAGAATAACAATAATAATCGCAGTGCCAAGGATCAAGTTGGGTGCTGAGGGATTTGAAGTATCTGCACATGGATTGGGTTGTATGGGCATGTCTACCTTTTATGGGCCTTTTGCCACTGGCAGTGTACTATTGTTTTCGCCTTCTCCTATTAATTTTCTTTGGGTTCTGTGTGAAATGTCTAAAAGCTAATGTGTGTGCATATATTTCTTGTGATTTTTGATAAACATTATCAAATGTTTTGTTAGTAGTTGTCGCTGATTGGTGCAGTATTAATCCCTCATTGCCGAGCTCGTTTCTTCCTTCTGCACAGATACGGCCGATTTAATTAAAGTTTTATTTTCCTTTCAGACTTTGCCATTTGCTGCATGTGTTTTTTGTCCCTGGCATGAGCAGGGACTTGGATGTTTGGAACCCATATCAAAGTTTATACTTGCAACATATAATGGCTGTAGAGTTTGATAAGCTTCAACAAAAAGTTTTATCACACTTTGGTAGCCATGTCATGCAAATGGAAAGTCATCAAAACATATATTTGGTGAATCTCTGCATTAGCACGTGTGGTGTTCTTGATCTTTTTCAAATATGTGGTGAAGTTGATCAAAACTGATATCCACTTTTCACAGGAAACTATTATCTACAAGACTACAGTAGTGCCCTTATGGCAATGTTTTTTGGGGTACATAAGTGAATTATTTATTGAGCGGCCAACTCTCTGTGTGACTTGAACAGGTGACCCAACTTTAGTAAGGATTTTTAAGTACTACTGGCAAGATTCACTTATATGGTCTTTTACCAAGCAACACTCACATTTTTTCCCTTTTCTAGTAGAGATGTAGTCTTATGATTGCATAGGTATATTCTCACTCTTTAGAGATGAATTTTAGAACCGAGAAAGGTCCTTCCATCACATCTACCATCTCATGGGTCCATGATTGTAGGTATTTTCATTGTGTGACTCATATTCATATGCTTGCCACCATCATTGTGGACTAATAGGCAGTTAGCACTAATAGTGACATTGCCCATAGCCGCAGGGAGTCTTGGGTTTGTGATGCTCATAATTCTTAATTTCTTCCCATATGATTTGGTGGAAGGATAGATTTGTATCCCATAGATGGAGTCTTACATGTATCTTGTCTTCATGTATTTCAGGTGGGAAGCTGTCCTTAAATATTTGACTTCCATTTTCATGCAGAAATATTAAATTCCTTACTGTATTTATATCTTCAATATTTCCTCTTCCCGTCTTTAGCAAGTTTGATACTTCAGTAATCATTTCATTGATTTTTAATTTATATATTATGCCTTAAGAGTAGTCTTCAATAACTGTGTACCAGTTTGATATTATGTATTCTTGTGTCTATTACAGATTGGAGAACTGAAGAAACTTGTTGAAGAAGAAAAAGTAAAATACATTGGACTTTCTGAGGCTTCTACATCAACAATTCAGAGAGCACATGTTGTTCATCCTATTACAGCAGCTCAATTAGAGTGGTCTTTGTGGACTAGGGATGTAGAGGAAGAAATTATTCCAACTTGCAGGTATGTGAGGTTAGAATTTTCCATGCTACCATTTGTCTCTTATTTTGAATGAAAACACTGAGTTTTACTTGTAGGGAGCTTGGTATTGGAATTGTGTCGTATTGCCCCTTAGGCTAGGGTTTATTCTGTTTTGGAGAAAAGATTGTTGAGAGTCCAGGAGATAATGATTTTAGAAAGGTATTTGCATCCATTTATTCTCCTTTGCATTTACAGACAGTATTAGTAGCTAAGCTCTTTGGTAGATGCTTTGCTATTATCATTTATAATCTTACCATTTTGTTCCCATACATGTGTGTCAGGCAGTTGCAACTACATCAGTCAAAATTCCTCTATCCATTATGCTTTGACGAATTTCCATACCCTGTTCCAAAGCTCCCATTTTGGCACAGACAGCAAGCATGCTAACAAAGATTGTGGAATTTGCCTTCACATCTGCCAATTGCAATTGCATGAATGTTTGTATGTAATCAGGATACTGCTAAATATGGATTGCAGTTCCTGAAACTAATTCAATACGCCTCTGATCAGCAGCAGCAGGTGCCTAATTTTGACTGTTATATTTTTTACACATTATAAATTGATATATAAACTCCATGTCCCATCGTTTATTTCGATCAATACAATGGCTAAGTGCAAGATTGTCGGGTTTTGCATGCGCTTTGTGTAGCAGTTCCTACAATTATTGTTGTTTATCTTCAAGGCACTGGTTTGTGTCCAAGCTTGCACAAATGATAACACTGCCAATGGTTTAGTTTATATTTTCTTTCTATTATGTGAAGTGTGGACTTATACATCTCTCCCCAGTGTATATAGCTTCCATCAATACTTGACTTCATGATACAATGAATATGGACTACCAAATATATATTTACATGCATTGAACTAACTGCACCACATTCTGATTCATCAATCTAGCCCATATTGAGTCATAACTTGATCTAATCTTGCTTATCTTCCATGTGTTTTCTGTTCTTAATACTAAATCCAAATACATGAACTTGAATTTACTAGTAAGCCATAGATGTATCTAGGAAATTACATTTGTTCAATGTCTTTCTAGTACTTATCTTTGGTTTTGTTGTCTAAGTCATCCATCTTATTTTCTGTTAAAATACATTTGCTTTGCAACATGATCCTTCCACAAGTCTTGATAATGTTCATTTTAAACCCTTACTCTAGTAGATAAAATCCGCAATTGTGTTCTTAGAAAAAATATCTTCTTCATATGATATCCCTAGGGGGATCATAAATTGACTGAACTCTTGTATATACATTTATAAATTATAATGCACATCACAAGGGTGCCTCCCCGGCACAGGCTGGGAGTATGGTGAAACATTGTGACTGCCTTGTGACAATAACCATGTCTTTTGTATACTGCAATAATTGTATTCCATGAGAAACTGTCTCGTTCTTTCACTTGCTCAAACTCTTTACATGCATCTATCAAAACTCTGCTAATCTTAGTCCAAGCAACCCAACATTTGAATGGGAAATTCTTACTCGATTCATCTGCTCTTTCACACAGTGATTGAACAGGTTAAATTACATTCTAGTATGTAGAGGTTTAAGAAAAAATCCCATATATAAAAACAAACTTTATCTGAAAATCAATAATTATTATTAAGTCCCAATTTACTATCTGCCAAGTCATATTTGCTTACTCAAATCCAAGACGTATTTTGAAATATGTTTGTTTCCTTTTTACTTTTTCAATAGAAATTTGTTTTTCCCATCTTCATATTCAAGCTCATTTAATTGTATTTGAAGACTCATTGCATCAGCAACCCTCATGTGTTAGTATGTCTGACTAACATGATTAGGTGTGTTCTTGTTGTCAACTTAAAGATGTGTTTCTTATTGACCTTGTTGCATCTTCAAATTAGCTGCGTCTAATTTTGCTTACTGATTTTTATCAGTATATGTTGCTGCATCTTTTCAAAGGATATCCATGTCCACTCACCCTTCCTAGGTTTTCCCAATCCAACGAAAAATAGTCTCTGCCCTTCCTCGCTCGATGGCATCTCTGTCATATGCACAATTAGTACGTAATATTAAATGTGTATGCATTTTTAAACTGTACATAATAATTTACTTGTTTGACTTGCCTGAGTGGGTTGTTTTAGAAGTCTATCAAATGGTCCATGAGACCACATTTCTTTCAGGCATTCTATCAAACACTTGATGGACCTTTTCAACAAATCCATTTCGTCCATATCCTGCAACCATGGCATTTTATCAAACACTTCATGTGCCTTGTCTATGCTTTCACATTTTGCATACATCTGTGCCAGGAAGTTGCAACTACATCAGTCAAAATTCCTCTATCCATTATGCTTTGACAGCTTTATGAAAACCATGCTCATGAAAATACAAGTTTGCAATAATTTAAGATATGTAATCTTCAGAGACGTTGTGTGGAGTAAGCAGAATGTGCATTTACAACCATCAAAGCATAATGATTTGTTAGATGTAGCTGCAAGTACCCTAGTAGATATCTATACAAAATATGGACTGTTTCAAAGAATACCTGAAAAATATGTGGTATCAGGCGAATTTATCTGATATAATTTTTGGCATTCAAAATTGGATGTAGACCATGATCCACATTGCATTTGTGTTTTTACAGAATTTTTCTGAGAATTTATTGGTTTACCAATGCTTTTTATATTCTAACCCTGAAATTGATTTTACAGAGCATGAATTATAAGGGATAGAGGTCTGATCACTCAAATTGATTCTCTCATACCATCAGTAGCTACAAAAAGGGGTTAACAAGGTAGGCATAATGGCATTTACTTATCTGAAAAATGAATCCTACTTTTCTTTCTGTTTTGTTTTCAATGATTGAAAAGGATTTAGATCTCATTTGAAAATTGTGTTTAATACAATTTTTTTCCATTCAAGAGGATTCAATTTGTTTGTAACTAGGCAAGACTAAGGATGCATGCCTCTCAATTTGGGAAGGGCATTTATATTTTTCTTACATTTACCAAATGCTACCCAAATGGGGTCTGTAGTTTTAGAAACTACACATGTTATTTGGATATCTGGGGATAGTTTAAGGATGTACCATATATATTGAAATGCCACATATATTTCTAACTCAATGGTATTTAGAATTCCAGATGGATAAAATTTGTAGTTCACCTTGGTCGGTAGGCTTTTCCCGTCATTGCATCTCTTATGGATCATAACGTTCACAGTATTGTAGCTATTTATTCTTCCCTCCCTTCTCTTCAGGCGTTTCGTTTCATTTCATTTGGTTTCTTTAATGTTCTTCATCTCATTCTGTTGTATTGAGTGTGACCACACATAATGTGTTCTCTATGTATGCCTGCTATTGTTTTTTCTTATTATTTATTTGTTTGATTGTATTATTCAGTACTTGTTCGAGGTTATTTATTTATTCTTCCGCTGCTTTTGCTGGTGCAACTAAACAAAGCATGGCTGCTCTGCTCCTTTCAACAAGGGAATTTATCTGATATTCAGGTGTTCTGATATAATTCTTGGCATTCAAAAATGATTGTACCCCATGATTCATATTGCATTTATGTTTCCACAGAGTAGGTCTGCAAATTTAATGGTTACATTTAGTTTTAGCAATGCATTTTATATTCTAACCCTGAAATTGATTTTGCAGGGCATAAATTACAAGGGATAGAAGTCTGGTCACTCAAGTTGACTCTCTCAGACCATCAGCAACTGCAAAGAGGGGTTAATGAGGTAGGCACATTAATGCATTTAGTTATCTGAAAAATGAATTATATTTTCCTTGTTGTTTTGTTTTGAGTGATTGAAACGGATTTCGATCTCATTTGGAAATTGTTTTCCCACTACTCTAATCTTCCAATTGTAATAGAGTAGCATGCTAATTATTTTTAATAACTTGCTAAAATATCTCCATTTTAGCCAAACTCTTTTGAGTTGATCCTGTTTATCCTTTCTAAATTCTACTCCTGTTTACAAATAAATTTTCTATCGTAATTGCATGTAATTTCCAAACCAATCGCTTTATGCATGTGGATTAATGATGACATCTAACCGTGTAAGAATTTCCACCTATATGTTTCCTTTATTGATTCAAAGTTCTTCTGCAGGTTATGAAAAGGATCAGCTCTAGCCTTACTGAGCAGAAGCTACGGATGCCTCCTACTACAATGATGATGGCATAAAATGGGCCTGCGTACTTTGACCATGCCAATAATACCAACACACAAGTTCTAGAATACAGAAAAAATGATACTAGTTTGATAGTCAATCACTTCAATACTCTTTGGTAATATTATTGAAACCCTGTGTATGCATAAACGTGTGGAAATAGTTTACTTGTAAAGCGAGGGCTTATACCATGTATTTGTTCTCTTTAGCAGACTTGCTGTTTTTGTAGATAAAAAACACTAAGCATGGTTTTTATTTATTGTTATTTGCATACTTCATTGCATTCCAGTTCCCCCCCCCCTTATGCAATCTATAGATGTTTCAGCTAGTGGTAATTTATGTAATCTCTTTGGCTTATGGAAATTTAAACCTTTAAAATATATTTCAAAACACATACGCAAACCATTCATCCAAAGTAGCTACGGAAGGATTCTGTAGAGGCATTGTCAATTTCAGTTAAGATTTAACAAATGAAAACAGCCCAACCAAGAGGAATCTCACTCAGTTCTCAATTCCTTACCAATACCTTGCTTCGCATTTAAACAATTTGCTTTCAAGTTTTTACGGCAGGTACTACTGCTGCAACGCAGCCCTTGTTAGTTGGGCAACTGCAAATTAGATTTTCTAGAATGTGTTAATCTCCTTGTACTTTATTTTCCGTATTCCAATTCTTTTTTGCAGCCATTTTTTTTAGTTTGAGATTCATACACTAATTATAATAAATGAACTTACCTTTAGTACAATGATTGTTAATATAATGGTACATAGGGACAACCATAGCATGATTTGTAGCCCTGTGAATCAACAAATTGTGTTCATTACGAACTCATTGGCACTTGGTTATTAGATTGGAACACTAGACTCTTGCAATATCAGGGTGGAATTGTTTTAGGAAAAGATGTACACTATTCCTTTGCACCTACGAATTGTATTTTTTGAAACCTTTCCAAGCCTCTTCAACATATCCATTTTGTGAATATTGCAGTCATTGTAGTTCATGCAATCAAACTTTATATAGGCATTTTATCAAATAGTTTACATACCCTGTATAAAGTTTCACACTTTTCATAGATGTCCACAAGGGAACTTGCAACTACAATTTATTAAAAAAATACTCTTCTGATTATGCTTTGATCAACGTCCAATCCATGTTTCGGAGCTCTAAGGATGATGTAAAATGTCGTGAACTACTGTTTAATAGTTTGAAGCATTTGATTTGTATCCATAGATAATATTTCTTGCTGAAAATTTCTTACTTAGGTTTTCCATTTTATTTATTTATTGATTGGAAGGGAGTTCTGTGCTATACTGATTTCAAATAGTATTGTTAGGACTAAGTTGATTGGTCCTACACTCGGGTGTAATATGTGGGTTACCTGGCTACTCTGCACATGGAGTGGTGTAGTGAAATGGAAAGGTTCAATTTATCCTTGAGCTTGGTCACAAGGTTGAAACCCAAGGAAAAATATTGATAAGATAAATTGAAAAATTTCCTTTATCGATTTCATGCCTAGGAGCTACATTGCCAGGATACGGATATGAGTATCGGTTTAGATACGGATACGATACGTGGATATGTCAATTTTAAAAAAACCCTTGGATACGATACATCTTGGATATGTCCATACATATATATTAAAAAATTGAAATAGTAATACAAAACTTGAATCAATGTTCAAAACATTCAATATACTTAAGACTTTTTTTATTGATCATGTGGCTGCCATACATATGATATACGAATATCATGTTAACATGAATATGAACAAAACTTGAAATTTGAAAAATATATTAGGATCCATGTTCAAATTTTCAAAACAAACAATATACTTAAGATTTTACATTTCATTGTTCATGTGGCTGCCATACATATAATATAGGAATAAAAACAAATCTAGAATATATCATCTAGATTTCCCTCAAAATCAAGTTCATGTGTGCCACTTGTGGTAGCTCCACTCTCATTAACTCCACTCTCTGCTCCTTGCGAACTCCTTTGAGTGTCATCTTCGCCATCAAATAATGAAAGTTGGGAAAGTATGGCTATGGAGGCATCCAAGTCTGTGGTCTCTAGAATAAGATCCCAAAGTTTGTGAGGCCCTCTAGCATACTCCTCAGACTTATGTGACAAGAGGCGCAAATTAGAGTGCACATATACCAAATCCTCAGCATATTTAGATGCCAACTTGTTTCTTTTAGTTGAGTGGATAAAGCTATAAGTACTCCAACTCCGCTCTGCGGAAGAATTACTACCACCTATTACAACAAAGTTAGAAAATTGAAATTCAAAGACAAGTTAGTATCCTAAGTTCTAACTTAATAATATTTAAAATATTCGAAATGATTCTAAATTTTAAAATTTATAAATGTTATACTTGTGAAAGAACCTTTATAGCAATAGGACGTAAGTAATTGGCATCATGGCCATGTACACACCACCATGTGATTGGAGTCAAGCTACTCTTGTTGAAAAGAACCTCAATCGATCCCATGTTGCCTTCTGAACCAGTAAACATGCCCATTTCACTTCTGACCACACTGGCTATAGATGGATTAGGAAAAATTCTTCTGAATGTTGCCCTGGTTCCATTTCCAACTTCGGAGTCAGAAAATGGTGCTTTCCTAGATTTGGTAGCCCAAGTACATCAGAGCTATAGTACTTTGGGGTCAGTGCATAAGCAATGAGATGTAATGAGGTGGTCATTTTATTCCACCTCTTCATGACCAAAGTCTTGACCTCACCTTAGAAGGTCTCTTCTTGATCTAGACCTTTTTTTTGTATTATATCTCTAATACGCTCAAACATGGAATCTATGCCATCATATATCTCTCCCAAGCATGCTTCATTAGCATCTACATATCGGATCATGGAGAGAATGGGTTCTGTAAAAATCAACAAGTACTCAACCTTGGCCCACCAATCCTCATCAAGGACCCATGATTTTACCCTTGTATCTTTCTCTATATTTGACTGCCTCCACACTGACCAAACACTACTTATCACCATACTGATTAAAGCCTCTCTCACCTTTAAAAGCCGTCTCAAAACAAGCATGTGAGAGGTAAATCTAGTTTCTGCAACCTCTAACAACTCTAACCTTGAGAATTTCCTAAAAAAGGCTTGTGACATATGATGGTTTGTGATAAACATTTAAATGTCATTTGCCTTAGAATAAAATTTCTCAATCCATGGGATTTTCCCAATCTTTTAGAGGATCAAGTTATGGGAGTGGTAAGCACAAGGGGTCCAAAAATTTGCTCATATCTACCCTCTATGATCATTCCTGCTGCTTTACAATGTTTAGCATTGTCATTGATGACTTGGACAACATTATGGGAGCCCACCGACTCAATTGCCTCTATTAAAATGTTAGCAATAAATTGTGCATCCTTGACTTCCCTTCATAGTCAATGGCTTTAAGGAACATTTCCCCTTTAGGGCATACTGCAACAAAATTTATGAGGGGTCTATTTCTAGCATCTTTCCATCCATCTAAAATGATGGAAACCCCTGTTTCCTTCCATGAGTCTCTGATTGGATGCAAAGTCTTGTGAATGTGTTCCACTTCCTTTCCCAAGAGTGTGGTTTGAAATTTTTTCGTAACCTGGGTATTTGTACCCTTGTGGAGCTTCATTGATACCCTTCACCATTTGATGCCAATATGGAGATCTCAATACATTAAATGGCAGCCCACATGCATAAATGCATTGAGAAACAACCTCATCAGCAACCTCCCTCTTTTCAATATTAAATGCTTTCTCCAATGCTCCTTTTGGCCTTTTTCGTGAGCTCTTTGGACTCTCTTCATCAAATGGTTGACTTTGAGTTTGAATGAAAGGATGAGAAGTAGGTCTAGGTGTGGGTGGTAGTGATGATGGCCTTCTTTGCAAAGGAATTGTTCTAGTTCTATTTCTTTCAGCTTGTTTATCAGCTTCCTCTTGCTCTCTTAGGTACTCTGCCATTTTTTCATTTGATATTTTTGGGCACCTCTTTATCCCCACACCTCCAACACCAGTCAAATGGATTTCCACTCGACTATATGAGGATCTGTACTACACTTGGCAACCATGATATATCCAAACCCGACACCCACCATCAGCAATGTTGTCTACCACTATCACATGTCTCCAAAGAGGGGAATTAGGATCATGTTTCATAGGAACTGATGTGTTTTCAGCTTGGCCTTGCACTCCACCTGAAGTAGAACTTGATGCCATCCTAATCTGTTTTTGATCACCAAGATCACCATAACGGCACAAGGTGAGAGCATACACAAAGTTAGGATGTTTAGAAAATTACAAACATTTTGCCTTAGCATAAATAAATTAGTTATGTCATCCAAATATGTTTTTGATCACCAAGATCGCCATAAAGGCACGAGGTGAGAGCATACACAGGTTTAGGATGTTTAAAAAATTAAAACACAATTTGCCTTAACATAAATAAATTACTAATTAGTTATGTCATCCTAATATGTTATTGATCACCAATATCGTCATAAAGGCGTGAGGTGAGAGCATACACAGATTTAGGAAGCTAAAAAAATAAAAAAACAAATACATTAACATTGAACAATGCATTTAAAATTAAAAAATGATTTTTTACCAATTAATAAATTAAATAACCCTAAACTATGCCATCCTAATTTGTTTTTTATCACCAAGATCGCCATAAAGGCACGAGGTGAGAGCATACACAGATTTAGGAAGATAAAAAAAATAAAAAAAAATACATTAACATTGAACAATGCATTTAAAATAAAAAAATGATTTTTTACCAGTTAATAAATCAAATAACCCTAAACTATGCCATCCTAATATGTTTTTGATCACCAAGATCACCATAAAGGCATGAGGTGAAAGCATACACAGATTTAGGATGTGTTTAAATTATAAAATTTAAAAAAAATGCAATATAATAAATAAATAAATAACCGTAAAAAATAAAATGAAAGGATGAATTAAAAATAAAATTAAAATTAAAATACGGTATACCTATAGTGTATAATCGTAGATCCTGGTTGCCTCTAAGATTTTAAAACAATTTCTTCCCCTCAAGTCTCAACAATGGCTTCTTCTCCTTCTCCTCCTTGAAATGATGGACTCCAAACAATAGAAGCAGTCACTACCCCTCCTTCAAATCTTTGCCTCCTCTAAGCTCTTTGCAAAACCTCCTTCCAATCTTTGCCTCCACTAAGCTCTTCACAACTCTTCAATGGCTCTTTGCTCATTCACTTGCAAAAAGACAATGTAATTGTTTGTGTGATTTCAAATGAGAGGGGTGGGTGCTTTTTATACCTTTTTGTGGGGGAGAGGGTGTATTATTTTATTCATTTAGTGTTTAGGGTTTGGTTTTAGGGAGTACAAACATAAAAAATAAATTAAAAAATGAAATAGAACTTTAAAAACACATATATATTGTTGGATTCATACCTGATACGTACGGGGTACGTCCGGATACGTCATGGATATGTTTGTATGTATCCGTGATGTATCCTGATGTACCCCGTACGTATTAGGTACGTATCTGTATCGTATCCCCAACGTATCTATATCTGATACGTTTCCAAGGGGATTCGGGGGGGTTTTGGCATATCCATGCAACGTACCCTAGGAGATGTGTCAGCTAGGATGTGACAAACAAAATGACCTATGTGTCCCCTACTCAAGAATTTCTCCACACTTAGTGGTAAACTTGGGTGTCCTAAGTTAGCATTTAAGCTTTTTGGCTTAAAATCTTAAAAGCTAAAACAAAACCTATTTTAGGAGCATAAATAATTTTCAAAAATACTAACCACAAACATCATCCTCCTCTAGCTGACAATGGAACAAGTTGTAAACCAGAATTTTTGATTTTTTTGGGGAAATTTTATGAATTTTAGGATATTTTCTATCTCATACAAACTCGGAATTCCAAATTTTGGGATCACAATAATTTTAATTTTTATTCCAACTTACATACACGCTTACATGTCTATGTAATACAACCACATGCTCTTATTTATCAATAAATAGAGATATCATATGAAATTGAAATAAAATTATAAAGTACCCAAATCTTAAATTTAAGTACATAGCTAGTAGAAGTTTTCTCATTTTTGTATGCAGCTTTGTAGGAAAAGGATTTGCAATATATGGTACTATGTTATCCTGAATATTTGTCCTGAGTTATTTTCATTGTAAAATTTTGATGTTCAAAAATACTTTCCAATTTGGGTCTCGCGATCCTGCATAGCTTTGGGTAAGCTGATATCCAAATATTTATTTTGATATTTGTTTTATTTGTTTTCTGGAATTTTTTATTGTGGTTAACTTACTAGTGTCTACGACAATTTTTTTTTGGTATGTTTATGGATTTTTTTTCTTTTCAGCAAGAGTAACCTGTTGCAAATATTGTACAAAGAGGGTGAGTATTACCAAGAATCTTACTCTCTCCATTTATTTATTACGTTATTTTAGTCTTAGTAATGATTTCAAATTTCAATATAAACTATTAATTCCTTCCATATTGTTTTCTTCCCTCTATGTTTTATTTGTACTTAACCCTTCTGTGGATTATCTTGAACAATTATATTATTATCAATAATTCAGCTGGATGCTACTAATGATTCAGAGTTTTACACACAAAATCATAATAGCTAGTGATTTTTTTCCTTATCTTTATATTGTATTTCACTCTCTTCATTTTTTCGGCTACCTCAGGCTACCTCACAATTACCTTTTCAAGTCATTTTCTTCATTTTCATCAGTGCAACTCCAATTTAGAAACATATGTTTGATACTTCCAGACGAAGTATATTTTCAGCAATTTGTAAATAATTTAGCCAAAATGATCAAAACTTAGTTGCACTTTGTATGTGTTTCCATAAAACAAGTATTCTTTTATCATCTTTTAAATCTACATTTTTAAGAGATTTTTTTCTTTCACTTGTTGTTAGAGAATCAAGCTATCTATATATTTTGGAAGGTCCAAGGCATCATGCGTAAATGGATACATGTTTATTTACATTGTTGCAAAAAATCGTACTCCTGATCCTGATTCTTTTAGCATTTGTGTTTTGCATGCAACCAATACAAATCAATGTCATTTAGATACCTCTTCAGAGATTTTCTTATGCACGCTATTGATTTGGGTTCCTACTAAAGGTCAAAGTAGTTCTTGATTTGATCTAAGTGTTTAGCATATGTCAACTATAGTTGAAATTATCACTTAAATTTGTCAATGCCTTGTAATAGTGATCCCATGTCAAATTAAACATGCATTAACAATTCCTCTTGAGGTAAATAAGTTTTGTGGTCTTATCTATATTGCATTAAAAATTAGTAACATGATCTTTGCATATATAGGAATATGTAAAAAATTAAGATATAGAAAAACATGTACTTGTAATCATTGTCATGCTTTCTTTAGCAATGTCTCTCGTAAAATCCACCCCCACCCATAAAAAATTACTGCTAAATTGGAGATACGTATTTTACTTCTTTCAATTTTCTCTTGGTAAAAATAAAACATTTCAAACCATGGAAATTTTTATGCTCACAGGATTTCATCGAAGTATGTTTGGTATGCAATCAAAATTGGGAAAAATTCAATATTACATCATGGAAAACACCAATTTCTTGGTTTCTTGTAGGTAGAATGAGTGGATTTTAGTGTTTGGCTCCACGTAAAACTAATAAACAGTTGTGGATAAAACCTACCAATTAGAAATGCTTTAAATGCTTCATAAACTTGCCGTGTGCCCTATTTTTGTACATGCTTGAGCCTTATAATTTCTATTCCTAAATTCGATTTAATTTTTTTTAAATTATGTAGAAATATAAAGTCCTTATAAGGAATAAACTTAGACACCACAGATGAAATAAAAATCTACAAATAATTGTTTTACCAATATTGTAGTAAGTGTTGGAATTCATTTAAGTGTTTCTTGACATTTCTTGATGATAGCTATCGTGTGCAAGGTTCTGGCTACTTTCTTGTAGTAGTCTGTTACACCATTTTTGTGTCTTAAGATTTTATTCAATAGGCCATAAAAATCTCACTTATGTTTAGAATAAGAGTGTTATTATTGTCCTTCAATCCAATATGGATATCCAAGCATTTTACATTTCACTTTTTGTGATCCCAAATGTTATGAGTGAATGAATCTAGGCAGCATTATGTTTATGCTACTTTAAATTTTTTTATTATCGTTCACACTCAGGTTGTATAACTATGCCTTTTTTCTTGGTTTATTCTTTTACCACACAAGAATATCAAGTCTTCTTATGCTTAATACTTAGAAAAAAAAGTTTAATTTTGCCCCAAGAAAAGTAAAAAGCAATTTATTTTTACATGCTTTTATTTTTTAGTTTAGTTTTAGATGTTCTAAAGTTTAGGAAAAGTTATTAAAGAAAATAAATAAAAATCATTGTATTGCACAAAAGCATGTGTTTTTTAGTTCTATTTTTAAGAGTTGGGTTTTTTTGTTAGATGATGTCATCTATTTGTTAGAGGCAATTGTAAGTGTTTTCATAGCAAACACATTCAGAGAGATTGTATTGAGCCGAAGCTCTGATAAGGAAGAAGAAATATATGCACAGAAGTATTGATCTACATTTGCAATAATTTTTTTTATTTTTATTTCTATTAGTTGTTATTTTATGTGCCTAATTTCTATAAATTGGTATCAGAGCGTGGATTTATTCAACAAGTTTATAATTAACAATAGGTTATGGCTTCTATATCCAGTTTGCAGACACCACAATTTACACGAAAGAATTACGATTATTTGTCATTAACCATGAAGGCACTATTTAGATCCCAGGATGTGTGGGAAATCGTAGAGAATGGGTACACAGATCTTGCAAATGCAGAAACATAAAATGGACTCTCCTAGGAAGTGAAAGACACTTTGAAAGAATTAAGAAAGAAAGATGGAAAATCTCTTATCTTCATTCATCAAGCCATGCATGAAAGCATCCTACCCAGAGTGGCGGTAGCCAATAAAGAAAAAATTACGTGCGAGAATCTCCAAGTTGCTTATCAAGGTAAAGAGAAAGTAAAAACCACCAAGCTACAGTTACTTTGTAGAGATTTTGAAAATATGTCAATGAAAAATTCAGATTTAGTAGAATCATTTTGTACTTTTGTAGTTGGTTTAGTCAATAAAATCAAATCTCATTGTGAAAGTATTAAGGACAAAACGATTATTAAAAAAATACTTAGAAGTTTGCATGCAAAATTTGATCCTTTGGTAGTTTCTATTGAAGAAACTAAGGATCTAAGTCATTTTTCAATTGATGAGTTGCATGCATCACTAACGAATCATGAATAGAGGTTGAATAGATCACATGCAGTTGTAGATCAATATTTTTCATCACAGGTATTAGGAAATCGTGGAAGAGGAAATTTCAGCCCTAGAGGTAGAGGAAGAAGTTCATCTAGAGGACATAGCAACTGTCCATAAAAATCAATTGGAAGAGGACATATTCAAGAGAACAATCATAATCATGTTTTAGGTTAGAGACAGGATAAATTGTATGTGCAGTGTCACTATTGCAATTTATATGGGCATTATGTTTTTGAATGAAGGAAAAAGTAGTATGTTTAGAACAAACAGAATCAAAATAAAGTTGGGAGATATGCTCTAAGCTCCATGTTTATTTCTTGAAAAAATATTTCCAAAGCATCTCCTATTGAGTGTAATCTATCCCAAGAGAGTCCTATTGATGTATGGTATTTATTTTCTAATTTGGATGAGTCTGTAAAGACAAAAGTTACCCTTGGGAATAATAATACAGTTACTGTAAAAGGAAAAGGAATAATCAACATTCTAACAAAAAAGAGGGAGCAAAAGATTATGCAGGATGTTTATTATGTTACAGGTTTGAAGCACAATCTTAGAGCGTTGGTCAATTAGTACAAAATGGATAAATTTTTTACATTGAAGATAAAAAAAATGTGATCGTGGATAAATATCCAAGAACATAGGTGATTGCTAAAGTGAAGATGATAAACAACAGAATGTTTCCTTTGCATATTATACTAGCCACATCCAAAGATCATACTACAGATTAGTCCCAAGCTAAGGCGATTGAATCAAATTTTCAGTCAGTTGAAAAAGATGAATCATGGCTATGTCATCTCAGGTTTTCTCACTTAAACTTTGGTGGTTTGAATTTATTAGACAGAAAAAAATGGTGAAAGGTTTACCTTTGATTCAGAAACCAGATTGAGTTTGTGAAGGTTGTATTTTGGGGAAGCAACATAGAGAGTCCTTCCCTCTTGGAAAAACAAAAAGAACACATGTACCACTTGAAAATTTTCATTCAGATTTATGTGGACCAATGCAAACAACTTATATTGGAGGTTGCTCATATTTTATGACATTCATTGATGACTATACAAGGAAGACATGGGTGTACCTTTTGAGAGATCAATCAGATGTTTTTGATATATTTTAGCAGT
Source organism: Taxus chinensis (assembly GCA_019776745.2). NCBI lineage: Eukaryota > Viridiplantae > Streptophyta > Pinopsida > Cupressales > Taxaceae > Taxus > Taxus chinensis. Next base: position 58,750,289 of record CM034152.1, on the reverse strand, counting down.
TCAAGGCTTTAATGGAAAAGAAAAGTGGGTACTACATCAAAGTTTTGAGGACATATAGAGGAGGTGAGTATATTTCAAATACGTTTATGAATTTTTGCAAATATCATGGTATACACAAGTAGTTTACTTCTAGGTATACACCACAACAGAAAGGTGTGGCAGAGAGAAAGAATAGAACCATCATGGACATGGTGAGAATTATGATGAAGTAAAAGCATCTTTTAAATGAGTACTGGGTAGAAGCAGTAACAACTGCTATTTACATCATAAACATGTGTCCAGTGAAAATTCTTCAAAACATGGATCCTCAACAATCTTGGACTAAGAGCAAACAAAATGTTTCTCATTTTAGAGTTTTTGGTTGTGCGGAATACACACATGTGTCTAATGAGCTAAGGAAGAAGTTAGAAAAAAAAGGATAAAAATGCATATTTGTTAGATATTCAGAGAATAAAAAAGGTTACAAGTTGTTTAATTAAGTTATCAGAAAGGTCATAATCAGCAGATATGTATAGCTTGTTGAAAATTAGGCATGGGATGGAAGTATGAAAAAATAACCAGTGTAGCAGAAACTATTCCTCATGATGATATGGAAGATACAAGCATTGAGCATCAAGCTATTGTATCTTATTCAAATCTTTGACATGCACCAAAAGTTGTAGAGCAAGGTAAAATTCCATATACATCTAGGAGGTCTCCAAGATTTCAGTCATCTTCAACCAGGCAACAGACACCACAAAGAACACCAAAAGCTACTCCTTTAGTACAAAACAGTCCATCATCATTAGACCTTGGCAGCGAAAAACAAGGAGTCTTAGTGGGCTTTATAATATTAATAAGGTGGGTGGGACTATTGCTACTAATGCTGCTATGGTCTAAAAGATGACTGTGTTGAACCATATCCACCACGAGGAAGAGGTACTGACCCCCTCGATCTGCTATCCTGTATCTGTTGTATGCAGCTCCGGACTTGGCCTCTATCCTGCTGGGTCTTTCCCCGAGTCTCCTCTACTATATAGGCCTTCTCAATGGCCTCAACTAATGTTTGTGGAAAATGGATCTGCAATGCACCTCCAATGTCTAGATTCAGGCCCTGGATGAATCTGTGGATCCGCACCTGCTCATCCTGCATATAATCAACATACTGGAGTAGATCTAGAAATCTAATCTCATACTCAGCCACTATAAGAGATGTTTGTTGGAGGTCATGGAACTCATCTATTCACTACTGTATGAACCTCCATGACAAATATCTAATCTAGAAATTCTCCTCAAAGAGCTCCCAGGTAATTGTCTCAGAATAAACATGAAGCTTTTACTCCTCTGTCCGCCACCAGACACCAGCTCCATCCCTCAATAGATGGATCACAACATGAGCTTTCGTGTTACTAGAACAAGGATAGAGATTGAAGCATCCGCTCAAGCTTACCAACTAGGCCTCTTCCTGAAATCCACATATGTCACCAAAATAATGTGATGGCTGAAGCTTCAGGATCTCCCTGATGTGATCTGCAATTGTGGTCTGATGGCCTCTAGGCCTCTCTGTATGCTCATCCCTAAGCCTAGGGCTTTGATACCTCTCCCTATGTCCTAAAACTTGGTCATCTTTTCCCCTCTGTGGTGACCTTTCCCTGGCTGACTCTCCATGGAAGTTATCTCCTCCATGTTCCTTACTAGGTCGGGGTGATACATGACCCTCACTGGAAGTGACTCTATCATGTTTGGATGCATGCCCTCCTACTAATCCTCTGTGTAGAGTGGCATTAACATCCTGAAGAGTCTGTAAAATCTGGGGTAAGATGTCTGCTACAACATGCTCTGGGGGTGGTATGCCTAGGTCTATGTGAAAAGGCTCCTCATCTTGTCTGTGCCTCCTGTACAGAGCAAGACGAGATTTAGTTCCTTATTCTAGGTTTTACTTAGTTTCCATGTTTACTAAAATATGAAATTTCTAAACTAAGTTGTTCTCTAGATTTAAAAGTGTGTTAGATTTAAGGTTCATGTCTCAAGTCCTTTTTTTTTCTTGTGTGCCTAATGGCCCAAACTTTTGAACCATTGCTCTGATACCAAGTGTGATGCCAACTAAAACAACCCACTTGAGACCCACGGAACAACCTAGGATTAGATAGGAAAATTATGGAATAATTTTCTTTTTTTTAAAAGAGTCTACCACTAGGTTATAAACAACAGTTGTCACTAGAACAAGTTCCTGAACAATTCCAATCCACTAGAATATAATTTTATTTTATTAAAAATTATTAGAGGTCACAAGGTCCCAAAATTTAGGGTTAGAAAGTTCAATTAGGGTCAGAGGGTAATTCCTCACCATACCCACTCTCTAACAAGATTTAAAGATTCAACTTGATTTTTATTAAAATTAATGCATCCAAAATTTCTTTAAATCACACCCATTGGATAGGAAATTTCCTCACCTTTCCATTGATATAAATAAGTCATCCTAACTCCTCATACTTCTCAATTTATGGGCCAGTGGGCCTAGGGGTGAAAATTTTCCCCAAGAGTAGGCCCGCTGGCCTAGGGGAGAAGATTTTCCCATGCATGGGCTTGCAAGCTGCAGGAGGAAACATTTCCCCAAGGGAGGGTCTATGGGCCGTGGGGAGAAATATTTCCCAGAGGAGGAGTCGGGTCAGTGGGCTGGTGGAAGGCTTTTGGAAATTTTTCCATGCGGGGGCGTAACGCCACTTTTACACCCGCGCTTCCGCGAGTCTGCAAGGGACACGTGCCACCTCTTAAGCCACATGGGGAAGATAGGGCGGTGAGGATCAGATATTTTTAACTCCCAAAGGGAGAAAAGGGTAAAATCCATCTGTGCCTCTGCCGATGCCACATGGCAGCACTTGATTGGCTGCGGGGTGGCCGGGAAAATTTAGAAAAATTTCCCAATTTTTTTTGAAAATGCCGAAGGAAAAAAGGAACCCACTCCTCCACCGATTCCTTGCGATGCCACATGGAAACTCTTGATTGGCCATGGGTTGGTGGGGTGGTGGGGAAAAATTGGAAAATTTTCCCAATTTTTTTCCAAAGCTCTAAGTTAAAAAGTGATCCGCCCCTCCGCCAACACCTCGTGGTGCCACGTGGCAGCCTTTGATTGGCTATGGGCTGGTGGGGAAAACTTAGAAAATTTTCCCAAATTTTTTTTGAAGCTATAAGGAAAAATTTCGAGCCCTCAGGCCTGCCAAGGAAATTTTTCCCAATTTTTTTTTCTTTTTGACGCCAAGTAAAGAAAAACTTCATAAGGCCATAACTTTTGATAAAGAGCTCGATTTTGGGAAAAGAAGGACTTTCTGGAAATCTCTCGATGTCCTCCTTGCACAAAATTTGTTAATTCTAAATTTTTATAGAGTTTAAGGGGTCAATTTTAAGAAAATGATCTGCAGGATTTTACAGTGCAAACTGGTAAATTTTAACTTATGAGATTTGTTCAATTTGATCTTCTCCCTCTCTCAACATATCAATTAGACATGGAGAATTGTTATTGGAGGGATTTAGGAAATATTTCAAGATTCAATTTGTCTAATTGATTTGCAATTTGTACATTTACATTTCTTGACAGCAAAACGACTATGAAAGCTTTGAACTCAGTTTTACCAGGTTTTGAAAGATTTCCTTGAAGTGTTTTTACTTTGGTTTGGGATTATTTTGTCCTCATTAAGTCCAAATGATTATTTCATTTTCCTCTTATCTATTTGTAGGATTATTTGAACATTTGATAAAGAAATTTTACCAAGTACACAGTGAATTGAAAGAAGTGCATACAGTTATAGAACAAAAATTAACTCTCTTTCGCCATGAAATAAAACATTGAATTCATTCCATGCTAGTCATAAATAGTTTTTCTTTCTTTCAATCAGACATTAAAACAAGAATGCAGTGTCCATTCTTTCCAAAATCATATATTATAAACAAGGCAAAATAATACATTTTCTTCTCACGTGTTTAACTTTTCCACTTTCCAAACAAGGATTTCATAGTGCGTGTTAAACACATATTTCCAATGGAAATAATATCATATGAAAAATACAAACACTTCCATTAATTCAAATTAACTCTTACAGCTTCCTTTCCATTTGATTTCAAAATACAACATGAAAAATACGTATCATTCTTTCACATTCCTTCCAAAACAAAAAAAATAGGGTATAACTCTTTTACATTTCAAATTTAAACTTTCATTGTCAATAAATTGTATCTTTCCATTAATATTAATATACAAATTATCCACTTTAAAGTGGGAAAGGGCTACAATAAGATTTCATTTCACAAGGGATTGTCAAACTGTCTTTTTCTCAGCTCCAGAACATCAACATGCAGATTTCTCATTCCTCCAATTTGGTCACAACAGGAGTAGGGGAAAGGCAACTCTATCCACCCAACCAAGACATCCAATGAAGAGGAGAATCCATCCTTCTTCATTGGCCCCCGAGCCCCAACCACAATGTAATAAAAGATGTGATCCAACTCATGGCAACAACACGCTTCCACAAACACACAAACAACATTTTCACAATAAAAAACACAGTCCAAAATAGAATGTGGTTTACAACTACATTAAAGCATGAAAAAAATTATTGAGGCTTCACCAAGCAAGCCAAAGGAGCAAGAAACTATGGGGGATTCTTCTTATGCCTCCCAAAAGGGGAAATGGGTATCACCACTTGAATTACAAACCACCAAAATATAGTGTATCAAAACCCTGACATTCCTTATGCCTCCCCAAAGTATCCCTTATTCCTCACATTTCCTTATGCCTCCCCAACCTCTTATGGCACCCCATAACGAGTAAATAAATGCAAGTTATTTCTTCGTAAGGTGGAACCCAAATCCCAACTCCCTCCACCCTTATACCTCCCTAAACACATGTGTGCCTCCCACAAAATAAACCCCATAGTCTTCTCCTACACCATTCCCAGGACATCTACCCAATAGCCCAAAAACATGCCAAAACATTCACACATTAACATTTACATTCATAAAATAAGAACATTTCAAGAGCCAAGCTCTTACCTCTCCATGATGGAGTTTCCCAAGTTCCAAACAACAGTTGTTTCCAAGAAAACAATCCAAAAATCCACCAAACAACAAGCATGTAACAATCTTTGAATTCTCTAACAGCAAGAGCTCCCAAAACAACAAGGAATTCGTCCAAGAATGAAGTCTCCAAAGTGAAGCAACCCCAAAACAAGGCAAGCAATTCAAATTTTATAGAAGAGAGAAGAGAAGAGGATGAGGTGGATCCATGTAGGATGCCACATCACACATCCTCAACCCCCAACCCAAAAGTCAATTTCATTCTCCAATGCATAATAAATAGGTGGGTGAATACTATGACAGTTTACTTACATACTCAAATCCAACCCACACCCCAAAGGACTGAAATTAAATCATGTAAGAAAAGTGCAATTAAAAATTACAATTTGTCTTTTCAAAATGCATTATAAAATCCTAAATTCAACTCTCCAACCATAGGAATGGTTGGTAAATAAATTTAAGAGGTATGGGACAAGTATAACCTATCCCATAAGCCTCCAAAATCAGTTTCTAATGAAAAATTCGAATTTCCAAGAAGGTGGAGCGTTTCACACTCAAAAGTTAACTTACACAACTCTTAAAACACTTTAATTCAAGGCCAAAAACTCTATTAATTACTTTCTTATGACATATTTTACTTAATTAACTTAACAACATGATTACTCATAATATTACACATCATCTAATAAATAATGAAAAGGGTCAAATGCATCACAAAATAAACACATGCAAACATAACAAAGGGTCCAAATAAAAGAAGATACATAAAATCCCTTGGTCACATTTAAAGGTGATCCCCCCATGGGAATCCCTAACACAAATAAACATGCACAAACGAATACAGTTGCTATGGTGACCTTGTTGAATTTATCTAGAATTCCAAAGTGGTTGGTCTCCAATCCCCCAATGTTTGTTGTGATATTTTAAACCTGTAAAACATAATTACCTCCTTCGGCCTCGTGGCCATATCAGAACATCCAAAATAATATAAACATAAATTGAGATCATCTCGATATATGAATCACACTAATATCCAAGAAACCAACAAGATTATTTGCAATTTTACTTAACAACTATATCATCATCAAATAATTTTAATCTAGTTTTCATTTTCTAGGTCTAATCAAAATATCTAATTATCACAAGTCCGAACAACATCCATGATATAACCACGTCAACAGTATATAAACATCAATCTCCAAAATGTCTCCAATAATCATCATGTATCATAACTGAATCAAGTCAACAATAATCCATGATCTAACATCTAACATCATACTATAATAGAGTCCATAATCATGTCCATAATATAATCAGCAGTATCATGATCAGTATCAAAAGGAAGGGAAGTGGGCACTACAGTAGGGATATTGTATTTCAACATTGCTAACTCTCTTAGGTTTATGTATATCATTTGGCTAATTGTTACATGATATTTTATCAGTGTGTACATAATACATATTATGATAATTATTACAGGACTGCGATAGAGTTTCCTTTTTTAGGAATGAAAATAAGTTTACTTTTATAGAAATTAATATTTCTTATCGTTGGACTGCTTTCCAGTTCCCCCACTTGAGTATAGTGGCAAATGGATATTAAGAGTATTTTCCTACTAAAGGAGTTACACCAACCTTGGATGTTAGGGTTGATTCTAGAGGAAGTATCTTACTTCCTCCCAGGCTCCCGCAACATGGCTCCTCTGACCCAGTTCTTTGGCACATGTTTTTAGTTTTGGCCTTCGTGTTTTCCCTCCATAGTTATTTGTATTGGTTTCTTTGCCAGTTATGGTAGTGGCACATGACACTATTTTTATTTTGTACATTATTTATTTTTTTGAATGATATCTGAAGGTTTTTAAGTTCATGTTATTAGTGAAATTTCATTATTATCATTTTTATATAATTTTATATATCTTTGTGCTCTGTAACAACCACGTGAGCATGATGCTTATGCTGATATTGAAGCTACCTATATATGTCTTGAAGAGCAGTATCAAGCAATGGAGGAGGAAATTATTCTATATGGCCCAATTTTGGATTCGGCTGCACGTTTACCTCATCTGAGAATAGTTTGTAACGCCCGCTAAAACCAACCCACTTGAGACCTAAGGACAACCTAGGATTAATTAGGAAAATTATAGAACAAATTTTTTTGTTTAAAAGAGTCTACAACCAGGTTATAAGACAATAGTTGTCGCAAGCAAGTTTCAAAGCCAAATACTATTAATAGCTTATAGTTTTATTAATATGACAATTATAAAAGATCACAAGGTCCAAACTTAGGGTTAGATTAATCAATTAGGTTAAGAGGGTAATTTATCACTATACCACTCTCTAACAGGATTAAAAGATTCAACTTGATTTTTCTCAAAATTAACGAACTCAAAACTTCCCAAAAAAATTCCCATTAGATAGGAAATTTCCTCACCTTTCCAGTGATATAAAGAAGTCCTCCTAACTCCTCATATTTCTCAAGTTATGGGCTGGCGAGCCTTGGGGTGAAAATTTTCCCAAGAACGGGCCTAGGGAGGAAATTTTCCCAAGGGCGGTGTAGCGGACCGTGGGGAGAAATTTCGCTTGGAAAAGGAATCGCGGAGCGGCGGAGTGAAATTTTCCAAGGTGCGGGATGGCGGAGCGGGGAAGGAATTTAGTGCTTTTTCCCTTTTGGGAACAAAGGCACAATTTACCTCTGCACACCTGCGAATCCGAAAGGGGAAACATGTCAGCATTTGCAAGTGCCACATGTTGATCCTCGATTCACACAAGGAAAACGGACTTACGGGGGAAACATATGAATTTTAGACTTTAAAAGAAAAAGGATACAAAGGGTTAAAATGCTCCACGCCTCCCCTGATGCCTAAAGCTGCCACGTGTCATCCAACTATTGGATGTGGGGCTACAGGACAACGGAGAAAGTTAGAAAATTTTTATCCAAAGGGTTTTAATAAAAAATTTAAATTGAACGCGCAGGCCCGTGTGCCCACAAAAGTACGTTTCCTAGGAAAGGATGGGGATGCGGGGCCGCGGAGAATTTTCAGAAATTTTTCCAAAGTTAGAAACAAAAGGGTTAATTTAAAGCACGCGCCCACGAGAATGCATTCCAAAAGCGAAGGGCGAGGCGGGGGGACGCGGGGAAAATTTTCCAAATTTTCCCTTTCCGAACTTAGACTAATTTTGATAACAATGAGCTTTGTGGGCCAACGGGCAAGCGGAAAACTTCATAACTTTAGTGATTTTGGGGAAAAAGCGCAAAAGGGAAAACTTAAACCCGCGGGTCCGTCAGTGAATATTTTAATTATTTAAATTTGACGGTTAGATTATTTTTGAGGCCAACAATGAAGTAAAACTTCATAAGGCCATAACTTTTGATAGGGAACTCATTTTTAGTAAACGAGGAATTTTTGGAAAGCTCTTGACGCCCTCTTTGCATATAAACCTCAAGAATTTAATTTTGATGACGTTTAAAGTTTCAATTTTGAGAAAACGTTTTTCTATCACTTAAAAAGTGAATTGGTCATTTTAACTCGTAAATTTTTTGTTCAATTTTGTCATTTTCTTTTTCTCAACATACTTACCAGGCATGGAGGATTTCACTAGGAAGGTTTTGGGATATATTGCAAGGTTAAATTTATTTGATTGAGTTGCATTTCGAAATTACCAATTTTTACAGCAAAAAGGTCTGTAATTTTGCCTTTGCTCGATTTGAAAGTTTCTTTAAAAATTTCTTAAGTGTTTTAGTTTGTTTGGTGTCGTTTTGCCTTTACAAATACAAATTGATATTTAAATTGGTCTTTTAGATATTATAGTGTCATGTTGTTAAATTTTTTATTAATATTTGTCAGTAAGAAAAATTACCTAACAGAACTTCAAATTCGAAAAGATTTGTTATATTCACCAACTTAAAACTATGAATTCATTCCATGCTAGTAAGCTGTATATTTCATCTTTCCTTCAATCCAAAGCATAAAAACACAAATGCAATTTCTATCTTTTTCCAAAGTCAAACATTTCAAACCAAACGGATTAATACATTTCCTTCATACACATTTCACTTTTTTTTTTTTACATTCCTACATATAATTCACAGTGCATTTGAATGATCAGATTTCAATATAACAATGCCATTATGAAACAAAGTAAGACAACTTCTATTATTTCCATGAATCCTCTTACAACCTTTTGTTTTCTTTTTCATTTCTCGAATACAATATACAAAATACAATTTCTTTCACATTCCTTTCAAAGACAGAAACATAGTATACCTATTTCACATTTCGAATTTACAATTTTCATAGACGATACAGAAACATCATTCCATCACAATAAAATGCAGGGTCATCTGATTCAAAGTGAGAAGGGGTTACAATAAGAAATAATATCAACAAGGACTGTCAACACTGTCTTTTTTTTCCTCTGCTCCAAATCAGCAACATGCAGTTTCTCCATTTTCTTTATTTCAATTTGATCACAACAGAACAGGGGGAAAGGCAACGATCTCCACCCAACCAATACATCCAATGAAGAGGAGAAGCATTCCATCTTCATTGGCTCCCGAACCCCAACAATAATGCAATAGAAGATGTGATTCATCTCATGGCAACAAGGGCTTCCACAACACACAAGAAACATTTTCACATTTAAAACATAATCTAAATAAGAATGTAGTTTACAACTACATTAAAGCATGACAAACAACACTGAGGCTTCATCAAGCAAGCCAAAGGAGAAATAAACTATGGGGGATGCTATTTATGCCTCCCAAAGGGGAAATGGGTATCACCACCTAATTTCAAAATGCCAAAATATAGTATATCAAAGCCCTAAAATGCCCTTATGCCTCCCCCAAGTACCCCTTATTCCTCACATTTCCTTATGCCTCTCCAACATCTTATAACACCCCATAACGAGTAAAGAAATGCAAGATATTTCTTTGTAAGGTGGAACCCAAATCCCAACTCCCTCCACACTTATACCTCCCTAAAACACTTGTGCCTCCCACAAAATAAACCCCATAGTCTTCTCCTACACCATTCCTAGGCCATCTACCCAAAATCCCACAAACATGCCAAAAAATTCACAACAATAACAATTTCATAAACAAAAAAAAGCATTTTAAGAGCCAAGCTCCTACCTCTCCATGATAGAGTTGTTCCAAGTTCCAAAATAACAAGCTTTATCCTAATGCAAGCAATCCAAATCAGCCAAGCAGAAGCATGCAACAATCTTCCTAAAACGTCTCCAAAGCAAGAGCTCTAAAACATCAAAAGAATTCACCCAAAAAGGAGTTTTCAAAAGTGAAGCAACCCAAAACAAAGCAAGAAATTAAAATTTTATAGAAGAGGGAAAAGAAGAGGATGAGGTGGACCCATGTACGATGCCACATCACACATCCTCAACCCCAACCCAAAAGTCAACTTCATTCTCCAATGCATAATAAATAGGTGGGTGAATAATATGACAGTTTACTTACATACTCAAATCTAACCCACACCCCAAAGGACTGAAAATTAAACCATGTAAGAAAAGTACAATTAAAACTTACAATTTGTCTTCTCAAAATGCATTATAAAATTCTAATTTTATCCCCCAAACCATGGGTATGGTTGGTAAGTAAATTTAAGAGGTATGAGACAAGTTTAACTTGTCCCACAAGCCTCCAAAATCAGCCTCCAATGACAAATTCGAATTTTCCAAAAGGTGGAGTGTTTCAAACTCAAAAGTTAACTTACACATCACTTACACATCTCTTACAACACTTAAACCAAGACCAACAACTCTATTAATTACATTCTCATGATATCTTACAACATTTAATACAAGAGTCAACCACTCCAATAATTACTTTCTTATGACCCAATTTGATTAATTTATTTTAACAATATGATTGCTCACATTATATACCACAATTTATTTAAATAAAAGGGATAAACACATCACTTAATAAACACATACAAACATCAATAAAAGGGAACTAAATAAATAAATACACATAACCCTTGGTCACGTTTAAAGGTGATCCCCCCATGGGAATCCCTAACAAAACAACCACACACAAACAATATAAGTTGCCATGGTGACCTTGTTGAATTCATCTAGAATTCCAATGTGGTTGGTATCCAATCCCCCGATGTTTGTTGTGATATTTTAACCTGGAAAACACAAATACCTCATTTGGCCTCGTGGACATATCAGAACATCCAAAATAACATAAATAAAATTCTAAAATAATCTAGATATATGAATCACAACAACATCCAAGCAACCAACAACATCATTTGCAATTTTACTCAACAACTATATCATCATCAAATAATTTCCATTTCTAGGTCTACTTACAATATCCAAATATCACATATCCGAACAACATCCATAATATAACCATGTCAAACAGTATATCATCATCAATATATAAAATGTCTCTAATAATTATCATGCATCATATATGAATCAAAGTCAACCATAATCCATGATCTAATATCTAACATCACACTAAACCAAAACTATAATAATGTCCATAATATAGTCAGCAATATCATGATCAGTAACAAAAGTGTCGAAGGGAAGTGGGCACTACATCCCCCTCCCCTTAGACTCGACTTCCTCTTTGAAGTCATTGGAACAAATGTGGGAAATGCAGCTCATAACATAGTAGCATCCTCCCAAGTAGTTGCAGTCTCATCGTATATGTCCCACTATACTCGCACCTGATCAATCTCTCTACCTCGAAGGCCTAGGGTGCTATGATCTATGATGTGAACGGGCTCCACCATCACTTACCCTTGATCCTGCACTTGCAATGATGTCCAATCTAACACATGAGAAGGATCTGCAACATATCTCCTAAGAACTAAAACATGAAACACATCATGTACGTGAGACAAGCTAGGTGGCAATGCTAGATGGTAGGCCAAAGGGTCAATATGCTCCAAGATCTCAAAAGGACCCATGAATTTAGGAGCTAACTTAGAACCTTTTCCATAACAGATAGGGCTCTTATATGGCCTGACACAAAGGAACACCTTCATGCCCACATCAAAACTAGTCGGTCCTATACTGATCTGCGTACTTCTTTTACCTGTCTTGTGCCTCCTGCATTCTCTGTCTGATCAAAACCACCTGCTGCTCTCCATGTCCTGCAACAAAGCTGGTCCAAGAGAAACCATGTCCTCTAACCTGTTCCAACTAAGAGGTGTTCTGCACTCTCTTCCATACAAGGCCTGAAAAGGAGACATGCCTATAGAACTCTGAAAACTATTATTGTATGAAAAATCCACTAAGTACAGGTACTCCTCCCATATAGATTGTTGATCCATCACATACATCCTGAGCATGTCCTCTAAAATTTGATTCACCGACTCAGTCTATCCATCTATCTCAGGGTGATATGTTATGCTGAAGTTGATTCTCGTCCTAAGGGCATATTGCATGGTAGTCCAGAAATGGGAAGTATACAAAGGATTGTGGTCACAAATAATCTTCCGCGGGATCCCATGCAACTTGACAATATCATCCAAATATATATGTGCTACTGCACTAGTTGTATAAGTAGTGTTCACTGGAGAAAAGTGAGCCACTTTTTTCAATTTATTAACCATGACCATGGTGGCGTCATGGTGATATCTCGACATCAGTAGCCCAACAATGAAGTCCATGGAAATGGTGTCCCATTTCCACTCCGGTATAGCATGAGGAAAGAGAAGGCCAGCTAGATGTTGATACTCGACCTTCACTTTCTGGTACTCTAAACAACGTGACACAAATTGAGCCACGTCTCTGCGAAGTCCTCTCCAGTGATATAACTGTCTCAAAGTAGCATGCATCTTCTTCACCCCTAGATGGGCTGAATAGGGTGCACGATGTGCCTCTATCAATATGTCCTACCTCAAGCCTCCATCTCTAGGAAAATAAATCCAACCTCTGTTCCTGAGAAGGCCATCTGCCTCTAAAGAAAAACCATCAAACTTCCCCTCAAGGAGTCCCTGAGACTCAATCTCTACTCAAACTGCAATGTAGAAGCTGTCAAGAGGAAGCTTCTGAAGCATCCTACTCCCGTAAATCTGTGCTCACTGAGATGGCCATAGCCACATGTCTTTGTTTGCTAAGAGCATCTGCAACCACATTCTCCTTCCCTTTCACATGCTCTATCTCCATATCATACTCACAAAGCAACTCCATCTAACGCTGCTGACAAGCGTTGAGATTGGGCTGCATGAAGAGGTGGTGAAGACTCAGGTGATCTGTCCTGATTGTGAATTTCTGACCAAGCAAAAAGTGCCTCCATTGAACCAAAGCGTGCACAAATGCCACAAGCTCAAGAACGTGAGTCATATAATTAAGCTCATAATCTTTGAGTTTGCGAGACTCAAAAGCCACTACTCTACCCTCCTGCATCAACACACCTCCAAGCCCTGCTAAAGAAGCATCTGTGCAAATGAAAAACTCACCCTGTGGATCTGACACTGCAAGGATAGGTGTTGTAGTGAGACATTCCTTCAGTGTCCTGAAGGTCTTCTTGCACCTATATGACCAAACAAACTTCTTCCCTTTCTGCTAAAGGGAAGTGATGGGGTGCACAATTTGAGAGAAGCCCTGAACAAATCTCATGTAGTAACTTGCTAATCCCATGAAGCTGTGCACCTCAGTCACAGTAGTGGGTGCTGGCCAATCCATAATGGCTCTAATATTGGAAGGATTGACTGTGATACCTTCCTCAGAAATGATATGACCCAAATACCACACCTCCGTCTGAAAGAATACACACTTCTCCAAGTTCCCATAAATTTGTTGCTCCCAAAGACACGGAAGAACCTGGCAAAAGGTGTCACCTCGTGCTCCTTACGCATACGTGAGTAAATCAAAATGTCATAAAGGAAGATGAGCACTAATCAATCTAAGAAAATTCCTGAATACCCCATTCATAAAACTCATAAACACTGCAGGGGCATTCGTCAAACCAAAAGGTACCACTGTGAACTCATAGTGGCCATATCTCGTACGGAAGGTGGTCTTATGAATGTCCACCTCCGAAATCCTCAGCTGATGGTAGCCTGAATTAAGGTCTATCTTAGAGAAAGTTGTGGCTCCCTTCATTTGATCAAACAAATCATCAATGCGCAGAAGGGGATAACGATTCTTGATCGTTACTTTGTTCAGCTGGCAATAATCAATACACAACCGCAAGGATCCATCCTTCTTCTTCACAAAAATCACCGGTGCACCCTAAGGGGATACACTAGGACGGATAAGGCATTTCTCCAAAAAGCCCTCCAGCTGTAACTTGAGCTTGCAGAGTTCTAGGGTGGTCATCCGATAAGGTGCTCATGAGATAGACTCTGCTCCCAGAACCAGAACTATATGAAAATCTATTTCAAGTGGGGGCGGTAACCCTGGTAGCTCCCCTGGAAAGACATTAGCAAAACTCTCTCAAAATGGGATGGTCATCTAGTGATGGTCCACTAGACCCATCTTCTGATCAGTCACTAACTATGATAACAAACATATGACAACCTCATCGCACACACCACTTAAGTTCAATAGCGGAGATGGTACGAATAGAAACAAGTCTCCTGACCCCTACTATCACTGCCTCAAATCCTAGATCATTTGTACAAGATATGATCTTGTGGTAACAATACACTCTAGTTATGTGTGCAGATAACCAGTCCATGCCCAAGATGACTCTATAAGAACCCAACAAAAGGATACAAAGATCCGAGGTAGTGGTGAAAGGTCTCAAATCCACTACACACTCCTTAACTAAGGAGTTTACAGAGATATTGGCTCCAGAATCCATCTCAACATCTCAACTATGACCCTGCCTAACTGCCACCAGCCCACATCTCTCTACTAAAGATGGTGTAATAAAATAATCAGAAGAACTAGAATCAAACAAAATGGAGGTAGGAATACCACCAATGTTACCTGTAGTCTCAATAATTATAGCTCTGATGATCTGCCATAGCAGTTCTCGAGTCCTGCGTACATCCTATGACTACGCTCCATGTCACCTGACAGTAGGATCTAATACATGTGCCTTACCCTTGTTATTAGGGTTCTATGGGCAGTCTCTCAAAAAATGTCCAGTAATACCACACCCAAAACAACCGCTTGATCCTCTCCCCTGTGTAGGAGGTTCGATCGGTAGTCTGGAGGTCTATGGTGTGGATCCTAATGATTTGGTTGCGGTCTGCTGAGGTATTTGTTGGCGAGCTCCTGCTGAGTGAGCTCTCTAGGGCACCCTTTGTCTTGATGGGACCCCTAGGAGGAGGCCCCATACTCCGACCTCTATGCGCATCAAACCTCTGTGGAGGTCTATAAGGTGGGCGGGACTGCTGCTGCTAATGTTGCTGTGGTCTAAAAGATGACTGTGCCGAACCCTGTCCACCATAAGGAAGAGGTATTGAACCCCTTGATCTATTGTCCCGCATCTATTGTATGCGGCTTTGGACTTGGTATCTAGCATGATGAGTCTTTCCGCAAGTCTCCTATGCTATATAGGCCTTCTCGATGGCCTCAGCTAATGTCTGTGGACAATGGATCCATAATGCACCTCTAATGTCTAGATTCGGGCCCCAGATGAACATATGGATCCGCACTTACTCGTCCTACATGTAATCAAAATACTAGAGTAGATCCAAAAACCTACTCTCATGCTCAACCACTGTAAGAGATTCCTGCCGGAGATCATGAAACTCATCGATCCTTTGTTGTAAGAATCTCCGCGACAAATATTTGCTCCTGAATCAACTCCTCAAAGAGCTACCAGGTAATTGTGTCAGAATAAACATGGAGCTTCTGCTCCTCTGTCTACCACTATATGCCTACTTCATCCCATAGAATATGGATCACAACATGATCTTTCATGTTGCTAGAGAAAAAGGCAGAGCTTGAATCACCTGCTCAAGCTCACCAACCAGGCCTCTGCCTGAAATTCACCTATGTCACCAGAATAATGAGCTGGCCGTAGCTTTAGCATCTCCCTGATATGGTTTACAACCGTAGTCTGAGCGATCTCTATGACTCTCTGTATGCTCATCCCTAATCCTAGAGGCTACGAGACGCTATCTCTATGTTCTGAAACCCGGTCTCCCTGTCTCCTCTTCAGATGACTCTACTTTGGCTGACTCCACATGGGAATTCTCTACTCTTTGATCATCATTATGTTGAGAAGGTGCATCGAGCATCAATCTAATGGCTCTCTATCATGTCCAAGTGGCATGTGCTCTCACGGACCCTCCACGTAGAGGCGACATTAACGTCCTAAAGTGTCTGTAAAATCTTTGGTAGGATAGTTACTACAGTATGATCCGGTGGTAACAAGCCTAAGTCTATGTGAAAAGACCCCTCGTCCCGTCTGTGCCTCCTACACAAACCTAAGGCGAGAGTTAGTTATTTTTTCTAAGTTTTTATTTAGTTTTCAATGTTTACTAAAACAAGCAATTCCCATGCAAAGTAGTTTTCTAGATTCAAAAATGTGCTAGGTTTAAAGTTCACATGTCTTAAGCTTTCGAGTGTGCCTAATGGCCCAAGCTTTTGAACCCACTGCTATGATACCAAGTTTAATGCCCACTAAGAACCAAGTCACTTGAGACTTAATAACAACTTAGGTTTAGTTAGGAAAAAATTATGGAATTATTATTTTTTGTTTAAAAGAGTCTACAACCAGGTTACAAGACAACAATTGTCGCAATCAAGCTTCAAAGCCAAATATTATTAATAGCTTATAGCTTTGTTAATATGACAATTATAAAAGATCACAAGATTCAAACTTAGGGTTAGATTAATCAATTAGGTTAAGAGGGTAATTTCTCACTATACCACTCTCTAACAGAATTGAAAGATTCAACTTGAAGTTTCTCAAATTTAACTTACACAAAACTTCCCAAAAACATTCCCATTAGATAGGAAATTTCCTCACCTTTCCACTGATATAAAGAAGTCCTTCTAACTCCTCACATTTCTCAAGTTATGGGCCTGCGGGCCTTGGGGTGAAAATTTTCCCAAGAACAGGCCTACGGGCCTAGGGAGCAAAATTTTCCCGAGGGCGGTCATGTGGACCGCGGGGAGAAATTTCACCCGGAGAAGGAATCGCAGAGCGGCGAAACAAAATTTTCTAAGGCACGGGCCGGCGAAGCGGGGAAGGAATTTAACGCTTTTGCCCTATTGGGACACAGGCGTGATTTGCCTCCGTGCGCCCACAAACCCGAAAAGGGAAACATGGCAGCATTTCCAGGTGCCATGTGTCAGCCAACCATTGGTTACGGGGTAGGAGTTGTGGGATGACGAAAAAATTAGGAAAGTTTGCCAAAGGGCTTAATAAAAAAGTTAAGTTGAACCTCCGTTGATGCCTCGCAATGCCACGTGGCAGATCCTGATTGGCGACAGATCGACAAGGCCGCGGAGAAAATTGGGAAAAGTTTCCAAATTTTAAATTCACAAGCGCCAAGGATAAAAGGGATTCCGCACCTCTGACATATCCTCGTTAAGCCATGTGGCAACACCTAATTGACTGCAGGCCTACAGGGATGCAGGGAAAACGTAAAAAAATTTCCCAATTTTTTTTTTGAACTTAGATTTTTTTAATCAAAAAGGGTGTTTGCGGGTTAGCAGAGCAGCGGGGGAACTTCATGCCTTAAGTATTTTTGGGAAAAAAAATTAAAAGGAAGGATTTAACCCACTGGTCCGCCCAAGAATATTTTATTAATTAAATTTGACAGTTAGAAATTTTTTTGAAGCCAAATGAAGTGAATACTTCAGAAGGCCATAACGTTTGATTGGGAACTTGGTTTTTAGGAAACGAGGAATTTTTGGAAATATCTCGAAGTAATATTTGCATAGGAAGCTTAATATTTTAATTATGATACTTTTCCAAGGGTCAATTTCATGAAAACGATCTCCAAGCTTTTAAAAGGCAAACTTGTAAATTTTACCTTATGAAATTTTAATCAATTGATCTTCTTCCTCTCTCAACATGTCAATTAAACATGGATAATTGTTCTTAGATGGATTTAGGATGGATTTGGAAGGTAAGTTTGTTTGATTAACTCCCAAATAAAAAAATACAACTTTGACAGCAAAACGACTACAAACCGGTTTGAGCCCGATTTTGCTAAGTTTTCTAAGAAATTCCTTGAGTGTTTTTGTGAAATTGAATTCATTTAGGGCATACTACTTCAATTTAATCATTTAATTGGTTATTTCATTGTTGCAGGTTCAAATTGTGCATTTTGGATAAAGTATTTTCTAGTTTGAAAATACAAAATAGAGATCAAATTTTAAGGGATCTATTTTCCATTTTCTTCTTCCAAGTATTAGAATTCATTCCAATTCTAATCTAATACATTTAGTTGATTCAAATCAAGTATTCAAAACCATAATGCAATTCAGATTTCAAATTTTACACATTTCAAAGGATAGAGCTCTGTATTTTCCTCACACGCATTTCTTCCTTTCAAACAGAGATTTCAAATACATTTCAACTCAGATTTTAAGCAACAGTAGTTCTAATTGTGGAAAGGAATGCAACTATTATTCAAAAGACAATATTTCCTTATTTTACAAATTATCTTTTCTGTTAATTTTCACAATACAATATATAAAATACATCTCTTTCTTTCAAACAGAAACAAAGCATATCTCTCCTTTACATTTCAAAATTACAACTTTCATATTCAATACAACATATTTCCATTACAAAACATATACGAGCTCATCCACTTCAAGTGGGAAAGGTTACAATAAAAATTCTTTTCAACAAGGGTCTGTCAAACTATTTTCTTTCTTTTTCTCCTTTGCTCCAGAACAACAACATGTAGATTTATCATTCTTCCAATTTTTTTCACAACAAGAGTGGGGGAAAGGCAACGCTCTCCACCCAACCAAGACATCTAATGGCAAGGAGAAGCCATCCTTCTTCATTGGCCCCCGATCCCCAACCACAATGTAATAAAAGATGTGTTTCAACTCATGGCAACAACAGGCTTCCACAAACACACATGCAAATTTCTCATTTAAAACACAATCCAAAACATAATGTAGTTTGCAACCACATTAAAACATAGCAAACAAAACTCAGGGTTCATCATGCAAGAAAAAGGAGCAAGAAACTATGGGGGATGCTACTTATGCCTCCCAAAGGGGAAATGGGTATTACCACCTGATTTCAAACCACCAAAGTATAGTATAGCAAAGCCCTGACATGCCCTTATGCCTCCCCCAAGTACCCCTTATTCCTCACATTTCCTTATGCCTCCCCAACCTCTTATGGCACCCCATAACGAGTAAAGAAATGAAAGCTATTTCTTTGTAAGGTGGAACTCAAATCCCAACTCCCTCCACACTTATGCCTCCCCAAAACACTTGTGCCTCCCACAAAATGAACCCCATAGTCTTCTCTTACACCATACCTAGGCCATCTACCCAACATCCCACAAACATGCCAAAACATTCACAACAAAAACAATTTCATAAACAAAAAAAAAGAAGCATTTCAAGAGCCAAGCTCCTACCTCTCCATGATGGAGTTGTTCGAAGTTCTAAAGCAACAAGATTTATCCCAATGCAAGCAATCCAAATCAGCCAAGCACAAGCATGCAACAATCTTCCAAAAACTTCTCCAAAGCAAGAGCTCCAAAATAGCGAAATAATTTTCCCAAATAATTTTTCCAAAAGTGAAGCCACCCAAAACAAGGTAAGAAATTCAAATTTTATAGAAGAGGGAAGAGAAGAGGATGAGGTGGATCCATGTAGGATGCCACTTCACACATCCTCA
The DNA here is from genome assembly GCA_019776745.2 of Taxus chinensis. Taxonomy (NCBI): domain Eukaryota; kingdom Viridiplantae; phylum Streptophyta; class Pinopsida; order Cupressales; family Taxaceae; genus Taxus; species Taxus chinensis. The sequence goes on along the minus strand of CM034152.1, from coordinate 58,730,468 downwards.
ACCCCAACACAAAAGTCAAATTCTTTCTCCAATGCATAATAAATAGGTGGGTGAATAATATGACAGTTTACTTACATACTCAAATCCAACCCACACCCCAAAGGACTAAAATTAAACCATGTAAGAAAGGTGCAATTAAAAATTACAATTTTTCTTCTCAAAATGCATTAAAAAGTCTAATTTTAACCCCCAAACCATAGGTATGGTTGGTAGGTAAAATTTAAGAGATATGGGACAAGTTTAACTTGTCCCACAAACCTCCAAAATCAGCCTCCAAGGACAAATTCGAATTTTTAAGAAAGTGGAGTGTTTCACACTCAAAATTTAATTTACACATCACTTGCATATTACTTACACATTACTTACTCATTCTTACAACAGTTTAAATTATAACCAACAACCATATTAATTACATTCTCATGATATTTTTTAATTAATTAACTTAACAACATGATTACTCACAATATTAACACCACATTAAATAAATAATGAAATCGTTAAGTGCACCACATAAAACACATGCAAACATTAAACAAAAGGAACCAAATAAAAGAAAAACACAAAATCCCTTGGTCACATTTAAAGGTGATCCCTCCCCCTATGGGAATCCCTAACAAAACAACCACACAAAAACAATACAAGTTGCCATGGCGACCTTGTTGAATTCATCTAGAAGTCCAATGTGGTCGGTCTCCAATCCCCTGATGTTTGTTGTGATATTTTAACCTGCAAAACAAAATACCTCCTTTAGCCTAGTGGCCATATCAGAACATCCAAAATAATATAAATAAAATTCCAGAATCATCTAGATATATGAATAGTAACAACATCCACGCAACCGACAAGATCATTTGCAATTTTATTCAACAACTATATCATCATCAAATAATTTCCATTTCTAGGTCTACTCAAAATATCCAAATATCACATGTCCAAACAACATCCATAATATAACCATGTCGAACAGTATATCATCATTCATCATATATGAATCAAAGTCAACCATAATCCATGATCTAATATCTAACATCACCCTAAGCCAAAACTATAATAATGTCCATAATATAGTCATTAGTATCAAGATCAGTAACAAAAGTGTCGAAGGGAAGTGGGCACTACACAGTTTTTCTGCATAGTCCAATACTCTCTGGGTTACGTGTTATGTACCCGGTAAAGTGAACATACTAGTTTAACATATACAAGGTAAAAAAAATTGTATCTTTTCTCCACAAAAAATGTCATTCTAATTCAATGTGGATTTGTTTCATTAGACATAATACCGAAAAGACATTGCTTTCATTTTCATGTGCATAATATCGATAAAATCTTTATTGTGAATTTCCATGTACTCATCATGCATGTCAGTATTTACATTAGTCTGTTTTCAATTGCTTTGGACATTTCCTATATGTGGTTGATTTTTATAGTGGTTGATGATCTCCTAAGTGTTTTTTAAGCGTTTAATATTTTTTCTCAAGCTTCTTCGATACATATTCTTGTGTAAATCCCAGTTTATTTGATTATGTCCTTGTCTACGATCCCCTAAAAAGAATGAAATTTTAATTTCAATGAAATCTCTACAAATACTTTTTATGTTTATTGACATATGTGAAATCAACAATATAATATTGGCTATAACAAATAATACATAAAAATACAATGCATGTTAGAAGGTCTAACACCATACATTGTGATTGACAAGATTTTCTTGATACATGGAATGTCTACCCATTCATAATTTATAAAGGATCATATTGGTATTAATTACCTAAAATGAAAGTTTACATGCATTAATATTATACATCTCACATAAACAGGTGTATGTGTTCAGGTATACTCACACAGAACACCCAAAAGTTGATCCCATGTAGGTACTTGGATTTAGAATGAACATTAGTGTTTAGTGTACCATGATTTTTAGGATGTCCTTGTCATGAATTCGACATGTGTTGCAATTTGCACAATGCACCAGCCTAGGAACTCCCTTTCCTTTAATTCAACTATCAACTCTATTTCAACAATATTATTCATAGTGCATAGATGGGCCATATTCAAGTCAATCAATCCTTGTCCAAAAATTATTTGTTCTTAGTTAGCAATAAATAATAAAAATCCATTCCATTCAAGATTAGAGGAGATTGGTAGTTACTTATTAGGATAAATGGTTTAGGTAACAAGCGGCTTCATCCACTTTCTAGGGATATATCAATCCTAAAGCCTTTTGAGCATCGTCTACCACACCCACCACACACTGCCCCTTTTTTACTAGGGAATAGACTTATCATTTCCAAAGGACTTATCTAGTCAACAATAGACTATAACAAAGATGTAATTATAGTATTTTTTAAACTAAATATATACTAGGGAATCTATCCCATGAGAATTGAAAAAGAAGAAAGTATACTTAAGATATATGCTTTAATTTTACATTAATTCAAAACTAGCTAGAAATAAAGAAAACAATAATGAATGCATTCTCTTGTGCACACTATAATCAAAAGAGAATTTGTGAGTAGATTTTGGCAGAGCAACATAGCTGTAAAGGAAGAACAAAGACTCATACAATGAGAAGATAATTTAGTGGGGCATTCATGGTTTCCATCCATCTGGAAAAAGAGGAGGCAATGAGTAGAAAAGAAGAGTAAAATGCTAGTAGAATAAACACAAAACAAAAGGATAGATTTAAGAAAAGGGAAAAGAAGTTAACTTGCACAAAACAAATATAATTATTAAGAGAAACATGCAAGAATAGATAAGGAAGCCCTATCCTATACTAATGCACTTTCAAACTTAGGAAAAATAAAAAAAAATTCTTTGTGTGGAAGCATTAATCAAACTCATATAGCTTTAGATGATAGAAAATTATTAGTTTAATTATTTGGAATATAAGTTTTTGATTTCATGAGAAAATATTAAAAGTCATGCTTCATTCTACAATCGAAAAATGAATTTTTAGATATTAAATCATATGGAATGGTAGGAAATATGTTTAAATTGCTTAACTCTATATTGTTATTACCATATGAATAAAAATTTCCAAAGAGAATACAAGCAAGAGGTTTGCATATTTACATGCTTTAACAATTCCTGATCATGGCCACAATAGTATCACAAAGGTTTTTTGTTCCACTGATAAGCACGTCAATCTTACAAGTTGAAGATTGGTGGTTTGAGCCTGTCATGTCCTACTTATTGATTTGGGTCTAAGGTATGTTCCTTTCCAGAGAGTGTCATAAATGTACACTTCCTAGGAAATCATATCGTTACTTTACTTATCTTCCCAATGTAAATTTTCAAAAATAGTTTATAGCCTTTACACGACTTTATTTTATTTATTATTTTTCCCTCAAATAGATTTATGTGTTATTCTATTTTTATTTTCCTACACTAAATATATTTTTATTCCTCACTTAACTTCTAAAATAAACTTACTAGTTTGTTCACATTTGACATTCTTGAATATCAAGAGACCTAGTGAAACATATTGGACTTGTTACCTGAAATTTAACTTAATGTCAGAAGATTTTTCATGCCTATTTGATGTGAATCCAGCGGCAAGAGGTTGAAATACCTCCAAAACACACACAAAAATATTTGCAAGTAAAACCTGGGAGTTTCAAAATATATTTCTTCTCATTCTGGAATCCACACTAATCTTTTACATCATTACAAGCCTCCTTTTATTTCACATCTACTCAAAAAAACCCTAAAATGCCAAAAAACCCTAAAATGCCAAAAATTACCTACTAGCAAAACAACTTGGATGGGACCCAAAAATTTTGTGCCAAATATTTCTTCATAAACTAAGGATCACGTGAATTTTTGACTTATTCTAATAAGCACAACAAAATTTATTAAAGTTCTAAGACCTAGTCAAAAGCGAAAACACATTTGGAACCAAATTTAGGCCACTAGATGAAGGAATACGGGCCTGAAAATGTGTCAAAATTGCCACAAAATTACAAGAAAAGTGTACCCCAACATAGTACTAATGTATATCTACCACCATGTAAAATTTCAAGACGATCCAAAGGTCGGATCAAAAGTTATATGTAGTGCCCAATTCCCTTCGACACTTTTTGTTATTGATTATGATACTATCGACTACACTTATGGACATTGTTGTAGCTTTTGTTTTAGCTTGATACTAGATGCTAGAGATATTGGATGGTTGTTGATTTTGATTCATATACGATGCATTTGGATTATTAGAGATATATTATATTTGATGTTGAGATGTTGTAGACATGGTTATATATATATATATATATATATGTATGTATGTATGTATGTATGTATGTATGTATGTATGTATGTATGTATGTATGTATGTATGTATGTATGTATGTATGTATGTATGTATGTATGTATGTATGTATGTATGTATGTATGTATGTATGTATGTATGTATGTATGTATGTATGTATGTATGTATGTATGTATGTTTCTGACATGTGACATCTTTTGCCACACTGCATAGGTCTTGATAATTGAAATAACGTTGTGATCGTTTTGACATGGATTGAATGTAGAATAGAGATAAAATCTTAGAAATGGTATATGATGATTTGTTATATATATATATATATATATATATATATATATATATATATATTGATGATATATATATACACATATATACTGATGATTTTAGATTTAAATTTCATATGTATTTTGGATGTTTTGCTATGCTCGCGAGGCCGAAGGAGGTATATTGTATTTTTACAGGTATATATATTCACAACAAACATCGGAGGGATTGGAGACCATCCACATTGAAATTTTAGATGAATTCAACAAGGGTCACCATGGCAACATGTAATTGTGTGTGTTTGAATTTTGGTTAGGGCGAAATTGTGACCAAGGGATCATGTGTTGTCTTTTATTTTAGTTCATTTATTAATGTTAGTATGTGTTTCTTTTAGTGATGTTTTTTACTTGTTTTAATTATTTAGAATTTTGATGTATTGTTTTACCCTTTAACTTAATGAGTCTAAGTGTCTCAATTAGATTTAAATTAATCTATTCCTAAATTAATCAAATATGTGACCAAAAGGAGATCATTTATTAGACTTGATTTGCTCTTGGATTTTGTGTTGTGTGTTGAATGCTTGATATCTTGAGCATTTTACACTCTACCCCTCATGGGAAACTCGAATTTGACCTTAAGGAAAAATTTTAAAGGCTTGTGGGACAAGTTAAACTTGTCCCACACATCTTAAATTGATATACCAACTCTACCTATGGGTTGGTGGGTCAAAATTAGACTCCATTAGGTGTTTTGGGAAGAGAAAAAGGTGAAATGTTTTTTTTTATTAAGGGCAAATAGTTTTGAAGGGACTATACCCTGTATACAAAAGGGCTCAAAAGCCAGATAGTAAAGAAGAGAGAAGCAGCCCAGAGAAGGGAAAAAAAGCCAACCAAGGAAGGCTCAACAGCCAAATATTACAATATAGGAGAAAAAAGGATCTAAACATACAAAGATCCAAAGAAAAGAAGTTAAGATCAAAAAGGAACCAAAAGAGAAATAGAAAAAGGAGCCTCGCCACAAAACAGCTCCAGAAGCACCCGATGACAGCCACATCGCAGCCAAAAAACAGCATCACAACAGCCCTTTATTTGATAGCTCTGTCAATTTTGGTCCTGATAGCCTGCAGTGACATGAAGAAGGAAATGGCAGTGGCCTGAGAGGGGTCTTGTAAATCAGCTTGGGCAATTGCAATGTCCCTTTTCTCTTTAGGGCCCCATATGTCCTCGTTGATCCCACTTAAACTGCAAACACTGTGGACATGTTGCTCAATGAAATTGAAAATGCTTTTGAGGGCAGACAATATTGAAAAAGGTGAAATGTTTATTGCACTTTCTTTCAAATATTTAGTTTTGTCCTTTGGGGGTGTGGGATTAGTTTATGTGTGTAAGTAACTTGTCATTTCTCTCACCCACCAATTTATGGTGCATTGGGGTTGAGGTTTGACTTGTGAGGTGGAGTTGAGGATGATTGATGTGGCATCCTACATGGAGCCACCTCATCCTCCTCCCTCCCTTTTCTATTTATTGTTGTTCCTTTGTTTGTTTTGGGGTTACTTGATCATTTTGGACTCTTGAATTCTTGGAGAGTTAGAAGATTTTTGGGAGTGCTTGTGGTTTTTTGGAGCTTTTGGATGCCTTCTTGATTTTGAGGAGCTTGGAGTTTCACTCTTGGAACAAGCTCTACTATGGAGAGGTAAGAGCTTTACCTTTTCTTAAATTATGTTTTTATTTTGTGTTTATATGTTTTTGTTGAGTGTTGTTTTCCTTTAGAATGATTTTTGGGTATTGGTAGATTCCCTATGTTTGGAGTAGGAGGAGACTATGGGAAAATTTCATGTAGGGAGGCATAAGAGTTTACTTTCTTGTTGGAGGGAGTTTGGGTTGGGTGCCCCACCTTGTATGAGGAATGATTGCATTTCTTCTTGTTTCTTGTTATGAGGGAGGTATAAGGGGTACTTGAGGGAGGCATAAGAGTTTTTAGGGGATTTGAGATATGTATTGGAGGATTTAAGGTGGGAAAACATTCCCATTAGGAGGCATAAGTGGCCTCCCCATAGGTCTTACTCCTTTGGCTTTCTTGATAAGCCTTATTATTTGTTTTTTGGTTGTTCTTCTTTCTTAGGTTTTTGTTGTTTTGATTGTGGTTAGAATTATTGTGAAACTATTTTGTTAAGTGTTGTGGAAGCTTGTTTTTGCTATGTGTTGAAATCATCTCCCATTGAGATTTGGTTGAGGCTCAGAGGCCAATGAAGAGGATGGCTTCTCCTCTTCATTGGATGTCTTGGCTGGGTGGAGAACGTTGCCTCTCCCCTCATTTTGTTGTGAATCAAACAAGTCTTGAATGATGTTATCTTGCTTAGAGTTGTGAAGCTTGGAGCTTGTTTGAGACCTTGAGAACTTTCCCTTGTGATGAACTTATTGTATTCCGACTTAGAGTGGAGGAACTTGTATTATTGTAGTTTCCTTTACTTACATTATTGTATTATTTCCCACCTTGAGTGGATGAATTTGTAATAATCTTGTGGAGATTATTTTGCATTAAAATATTTGTATATTAAAAAGAGAAAGGAAAATTTGTGCTGAATTAGTTGTGAAATAGAAAAAAAAGTTTTCTTCATTACGAATATTGTAGTATTGTATAAGAGACGGAAAAAAAAAATTTGTAAGAATTTGAACTTGTATGCATAATAAACTTGAATGGAAAATAAAGTTATTGTAGCTATTTTGAATGTATGTATATTGTAGTGAAATGAAAGAGAGAACAAGTTTGAATATATGGTTATTTAGAAATGTTGATTTTTATAGCAAGAAAATGACAATGTAAAGTAATAGATTTAGATACCTTGCTCTTGAAATGGAAAGAAAAATTTAGTTGTACAAATGAAAATATACTAGTAAGTAGATGTGCTTTAATAGAGTGGAAAATGCCTTAAAAAGTGTAGATTTAACCAAGGAATTAACAAATAGAACTAAATTTAAAAAATGGAAACTCAAGATGCTCAAAAATAGGCTCAAAATGCATTTTAAAACCTTTTAGTAACTTTTATTTTTTGGTAAACTCTCGGGTTTTAGGTTCTATTTTTCTGAAATAGGACCGCCACCATGTGTAGAGCGGCGGTCCTGTAGCCATTGCTCAGGCTAAGGTGGCGGTCTCAAAACCGCCGCTTAGTAGGGCGGCGGTCCACAGCTTGTCACCCAGGCAGGGAAGTGGTCCCAGGACCGCCGGTCTGCTCTAGGTGGCGGTTCTGTCACTTACGATAGAACTTTCCATATCCGTGCATGTACATAATTTTTTTAACTAGTTCATTTAATTTATGAGATCTAAAATTTACCTAATAACTACCAACAAGCAAAACAATGAGAAAAACCCTTGGATTGGGCAAAAAAGCATTCAAATGGTGGATTGAAACTATTCTCTTTCATTTACAACAATAGGGTAGGGTTTGCCCCAAGTTTGAACACCCAAATACAAATGGTTTGAAATAAAACCAGATTGGGGAAAGAGATCCCTCCCAATCCTTGAATAAAAATGAAAACAACATTAAACTTTCATCCTAAACCTTCTAAGCTTGGTCATTGTAGAGTCATCCATGATTTCTCCCTTCTTGCTCCCTTGGCATTCTCCTCTTCCACCTGCATTTTTCTCAAAGGAAAATGGATCAAATGAGGAGAATAAAATAAACGAAGGGTTTAATAAGATTGTTTATGAAATTTTAGGGCTTACTTGTAACCCTAAGATCTTGTGGTTGAAATTGATTTGATCTAAGGGTGGAGGATCAATCCTACCTTTGTTAGGTAAAAATGAATTTTATTAATATTGTTTTTAAAATCTTAGGGGTATGTGTGATTTAGGAATGGGGTCTGTTTATTGCTCTAGAGTGTTACAACTTTGTTAGTCCTTATCAAGCTTTATTTAGAAATAGAAAAGACTCTAAGTTAATAAGCTAATACTTTTCATATTAATTAATCAAGAGGTTAACCATATTAGGATTTAATATTATTAAGAAGAAGAAAACATTTAACTAATTAAATTAAAATGTGATACTTTCCTAGTTGAAATGTGTTTAATGGATCCTAGAGTGAATTAGAAATTATATTCACCTTCTAACTAGACCTAGTTCTTAAACCGTAGAGTTTAGTATAGTGGTGAAAGCTAGTTGTTGCACCCTAGGGGATTAATCCTGTGTAAAATCTTTACCTATATCCTTAATCTTGTAACAAAAAAAATTTAGTCACAATTTTCGAGGTAAGTGTTAGGTGTTAGTGTGTTCCTTGAACGTCGTTTTGGCGGCTGTTACATTATGGTCTCCGCAAGTTATGCTCCCACATCAATGTTGTAAAAATATTCTTCCTATCTTTTTGAAAGAAACTATTAGTTGTTTAAGAAAGGCCTTAATTTCAAAATCTTCACATCATTATTTTAGGTCAAAAGGATTGTAGTTATGTTTATGATAGAGATTTGTTTCTCCTGAAAATTGGTCAAATCCGAGTCTTGCAGTTAGACACATATTAATTAGCTGGTATTTCAATGCGATTACCTTGAATGCACCATATCTTGAGCAAGAAGAAAACTATAGTCAATTCCTAGTGTTATGTTTCATCTATTTGAATGATTAGTGAAATAATAATTTTCCTATTAAGTATTTTTTTATGATGAGTTCCTATTTCTGTGGATCAGGAATTTCAAGACAAACTTCTTCTGACCTATAAGATGGAAGAAGTTTCCCTGTTGGAAGACCAAAATAAATTAGAAAAGGAGAATCAAGGGGTTGAAGCTCTTTTCCAATACATTTCTATGGTACATGTATCTTCTATAATGGTGAATTACAGGTAAATACTGAATATAAATGCGATGATTTGAGGGTTCTATTTTCCAATATTTTCCTGATTAGTTCTTCAATAGGATTTCAATTTTAAATCCTATGCGTTATGTACCAAATACATATATTTATTTTTATTTTTATAGGGTTTGAATGAGCTGAATCCCAATCCACCAGCTTTGGAAGAAAGCAACACGTTGGCTTTAGCTATTATTACATCTGCTAAAAAATGTAAGGATATGCTAATTTGAGCTCATTCAACTGGTTGGATGGATGGATTGTCATTTTTTCAAATAATGGAAGATTAATCATGTACAGGAAAGAATTTATTTTTTCACCACACAATATGTTCATTAAACTTTATCTGTTTCTCTTATTTTATTTTATGCAGGTATTTCTACTTCTCATGATTCTAATGGTCTTCCAGGATCGAGATTGGATTCTATAGGGTGGGAATTATCCCTGGTTACTACACCCACTAATAACATTAGTGGTCTCATAGAGAGTAAATTGGTAAGTTTTTACTCTCCCAATTCAATCCATGGTTGTAGATATTTGTTACTTTAAATACACTTGTATGCATCACTAAATTCCTTCAGCTTCATGATGTTTTATCATTGCGCAGGAAAATATTTATCCATTCTTTGGATTACAAGGTGTTCTCATGAATGGAAAGATTGTATGATCATCATGTGAATCTAATTTTCCAATGTTCCCCATGTAAATTTAATTGTTTTATGACTATTTTTCTATACAAGCTTTATCCTACTCTCTTTTTTGCATTTTATTTATTTGCTGCCAAATATAAAGCACTCTTTTCTTTTTGAGTGCATTGCATAGTAAAACATTATTTATTGAGTACTTTAGATTCATTTGTGGTGAACCACTTAATATTATAAATTTTTAATCAATGTCTTGTCTTGCAGATCAGCTGTGTGAAGAAGAAATTATTGATGAATGAGTCTAAAATTAGGTAAAATATCTCAACCTGTAGCTTTCTTACTATTCCGCAACTCTCTCTTTTTCTTTTCTTAGAGGATGATTTAATTGAATTATTTTTCACAATTCTTAGGAAAAATTGTCTATTATATATCCAATTTTGAAATAATTTCATTTTTTGCAATAAGATTATTTGTAGTTTATGAGTTTTTAAATAAACCTCCAATTTTTAAAATAATATTTCATACATGACTTATGAATCCAACTTTATGTGTATATTTTGATTCTAATGAATTTAAATTAATATTTAGGTTTAAATTATGATTTTTTCTAATTCTATTTACAAAATGTGGGTGAGTATGCTATAATTTAAGGTTATATACTAGGATTTCTTGTTTTCCTTTCAAAAGGTGCAACTTATTTTAGTTTGGATGTTTTCTCTTAGGTTGTTTAAATTTTTCAATGTATGAATTTGGTTCATATGAAGGAAGCAATTTGGGGAAAAACTACAAGTGGAAATTAGTTATTCTTAAAGGAAAAATCTTGCAAAATATCATCTAGGTTGATAATCTATTCTTACAGGTGATAACATTGGGGTTGATAATAACAATCATATTGGATTTTATCATGTCACTTGCAGTTACTATTTTCTTGCTGCACATGTATAGATTTAGAGAGTTATTGGCTGGAGTTTTACGCGTGATCCACTCCATTTTTATGTAAGCCTCCCCGCTGACATTTTTGGTAGGTATTTAGTCTTATTCAATTTTTAGTACAGATCGCTGTAAAATGTGTATAATGATTCTATCAAGAAGGTTGATGATTTTGTTTCTTATTTTATTGACTTGTTATCAAAACCAAAAGTGTTTAGTATTGCCCATTTTTAACATCCTTATTTAACACCCTAAATGCACTTGTCTGGTCTGGATAGTCTCTAATCACTAGGGATATTTTTTTAGCAGTACACCTCTCTTATTTCTCACTGTAATTTTAATTTATAGACTCAATGACTTTTTTCAAGGACTATGAACAAAGAAACAAAAAGTTTTTCTTGGATGGTGGGTACAACTAATCACCTGAATATTTATGTGTTAGGAATGGTAGCAAAACAGGGATTTCATTATACAGGTATATGAGTGCACAACTTAGCTTAATAGTTTTGTGCGAGGTTTTAATTATTCTCCTAGTTTAAGTGTAATTTGTGAATACTCATGGCAGAAATGGAGTAAAATATGTTTTCTTAATATTTCAGAATCCAATGCACCTTCACTACTAACAATAGTAGAGAATTGTATCAAAGTTGAGACAATCAAAGTGAAGAACATGAAGATGACAGTTATCGGTAGATGTTCAAAATATCTCAAAATCCAATGTACCTTCATTGCTAATGATAGTAGAGAATTGTATCAAAGTTGAGACAATCAAAGCGAAGAATCTGAAGACGACAACTATCGGTAGATGATCAAAATAAAAGAGAAGAAAACGTACCTCAAAGTAGCACTAGGGAAGCAGATGGATCGCTTGAAGCTGGTGGTGGAAATGTGTTAATACTGTATGTCAAGGGTGAAAGGGATTTAAGCACTTTTTTGTTTTTTATGATTGTATTTCAAGGGTTAACGAATTTAGACACCATTTTATATTTTATCTTAATTAATATTAATAAAATGTTTGTGGATCCATTTGTTGGGCACAAGATTCAAATCAAATTGTTTTGAATTTATAACATTAATTACCATCCCACTCTGACATCATAGACGATATGTAGCCATTGATTGCAATATATGATATTTGGGTATTATTTATCCTTGAAATTCATATTTTTCATTCTTTAAATTCGTATCATCTCTAGAGAGATGAAAATGATAGTCTCTCAAGAGACAAAATATGTATCGATCCATATTGTCTCTGGAGATACAATAATTAGAAACAATATTAGAGAAACCCTCTTTGAGACAATAATAGAGACAATACGCAAATTTTGTATCGTCTCTATTTGAGACAATTTGGTCAAGTATTGGCTCTATTATATTCTCAAAACACATCTCCTTGTAGTAGTGACGGGATGTGATTGTTTGAACATGGCTTCCATCTAACAATGGAGAGATAAGTAGTTCTCCCGTAGAACCACGGTCCTCCCTGCAAAACATGCACAAGATTTTTTCCAAGGGAGAAACCAAACAAGAAACTCTTTTAATAATGAATTTCAGCACATATTGTAAGAGTAACATAAATTAAGATAATACTAAATATTAGTATTACATGTGTTAGAATATAAATACATAACACTAATATGTGTTCATATTTTATACAAATGCATTTTTTATTCCTTTCCATTGAAATGCTACAAAATATTAAGTAAAATAGGAAAATTGTTCCGAGATTCCCGTATTATGCAAAGTCCCTCCTACTACGGAGGACAACAACATCAAGTTCGTCTATTTATAAGAGAACAAAACATAGTAATGTTATGCAAAGCTCAAATAACGGTCAAAATATCATATAGTCTATTATAAAATACTATAATATTGTTATTATTGTCACAATCACAATGATTTAACACTTCAAAGCAAACCTCATTTCCAAAAGCATCCACATTTCTCACCAAATAAATATACTAATTTCAAAAAATAATTCACATAAGTTGATAAAAAGGGCGGAAAAATAAATCATGAAACGGCTACTCTGAAGATAATATATGTGAATTAACCAAATAATTAAAAGTTTACTGACATATATCGAACATCCATAATAAAACATTATGATGTTAGCTGCGGTATTGGCTTTTCAACAAGAGAGAATCACCGAATGGATGGGGAAAAGGGTTTAGATTTAAAGAGTATACACTGTACTAAAAATGGGAAATATTTCTTTCTCCAAAAACTGAAATCGAAATGTTTCCTTTTCCTGCGAAGTGTCCAAAACTAAGGAATATGCTCTGCTCTGCTCTGCTCTGCTACTTCTACGATGCGAGTCTTAAACTTTGGAGCAAAACAATGTCTCTGTCCTCATATGCCCAGCCGCCGGTCATATGGTTACTACTTCCTCGCTGCAACCTATCCGCCTCAACACCATTGCAACTAAGGTGCCATGCTACCAAACCCTGGGCTTGGAAACCGTGCAACAAACAAGTGAATCGACAACATTAACAGCCCCTGGTCACGCTGCTGGCCGATTATTCGTTGACATGCTACAATTAACAGAGATGAAAGGTGGGGCAATCTGAGCTGTCCGATATCCACGGCCACCTTTGCCAAGCGAATTCAAAGCACAGGATTGTTGACGTAAAGCTACAGTAGTATCTGCCTCGTATCGGCTACAAACAAACACCTTTGGGATAATAATACTAGCAATCGCACCAAGTGGCACAATGGGGATGTCTAAAGGGAGGCGTAAAAGAAGTTGAAGTTGATGCATTGAAGGGGATAGAGGGGATAGATTTGTAGACACAACCATTGCAGTTGCAGCTTTTGATATTATGTGACAGAACTTAGATGTCACAAGGGAGCGTGATCAATGGAAGGTGTGCTCCACGTTGAAGGGCTACAAATTAGGATACAAATTATAAAAGAGGTAACAAAAGAACAAGATTGAAATGGAAATCAAGTAAGAAAAGGCGGGGATTAAATACCTACATGTCCCACAACTATTCCATGTCTCATATATTTCCAACCCAACTAATATATGCTATATACATTCCACTTTGTCATCTCGATCTTGCCTAATTTGTCCACATGAGTGCATTTTTTCCTTAATCTATTCGTACGTCAAAGGACTACATGCGACGAATGGCAACCCTCTATAAATGGGACCATTTCTTAATGGTGGCCACTTTCCCATAAAAGGAATTCCTATTAACGCAAAGAAGTGGTTTATTAGAATATTTACGTCGCACCAAATTGGAAACAATTTCCACAAGTTAGGAATATGAGATGGCAAAAACTAAAAAGTTAAATGCGGAAAATGCAATAATTTTGGGCATTGCCTTTTTCATGGTAGACAAAGGAGTTCATATTGCTTCTCAAGAGGATGGAATTATTTATCTGGATGGATGGCATGGCATTTACATGGTTTACAAAGGGTTAGCTATTTCAAACTTAAGTAGAACAATTTAATTAACTCCAATGTTACGGGCGAACACTTCACCTAGTTTTTGGTCAAGTTGTAAACTTGAAGGGGATCTTCCCTATTATTAATTTTTTTTTTTAAATTCTAATCTTTATAATGTTTTAAAGCTATAATTTTTATCAAAAACATTGAATTGTAAATTTCTTCAATTTCACAAATATTGATAGGAAGCTTAGAGACAAATAGATTGAAATGAGTCATTTTATAGCTAGGGATGGGATCTAACTAACCTTTTATCACTCAGATGTGGAGAAATGGATTGCACCCTCAAGAGGATTTGATCTATCCTCACTACTTTATGGTTGTGCCTTTCAACAAGGGTGAGAGGACCCTTCTGTAGCCTGTTTTTTATGGAGGAGATGGAGATATTATTATTTGTGAGGTTATGAATAAGACCTTGGAGAAAATATGATCAATGCAACAAAATCTAACTCACACGAGTTGTCACTCTAGATAGTGGAGATATTTTCTAGACAAGGTTCAGGCTACTAAAGACATTAGGAATCCTGATTGTTTCTACATTTTTTGATAATAGAAATTATGCATTTATACACACACAGGACAAAAAAGGGTAGTACAGGTAGGATTGGTTGTTTTAAATGAATTTTTTTGGTGGGAGGTGAGACAAAATAACCTTGATTTTCCAAATCTTTGAGATTTTTTAACAAAATGGAGAGCTTACAAAATAGAATGCCTCAAAATAGCTAAAATGTTCCTTTAACAAGAATGTGTGCCTCAATGGAGGCCCAGATCAACACGTTTTCACACAATCTATGAGATTATAGCATGAAGGATCGAGTCAGAAGACCCAATAAACCATCAAAATCTAAGATCAATCACGCCTGAGGTAAACCCAAAGGCTTACAAACAATCTCTTTCAACAAATGAAAGAAAATTGATTTTAAATCGCTTATTTCATTCCCAAATGAAAGCTCTTCTAAAAAATGAAATTACAGATGCCACTAAACTATCAAAAGGATTGAGATCTATGTGATTGAGAAGGATTTTAATGCAAGATTGTAATAGGAACAAGGAAGACTATTTGCAGACATTCAGAAATAAAACAAACACATTTTTCTCAATATCAACATAGAATAACTAATATTTGATTAAATTTATCAGTAGGGGAGAGATTCTAGAACAATCTCAGAGATTGTCAATGGTTGTACTCTCACAACCACCTTGACACGATCAAACTTAAGACAAAATAGATAACTAGGTTTCTCAGACAACTTCTCAAAAAGATGGGCTTTGTCAAATTTTCCTCTTGAGATTTTTCCTCGACCTCTAACACTCTAACCATTTACACGTTAAATTTGTGCCATTTATATCATTTTACAACAGATTTTCCCCCCCCAAAAAACTAGACATTGAGTGTACCAATATTTTCCATGATCTCGATCGTGATTCCCAGAATAAGATATGTAAAAATTTGTCAAGTTCTCAGGGGGAAGATCTCTTCGAATATCTCCTGCATTCAAATCCTTTCCCTAGTGGATCACTACTTTCTATTCTATAAAATTTGGTTCCTTGCATGCTCGGGAGAAGAGAAATGGAAAATCAGATCTAGCCTAAGGGTCAAATCACTTTAATGGCGAGAGACGTCTCCAGATCTTCCCTACAAAACTTAGATATCATAATTAACTCTCCTCTCTACTTGGTGTGTAGAAACACCAAGAAATCATGAAGACTCGCACTTCCAGGAGCCTCTTAACAAAAATGGGGGGAAAATAAAATTCAAACACACAACTGTCGTGGATCTCTACTTTGAATTTGTGTTGTCCACGTGGAAGATCAAATTTTAAAATGGGCCCGTGAGTTCCTTTTCCCTTTTACAACTTTTTTGAAAAATGTAAATTTTTCACATTTTGCTCTGCACCTCTTCCCTTGAGAAATGAGCCTGACAGCTGTCCTAAGATGTGTTCCAAAGGAACCGTGTCTAAACTCTGCTATTTGACCTCTTTTTTGGAAACGGTAATTATTTCCAAGTTTTCCCAATAGCTCTGCTCTTTCGCTTCTAGTTTCCAATGTGGGTCCCAACGGAACCCCACTTCCTTTTACACTTTTAACTCCTATCTCCCAAAAGGAAAATTTTCCAAATTTCCCCCAAGAGTCCGCACCTCCGTCATTGAATTTGAAACAAACTTTGATTGATCCTTTTTTAGGTTTGCATGCCATTTTGATATTTAATCCCTTTAATGACAAGAGGCGAAAAATCCAAGTTGCCTCCGATGGTCTGCTTCTCTGTCCTTTTTTACTTTTCAAACTTCCACGCGTCACAATGGCGCATCTTGAGATGGTCCCCAAAATTTGAGACCTTGAAAGAGCGTGGGATTGCCACATGTCCTGGCTTGGAATTTTTTTTTTTAAGGCTTAAATCTCATCAGAAGGTGCCATGTGTCAGGGTCCAAGGAAATCTCCTTTGGCCGTTGAAAATTCCAGGAAAAATGCAAAATGAGCGGAGGACTCCAAGTGTCCTCTTGGCGCTTCTTTAAAATAATAATCAAGGGTCGGTCCCCAAACATGTGTGGTTCCTCCACATGTCCCATACCTCCTAAAACCTTTTGAAAAGTCTAAGTATGGAAAGTCCTAATGGAAACCTCCACGTGTCTCCATGGTGCAATTTCAAAATGGTGCCCAAATTTGAGACCCTAAATGAGCGTGGGCTCACCATGTGTCCCTATCCCACCTAACTGTATTTAGCTACATAAAAATTTATATAAGTCTAGGAAAAGTAGCGGAAACCTCCATGTGTCCTTCCGGCACTGCTTTAAAGCCAAACCAAAAAGTAATTCTTCAAATTAGTGTCTTTCCTCCACATGGACAGATTTTGAGTTGAGGAAATTCATGGAATTTTTTAAGTACCCTACTAAGCCGCATCCAACCAAAAGAGACCACCTTTCTTGTTGATGCAAGGATGCAAATTTGACTGAGAGAAACACCCATCAAACCGTAAAATGTAGAAAAACAACCATTTGAGCCTGGAGATAAAATTTTCTCCAAGGACAGATAATTTAGAAATGTTACAAGGCTCAAACACATTCTTTCAAGCTAGATCCATTCATTTTTCTTCATGTATTCAAGGCAAAAATGATAAGGACAACAAATCCGACTGTGGAAAATGGGAAAAATAGGAGAGCCCATGTTTTTAGACCCAAATACAGACTTTTTTCAGAGGAACAGAGAAACAAGGAAACAAATACGGATCCATACATGATCTTCATCTCAAGTAAGGATTTATTATGGCAAAGAAAGGAAGAAAAAGTATTTTCACACACAACATGAGGAGATAAAAAGTGATAGAGACCGTAAATTAATAGATTTCAAAGGAAAAATGGGGCGAGACTATTTTGAGCACCAACATCGGCTTCGACTCAGGGATGGCACTACCTGTGAGTGTAACAAGAACAAAGGTAGACCAAGTGCCAAAAATATCTATTGGGAAACAAAGTCAGATCATAGAGTAGAGAAACAGAGCTATCTCCCAAAAAATGAAATAGATAAACCAACAAAAATAGGTCACTAAGGACGAAAAGGAGCAAAAAACACAAAAGACCAGAAACAAAGCAACAAGATATACACTATACAAAAGATGCTTACCTTAATTCTGGGGAATCAATCCAAGAAATGCTTCAAATTCCTACCATTAACAGGTAATTCAAGCAATTCACCATCCAAATACTTAAAGAAGAAGGTATGTTCACCTATTCTAATGTCAATGGAGTAAGGGCCCATCCATAATGAGTCAAATTTTCCATGCTTTCCCTTATCTTCATGCTTACTATCCCATAGCAGCACAAGATCTCCAATATTGAAAGCTCTGGGAGTGACCTTTTGGTCAAATAACTTTTTCAGCTTTTCTTTGAACTTTACATGCCTCTGGTGGGATGCCCTCCTTTCTTCATCAAGTTCAACAATCTGGTTAATGCGAGCATCGTAAGGACTTACTTCATGATCTTCTAGTTGTTGAATGAACTAATATGAGGATAATTACATATGTAGAGGTAGCAAGGCCTGAGTTCCATACACCAACTCAAATGGACTCTTTTCAGTGGCTCTTTTAATAATGATTCTATCAGCCAAAACAACAAACTTCAACTGTTCTCCCCATTTTCTCTTATTCATATCGAAGGTTCTTATGATAATCTTCAACAAGTTCTTATTACTAGACTCAGCTTGTCCATTTCCTTGGGGATTGTAATTAGAGGCATATGTCAAGTTTATCCCATACTATTTGCACATTGTCACAAAAGGTTTAGCTTTGAAGCTCATGGCATTTTCAGCCACAATCTTGACTAGCACTCCAAACCTGCAGATGATATGGTTCAACACAAAATCTATGACAATTTGGTGTGTTTCCTTCTTGGTGGGGATTGCCTCCACCCATTTAGTAAATTAATCAGTAGCTACAAGAATCCACTTATGGCTAGCACTTGAAGGATCTGAAGTCTCACCAATGAAGTCCATTCCCCATTGCTTGAACGGGGATTCAATTGATACAAGATGCAAAGGCAGGGAGCTTGAAGCTTTCAGTCTTCCAGAGAAATGCTGGCAACTCTCACATCTTCTAACCAATGAGGTTGTATCCTTAAAGAGAGTTTGGTACCAATAACTAGCCCTCACAATCTTGTGTGCTATGACTCTTACTTCAAAATTCCCCCAACAAACTCCTCCATGGAGATCAACAATTATCTTGGGGGCTTCATCTTTAGTAATGCACCTTGAGAGGACTCCTTCTGGGTTCTTCCAAGCTAACCCATAATCAGTAATGACATATTTCTGTGAGGACAACTTAAGGGCTCTTTTTTGGTTCTTACTTAAATAGTCAAGGCAGTATAAGTGTCTGAGATAAAAAGTCACATCCTTGTACCACGTAGAACTCATCAAATTTTCAAAATCACCTACCCTTTCCTCTTCTACCTCATTTACCTCAATAGTTTGCAAGTTTCTCTTAGCCATAAGCTTAGCCAAGCCCAAACTTCTCACCAAATTTGTGGTTTGGATATCCATATCATACTCTTACAACTTGTTCACCCATCTACATATTTTTCTTGAGACCTCCATCTCTGATAAGATGTCCTTCACCATGGTGTGGGGAACATAACAAACCACTTTAGAACTTAGAATGTAAGGCCTAAAAACATTTTTTTTTTTTACCAAGGCAAATTCCTGCTTCTCCATTATAGTGTATTTTAGTTCAGCCCCCTGCAATTCCTTACTAAAAAAGGCAATTGGCCTCTCGGCCCCTTCATCATCCTTCTGCAACAGGACAAAAGCAATAGTGTTCGCTGAAGCAAAAGGAAAACAGTTGGAAAGGCTTCTTATAGTCTAGAGTTTCTAAAACTGGGGCATGCTTCAATACCTCTTTGATTCTATTGAAAGCTTGGACGACATCCTCCTCCAATTTCATGACATGGCCCTTCTTTAGCATGAAAGTGATTGGAATGGTCAACTCAACAAAGTTTGATATGAATCTTCTGATGAAGTTTATATGCCGAAAGAAGGACTGAATTCCTTTCTTGGTTCTTGGAATTGGGACCATGCTAATGGCCTCTACCATTTCTAGATCAATCATCAACCCTTCTTGTGACACAATCTGACTAAGAAACTTTTCCTTCTGCACTCCAAAATGGCATTTCTTTGGATTGAGTGAGATTCCATATTCTCTATATCTTATCAGCATCTTCTCCAGGTGCAGCAAGTGGTCACTTATCTTCTTGGAAAACACATTTACATCATCTTGGTAAACAACAATAAACTCATTGATGTAACCAGCAAAAGAAACATCCATTTCTCTTTGAAAAGTGGCTCCAGTGTTCATCAAACCAAAGGGCATCCCGACATACACATAGGTTCCCCAAGGAGTAGTAAAGGTTGTCTTGATCGTTTCTGATTCCTTCACCAAAACTTGGTTATAACCAGAGAAACCATCCAAGGTAGAAAGAAATTCAGAACCAGTCAGTAACCGAAGCATGTTCTCCATGTTTGGTAAAGGATAATTATCCTTTATTGATGCTTTGTTTAGATTCTTGAAATATACACATAACCTGATATCACGATTCTTCTTTCTTACTGGTACTATGTTTGCAACATAAGAAGAATACCTTGTGGGCTAAATAATCCCTCCATCTCTTAATTTCTTCAGTTCTTCTTGCAATTTAAGGATAGAAGTGGATTGATTGGCCTCTATTTATACCTGAATGGATTTACATTAGAATATAAGGGAATCTCATGTTGAAACATATAGTCTTTGTATGCTTTTAATTCAGAATAGGTGTAAGCCATGCAATCTTGTTATTTTTTCAACAATTGGATGTATGACTACTTCTCCTCCTTGCTGAGATTACTGCCTAATCAAATCTTCTCCTTCGTGCCAAGATCATGCTCCTAAACATCCCTTTAGGCTACTATATGTCTTTTAATAATGCAATCAGCATTATCAAAGTTTGACTCAAGAGCAACTAGCCCTCTAGGAATGGTATTATTTTTTAGTTGGATAATGCCTTTTCCAAATAAATTTTCTTTACCCTCTGCTACACACACCATTGGCTCCCAGTTAATGCTTTGATTAGCAAACTCCCCCTTATTTTGCAATAATCTTATGATCTGAGCATCATCATAAAAAACTTGCTAGTATTTAACATTTTTAGGGATAGAGGGTCGTGTCAGTACTTCAAAATCATATTCACAATATGGGGAGATTATACAATTGTCAAACTGAGCTCCCAACATTGCAAGCTTGTCTAGAAAATCATTGAACCTTTGTCATGATGCACAATGTTAAACGAATCAAAAATCTCAATAAGAACCCATCTTTCTGACTTGCTTGACAATTAATTCTGAATCTCCTTTGACAATAATGTCCTTGAAACCATATTTCCAAGAAATTCTTAAACCTAACAATAGTTTCTTATACTCAGTGATGTCGTTAGTGCACTCAAAGTTGAGTTTGAAGGAAAAATTAAAGTGTTCTTGGCCTGGAGAAATTAGAAAAACACCGACACCATTTCCAAACTTGGAGCAAGCTCCATCAAACAATAAATTCCAAGGAGATCATGTCTATTCAAGACACTTGCATTCTTCAATCTTGTGCTCTTTTCCATCAACAAATTCTACAAAATTATCTGCATCAACACTTGTGGACAATACTTCATAGGATGCATTGTTGGGATCTTCACCTGTTGGGATCTTCAATAAGGTGCAACATTTTCTTTTCTCCATACAATCTGACAAGGATTCCATCAATTGGGATGGTGGCATAGGAAATTTCCATTTGTGCACTCCCACCAATACTTGCAACACATGTTCTAGACATCAACATACCCCACTTGGCTGGGCAGTCAACAATGACATCATTAGGTTTTAAATTTTTACCTAGGTAAGCTACAAGCTGCACCACCAAACCCTTCACACATCCCAATATTGGCACCTCCTCGGATTCCACGGTAGTGCACTTCCCATATGCTATTGTTACTTTGATATTCATCTGATTCATGACTTCTAGAGGCATGACATTGCATGATGCCCCTGAGTCAAACATACAGTTGTGAAGCAATCTGTCATTTATGATCAAAGTGTTGAAGAATGGATCTACATTTAACTGAGATTCCACCAAGGATATCCACAAATAGACCTCAGGTGGCTCACCTGGTTACTTCAATTCTGGTGGTATTTATAACTCTTCAGTGATCGGAGGAGTCTCCACAATGTTTACATTTCTACCTAGGGCAGTCCTCTCTTCTTTCAATCCCAATTATTCAAATGCTTTCCTTTTGTGCTCAAGAATCCTAAGCAACTCAACAATTGGAACAGAGACTTTGATTTGACTTAAAAATTGGGCAATGTCATATGGGACATTCTTTGGTAAGGGTAACATTAGAAGGGAGATTATCAAACTCATCAGATGACATAGGTTTCTTGACAATTTGGGCATGAGGAGAAACATGATTTTTGTTTGGGACATTAGGGATTTTGGTAGATGCATCTTTCTTACAAGCCTCCTTAGGAATGTTTGAAAGTAAAGGAATTTTGGCTTGTCTTAAGGCCCTATCCCTTTGACAACCTTACTTCTTGTGTTATATTCCTTCTCTTGGGAAACAACCACATTCATCAACAATTACATCTCTTCCTCAAAAGGGAATCCTCCATCATACTTCTTTATCATCATAGCTCTTAGTTACTCAAAGTCATTATTAGGTATCTCAAAAGCTTTGATAGTATCCACTTCTAAAGTATGAGAGGGATTAAGAAGTGGTACCCTATGAATGCAGTCCCAAAATGTGGCAGCAGTCCAAGCACTTATCACTTTAGTTGAAGTTTCCCCTTGTTGTAAGCTAGTGGAGCAACCCATCATGCAAACATTATCATCATTGTCATCATCAGCTTTCTATTCTTCTTGCTGATCTTCTTCATAAGGAGCATGGTGGATGAAACATTTGTCACACCAATCAATGACCTTTGTTTCTTCCACATCAACAACTCTGGCAGCTAAAAGATCAGGCACCATTCTGTTTTCCCTGCCTTGGGGTTGTCTGTTTCCAAATAAAATAGATCCCTTGCCTCTCTCATCAATTCTGTGATGATTTGTAAATATTTCTTTTCCTTGTTGCTTGTGCTAACCTTGTGAGCTCTACGCAATTCCTTTCTCATCCCGAGCTAGTTTATAGGAAATTTCTTTGACAGCCCCTGCTAAAGTTTTCACAACTTCTTCCAAATCAGCTGTCTTTGTTGCCTGAGGTTTTTCTAGGTTAATCATCTTCACACCATCCCTCTTAGGAGGTTTTCTAATTTCCTTGATATTGTTTTAAATTTGCAAATCCATAGTGAAGGCCTTCCTCAAATTGGCATGGTTTTTGTCTCTCAAGTAGTAAAAAACCTTTTTATCAAATGCATCTGAGTATTTGATCAAACATGACTCATCACATGGTCTCAAGTTAACAGGAAA
The DNA here is from genome assembly GCA_019776745.2 of Taxus chinensis. Lineage (NCBI taxonomy): Eukaryota > Viridiplantae > Streptophyta > Pinopsida > Cupressales > Taxaceae > Taxus > Taxus chinensis. The sequence goes on along the minus strand of CM034152.1, from coordinate 58,707,110 downwards.
CCTCTGAAAGTCTTATTGAACCTTGTGTTGAAATCATGTAATGACTCATTAGGATTATTCTTGATGTTTTCAAACTCTGATAGAATAAACCTAGGGTCATTCCTATCACCATATTGCAATCTAAATGCATTTTTCATCTCATTCAAGAATCAATAGAGTTATCTTGTAAAGCTTTATACTAGTCCCTTGCATCCTCTTCCAAAGTGTGAATTTTTTTTTGATGTATACATCTTCAAACTCAATCTCAAAGTATTCCATCATGTTGATGAAAGCTTTAAATGTTGATCACCAGTTATAGTATTGTTTGCCTGGAACTTTGGTAGTATATTTCTTACATCTTGAGGTACTGCATTTGGATAACTAGTCATTCCCACAAAAATTATAGGTCCAAAGGTGTTCACAACAAATGGAGTTCTAGGTGGGGGATGAGCCATGCTGATTTGAGAAGGTGATCTTAGGGGAGAAACAAACTGATAAGGGGTAGGGGTCCTTGGAACACATGAGTATATCTTTCAAAATGACTATCCTCTAAAGGCCTTGTTTCTTGGAAATCCCTATCAAGATTTGAAAACACAGGGGCCGAATGAGAAGAAAAGATTTAAAATTCAGATGAAGGCCCCTCTCCAGATGGAGAATTCAACTCCACAAAGAGACTACCTGATTCATAAGCACTTGAATGGAAATATTCAATGATAGGTTGGTCACTTCCACCAATTGGGATCTCTTTTCCTAACTGTTGTTCTCCCAAAACTCTCCCGGATCTTATTCCTTCTGGCTTTATTTTTCCTAGCTCTGAAAATATTGTCCTAGCAGGATCCTTAGAGAAGAAAGATCCTCTTCCTTCTAGTTTTACAAATATTAGTAACAAATCTCACTTGATAGAGGTTTAAGACACCGGTCCTTATCAAAATCAAACCAACAGGGAGTCACTACTAAGGATTTCCACCTTAGTTGTGCAAATGCACTAAAATATGATCTGTCAAATGTATGTTAGCACTAAAAACTAGAAATGAAAGATATGACCTTCCTTTACCAAGATTTATCAGTGACTATCAATGCAAAAACTTATAGAGATAGGGTATGAAAATGAACTTGGAAGTGAATCAACAAATTAGTCTCAGCAATACAAATCAGTTCTTAGTAACTTAAAACATTCCTCAACAATGGCACCAGTAAGGTGTTGGTACCAAAATTGATTCTCCCTCAAAGTCTGAGGAACATCACAAGTATTGATAGGAAGATTAGAGACAGATAGATCAAAATGAGTTGTTTTGTAGCTAGGGATGGGATCTAACAGGCCTTTTGTCACTTAGATGTGGAGAAATGGATAGCACCCTCAATAGGATTTGATCTTTCCTCACTACTTTATGGTCATGCCTTTCAACCAGGGTGAGAGGACCCTTCTGTAGCTTGTTGTTTATGGAGGAGATGGAGATATCCTTCTTTGTGAGGTTACGAATAAGACCTTTGAGAAAATATGATCAATGCAACAAAATCTAACTCTCACGAGCTGTCACTCTAGATAGTGGAGATATTTTCTAGACATGGTTCATGCTACTAAAGACATTTGGAATCCTGATTGTTCTTGCATGTTTTGGTAACATAAATTATCCATTTATACACACACAAGACAAACAGGGGTAGGGTAGGATTGGTTGTTTGAAATGAATTTTTTGGTGGGAGGTGAGACAAAATGAACTTGATTTGCCAAATATTTGAGAGTTTTTTACAAAATGGAGAGATTACACAATCGCATGCCTCAAGATAGCTAAAATGTTGCTTTAACCAGAATGTGTGCTTTAATGGAGGCCTAGATCAGCACATTTTCACACAATCTATGAGTAACTAGCATGAAGGCTCGAGTCAGAAGACCCAATAAAACATCAAAATCTAAGATCAATCATGCCTAAGGTACACCCAGAGGATTACTAATAATCTCTATCAGCAAATGAAAGAAAAGTGATTTTAAATCATTTATTTCATTCCCAGATGAAAGCTCTTCTAAAAAATAAAATCGCAGATGCCACTAAACTATCACAAGGATTGAGATCTCTATGATTGAGAAGGATTTTAAAGTAAGATTGCAATAGGAACAAGAAAGACTATTTGCAAACATTCAGAAATGAAACAGACACATTTTGCTCAAGATCAACACATAATAACTTGAATTTGATTAAATTTCTCAGCAGGGGAAAGTTCCTAGAATAATCTCAAAGCTTTTCAATGGCTATACTCTCGCAACCACCTTCACACGATCAAACTTAATACAAAAGATATAAACCGGGTTTCTAAGATACGACTTCTAAAAAAAGATGGACTCTATCAAGCTTTTTCTATTAGAAAATCAGTCCAGACCTCTAACAATCCAACCATTTGCATGATACATGTGTGCAATTTATAGCATTTTATAGTAGATATTTTTTCATCCCAAAAATCTAAACATTGAGTGTACCAGTGCTCGCCATGATCTCGATTGCAATTCCCATAATTAGATCTATGAAAAGTTGTCAGGTGTTCAGGGGGAAGAGCTCTTCGAATATGTCTCGCATTCAACTCCTCCTTCTAGTAGATCACTCTTCCCTCTATTCGCCAACCACTTCCACCCCTAATCTGTCAAATTTGGTTCCTTGCGTGCTCGGGAGAAGAAAAACTAAATATCAGATCGAGCCCAAGGATCAGATCATTTTAATGGAAAAAGACATCTCCAGATTTTCCTCACCAAACTTAGATATCAAAATTAACTCTCCTCTTTGTTTGGCGTGTAGGAAATACCAAGAAATCATGAAGACTCGCACTTCCAGGAGATTTTCAAAAAAAAGGGGGGGAAATCAGATTCAGATGCATAGTTGTTGTTGATCTCTAATTTGAATTTGGGCCATCCACGTGCAAGATCCAATTTCTTTAAAAATGGGCCTACGGGTTTCTTTTTCCTTTTACAACTTTTTGGAAAATGTAAATTTTTCACATTTCGCTGCGTACCTCTATCCTTGATGAGCCTGAAACGTGTCCTAAGGTGGGTCCCAAAGGAACCGCGGATAAATTCTGCTATTTCACCTCTCTTTTTTAGAAAAGGGAAAAATTTCCAAGTTTTCCCTGCAGCTCCACCCTTCCGCTTCTAGTTTCCCATGTGGGTCCCAGCGGAACCACGCTTCCTTTTACTCCTTTAACTCCTTTCTCCCAAAAGGAAAACTTTCCAAATTTCCCTCGAGATTCTGCACCTTTGTCGTTGACTTTGAAACATACTTTGACTGATCCTTTATCGGGCTTGCAGGCCATTTTGGTATTTTAGTCCTATTGGTGCTCAGAATAGTCTTGCCCCATTTTGCCTTTGAAATCTATTGATTTACAGTCTATGTCACTTTTTATCTCCTCGTGTTGTGCCTGAAAAGACTCTGTCTTCCTCTTGTTTCCATAATTAATCATTCTTTGGGCCGAAGATCACGTATGGATCCATAATCAACTCCTCATTTCTCTTTTCCTTTGAAAAGGTCTGTAATTTGAGTCTCCCATTCTCTGTTTGTCTAAAAACTCGAGCTCTCCCATTATTTCCATTTTCCACAGTTAGGATGTGTTGTCCTTTTCATTTTTTCCCTAAATACTTTAAGAAAAATGAATGGATGTAGCTCTGAGGAATGTAATTGAGCCTTATAACATTTCTAAATTCTCTGTCCTTGGAGAAAATTTCATCTCTGGGCTCAAATGGTCATTTTTTTATATTTTATGGTTTGATAGGCATTTCTCTCGGTCAAATTTACATCCTTGCATCGACAGGGAATGTGGCCTCTTTTGGTTGGACGCGGCTTGGTAGGGTACCTCAAAAATTCAATGAATTACCATGACTCAAAATTTGTCCACGTGGAGGAATGATGTTCATTTGAAGATTTACTTTTTGGTTTGGCCTTGGAGCAGCGTCAGGAGGACACGTGGAGGTCTCCGCTACTTCGCTCAGACTTAGATAAATTTTTATGTAGCTAAATATAGTTTGGCAGGACATGGACACGTGGTGAGCCCGCGCTCATTCAGGGTCTCAAATTTGGGCACCATTCTGAAATTACACCATGGAAACACTTGGAGGCTTCCACCAGGTCTTCCCATACTTAGTCTTTTTTCAAAAGGTTTTGGGAGGTCTGGGACACAAGGAGGAACCACGCATGTTTGGGGACCGGCCTTTGAGTTTCATTTTAAAGAAGTTCCAAGAGGACACTTGGAGGCCTCTGCTCATTTTTTTTAACTTGGAATTTTCAACGACCAAAGGAGATTGCCTCGGATGTAGACACATGGTGCCTTCCATTGAGCTTCAAGCCTTCGAACAAGTTTTTTCAGGCCAGGACACGTGGTGAGCCCGCGCTCATTCAAGATCTCAAATTTTGGGGACCATCTCAAGGTGCACCAATATGACGTGTGGCAGTTTGAAAAGTCAAAAGGGAGGAGGAATCGAACCATCAGAGGTAATTTGGATTTTTTGCCTCTTGTCATCAAAGGGATTAAATATAAAAAATGGCCCGCAAGCGTGATAAAGGATCAATCAAAGTTTGTTTCAAAAGTCAACGACGGAGATGCAGACTCTCAGGGAAATTTGGAAAATTTTCCTTTTGGGAGAAGGGAGTTAAAAGTGTGAAAGGAAACGTGGTTCCGTTGGGACCCACATTGGAAACTAGAAGCGGAAGGGTAGAGATGCGGGGAAAACTTGGAAAATTTTCCCTTTTCCAAAAAAGAGGTGAAATAGCATAATTTAGCCACGGTTCCTTTGGGACCCACCTTAGGACACGTGTCATGCTCATTTCTCAAGGGTGGAGGTACAAAGTGAAAAGTGAAAAATTTACATTTTTCCAAAATGTTGTAAAAGGGAAAAGGAGCCCGCAGGCCGGTTTTAAAAATTGGAACTTCCACGTGGATGACCCAAATTCAAAGAAGGTATCAATGACAGTTGTGTGTCTGAATTTGATTTTCCCCCCATTTTTGTTAAAAAGCTCCTGGAAGTGTGAGTCTTCATGATTTCTTGATATTTCCTACACGCCAAATAGAAAGGAGAGTTAATTTTGATATCTAAGTTTGGTGGGGAAGATATAGAGATGTCTTTTGCCATTAAAATGATCTGACCCTTGGGCTCGATCTGATTTTCCATTTTTATTCTCCCGAGCATGCAAGGAACCAGATTTGACAGATTAGGGGTGGAGGTGGTTGGCGAGTGGAAGGAAGAGTGATCTAAAAGAAGCAGTTGAATGCAGGAGATATTCGAAGAGATCTACCCCCTAAGCACCTGACAACTTTTTTTTACAGATCTGATCCTAGGAATCGTGATCGAGATCATCGTGAACACTAGTGCACTCAATGTCTGGATTTTTTGGGGGTAAAACTCTATTGTAAAATGTTATAAATGGCACAAATTTATCGTGTAAAAGGTTGGAGTGTTAGAGGTCGAGAAAAAATCTCAAGAGGAAAATTTGACAAAGCCCATCTTTTTGAGAAGTCATCTGAGAAGCCTGTATATCTCTTTTGTTTTAAATTTGATCATGTCAAGGTGGTTGCGAGTGTACAGCCATTGACAAGCTTTGAGATTGTTCTATAGACTTTCCCCTGCTGATAAATTTAATCAAACTCGAGTTATTATGTGTTGATCTTAAGAAAAATGTGTCTGTTTCATTTCTGAATGTATGCGAGAAGGTTTTCTTGTTTTTATTGCAATCTTGTATCAAAATATTTCTTAATCACACAGGTCTCAATCCTTGTGACAGTTTAGTGTCATCTGCAATTTAATTTCTCATAAGATCTTTCATCTGGGGACGAAATAAATGATTTAAAATCACTTTTCTTTCATTTGTTGACAGATATTGCCTGTAAGCCTCTGGGTGTACCTGAGGTGTGATTGGGCTTAGATCTTGATTATTTGTTGGGTTTTCTAACTCAAGCCTTCATGCTAGAATCTCATAGATTGTGTGAAAAAGTGCAAATTTTGGCCTCCCATTGAAGCACATATTCTGGTTAAAGAAACATTTTAGCTGTACTGTAGCATTCTGTTGGTTTAAGCTTTCCATTTTGAAAAATCTCTCAAAGATCTAGTGAATTAAGTCCATCCTTCCTCACCTCCCACCAAAAATTTACTTAAGAACAACCAATCCTACCCATACTACCCCTGTTTTCACTGTGTGTACACAAATACATCATTTCCATTACCAAAACATGCAGAAATAATCAGGGTTCCTAATGTCTTTAGTAGCCTGAACCTTGTCTAGAAAATATCTCCAATATCTAGAGTGACAACTCGTGAGAGTTAGATTTTGTTGCATTGATCATATTTTCTCCAAGGTCTCATTCATGACCTTATAGAGCAAGATATCTCCATCTCCTCCATAAACCAAAGGCTACATAAGGGTCCTCTCACCCTGGTTGAAAATCCACAACCATAAAGTAGTGAGGATAGATTAAATCCTCTTGAGGATGCTTATAATAAATGCCACAGATTTGCACAATAAAAATGTTTAGATTTATACACAGAATAATGATATTATATTACATTCATTCCAGATAAATTACATAGGATGCACTTACAAATATATTGGCACATAGTTTCCTATAAATTAGGAAACTACTCTACTAACAAATACTAATCTCGTGAGTTGTTTGTAACAACCAAACAACTCAACACATATTCATTATTATCTATTTTATATAACAACTAAATAACAAATTACTAATATAATAATAATTACCAAATGTAATTATTATTTACACAATGTAAATATTAATTCCTAACATTCCCCCCCTTAGTGTTTACATGGTTCAATATATCTCGTTCTTTGATTATAGCGTGCCACCTCTGTGTGCTCATGATCAACTCCGCAAATGTGTAGCATCGGGCTTGCACAAAACTTTAACATGTTCCAATGCACATTTATTCCATTGATGGTTTTCTCTGGATTCTACCAACAACCTTACCAAATTGGTTTTGCAGGTGTACCAATAACCTTTCACAATTGGTTTTGAAGGTTTATGAAAAACCTTTCACAATTGGTTTTGTAGGTTCACCAAAAACCTTACATAATTGGTTTTGCAGGTTCACCAAAAAAACATTACACAATTGGTTTTACAGGTTTACCAAAAACTATCTCAATTGGTTTTCCTGGTTTACCAAAAACCTTCACATCATGATTGCTACAATATTTTTTGATCAATATTATACAATGTCTCTACAAAAGGGAATCAAGTAGGAAATACTGCTATCAAAACTAAACAATAAAAAATAATGGAAATGGAACAATGAGACCATGTTCCCCCCCTCAATGTGAACATTTCACCTATTCAAAATAGGAACTCTGAAATCATACTGCACATAATAAACTGCAATTCTAAAATGAAAGAAAGCTCACACACACACAGTCACCACAGCTTCATGCGGCCCCATCATTGGCAACTGACGAGAGGTCACTGATCAACCTCTTGCCTCCTGTGCCTCCGTCCTCCATTTGAAAATCATCTAATAGAGAAAATCTTCATCACTTTGATGTGTGGTATTTTATTCTTCATTTTCTCCTTCTTCATCAACAATCATGGCATTATCTTGTAGTTTCCCATCGAGTAAGTCTTGTGCTCTTTTTCTGTAATTGTTAGATATATGACTAGGTTATTTACAATAGTAGCATGTAAATTGTTTCTTCGTTCCTTTAGAGGTTGAACTGTATTTGGGATTCTTCTTACCAAATGCTTTCTTGTTTCTGCCAAACATTGCAGTCTCCTCTGGTTCAACAACCATAATTCTTTTTTCTTCATCTATCAAAGAAGAAATAAGTTCTTCTAGACTTGGATTTATTTTTCTTAATGTAAAGACCATATTAGAATAACATGAAGGCATGCTATTAAGTAATACTGCTTTAGCATCATCATCAGGTACATCTACTTTTATACCAGCAAGTTGATTACAGATAGAACGAAACTTACTGATATGCTCCACCATGTCCTCACCGTATTCCATCTTGAGGCCGAACAATCTTTACTTCAAAGATATTGTTGCGCTTCCCATTTGTGATCCAAACAACTTGTTCAATGTCACCCAGATTGTATAAGAGGACTTTTTTAAGTCTATATGATGTAGATAAGCATATGATAGACCCAATCTGATAATCGTTGTAGCCTTTCGATCTCTGTTGTCCCATTTTATTGCTTCATCTGCATTTGTCAGTTTTTTTTCTTTTCCATCAACAATATCTCATAAGTCTTTGTTGATTATAAATAATTGAGTTTGCACTTTCTAGGTATGAAAATCTTTGCCTTCAAATTTTTCAATGTGACTCAACTTATCCATTATGAATTTTCACACAATTCGGATGTCGAATTCTACCGAGAATGTGTCTGTGCGATAACTTGTAAAAAGTAATTAAAGATTACTTTTAATACAATGGAATGATGAAACCAAGAAATCCAATTAAAATACGCAGTCAAAAAATAAATGATATTATTTTCACCATAGCTATTATTTTCACTGCATTTCCAATACAAAAATAACTTCTTCTTTAACACCACGGTTATACCAAGTTTTCTATTAGAATGCATGACAATACAGATCTGCACACATTCTTGTTTAGGCTGAGTCATTATAAAACATAATCTATTGATAAATACCAAGCCTCAGCACATTTATATGCACCACGTCAACCAGGAAATATAGAGAATGAATTTATCCACACGTGCTAGATCAAACCTTCAAATTGGTTGAAATTGATGCTCAAAGATTTTAGAGTACATACCAATTGCTTCTAGGTGGCAACACAAGCATATGGAGTCCATACCTATTATAACCAATACTATAAAATGTTGTCAGGTCTGCATATGTAGTGGTGACACACCATCCATCTGCAGTTTGCGGACAGTATGGAACATATTCAAATAATCATTGGTGGTGTTAGCCATTAAGAGGAGTTCGTTGTGAGATAACGACCTGGTTATGGAGAAATTGGATTATTTGCAGGGAACTCAAATGGTTGGAGAGATCTCTCAAGAGCGTAGCACTATATTTACAGTCATAAACCAATTTACAGGCCCAAACATATATAGATATGATCTGACAGAAGACGTGTGAGTGAATTAAAAAAAACACGACTGACAAATTGACATAAAACTTAGCTTGCAAATATCTCGAGCTTTGAATAAATCAGAACATCATTCCTTCATTGCAATCAGGTACAGGAGCATCTCACTCTAATATCAAATATGATAAATGCCACATATTTACACAGTAAAATTGTTTAGATTTATACACGGAATAATGATATTATATTATATTCATTACGGATAAATTACATAGGATTCACTTTAAAATATATATGCACATAGTTTCCTATAAATTAGGAAACTACTCTACTAACAAATACTAATCTCGTGAGTTGTTTGTAATAACCAAACAACTCAACACACATTCATTATTAGTTGTTTTATATAACAACTAAATAACAAATTACTAATATAATAATAATTACCAAATTTAATTATTATCTACACAAGGTAAATACTAATTCCTAATAGTGCTATTCATTTCTCCACACCTGAGTGACAAAGGGCTAGTTAGATCCCATCCCTGGATACAAAATGACCCACCATGATCTATCTTTCCCTAAGCTTCCTGTCAACACTTGTGATGCTTCTCAAACTTTGAGGGAGAATCAATTTGGGTACCAACACCCGATTGGTGCCATTTCCAGGGACATTGTGATTACAGTTCATACTCAGACCTTGTTCGTATCTATTTTCCCGTCAACAACACCCGATTGACGCCATTACCGGGGAATTATTTGAGTTGCTTAGAATTATTTGAACATCGGGATTATTTGTACGGCAACAACACCCGATTGGCGCCATTTCTAGGGACTGTTTTAAGTTTCTGAGAATTGATTTGCATTGCTAAGAATAATTTGTTGATTCACTGCCAGTTCATATTCAGACATTGTCTCTACAAATTGTGCACTGGTTTTCACAGATAAATCTCGGTAAAGGAAGGTTAGATCTTTCATTTCTATTTTCTAGTGCTAACAGACATTTTACATATCATATTTTAGTGCATTTTCACAACTAATTTGAAAATACTTAGTGGCGACTCCCTGTTGATCTGATTCTGATAAAGACTAGTGTCCTAAACTTCTGTCAAGTGAGTTTTTTTACTAATATTTGCAAAACTGAAAGGAAGAAGATCTTTCTTCTCTAAGGATCCTGTTAGGATGTTATTTTCAGAGCTAGGAAAAAAAATCAGAAGGAAGAAGAGCCTGGAGAGTTTTGGGAGAACAATAGTCAAGAACAGAGATCCCAATTGGTGAAAGTGACCAACCTATCATTGAATATTTCCATTCAAGTTCTTCTAAATCAGGTAGTATCTTTGTGGAGTTGAATTCTCCATCTAAAGAGGGGCCTTCATCTAAATTTTAAAGGTTTTCTTCTCATTCTTCCCCTGTGTTTTCAAATTTTGATAGGGATTTCCAAGAAACAAGGCCTTTAGAAGATATTCATTTTGAAATCTATACTCCTATGTTTCAAGGACCCCCTTCCCTTTATCAGTTTGTTTCTCCCCCAAGATCACCTCCTCAAATCAGCATGGCTCATCCCCCACCTAGACCTCCATTTATTGTGAATAGCTTTGGACCTATAAATTTTGTGGGAATGACTGGTTATCCAAATGCAATACCTCAAGATGTAAGGAACAGAGTACCAAAGTTCCAGGGAAACAATGCTATAACTGGTGATCAACATTTAAATCTTTTCATCAACATGATGGAAGACTTTGAGATTGAGTTTGAAGATGTATACATCAAATTTTTTGTTCACACTTTGGAAGAGGATGTTGGGGACTGGTATAAATCTTTTCCAAATAACTCTATTGATTCTTGGAATGATATGAACAATGAATTTGTATTGCAATATGGTGATAGGAATGACCCTAGGTTTCTTATATCATAATTTGAAAATATTGAAAAGAATCCTAATGAGTCTGTGCATGATTTCAACACAAGGTTCAATAAGAATTTGAGAAGGTTTCCTGTTAACTTGAGACCTTGTGATGGGTCATGTTTGATCAAATACTCAGATGCATTTGATAAAAAGGCTGCTTACTACTTGAGAGACAAGAACCCTTCCAATTTGAGCCAGGCCTTCACTATGGCTTTGCAAATTGAAAACAATATCAAGGCAATTGGAAAACCTCCTAAGAGGGATGGTGTGAATCTGGTTAACCCATAAAAACCTCAAGCAAGTATGGTTTCTGATCTGGAAGAGGTTGTAAAAACTTTGGCAGGGTTTGTCAAAGAAATTTCCTACAAACTAGCTCGGGCTGAGAAAGGGATTGGGCAAAGCTCACAAGTTCAGAACAAGAAATAAGGCCAAGACATATTTACAAATCATCACAGAGGTGATGAAAGAGGCAAGAGGCTTGTTGGATTTTGAAACAAACAACCTCAAGCTAGGGAAAACAGAATGGTGCCTGATCCTTTAGCTGCTAGATTTGCTGTTGTGGAAGAAACAGAGGTCATTGATTGGTATGACAAATGTTTCATGCCCAATGCTCCTTGTGAATAAGACCATCAAGAATAAGAGGAAGCTAATGATGAAAATGATGATGATGTTTACATGATGGGTTGTTCAGCTAGCTCACAACAAGGGGTAACTTCAACTGAAGTGATAAGTGCTCAGATTGCTGCCACTTTTTGGGACTGTATTCATAGGGTACCACTTCTTCCTCCCTCTCATACTTTATAAGTAGATATTGTACAATATTTTTAGATACCTAATAATGAATTTGAGTATCTAAGAGCTTTGATGATGAAGAAGTATGATGGGGGAGTCCCTTCAGAGGAAGACATGCAGTTTTTCATGAATGTTGTTGTTTCCCAAGAGAAGGAATATAACACAAGAAGTAAGGTTGTCAAAGGGACAGGGCCTGAAGCCAAACCAAAAAATCCCTTACTTTCAAACACTCCTAAAGAGGCTCTTAATAAATATGAATCTACCAAAAACCCTGTTGTCCCAAAAAAAACTCATATTTCTCCTCATGCCCTAACTATCAAGAAACCTATGTCATCTAATGAGTTTGCTAATCTCCCTTCTAAAGTTGCCTTGCCAAAGCATGTCCCATATGACATGCCCAAGTTTTAATTCAAATAAAAGTCTCTATTCCAATTGTTGAGTTTCTTAGGATTCCTGAGCATAAAAAGAGAGCATTTGAATACTTGGGATTGAAATAAGAGAAGACTGCCCTAGGTAGAAATATAAACATTGTGGAGATTCCTCAAATCATTGAAGAGTTCGAAATGCCACTAGTATTGGAGGAATTTGGTGAACCACCTGAGGTCTATTTGGGTACATCCTTGGTGGAATCTCAGTTAAATGTGGATCCATTCTTCACCACTTTGATCATAAAGGATAGATTGCTCCCCAACTGTATGTTTGACTCAGGGGCATCATGTAATGTCATGCCTCTAGACGTCATGAATGAGCTGAATTTTAAAGTAACAGAAGCATATGGGAAGTGCATTGACATGGACTCTGAAGAGGTGCTAGTAGTGGGATGTGTGAAGGGCTTAGTAGTGTAACTTGCAGCCTACCTAGGTAAAAATTTAAAACTTGATGTTGTCATTGTTGACTACCCAGCCAAGTGGGGTATGTTGTTGTCTAGAAAATGGGCTACAAGTGTTGGTGGGAGTGTTCAAATGTACATGTCCTATGCCACCATCCTAATTGAGGGTAGACTTGTCAGGTTGCATGGAGAAAAGAAAATGTTGCACCTTATTGAAGATCCCAACAATGCATCCTATGAAGTCTTGTACACAAGTGTTGATGGTGATAATTTTGTGGGATTTGCTGATGGAAAGGAGAACAATATTGAGGAATGCAAGTGTCTTGAGTAGGTAGGATCTCCTTGGACTCTATTGTTTGATGGAGCTTTCTCAAAATTTGGAAATGGTGTTGGTGTTGTTCTGCTTTCTCCAGGCCAGGAAAAGTTTTTTTTTTCCTTCAAACATAACTTTGAGTTCACTAACAACATTGTTGAGTATGAGGAACTGTTGTTAGGTTTAATAATTTCTTGGAAATATGGTTTTAAGGACATTATTGTCAAAGGAGATTCAAAATTAACTATTAAGCAGGTCAAAAAACTTTATGCCACAAAAAATCAGCAAATGAAACAGTGTAAACATGTAGTTTGGGATCTTATTGAGATGTTTGATTCATTCAACATTGTGCATCATGACAGAAAGTTCAATGATTTGGCAGACAAGATTGCAGTATTGGGATCTCGTTTTGACAATTTTGCAAGGTCCCCATATTGTGAATATGATGTGGAGGTATTGACAAGACCTTATGTTCCTGACAACATTAAACACTGGAAATTTTTGGATGATGATACTCACATCAAAATATTTGTGCTGAACAAGGGAGAGTTTTCTGATCAACGCATTGATTGGGAGCCAATGGTGTGTGTAGAAGTGGGTAAAGAAACTTTGTTTGGCAAAGGTGTTATCCAACTAAAAACCAATACTATTCCTAGAAATCTAGTTGCTCTTGAGTCAAACTTAGATAATGGTTATTGCATTATTAATAGACATATAGCAATGTCAAGGGATGTTGAGGAGCATGATCTTGGTACAAAGGAGAAACCAAGGAAGATTTGGATAGGCAGCAATCTCAGCAAAGAGGAAAAGCAGTCATACATTCAATTGTTGAAAAAATACCAAGATTGCATGGCTTGGACCTATTCTGAATTAAAGGCATATAGAGAGGATCTGTTTCAACATGAGATTCCCTTGGAGTCCAATGTAAATACATTCAGGCAGAAACAAAGGCCAATAAATCCACTTCTGTCTCTTAAAATGCAAGAGGAACTAAAGAAGCTAAGAGATGGAGGGATTATTTAGCCTACAAGATATTCCTCTTAGGTTGCAAACCTATTACTTGTAAGAAAGAGGAATGGTGATATCAGGCTATGTGTGGACTTCAGGAATCTAAACAGAGCATCAATGAAGGATAACTATCCTTTACCAAACATGGAAAACATGCTACAGTTAGTGACTGGTTCTGAGTTACTCTCTACCTTGGATGGTTTCTCTGGTTATAACCAAGTTGTGGTGAAGGAATCAGAAAGGATCAAGACAGCCTTTACTACTCCTTGTGGAACATATGTGTATGTCAGGATGCCCTTTGGTATGATGAACGATGGAGCCACTTTTCAAAGAGTAATGGATGTTGATTTTGTCGGTTACATCAATGAGTTTATTGTTGTTTACCAAGACGATGTAACGGTGTTTTCCAGGAAGAGAGGTGACCACTTGCTGCACTTGGATAAGATGTTGATAATATGTATAGAATATGGCATCTCACTCAATCCAAAGAAGTGCCATTTTGGAGTGCAGAAGAAGAAGTTTTTTGGTCACATTGTGTCACAAGAAGGGGTGATGATTGATCCAGAAAGGGTAGACGCCATCAGCAAGGTTCCAATTCCAAGAACCAAGAAAGGAACATTCTTTGGACAAATAAAATTCATCAGAAGATTCATATCAAAATTTGTTGAGTTGACCATTCCAATTACTTCCATGCTAAAGAAGGACCAGGTCATCAAATGGGAGGAGGCTACCATCCAAGCTTTTAATGGAATCAAAGATGCATTGAAGCATGCCCCAGTTTTAGTAGCTCCAAACTATAAGAATCCTTTCTAATTGTTTTCCTTTGCTTCAAAGAACACTATTCCTTTTGTCCAACTGCAGAAGGACGATGAAGGGGCTGAGAGGCCAATTGCCTTTTTCAGTAAGGCATTGCAAGGGGTTGAACTAAAATACAATATTATGGAGAACTAGGCATTTTCCTTGGTAAAGAAAACAAAGGTTTTTAGGCCTTACATTCTAAGTTCAAAATTTGTTGCTTATGTTCCCCACACCATGGTGAAGTACATCTTGTCAGAGATGGAGGTCTCAAGCAAAAGGTGTAGATGGGTGAACAAGTTGTAAGAATATGACATGGATATCCAAACCACAAAGTTGGTGAGAGGTTTGGGCTTGGATAAGCTTATGGCTGAGAGAAACTTGCAAACTATTGAGGTAAATGAGGTAGAAGAAGAAAGGGCGGGTGTTTTTGAAAAGTTGATGAGTTCTGAGTGGTACAAGGATGTGATTTTTTTTATCTCAGACACTTATACTACCCTGAGTATTTAAGTAAGAACCAGAAAAGAGATCTTAAGTTGGCCTCCCTGAAATATTTCATTATTGATTATGGGTTAGCTTGGAAGAACCCAGAAGGAGTCCTCTTAAGGTGCATTACTGAAGATGAATCCCCCAATATAATTGTTGATCTTCATGGAGGAGTTTGTGGGGGGCATTTTGCTGCAAGAGTCACAAAACACAAGATCTTAAGGGCTGGTTATTGGTGGAAAACTATTTTCAAGGATATAACTCTTTTGGTTAGAAGATGTGAGAGTTGCCAACGTTTCCTTGGAAGACTGAAAGCTTCAGGCTCCCTGCCTTTGCAGCCTATATCAATTGAATCCCCTTTCAAGCAATGGGGAATGAATTTCATTGGTGAGATTTCAGACCCTTCAAGTTTTATCCATAACTGGATTCTTGTAGCCACTGATTACTTTACTAAATGGGTAGAGGAAATGCCCACCAAGAAGGCAACACACCAAATTATCATGGACTTTATGCTAAACCATATCATTTGCAGGTTTGGAGTACCAGTCAAAATTGTAGCTGACAATGCCATGAGTTTCAGAGCTAAACCTCTGGTGGAAATGTGCAAAGAATATGGGATCAACTTAACATATGCCTCTAATTACAATCCCCAAGGAAATGGAAAAGTTGAGTCCAGTAATAAAAACTTGCTAAAGATTATCAAAATAACCTTGGAGCTGAACAAGACAAAATGGGGTGAACAGTTGAAGTTTTTTGTTTGGGCTGATCGAATTATTGTTAAAAGAGCCCCTGGAAAGAGTCCATTTGAGTTGGTGTATGGAACTCAGGCCTTGTTGCCCCTACATATGAAATTATCCTCATATTAGTTCATTCAATAACTAGAAGATCAAGAAGTAATTCCTTATGATGCTCACATTAACAAGATTGTTGAGCTTGATGAAGAAAGGTTGACATCCCACCAGAGGCATGTAAAGTTCATAGAAAAGCTGAAGAAGCTATTTGACAAGAAGGTCACTCCCAGAGCTTTCAATATTGGAGATATTGTGCTGATATGGGATAACAGGCATGAAGATAAGGGAAAGCATGGAAAATTTGATTCATTATGGATGGGCCCTTACTCCATTGATATCATAATTGGTGAACATACCTTTTTCATGAAGGACTTGTATGGTGAATTGCTTGAATTTCCTGTTAATGGCAGGCATTTGAAACATTTCTTGGATTGATTCCCTAGAATCAAGGTAAATGTCTCTTGTACATTGTATAGTTTTTTGTTTGTTTCTTGTCTTTTGTGTTTTTGTTCATTCTGGTCTTGGGTGACCTGTTTTTGCTGGTTTCTCTGTTTTATTTTTGGGAGAGGGCTATGTTTCTCTGCTCTGCAAGCTGACTCCATTGCCCAATGGATATTTTTGGCACTTGGTATACATTTTTTTCTTGTGGCACTCGCAGGGAGTGCCCATCCCCGAGTAGGAGCTGACGTTGGTGCTAAGAATAGTCTCGCCCCACTTTGCCTTTGAAATCTATTGATTCACAGTTTCTTTTTTTTATCTCCTCATGTTGTGCCTGAAAAGACTTTGTCTTCCTCTTGTTTCCATAATCAATCCTTCCTTGGGCCGAAGATCACGTATGGATCCATAATCAACTCCTCGTTTCTCTGTTCCTTTGAAAAGGTCTATAATTTGTGTCTCCCGTTCTCTGTTCATCCAAAAACTTGGGATCTCCCATTATTTATGTTTTCCATAGTCGAGATTTATTGTCCTTGTCATTTTTACCCTAAATACTTGAAGAAAAATGAGTGGATGTAGCTTTGAGGAACATATTTGATCCTTGTAACATTTCTAAATTCTCTTTACTTGGAGAAAATTTCATCTCCGGGTTCAAATGGTTATTTTTCTATATTTTACGGTTTGATGGGTGTTTCTCTTAGTCAAATTTATGTCCTTGCATCGACAGGGAATGTGGCCTTTTTTGGTTAGACGCGGCTTAGTAGGGTACCTCAAAAATTTTATGAATCGCCTCGACTCAAAATTTGTCCACGTGGAGGAACGATGCTCATTTGAAGATTTACTTTTTGGTTTGGCCTTGGGGCAGCACCAGGAGGACACATGGAGGTCTCTGTTGCTTCGCTTAGACTTAGATAAATTTTTATTCAACTAAATATAGTTTGGCAGAACATGGACACGTGGTGAGCCCGCCCTCATTCAGGGTCTCAAATTTGGGAACCATTTTGAAATTGCACCATGGAAACACATGGAGGCTTCCGCCGGGTCTTCCCGTACTTAGTATTTTTTCAAAAGGTTTTAGGAGATCTAGGACATGTGGATGAACCGCGCATGTTTGGGAACTATCCCTTGAGTTTCATTTTAAAGAAGCACCAGGAGGACACTTAGAGGCCTCTGCTCATTTTTCTTTTTGCTTGGAATTTTCAACGGCCAAAGGAGATTTCCTCGGACCCTGACACATGGCACCTTCCGCTGAGCTTCAAGCCTTCGAACAGATTTTTACGAGCCAAGACACGTGGCGAGCCCGCGCTCATTCAAGATCTCAAATTTTGGGGACCATCTCAAGGCATGCCAGTATGATGCATGGCAGTTTGAAAATTCAAAAGGAACAGGGAAGCGGACCATCGGAGGCAACTTGGATTTTTTTCCTCTTGTCATCAAAGGGATTAAATATAAAAAATGGCCCGCAAACTCGATAAAGGATCAGTCAAAGTTTGTTTCAAAATTCAATGATGGAGATGTGGACTCTCAGGGGAAATTTGGTAAATTTTCCTTTTGGGAGAAAGGAGTTAAAAGTGTGAAAAGAAGCGTGGTTCCGCTAGGACCCACATTGGAAACTAGAAGAAAAAGGGAGGAGCTACGGGGAAAACTTGGAAAATTTTCCCTTTTCCAAAAAAGAGGTGAAATAGCATAATTTAGCCGCAGTTCCTTTGGGACCCACCTTAGGACACGTGTCAGGCTCATTTCTCAATGGTGGAGGTGCGGAGCGAAAAGTGAAAAATTCACATTTTTCCAAAAAATTGTAAAAGGGAAAAGGAGCCCGCAAGCCCATTTTAAAAATTGGATCTTCCACGTGGATGGCCCAAATTCAAAGTAGGGATCAATGGAATCTATGCACCTGAATCTGATTTTCCCCCCATTTTTGTTAAAAAACTCCTAGAAGTGCAAGTCTTCATGATTTCTTGATATTTCCTACACGCCAAACAGAGAGGAGAGTTAATTTTGATATATAAGTTTGGTAGGGAAGATCTGGAGACGTCTTTCCCCATTAAAATGATCTGACCCTTGGGCTCGATTTGATTTTCCATTTTTCTTCTATAGAACATGCAAGGAATCAAATTTGACATATTAGGGGTGGAGGTGGTTGGCGAGTGGAAGGAAGATTGATCTATCAGATAAGGAGTTGAATGCGGGAGATATTCGAAGAGACCTGCCCCCTAAGCACCTGACAACGTTTTTTTTACAGATCTGATCCTAGGAATCGTGATCGAGATCATGGTGAACACTGGTGCACTCAATGTATGGATTTTTGGGGGGGAAAACCCTATTGTAAAATGATATAAATGGCATAAATTTATCGTGTAAATGGTTGGAGTGTTAGAGGTCGAGAAAAAATCCCAAGAGGAAAATTTGACAAAGCCCATCTTTTTGAGAAGCCATCTGAGAAGCCTGTATATCTCTTTTGTTTTAGATTTGATCATATCAAGGTGGTTGCAAGTGTACAACCAATGAAAAGCTCTGAGATTTTTCTAGAAACTTTCCCCTGCTGATAAATTTAATCAAACTCGAGTTATTCTATGTTGATCTTGAGCAAAATGTGTCTATTTCATTTCTGAATGAATGCGAGTAGTTTTTCTTGTTTCTATTGCAATCTTGTATCAACCTCTTTCTTAATCACATAGGTCTTAATCCTTGTGACATTTTAGTGTCATCTACAATTTCATTTCTCAAAAGATCTTTCATCTGGGGATGAAATAAACGATTTAAAATCACTTTTCTTTCATCTATTGACAGAGATTTTTAGTAGGCCTCTGGGTGAACCTCAGGCGTGATTGGGCTTAGATCTTGATGCTTTATTGGGTTTTCTAACTCAAGCCTTCATGCTAGAATCTCATATATTGTGTGAAAAAGTGCAAATTTGGGCCTCCATTGAAGCACATATTCTGGTTAAAGAGAAAATTTAGTTGTTCTGTAGCATTCTGTTGGTTTAAGCTTTCCATTTTGCAAAAGCTCTCAAATATCTTGTGAATTAATTCCATCCTGCCTCACCTCCCACCAAAAATCTACTTACGAACAACCGATCCTACCCGTACTACCCCTATTTTCCCTGTTTGTACACAAATGCATAATTTCCATTCCCAAAACATGCAGAAACAATCAGGGTTCCTAATGTCTTTAGTAGCCTGAATCTTGTCTAGAAAATATCTCCACTATCCAAAGTGACAACTCGTCAAAATTATATTTTTTTTCATTGATCATAGTTTCTCCAAGGTCTCATTCATGACCTCACAGAGCAGGATATATCCATCTCCTCCATAAACCAAAGGTTACAGAAGGGTCCTCTCACCCTGGTTGAAAAGACACAACCATAAAGTAGTGAGGATAGATCAAATCCTCTTGAGGGTTCTATCCATTTCTCCACACCTGAGTGACAAAGGGCCAGTTAGATCCCATCCCCGGCTACAAAACAACCCACCATGATCTATCTGTCCCTAAGCTTCATGTCAACACTTGTGATGTTGCTCAGACTTTGAGGGAGAATCAATTTGGGTACCAACAAGTCCCTTTGATGACAAGAGGCAAAAAATCCAAGTTGCCTCCAATGGTCCGCTTCCCCGTCCCTTTTGAATTTTTAAAATGCCACTCGTCACAGTGGTGCATCTTAAGATGGTCTCCAAAATCTGAGAAATTGAAAGAGTGTGGGCTTGCCACGTGTCGTGGCCTGGCCAAAATTGTTTGAAGGCTTAAAGCTCAGTGGAAGGTGCCATGTGTCATGGTCCGAGGCAATCTCCTTTGGCCATTGAAAATTCCAAGTAAAATGTAAAGTGAGCGGAGGCCTCCAAGTGTCCTCCTGGCACTTTTTTAAAATTAAACTCATTGGACGATCCCCAAACATTCGTGGTTCCTCCACGTGTCCCAGACCTCCCAAAACCTTTTGAAAATTCTAAGTATGGAGAGTCCCAACGGAGACCTCCACGTGTTTCCATGGTGCAATGTCAAAATGGTGCCCAAATTTGAGACCCTGAATGAGTGCGGGATCCTCACATGTCCCTGTCTCGCCAAACTGTATTTAGGTGCATGAAAATTAATCTAATTCAGGGTGAAGCAGCGGAGACCTACATGTGTCCTCCTGGCGCTACTCCAAGGCCAAACCAAAAAGTAAATCTTCAAATGAGCGTCGTTCCTCCACGGGGACAAATTTTGAGTCAAGGTGATTCATACAATTTTCGAAGTACCCTGCCGAGCCGCGTCCAACCAAAAGAGACCACTTTCCCTATTGATGAAAAGATGCAAATTTGATCAAGAGAAATGCCCGTCAAACCGTAAAATATAGAAAAATGACCATTTGAGCATGGAGATGAAATATTCTCCAAGGACAGAGAATTTAGAAATGTTACAAGGCTCAAACACATTCTTTCGAGCTACATCCATTCATTTTTCTTCAATTATTCAGGGAAAAAATGACAAGGATGGAAAATCCGACTATGGAAAACGGGAAAAACGGGAGAGCCCGAGTTTTTAGACCTAAATACAGACTTTTTTAGAGGGATAGAGAAACAAGGAAACAAATATGAATCCATACGTGATCTTCAGCCCAAGGAAGGATTGATTATGGAAACAAGAGAAAGACAGAGTCTTTTTAGGCACAACACAAGGAGATAAAAACAAAAAAGACTGTAAATCAAAAGATTTCAAAGGAAAACTGGGGCGAGACTATTCTAAGCACCAACACGTTGAACGTTTGCGTGTGCTCTCATGGTTCATTAATTTTCTTAGACCTTGTTGCAGAGAAGAATTAGCATCCCTCCTCTCCATCTTGTCGTTTCGTGTCATGGTCGATGTTTCTAGTTGTGGGCCTCCATAGCGTCCTTTACGATTATCCTATTAAAGGAAAATAGTGTTCTCGAATCCAAAGAGGTTGCTTGATTGACAATTTGGTGTTGTAACTCTTTTAGAATATCCTTTTTTGTAAGGAAGTTAGGGCGTACCCTTTTAAAAGAAGTATCTATATAATAATTATTATTATGAATTGTTGATCATTGGTTATAATTATTATTTATTGAGCTTGACTGTCGACCATTATTATTATGATTAATAATTATTTTAAGCTGTAAAATAATAAGAAGAAGAAGAAGAAGAATTTTATTTTATTTGTCAATCGATGATTATTTTTTATTATAATTTTATTTTTGATTGTTGACAATATTATTATTAATTATCTTTAAGCTATTTTATTGCATTTTAATTGCTCCCGTAGACCAAGCCTCGATTCGCATAAAAGAAAAGGATACCCTATTGTGGTGTCGTTGTAGTACCCACTTCCCTTCAACACTTTTTGTTATTGATTATGATATTGTTGACTATACTTATGGATGTTATTGTAGCTTTTGACATGGCATGATGTTAGATGTTAGAGAGTATGGATTATTTTTGATGTCGATTCATATATGATGCATGTGGATTATTCGAGGCATTTTATATTGATATTAATATGTTGATTGACATGGTTATATGTGTGTGTGTGTGTGTGTTTTGGACATGTGATATTTCGTCATTTTGAGTAGACCTAGGAAAATTGAACTAATATTATGATCATAATGTTATTGATGAAATTGTAAATGAGGTCATTACTTGCCTAGATGATGTTTTGATTCATGTGTGTGTGTGTGTGTGTGTGTGTGTGTGTGTGTGTGTGTGTGTGTGTGTGTGTGTGTGTGTGTGTGTGTGTGTGTGTGTGTGTGTGTGTGTGTGTGTGATTTTGGAATTATATTGTACATTTATTCTAGATGTTGTGATGCGGCCATGAAGCCGAAGGAGGTTTTCATGTTTTTGCAGGTAAACATGTCACAACAAACATTGGGGGATTGGAAACCAACCACATTGGAATTTTAGATGAATTCAACAAGGGTCACCATGGTAAATTGTATTTTTTATTTGAGTATGGTTGAAATGATGTTAGGGGTTCCCATGGGGGGATCACCTTTAATTGTGACCAAGGGGTTATGTGTATTCTTTTATTTAGTTCTTTTGCTTATCTTTAGTATGTGATTTTTAATGATGTATTTTCCCCTTTATTGTTTATTTATTGTGTCAAGATTAGTGAGTAATCATGTTGTTAAATAAATTAAAATGGGTCAGAAGAATGCTCTTGGATTATGTGTTGTAACTGATGTGTAAGTAACTTGAAGTGAGAAACACTCCACCTTTCTTTTGAAATTCGGATCTGTCCTTATGGTCTGATTTGGAGGCTTATGGGACAAGTTAAACTTTTCCCACACCTCTTGAATTGCTATACCAACCCTACCTATGGGTTGGGGAGTCAAAATTATGTCTTATTATGTATTTTGGAAAGGCAAGTTGTAAGTTTTCATTGCACCTTCTTGCATGTAATTAATTTTAGTCCTTAAGGGGTGTGGGCTTGGATTGTGTGTGTAAGTAAAGATGTCATTTATTCAACCACTTATTAATTATGCTTTGGAGTTTGAAGTTGACTTGTGAGGTGAAGTTGAGGATGAGTGATGTGGAATCCTACATGGAGTCACCTCATCCTCCTCTCTCCCTTTTTATATTTATTTGAATTCTTTTACTTGTTTGGGGGTTACTTGATTTTGATTTTTTTTAGGTGCTCTTGCAATTTTGGGGAGCTTGAGGATTTTGGATGCTTGTAGAATTGTTAGAGCTTTTGGACTGTTTGGGATTTGAAGAAGCTTTTTGTTGACTTCTTGGATCAAGTTCTACCATGGAGAGGTATGAGATTGACTCTTTTTAAATACTTTTTCTTTTATATTATGAACTTGTGAATGTTGTTGAATGTTTTGGTATGTTTGTGGGTGGTTGGGTAGATTTCCTAAGTGTGGTGTAGAAGAATACTATGGGGATATTTCTTGTGGGGAGGCATAAGAGATTTATGTGGAGGCATAAGAGTTATATTTCATGTGGAGGGAGTTGGGATGGGTGTTCCACCTTGCAAAAGAAATAACTTGCATTTCTTACTTTGTTTATTTTATGAGGGAGCCATAATATGAGGGAGACATAAGAGAATGTGGTAGGCATAAGAGGTAATTGAGGGCTCGGCATAAGAGTATGTAGGGGTTTGGAGATGACATATTGGCAGGTTTTAAGGTGAACACCCATTTCCCATTGGGATGTATAAGAAGCTTCCCCCATAGATCTTACTCCTTTGGATTTTGTATGATGAAGACTTGTGTATTTTGTTGTCGTCTTTCTTGTGGCTGTCACTGTTTTATTTGGACTGTGTATAATTGTAAAATATGGCATTGTGTTTTGGAAGCTTGTTGTTGCCATGAGTTAAATACATTTCCTATTGTAATGTGGTTGGGGCTCGGGGGCCAATGAGGAGGACATATTTTCCTCTTCATTGGAATTCTTGGTTGGGTGGAGAGCATTGCCTCTCCCCTTTTTTGTTGTGACCAAATGAAATCTGGCAGATCCCTCTTGGCGTTGTCTCTTGGAGCTGTGTAGGAAGAAAAATTTCCCAGCCCTCTTTGGGTTCCTTATTGTAACGATTTCCCACTTTAAGTGGATGACATTGTAATAGTATTTGTGGTGAAAAGATGCTTTGTTTTTTGATGTGAAAGCTACATTCGAATGAGAAAGATTTATTTTGTAAGTTGCCTTTTGGTGAACAGAAAGGAAGTTGTAAAGGGAATTACTTCAGTTTAATAGAAGTCTATTTACTTTATACAAAATGGAGTTGCTCTTGATTGGAAATTTGTTGTCTGAAATACTTTTGTAAACCTTCTATTTGAAGGATGGAAACTCTGTGTTAGGAAATATTACAGTCACTGTGTTATTCAAAAAACATGTTTTAAATAAAAGATAGAACTACATTCTTGCTTTTCATGCATTGTTGAAAGAAATTTAAACATGGTGAAATTGAATTGGAATGAAATCAAATAATTAGAGTATGATAAATGAAATAGATCATTTTAAGTTATAAGTAAGTAGAAAATTCAATTAGATTATTGTAAAGTTGCAATAAATATCAGGAAAATATACAAATTAATCTACAACAATGAAAGACAAGTAGAAACATTAAAATGAACTAAGGATGACCAAAATGCATCCCAAAACCGATTATATTGCTCAAGAAACTTACTTAGAACTTTGTTAATCGGGTAAGAGGCAAAAAAATGCCTTTACAAAGAAAAGAAAAAGAAGAATTAAATTTGACTTGAAATCTCAATCTTAATCAATCAATCCCTGCAAATCCATCCCATATCTATCTAGTGTGATTATCTATGTCTGTTTGGCATGTTGGAGAAGGAAGAATGGCAGATCGAATTAAATCTGGCAGTTGAAAATTTTAGTTCACATTTTAATGGTAGGAAGGACGTTTTCTTTAATTTCACCCATCTAATTGTTGAAAATAAGATTTTATGCTTCTTGAGCAAAGAGGAGTTCGAGCCCTCTCCAAAAATTCGTCATTTGCTCAAATCCAAGCTTCTTGTTGAAAGTTATGGTCTTCTTGGGTTTTGTATCAACTATGTTAAAAAAAACTAACTGTCTAAAACTAAAAATAAAAAAATATTTGCAAGTGGATCTGCGTGCCGAAAAATACTTTTCACGCTTTTGCCCAAAAAAATGCAAAAAGACACAAAGTCTCCCTTTGCTCCGTTGGCTCGAACTTTCTATTTTGGCAAAAAAAACTTCTAAGTTCAAAAAATTTACTTTTGCTAGATTTCCTCGGCAGCCCCGCAGCCCCGCAAGCTTCGCTTTTGGAAAAACACTTCTGTGGGCTCACGAGCCCGCATCTTCAAAAAAAAAAATTGCAAAAGTTGAAAAATTTCTTATGTTTCCCTGTCATCCTGCCTCCTCGCATGTCACTGTTGGTCTGACACGTGTATTCTTTAGGCGCTGGTGGAGGCGCGGATTTTTTTTAAGCCTTTACGTTTTTTCTTCCAAAAGCCAAAATTCCTAAGCTTACCCCAGCGGTTTGCTTCTCTGCTTGTAGCTTTTGGAATGACATGTGGCTTGTCTAGGAGTTGGCGGAGGCACGGCTCATTTCAAACCTTTTTACTTTTTCTTTGAACAAAGTCAAGAAAATCCTAAATGCCTCCGGTGACTCGCCTTCCCGCGTTCGATTGAAAAAATTGCCACGTGTCCCTTGCGGATTTGGGCATATTTTCTCCTTTTGATGTGAAGACCCACCGCAGGCTCATGGGCACACAAATGAAAATTGTGCTTTTCAGGAAAAAGTGTTAAGAGCTAAATTATCTCCCCAGGTCCACCGGTCCAAAATCCTTCCTAGGCAAAATTTCTTCCTAAGGCCCATCGGCCCGTAACTTGATAAATATGAGGAGTTAGGACTTCTTTATATCATTAGAAAGGGGAAGAAATTTCCTATCTAATGGAAATGTTTTCAAGAAGTGTTAAGTGTGTGAATTATAAATTATAGCACCTTCTTAATTTAAATGCTTAGTTTCAAAAGCACGGGGTGACTTTTAAGGGCTCACCTTATGGGGAAGGGAACATTTTTCTAACCCCATGTAAATAAGAACCTTGGTTAGTGTTTAGAACTTGAAAAATTAATACCTTTGGCATTTAATTGTTTTTGGCCCCTTTGACCCTCTAAAATTAATTAAGGAATATTCAACTATAGTGTTAATTTAATTTTTTATTAAATTAACGCCTAAGAGAAATTTAACTATATTTGGACTAATTACACTCATTAATTTTGTAATGTGGATTTAATATTTTTTATAACGGGAATATTTTATTTATTATAATTGACTTTGAATCTTTGTTGTGACAAAGATAGTTTTCAAATCCTGTGTGTGGACTTGCCTTTCAAAAAAAAAATCCATAATTTTTCTAACTAAACCTAGGTTTTTCTTGGGTCTCGAGTGGACGTTTTAACGGGCGTTACACTTGGTATCAGATTCATGGGTTCAAAAGCTTAGAACCTTGGGCACACTAGAAAACTTGAGACATGAACATTAAACCTAGTGCAATATTAAACCTAGCACACTTTTAATTTAGAAAACAACTTTGTTTGAAAATTGCATACTTTAGTGAACATGGAAAACTGAATAAAACCTAGAATAACGAACTAACTCTTGCCTTGGTTTGTGCAAGAGGTGCAGAAAAGACGAGGGGTCCTTTCACATAGATCTAGGCTTGGCACCTCCTGATCATATTGTAGCAGCCATCCTACTTCATATTTTACAGACGCTTCAGGATGTTAATGTCGCTTTATGCGGAGGGTTCATAAGAGGATGGTCAACCATACATGATAGGGAGGCATTCGTGAAGGCTCATGTATCTCCTCAACATAGCGAGGATCATAGTGGAGAGAACTCTTGCGTTGAGTCAAGTAGAGTAGAGTCACCGCAGAGGGGACAGGGTGACCGGATTTCAGGGCACAATAAAAGGTCTTGGAGCCCTAGGCTTAGAGATGAGCATGTAGAGAAGCCTAGGGGTCACCAGACTACAGCTGTAGACCATATCAGGGAGATCCTAAAGCTACAACCATCTCACTATTCTAGGGATACAGGTGGGTTTTAGGCAGAGGCCTGGTTGGTGAGCTTGAGTGGGTGCTTCAAGCTCTGCCCTTGTACTAGAAACATGAAATCTCGTGTTGCGATACATCTTCTGAGGGATGGAGAAGGTGTCTGGTGGAGGACCGAGGAGAAGAAGATCCATGTTGATTAAGAGATGGTTAACTAGGAGCTCTTTAAGGAGCAGTTTAGGAGTAGGTACTTATCCCAAAGATTCATTCAACAGAGAATAGACGAGTTTCACGACCTCCGTCAGGCCTCTATGATTGTATCTGAGTATGAGATTTGATTTCT
Source organism: Taxus chinensis (assembly GCA_019776745.2). NCBI lineage: Eukaryota > Viridiplantae > Streptophyta > Pinopsida > Cupressales > Taxaceae > Taxus > Taxus chinensis. Next base: position 58,679,921 of record CM034152.1, on the reverse strand, counting down.
AGACCTACTCCTGTATGTCGACTACATGTAGGATGAGCAGGTATGAGTCCACAGGTTCCTCTAGGGCCTGAATGTAGATTTGGGTGGTGCGGTGCATATCCATTGTCCACAGACATTAGCTGAGGTCGTTAAGGCCTATATAATAGAGGAGACTCGGGGAAATACACAACAGGCTAAGGACAAAGTACGGAGCCACATCCAGCAGATGTGGGACAACAGGTTGAGGGGGTCATCTCCTCCTCCTCGTGGTGGACAGGGTCTTCCACAATCATCTTTTAGGCCACAACAGCAACGGACCCACCTACCTTATAGACCTCCATAGATATTTGACGCATAGAGGGGGTGGAGTATATGGCCTCCTCCTAAGGGTCCCATTAGGACACAAGGTACACCGAGAGCTCAGTCAGCAGGAGCTCGCCAGCAGAGACCTCAGCAGTATGTAACCAGATCATCAGGATCCACAACACAGACCTCCAGAGTACCGGCTAGAGATGCTACTCATTAGAGAGGAACGAATGGTTGTTATGGTTGTGGTGTTGCTGGACATATTTGGAGAGAGTGCCCACAAAACCCCAGTAACAAGGGTAAGATGAAGATTTCGGAGCCTACTATTGGTGACATGAGGCGTAACTATCATATTTATGCAATGGTCAAGAACCGCTAAGATGAGCACCAGAGTATCGTGATTGAGACGATAGGTAGCATTGGCGGTGTTCCTACCTCCATTCTATTTGATTCTAGTTCTTCTGATTCTTTTATTGCATCATATTTAGTAGAGAGATGCACGCCGGTGGCAGTTAGGAAGGGTCTTAATGGGATGTCAAGATTGCTTCTGGAGCCAAGATCTCTGTAGACTCCTTAGTTAAGGAGTCTATAGTGGATTTGGGACCTTTCACCACTACCTCAAATCTTTGTATCCTTTCATTGGGCTCATATGGAGTCATTTTGGGCATGGATTGGTTATCTGCACACAGAGCTAGATTGGATTATTACCATAAGATTATATCATGTGCAGATGATCTAGGAATTGAGTCAATGATAACAGGGGTTAGGAGATCCGTTTCCATTCACACCATCTCCGCTATGCAACTTAAGCGGTATGTGCGACAGGGTTGCCAAATGTATGCTATCATAGTTAGTGACCGATTGGAGGATGAGTCTAGTGGAGTATCGCTAGATGACCATCCCATCTTGAGAGAGTTTTCTAATTTCTTTATAAGGGAGCTACTGTGGTTACCAACCCCACGTGAGATAGATTTTCACATAAATCTAGTTCCAGGAAAAGAGCTTATCTCATGAGCACCTTATCGGATGACCACCGCTAAGCTCTACAAGCTCAAGTTACAGTTGAAGGGCCTTCTAGAGAAAGGCCTAATCTGTGCTAGTGTATCCCGTTGGGGTGCACCGGTGATTTTTGTAAAGAAGAAGGATGGATCTCTGCGGTTGTGTATTGATTACCGCTAACTGAAAAAACTAACGATCAAGAACCATTACCCCCTTCCGCGCATTGATGATTTATTTGACCAAATGAAGGGAGCCACTGTTTTCTTCAAGATAGATCTTAAGTCAGGTTATCATCAACTAAGGATTACAGAGGCAGATATTCATAAGACTACTGTTCGTACAATAAATGTCCACTACAAGTTCACAGGAGTGCCTTTTGGTCTGACGAATGCCCCCGCAGTGTTCATGATCTTGATGAATGGGTATTCAGGACATTATTGGATCGCTTCATGCTCATCTTCCTTGATGACATTTTGATTTACTCACGTATGCATGAGGAGCACAAGGAGCACCTTCGCCAGGTTCTTCATTGGCTTTGTGAGTAGCAACTTTACGGGAACCTGGAGAAGTGTGTGTTCATTCAGACAGAGGTAGAGTATTTGGGCCACATCATTTTTTGGAAAGGTATCACAGTCAATCCTTCCAAGATTAGAGTTATTATGGATTGGCCAACAGCCACTAGTGTGATGTAGGTGCACAGATTTTTGGCATTGGTAGGACATTACAGGATATTTTTTTAGGACTTCTCCCGGGTTGCACACCCCATCAGTTCCCTTCAGCGGAAAGGGAATAAGTTTGTTTGGTTAGAAATATGTGAGCAGGCCTTCGGGACATAGAAGGAATGCCTTATGAAATCACTTATTCTAGTAGTGCCAGATCCTCAAGGTGAGTTCTACATTTGCACGAATGCTTATTTCGCAAGAGTGGGAGGTGTGTTGATGTAGGAGGGAAGAATAGTGGCTTTTGAGTCTTACAAACTCAAATATTATGAGCTTAATTATTTGACTCATGATATTGAGCTTGCGGTAGTTGTTCACACCTTGGTTTGATGGAGACACTTCCTTCTTGGCTGGATATTCACACTCAGGACTGATCACTTGAGTCTTCGCCACCTCTTCATGCATCCCAATATCAATGCTTGTCAGCGGCATTGGATGGAGTTACTTTGTGAGTACGATATAGACATAAAGCATGTGAAAGGGAGGAAGAATGTGGTTACAGATGCCCTAAGTAGACGGAGACATGTTGGCTATATGGCCACTTCATTGACTATAGATTTGTGGAGCAGGATTTTGCAGTAGCTTCCTCATGACAACTTCTAAATTGCGGCTAGAGTAGAGATCGAGTCTCAGAGACCCCTTGAAGGGAAGTTTGATTTTTTTTCTTTAGATTCAGATGGCCTTCTTTGGCATAGAGGCCGGATTTATGTTCCCAGGGATGGAGGCTTGAGGCAGGACATCTTGATAGAGGCGCATCGTGCACCCTATTCAACCCATCCCGGGGTAAAGAAGATGCACGCCATTTTGAGACAGTTGTATCTTTGGAGGGGACTTCGTAGAGATGTGGTTTAGTTTATGTCATGTTGTTTAGAGTCCTAGAAGGCTTAGGCTGAGCATCACCATCCAATTGGCCTTATTTTTCCTCATGCTATACCGGAGTGGAAATGGGACACCATTTCCATGGATTTCATTGTTGGGCTACCGATGTCGAGATACCATCACGATTCCATCATGGTCACGGTGGATAAATTGATGGAAGTGGCCCATTTTTCTCTGGTAAAAACCACCTATACAGCTAGTGTAGTGGCACGGGTATATCTAGATGAGATTTTCAGATTGCAAGAGATTCCGTGGAAGATTATTTGTGACTATGATCCCTTGTATACTTACTACTTTTGGACTACCATGCAGCATGCCCTCGGAACGAAGATCAATTTCAGCACTCAGTATCACCCTGAGACAGATGGATAGACTGAGTGGGTGAATCAGATCTTAGAGGACATGCTTAGGATGTACGTTATGGATCACTAGTCAAGATGTGAGGAGTATTTGTAATTAGTGGAGTTTGCCTACAATAATAGTTTTCAAAGTTTGATAGGCATGGCCCCTTTCCAGGAACTCTATGGGAGAGAGTGCAAGACACCTCTTAGTTGGGATAGGTTAGAGGATAAGGTTTCTCTTGGGCCAGCTTTATTGCAGGACATGGAGCATCAGGTGGTTATGATCACACAAAGACTGTAGGAGGCACATGACAGGTAGAAGAAGTATACATATCAACATAGGACCGACCGTAGTTTTGATGTGGGCATGAAGGTTTTCCTTCGTGACAGGAAACATAAGATCCCTATCCATTACAGAAAAGGTTCTAAGTTAGCTCCTAGATTCATGGGCCCCTTTGAGATCTTGGAGCATATTGGTCCTTTGGCCTACCGTTTAGCGTTTCCACCTAGCTTATCTCGCATCCATGATATGTTTCATGTTTCAGTACTTAGGAGATATATTTCAGATCCTTCTCATGTGTTGGATTCGACCGCATTGTAGGTGTAGGATCAGGGGTAGGTGATGGTGGATTCCATCCACATTATAGAGCGTAGGACCCTGGGCCTTTGAGGCAAAGAGATTGACCAGGTTTGAGTGTAGTGGGACAGATATGATGAGACGGTGGCTATATGGGAGGATGCTACTTTGCTAAGAGTTCAATTTCCACACCTGTTCCAGTGACTTCTAGGAGGAAGTCGAATCTAAGGGGAGGGGGATGTAGTGCCCACTTCCCTTCAACACTTTTTGTTATTTATTATGATACTATCGACTATACTTATGGATGTTATTGTAGTTTTTGATACGGCGTGATGTTATATGTTAGAGAGCATGGACTATTGTTGATGTCGATTCATATATGATACATGTGGATTATTTGAGACATTTTATATTGATGTTGATATGTTGATTGACATGGATATATATATATATATATATATATATATATATATATATATATATATACACACACACATATTTTTGTGTGTGTGTGTTTCAGACATGTGATATTTCGTCATTTTGAGTAGACCTAGGAAAATTGAACTAATATTATGATCATATTGTTATTGATGAAATTGTAAATGATGTCATTACTTGCCTAAATGATGTTTTGATTCATATATATATATATATATATATAGATATGATTTTGGAATTATATTGTAAATTTATTCTGGATGTTTTGATGCGGCCATGAGGCCGAAGGAGGTGTTATGTTTTTACAGGTAACCATGTCACAACAAACATCGAGGAATTGGAAACCAACCACATTGGAATTCTAGATGAATTCAACAAGGGTCACCATGGCAACATGTATTTGTTATTTTTGTATGTTTGAATTGATGTTAGGGGTTCCCATGGGGGGGATCACCTTCAAATGTGACCAAGGGGTTATGTGTATTCTTTTATTTAGTTCTTTTGCTTAATTTTAGTATGTGATTTTTAATGATGTATTTTCCTCTTTATTGTTTATTTATTTTGTGTCAAGATTAGGGAGTAATCATGTTGTTAAATAAATTAAAATGGGTAATAAGAATGCAATTATTAGACTTGATGGCTCTTGGATTATGTGTTGTAAGTGATGTGTAAGTAACTTGGATTGAGAAACACTCCACCTTCCTTTTGAAATTCGGATTTGTCCTTAAGGGCTGATTTGGAGGCTTGTGGGACAAGTTAAACTTGTCCCACACCTCTTGGATTACTATACCAATCCTACCTATGGGTTGGAGAGTCAAAATTAGGACTTATATGTGTTTTGGGAATCCAAGTTGTATTTTTTTATCTCACCTTCTTGCATGTAATTAATTTTAGTCCTTAAGGGGTGTGGGCTTGGATTGTGTGTGTAAGTAAAGATGTCATTTATTCACCCACTTATTAATTATGCTTTGGAGTTTGAAGTTGACTTGTGAGGTGGAGTTGAGGATGAGTGATGTGGCATCCTACATGGATCCACCTCATCCTCCTCTCTCCCTTTTTCTATTTATTTGAATTATTTTACTTGTTTGGGGGTTACTTCATTTTGATTTTTATTTTGGTGCTCTTGCAATTTTGGGGAGCTTAAGGATTTTGGATGCTTGTGGAATTGTTGGAGCTTTTAGACTATTTGGGATTTAAAGAAGCTTGTTGTTGAATTCTTGGATCAAGCTCTACCATGGAGAGATAGGAGATTGACTATTTTAAAATGTTTTTTCTTTTATATTATGAACTTGTGAATGTTGTTGAATGTTTTGGTATGTTTGTGGGTGGTTAGGTAGATTGCCTAAGTGTGGTGTAGGAGAAGACTATGGGGATCTTTCTTGTGGGGAGGCATAATAGTTATATTTCATGTGGAGGGAGTTGGGATGGGTGTTCCACCTTAGAAAATAAATAGCTTGCATTTCTTACTTGGTCTATTTTATGAGGAACCATAAGAGGAGGGAGGCATAAGAGTATGTAGGGGTTTGGAGATGATATATTGGCGGGTTTTAATGTGAACACACATTTCCCATTGGGAGGTATAAGCATCTTACCACATAGATCTTACTCCATTGGATTTTGTATGATGAAGCCTTGTGTATTTTTTTGTTGTCTTTTTTGTGACTGTCACTACTTTACTTGGACTGTGTATGACTGTAAAATCTGGCATTGTGTTGTGGAAGCTTGTTGTTTCCATGAGTTGAATCCATTTCCTATTGTAATGTGGTTGGGGCTCGGGGGCCAATGAGGAGGACAACTTCTCCTCTTCATTGGAATTATTAGTTGGGTGGAGAGCATTGCCTCACCCCTTTTTTGTTGTGACCAAATGAAATATGGCGGATCCCTCTTGTTGTTGTCTCTTAGAGCTGTGTAGAAAGACAAATTTCGTATCCCTTTTCAGGTTCCTTAATGTAACAATTTCCCACTTTAAGTGGATGACATTGTAATATTATTTGTGGTGAAAAGCTACTCTTTTTTTGGATGTAAAAGTTACATTCGAATGAGAAAGATTTATTTTTTATTTTGTCTTTTGGTGAACATAAAGGAAGTTGTAAAGGGAATTACTTCAGTTTAATAAAAGTTTATTTACTTTGTACAAAATGGAGTTGCTCTTGTTTGGAAATATGTTGATTGAAATAATTTTGCAAACCCTCTATTTGAAGGCTGGAAAGCTTGTGTTAGGAAATATTACAGTCATTGTGTTATTTCAAAGACATGTTTTAAATAAAAGATAGAACTACATTCTTTCTTTTCACGCATTGTTGAAGGAAAGTTAAACATGGTGAAATTGAACTAGAATGAACTCAAATAATTAGAGTATGATAAATGAAATAGATCATTTCTAGTTATAAGTACGTAGAAAATTCATTTAGATTACTGTAAACCTCTAATAAATATCAGGAAAATTTACAGATTAATCTACAATAATGAAAGACAAGTAGAAACATTAAAATTAACTAAGGATGACCAAAATGCATCCTAAAACTGATTATATTGATCAAGAAACTTACTTAGAACTTTATTAATCGGGTAAGAGGCAGAAAAATGCCTTTATAGAGAAAATAAAAAGAAGAATTAAATTCGACTTGAAATCTTAACCTTAATCAATCAATCCCTGTAAATCCATCAAATATCTATCTAGTGTGATTCTCCATGTCTGTTTGGCATGTTGGAGAAGGAATAATGGCGAATCGAATAAAATCTAGCTGTTGAAAAGTTCAGTTCACACTTTAATGGTAGGAAGGATGTTTTCTTTAATTTCACCCATCTAATTTGTTGAAAATAATATTTTATGCTTCTTGAGAAAAGAGGAGTTCGAGCCCTCTCCAAAAAATATTCATTCACTCAAATCCAAGCTTCTTGTAAAAATTTATGGTCTTCTAGGGTTTTGTATCAACTCTGTTAAAAAAAATTGTCTAAAAATAAAAATAAAAAAATATTCGCAAGCAGATCTACGGCCCGAAAAATACTTTTCACACTTTTTCCATAAAAATGCAAAAAGACACAAAGTCTCCCGCCACTCCGTTTCCCGAACTTTCTATTTTAGAAAAAAAAATCTAAGTTCAAAAAAATCACTTTTGATAGATTTCCTCCGCAGCCCCGTAGCCCTGCAAGCTTCACTTTTGGCAAAACACTCCCGCGGGCTCACGGGTCTGCATCTTTAAACTTCTCTTTTTACAAAAGTGGTAATATTTCCTAAGTTTCCCCACCATTCCACCTCCCTACATGTCACTGTTGGTCTGACATGTGGCTTCTCTAGGCGTCGATGGAGGCGCGGATTATTTTTAAGCCTTTATGCTTTTTCATCCAAAAGCCAAAATTCCTAAGTTTACCCTGGCTGTCCGCTTCCCCGCTTGTAGCTTTTGGACTGAAATGTGGCTTTTCTGGTAATTGGAAGAGGCTTGTTTCATTTTAAACATTTTTTCTTTTTCTTTGAACAAAGTTAAAATAATCCTAAATGCCTCTGGCGACCCACCTTCTCGCATTGGCTTGAAAAAATTGCCGCGTGTCCCTTGCGGATTTGGGCATATTTTCTCCTTTTGACGCGAAGACCCACCACGGGCTCATGGGCATGCAAATGAAAATTGTGCTTTTTAGCAAAAAGTGTTAAGAGCTAAATTATCTCCCCAGGTCCGCCAATCTGAAATCCTTCCCAGGCAAAATTTCTTCCCAAGGCCCGTCGGCCCGTAACTTGATAAATATGAGGAGTTAGGAGGACTTCTTTATATCATTGGAAAGGGGAAGAAATTTCCTATCTAATGGAAATGTTTTCAAGAAGTGTTAAGTGCATGAATTATAAATTATAGCACCTTCTTAATTTAAATGCTTAGTTTCAAAAGCACGGGGTGACTTTTAAGGGGTCACCTTATGGGGAAGGGAACGTTTTTATAACCCCATGTAAATAACAACATTGGTTAGTGTTTAAACCTTGTGAAATTAATACCTTGGGAATTTAATTGTTTTTGGCACCTTTGACCCTCTAAAATTAATTAAGAAATATTCAACTATAGTGTTAATTTAATGTTTTATTAAATTAACACCAAAGAGAAATTTAACTATATTTGGATTAATTACACTCATTAATTTTGTAATGTGGATTTAATATTTGTTATAACGGGAATATTTTATTTACTAAAATTTACTTTTAATCTTTGATGTGACAATGGTAGTTTTGGAATCCTATGTGAGGACTCGCCTTTCAAAAAAGATTATTCCATAATTTTTCTAACTAAACCTAGGTTGTTCTTGGGTCTCAAGTGGACATTTTAGCGGGCGTTACATCCGTGGTTGGTCATTGTCCAGTGTTTTCTTCAAAACTTCAACCACCAATTTCCCCCCTGGCTCCATGCATACTTTAAATTTAATGGCAATTTATTGGTAAATTTTGTAGAGATATCTACCACCAATCTACCATTCTTTATTTTGGTGTGGGGAAGAAGCTTATCCTTGTTGGCGGGTGGGAGTGGCTAAGTTCATACCAGTGTTGTTTAATGCATTTATTGGTGACTCCTCACCATATACCTTCCTCCCTTGGCCATTGGTTTTTGTCTAGCTGGTTCATTTTATCTCTACCTTGCTTTCTTGTTGTTTTTCTCTTCCCAATGTTGCTAGCCGCGTGGTTTTGGTGGTGTGCAAGTAAAGGATTAGAATTTTTTAGGATTTTTACTAGAATATCCTCCCTCTTTGTTGCAGCTTCTTTTCCCTGCATACATTCCTCCCATGGCACCTGCATCTGAAACGTGGAAAGGTCTCTTCTCCTTATGTTGGGATGGACATCCATACCTGTGTCAAAGCTCCTATTTAGCATTGGCTGCATGCATGATGGCAAGGGAGAACTGATCAGATTAGACACCTATTGGTTGCTTATGGTGATGTAGGGTTATGTACAAGATCCTTTTATGCATATCCTATTCTTCTCTAGTTGTTGGAAGTGTGGGTTGCTCTAGGAGGAGGAATTTCTGAGCTTTGAGGAGTGAAGGGGAAAAACTTTAGTAGGATGCGTATACTTCCTTGAGGAGAACACTTGCCCCAAATCGTGGCAATCCCATGAGACCTCATCTCTTTGAAGATTTTTTCAAAAATTTTACCTATCTCATGTGTACACTTCCACATTTTGCTTATGTGGCCCCTGAGGCACCTGTGACTACAACTGACAAAACATATCCGATTTCCATTGTGCTTTGATGGATGTCCATATTCTGCCTTATCGTCCCATTTTGACATAGACTGGGAGGATGTTTGCAAGGCTGTGGAGTCTAGATTTCCTCTTGTCCATCACATTTATTTAGAGTTCCTAGGTTTTTTCTATAAACATGTTTTGTGTATACAGTGCAATCATATCAGTCTTTGAGACCATTGTTCCTTTTGGCAATGTAACTTTCCATTTTTGGGACACCATGCCCTGGATGTGTACCCTTCCTATGCCGAAACATGGCCGTGAGATGAGTTTGGACACCTAACAAGCTTGTGGATGGTGGCATTTGGCTGGAGTTTCTGTTGCAGACCCTGTTCATCATATTCTCGACTCGTGGGAGCCTAAATCAGGCACGATAAGCCCTTTACCCTTTAGTCTTGTGATGTTATTTAAATGTTTCATTAAATGACCCTGTTCTTCATAAAATATCACGTATTATGGTTTTATTGTGTGGTTGTAATTTCTCTTACTCCTTTGCATTTTCTGGAAGGATATTAGTTTCTGGTATTAGAAACGACTGTGCTAATTGAAGTCTCCTTTATTGTTTCTGGTTTTTAATAAATACCAGTTGGTCAACTTTGTTAAAAAAAGGTCTTGTAATGGAATTATTGTTTCATTTTGATGGTCTTACAATTTTGTTGTGTTATCAAATATTGTTGGTAGACTCGATTCTATAGTGCCTGTTTTCAGAATCTTGTTCCGGTTCGTAATCCTTCGTTTTGGCTTATGTCAGGTATCTGATCTTTTGATAATTTGTTTTTTTGTGAGATCTTGTTTGACCCATATTGGGTATTGGTGAAATAGTATTTGAGTATTGTGAGTGCATAGTGTATATAAGGTGAATGATGGAGTTTCTACCTGTATCTTTTTGGTTCATTTCATGGTCTATTTACCCTTCTTGGGTCGGATTAACTTTTTGTTTACTTTGATTGATTTTTTAATGGACCCAAGTGGGTATTACTCTCGAACAGGGTTAGTTATTTTTTTATTGTTTCCCTCAAATAACTTTTAGTCTTTGAGCATCATGCATGACCATCATGATTTGGTACCAGTCCTTGTTCACCTTTTGGGGATTCTTGTGATTTGGATCATCTTTGTTTCCTGGGTGACTATTTTATGTTTTGAGGAATGTATTTGATCCTACAAAATATCTTCTTGAGACTGTACTTGTATCTTTGGGATAACTTAAATTTTTGGAGTATAGACTCTTGTTCGTATCTTGTTTGATTTGTTTGAAATATGTTGGTAGATGTGAGATATACTTGATCATTGTTAAGGAAGTTTTCAATCCTTAAAACTTGGATCTTGATCTTATGTGTAAGACAGTACTCTACGTTTTGATCTTTGAACTATTTAATTTCATTCTCTTGTATCTTTGATGTGGGAATATTTGGGAATTTAGCTGTTGATTGTTTAATGTGATGCATGTTGTGTTACGACCTTCTTGATGTCATATTGGTTGAATGGTTATGTTTTGATCAAATAGGTTTGATCTCATCTTGTTTTTGATGACGGATCCTTTAGGAGCTTTGTATCCTATGTTGGTTTGTCTTATGAATGATTGAGTAAACCTCCTATAGGGTATACAGTGGTTATTTTCGGTATTGTCAATTTTGTTCTTTGCTTAAGGCATCCTCTTGGAATAGAGGCATGGATTTTGATAGTAGGGTTGTTAGGATTGTATGGTGCCCAGGATGGGTTTGTGTTTTTCATCAAAAAAAAATTGTGTTGATATAAAATTAATTGTTATAGGGACAACATTCTATTATTATTAAGTCATTGTGCTTTTAGATCAATTCATATTTTTTTATTGATTGATTGGGAACCAACTATGATATAGCGGATCTTGGCTTAGTAAATTAAATTGAATCAATGGGGATAGATCACGACTTAAACTAATTCTTTTTTCATAACTAGTTGCAGTTTGAAACATTATCATGTTGAAATGATTTCCATTATTGTGATATAGATGAAATTAAATTATAATGGTTTATTTAACTTCTTACATGAGCAAATGATACCCAAATAGAATTATTTCCTTCCTTTCTAATTCTGACATTGTAGTTTTTGGGCATTCTTTTAATTACTCTTGTTTTGGACACTTGGAATATTGTCATAAACATCAGTGTTTATTTTATAAAACAATTAGATAACAACTCAATGTCTTAATGATATAGCACTTATTGTGCTCAGTTCTCGTGAACTGACTCTAACTAATAAATGTGTAAATGGTTTTCGTGGTAGAAAAAGGAAAGGCTTGTTGAAAGTACTTTGGTTTTTCTTATGCAATTCTTTGATCGAATTTATAATGTGTTGCAAGATGTGGAATGGTGTTTGTGTGATTTTTGAAGGGTCCATTGCCTTGGTTTTTTGTATTTTTGGAAGGAGGTTATCATACCCAGCTGAAACTGAAACTTGTAAAACATTCTTATAAATGATGTAGATTGATCGCAGTCTTGTTTTGAGTATTTTATTGTATTGTAGAATCTTGATAGTTAGCTTCACTTGGGTTGACTAAGTTTGATCTCATTTTTTTCCTATTCTAAGTTCTTTTGAATCAGTTGTCACCTTTGTTTGGTGTGCTGAATTGGCTAGAAAATGTCGTAACCTTGTTAAGTTTTAATAATAAAGGAAATGGTGAATGCTTGAGTTATAGCCCTGTGTATTTAATCCCCTTCTCGGTTATGGCGATAATGTAATTTTAGGCATCATAAAATGTAGGGTAATTCTCAGAAAAGTTATACAAAAAGCAATATAATGTTGCAATGCTTAGTTGGAGTCAAAACTCTTAAAGTGAAAGATAAGGAAACTCTTACCTATGTAAAATTAAAAAGACTTTATCCTTACTACTCTAAGTTGTAATAATAAATCATTTTCCTTGTTGTGTGATGTAAAATGTAATTAATTTTTATTCAATGATTGGATTTTAGAAATTGGCAAGGCCTTAGTAAGTAGGGGAGATTGAATAATAAATCATTAAATATAAATCATCCGTTTGTCACCTAATATATATTATTTTTGTCAAACTTAATCAAGAGAAGCTTGAATCAATCTTTTATCCAATCATGTTATTCCTAAATCCTCACTAAAAGATTGGTTATCGACTAACGATATCTTGAAGTTGGACTCTATATAACTCTCTTCCCTAACGTTTTCCCAGGTACATTGTAAATTACCCCTTGACGTCAATAAACATTGACCCATGCTTAGGGAGGTTATAGCTCCAAACAGAAACAAAAATCCATCTTATTTGGAGCTCACACTCATCTTTTGGTGCAATGAAGCTTCAAAACAAGCTTCATTAGCATGAGTTTGGATGCTAGCTTTGTGGTTTGAATTCCTCCTTGGTTATTTAACGAATTAAACAAGTAATTTTCATATTATAGATAATCTTAAGCTAGTTACTCAATAGTATAAAAGAAAAGAAATCTAGCTCTATAATAAGAATTGTATGAATCATAACGTGAACCTTCTAAAATGTAAGTTAAGAATGAATAGACATTTTGATAAATAAGTAACCCTAAAATACTTTCACCATGGGATGTCCAAATTCACAAGTATGTTCTGTTGTTGGGCCATGATGTTGTGTCTTGTTTGTGAAGGGTGTCGTATGGTCCCTCGTGCTTAGGTAGTCAATGTTTTTCCCAACCTACGGTGAGTAGTTGTGGCCCATTGTAATCTCTTGTGGTGTCATTTAAACTCAAAAACAAAAATTACCCGACATTTCCCATGTCATTTACGTGTGTGGTTTTGCGGGTGTTACACATATCTAGTAATGCTCTCTCTTAGAAAGGATTAATTTGAGAGTTTCCATTAGTAATACTAAAAGAGAGAATTGAGAAGCCACTGGATTCCTAAACTAGTATATGTGATTGGTAATCTTTCTCATCAAAATTTGAAGCAAGGACAAGCCTTTGAAAATAGGCATGTACTTGAAATCAATAACATCCAAACAATTGAAATTCAGGTTTAAAAATGGTTTCGAACATAAGCAGAAGTGAGACGCTTTTTAATATTGTAACCTTGATGGGTTGGTTTAGCTTTATAATGTATTTATTTTTAGTTTGTTATTGAGAGTGAAGAATTTGGGAACATGTCTCGAAGGGGATTAAAATATTTTCCATATTCTTTTAAAATGATTTAAAATACATTGTGTATCATGCTAGTTTTATTTTTCCATGTTCGACTTTCACCAAAAAAAGTTAAGTGACGCACCTTGACATATGGCTTGGAGATGGATATTTATGAGATATCTTCCTTCCATTTCTTTCGCTAAGAAATTTCTATCTTTAGTAGATGGGGGTTCACTAAGCTTGAGCATAATGTACTTCACCTGTTTATGGTGGTGGCAATTGGCTTATCATTTCTCCATGAAATAAACCCATCTGGACAATTTCTAGCGAGTATTTCGACTTGTTGTTCTTGGGGGTTAGTCCCATTGTAAAATATACAACAAAATTTTCACTATAGAAATAATAAATTATTGATTATTTTTATACTTCAAATCTTGATTAATTGTATTTAGAGTCCATGAGACCACATATCTTTTAGAAATTTTGTCAAACAATATTCATGCATTGTGTATGCGTCCTCATTTTGTAGACATATTTCATAATCCAACACACAAATTACATCATTCATTGCTCCACAGGGATCCTTCATTTTATTCATCAAAACTTCTATACTTTCAACAGAAGTCATTTCGGCCCCCAAATCCAATTATTTAATTATAGCGGGAAACATCAAACGCTCTTCAATTTGTAAACAGTTAAAGGCAAGATATTTAAATTGGGGGGAAAGTGTAAAAGGAAAAGAGGATCTGCATGTCCATCCTTATGGATCTGAGAAGGGTAGGACCAACCACATCCTTGTGGTTGGTTGTAAACACAATGATACACTCCTCTCTATAGCACGACCACAACCCTTTTGTGAAATTCAACAAACCAGAAAGAGTAACTTTGCTATTGTTTTCATCTTCCTGAGGAGAAATTGTAAGCCTATATGTTAGATTCAACAAGCAATCCATCTCCTCAATAATAATCGTGGATTTTTCTTTGGTTTGGGTGAGAGGCACAATGAAGTTATTGTTGTCGGTGCCCTGAGTTTGTTCCACATCATACACATCAATCTTATGTAATTCGCCGGTAGGCGTTCCTTTGAAGAAGCATACGCTGGGAAGTGTCAATTCCCAGCGGGCTTCTTCCCTGTAATATTCGCCGGCAGTCAACTTCCGTCCATTTTACCTGTCACTTCATGCACAGTGAATAGTCATCACCATTTTCTGAGCAATCTTTTCCCGCGGTGGTCACACCATCGGTCAATCTCGGTGCACAGTGAATATCCCTTCTCTTAACCTGATATAAATGTGTTTCAATCATCGGAATATTGTTACTTCAGACATCAATCTTTACACAATTTTAACATCTAAATCTCCACCTGTTATCATTGAAGCGAATCTGGTGGATTTGAGTTCAGATGACTCTTTGGAAACAGAACAAAACCGAACAGGGATGTGGTTTTGTTGATGACGAATCTCTTTTAGAAAACCATTGAAAATTACACATGTAAATGAAATTTTACATTTCCGCCCAATTGTTAATGTATACAGTATACACCACCAAAATAAATTAAAGAATGATGGCATACTTAGTAACAACTCAGTTATCAATTTTGCATGACTTAAAGGAAGCTGGCATTGACTAAATCATTCTAATATGTCATTAGGCCATAGCTGCTTCCAAGTTAAAATTTCCTCCTTTGACTGTAGCTTCCTAATTCCTCCATAAAAACCTTCAGCCTCATTGCCTTCTTCTTGATGATCCTTTCTACTAATTGTTGCACGCCTCCATCGTGATCCATGTGTATATTGATTGAACTCAAGAATGACAGTATCTGCAAGTATAGATTAGGTCATTTCGGCTACAATTAATTACCTGCACTTTCATGGCTTTGCAATAAAAGATATAAATAATAGTTCTAAATATCAAGAGTAGATGTTACGTTGGCTTTACATGTTATAGTTTTAAAAAAATTTATGTCAAGATGTTTAGTCATGAACATGGATTGCTCTGAGGTAGACATGCACGACTTGGTACGTGACATGAGAAGTGACAGGGCCTAACCCTTGACAAGGCCACAGTAGACCTCGGAAACGTTGACCGCCAAGGACTAACATTCACAGCAATGTCAAGAGTTCGTGCCATCAACGACCTACAAATCCAACCAGCTTTTACGTTTGAACGCTATGCGCGAATGAGCTATACCAAGAACGTAAAATCACGCAAGGAGGAGGAGAAAAGACTTTGCACCGTAGCATTGGCACACGGCGTACAAGGCATGGAAATACTCCTTCCCCCATCATGCACACAAAACAAAACCACGATCTAGGATCCACATTCAATATATCATGTAAAATATATTCTATGATATACGATAGATGTTTGAGCGCAAAACAAAAGTTACATTTTGCAAAACTATTCACATGTCTGCAGGCTTCCAAGCTTAGAAGTGTCAATTCCCAGTGGGCTTCTTCCCTATAATATTCGCCGGCAGTCAACTCCCGTCCATTTTACCTGTCACTTCATGCACAGTGAATAGTCATCAACATTTTCTGAGCAATCTTTTCCCACAGTGGTCACACCATCGGTCAATCTCGGTGCACAGTGAATATCCCTTCTCCTAACCTGATATAAATGTGTTTCAATCATCGGAATATTGTTACTTCAGACATCAATCTTTACACAATTTTAACATCTAAATCTCCACTTGTTATCATTGAAGCGAATCTGGTGGATTTGACGGAATTTTTAATTTCCCGTCCCTAGACATAAATAAACACTTTCCCTTTCAGTGGTCCAATTTCATGACCTCTTTCTGTTAATTCTTGATCCACATGAACAACTATAGGGAGTTCAGAAGGGGGCTGCAGATTCTATTTATATTCTAAAGGTCCTATATGAAGAATTTTTGAAGTATACAGGATTAAATGATATTTTCTCCAAATTATCAAAAGAAGGGCTACAGATCTAAACCATATGTAGAGAATTTTTCTGCGACTACTAAATTTTGAATGTTAAATCATAGAAACCTATGGTACATAGTCGACATCCGTAATCTTATAATTTGAAATTTAATACAGAATTTTTATACGAATGAGAACGAGGGTTTTATGAACCATGAATGTCACCACACTCACATTGCTTGAAAAGAACGTATGTATGGTTACCGTAGTTTACTCCTCAAACTGGCTGCTGTGTGTTTACAGCTGCATGATGTTATTTTTGCGGTCTGGTTACAGCCGTATGATTAAATTGTGACGATGTTTGACCTCTGTAATCCAATAAAATAATAAAAAATGAATAGGTAAAAACCAATCCACATTATGTGCACAGAATTTGTGAATGAACCTTGAAAACAAACCTTGTATAAGAATTTATTAAAAGCCTTAATTTGTCCGAAGGCGTCCACTTTTGAAGATGCCCCTGCTCGAAAGTTCCAAAGTCCGGCAAACTTTTGCCAGCAGTCAATTTCCATCACACAGTTACTCTTGCATTTTACCCTTTCTGCCTGCACTGTTACCCATCACCGCATGCACAGTGAACAGTCATCAACATTTTTTGGGCAATTTTTTCCCATGGTGGTCACAGGATCGGTTAATCTCGGTGCACAAGCTTCCGACAGAGGCTTTGCAATCAAAGCGGAAATGGGCAGCCCAACTACACCCTTGCCAAAGAGTTATTATGGTCAGCTGAAATCCTTGTGTCCTAGATTTGGAGGAGATAATAATTTGTCGCCATTGGACAGCTACCATTTCAAAGATTTGGTTAGAGGGAGAGGCCTGCTGGATTTGGATGAGGAGTTAAAAACAAAGGAGACAGTGAAATTATATGCAACAGATAAGGCGGTATTTATAAAAAAATTCGTCAAATCAATGATTAATATGGGCAATATAAGACTTGTCTCTAACCAGTTTTGTTTACAATTGTCGGCATACTCCCTACCTGTGCCAAAATACGATCTCTGGGATAGGGTGTGGACATCCATCAAAGCATAAAAGATAGAGGAATTTTGTCAAATGTTGTAGTTGCAAATGCTCTGGTAGACATGTATGCAAAATTTGGAACATTATAGAAGGCACGTGAACTGTTTGACAAAATGCCTCAAAAAAGCGTAGTTTCATGGACATCGTTGATTGCAGGATATGAACAATGCAATTGGCCGGTGTAGAGCCAAATTCCACATAAACATGTGGGTGTTATGTGGAAGTGTTTGCTTGGTTCCTGTAGATGACATATGAATATATAGGCTTAGGAGAATTTACATCCATAATGCATTTTGATTCAGATCCTAAAAATGATGCGACTTATTTTCTTCTCTCAAACATGTATGCAGAAGTGGGTAGGTGAGGTGAGGCTCAAATGATACAAAGATTGATGAAAGATAGAAGAATTGAGAAGATCCTTGGATGTAGTTGGATTGAAGGCCAGGAAACATATCATAAATCATAGATGGCATCTACAGACAAAGGAGATCTATGCAAAGTTGGAGAAAATGGCTAGAGAGATGAAGGCAACAAGTTATTTTTCATATTAAAAACATTTACTTAATGATGTGGAAGTGGAGGAAAAAGAATTATTTCTCTGCCACCACAGTAAAAAGTTCGCAAGTGCATTTGGTTGCTTAAACACGCCACCCTGGAACAACTATTACAGTTGTCAAGAACCTTCGATTATGTGCTCATTGCCACAGTGCAACGAAAATTAACTCCAAGATTGTTGCAAGAAAAATTGTTGTGAGAAATGGGAACCATTTCCTTCATTTTAAAAAGGAGAATGTTCTTGTGGTGATTATTGGTGATGCTAAATGAAGCAATCTAAAAAAATAAGCTTAGTTTGCATACACTTCGCTGTAAATTACAACTCCAATAAACTTAACATTGTCCAGAAAGTGAAATATATTTTTGCTCTAAACGTGCACAGCTCTGCTCGGCCGTAATAGACGCAGCATCGGCCCTCGCATTGCATGTCTCCAGTTGCTCCTGCAGCTCCTTGATAAAACTCTCCGCCTTTTCCACAATGATAGAATCATCTATTCCCAGGTCGTGTGGCTCTGTATCAGAAATAAAGACCGGCATTTTTTCTATTCTCCTTTAACCTCCAAATTCCTTGCAAAAACCCTTATGTTTACAAACCCTGACCTTCAGTTATTTTCTTGACACCCAAAGCTTCGATGGCCTTAATGGCTTCTCTGCGTGTTACAAACAAACCCTCGGTGAAAATATATGCGCGGGAAGATCTATTCACTTCGAAGCGGTTGAATACAATTAAAAGCTTTGGGTTTTTTTTAAATAACCACAGTACTTTTTTATCGTATTACCATTAACAGATGCTGATGAAATGAAATAAAAGATTCATCACCAGTAGGCGTTCGGGATTGTTCACTATAATATTCATCTACACATTTTCCATTATTCTTTGGAGGGTTTACGATTTCATTTTTCAAAAAAAACACTGGCGGTTGTGCCTCTGGTTCATGTTTCCAACACAACAATACCAAAGAGGAGGATAAGTGGGCAGAGGAGGCAGAGCAAGCCATGCCACTAGGAGATTTTAAAGCCACATATATTTCGAAATTTGCAGTAGACCAGGGTCTCATGTGTGCTTCATCTTTCTCCTTTAACCGTATGTAGATAAGTTTTTTTTCGGGTGGCAATCTCACACTTAACTGACATTGTGATCAATTGATTTATACAAATGGTGATTATGAGCATTATCAAAACCCTGTAGGTTCCCCTTCACCATTGAGCGCTGTGGAAAATTTCAGATTCTAAAACTTGCGCTCCATTGGAGTTGCTATTCTTTTCAGATCCACCAAATTCGGAGCTTGAATCTGCTGGTTTCAACCATAGAATGGCATTTTTTATCTTGTTGTACTCATCCCCTACAGTGTTTTGTCTCGGATACCCCACACCCATTTATACTGTAGACAAATTTGGGTTGGGTTGCTGCTTATGTTGTAGTTTACCTTCACTGCATTCTCCCAACGCATGGAATAATTAGAAATTTTAAACAACTTATACACAATTGAAACTGGTTTGGCTTGTGGAAAATTTTAAACACACGCATTTGGCAGGTGTAAAACAGGGCATTGCAACCTTTTCCAAAATCCTCTTAGCTGTGCGAATGGGAGAATTAAAATTAGGTATAAACATCCCTCACATAAATTGTGGAAAAGGGCATCTTGACATTTTATGCAGCTGGAAATGCTTTGGTAGATATGATTGCAAAATGTGAAAGCATACACGCAGGCAATCCATCTTCACGACTGAGAAGGACCTATTTGCAACAAAGGACCTCGCAAGCAAGCACAATAAACAAATGCTAAAATTTTTACATGTACCAATTGTAATGAGCATCGTAGAAGAAAGGAAACATAACTCTGACTCAAACATCAACGACACTCAACTGGACCCAGTAGTTTTCCTATGCATCGGACAAGAGGTCATGTTGACATCTAGCTTATGGGTTAGCTCAGGATTGGTTAATGGTGCACTAGGGCAAGTCACATATGTCGTGTACAATCCAGAAACACAACCACCAGACTTGCCATCCTTTGTTGTTGTCAACTTCAAACACTACCAAGGGCCCCCATGGGACATACTCAACCCAACCCACTTGCCCCTACCTCCTGTCACACGTGGAAATCATTGCCAAATCCAACTAAAAATGTCTTGGGGCCTCGCCATCCACAAATCACAAGGCCTAACTCTTGACAAGGCCACAATAGACATCAAAAATGTTGTACGTTTGAATGCTACGCAAGAATGAGATATACAAAGAATGTAAAAGCACACAAGGAAGAGGAGCAAAGACTTTGTAACACACAACTGCTTCATCGCGTACAACGCATGTGCACATTCCTACCTACATCATACCCACAATAGTGTGCCCAGATCTTGGTTCCAACCTACATATATAAGTAAAGTGTTGCACATATATATACACAAAACCCACTTGTAATGCAATACAGATACAAGTCACCTTCACTTTGCATCCAAACCATATTATATACAAAAAAATTCAATCCCTATCCGGCGTAACTTGCAACTCGTTTGCAATTGCTAGTTATCAAGGCGAAGACTATTCTCCCTACAAAATAAACCGCATAAATAAAACCGACCTTGCAAGCCTAACAAGCAATCCATGTCCTCAATAATAATCGCGGAAGAGATCTGCACAAAAATATTTGATATGTATATACTATAACGTAAAGCCCTTGACTAAATGTAATAAATGTATAACGAGAATTATAATTTGACATTGAAACTTTATGCCATCGTTTTGATGGGCTGTAAAATATCCGTTGACCATCTTAAATGTTATAGGAAATAAAAAGGTCCTAGGCAGTGACGAAAATTATAAAATAATCGAAATACGTGATCGTTGTCTATAATTTAGAGACAAATGAAAAAGATACCGCGAGTGTCCACCAAGTTTGTGGGATGCTTCCAATGTAAGATTCGTCCTCTCAATCAGGTGCTTCCAGTTTATTGTATTAATTGTCACTTTGTGCGTTGTGAAGTACAGAATCACATGATGTAAGATCATCTAAAATTATATCGCAGGAAGCGGCGTCCGCCATGAGCATTGAGGATGCACGTTACACCATGGTGGCGCACGGAACGGCGGAATAGTTTATAAGTTTCCCCAAAAGGTAGTGGAGCAGCTATAAATTCAAACACTGTGATTTAGTACGTAAACCTAATCATAATCAGCAGAGTCATGGGTTCGAGCATTTTGTTGATGATTGCTGCAGTTTGCATGGTGGCGCTCCTCAGTGCAAACGGCGTGCTTGCAAAGGAAAACAAAAGGGCTACGGTAAAATGTCATGATAACCTCTTCAAGGACACCTGCCATGGAAACAAACAGTTTTGTCCCGACGCCTGCCCATCTAACTGCCTCATGGACTGCAAAACTTGCAAGCCGTTTTGCCGTAAGTTTACTACTTTGTATTTCTCTGTGTGGTGTTATTTATTTTGTAACTGATTATCACGATGCTGGTTGTTTGCAGCGTGCAATAAGCCCGGAGGCGTATGCCAGGATCCTCGGTTCGTGGGAGGAGATGGCATCATGTTCTATTTCCACGGGAAGAAAGAGCGCGACTTCTGTCTGGTCTCCGACTCAGACCTGCACATCAATGCTCACTTTATAGGAAAGAGGGGACTAGAGGGAATGCGAAGGGACTTCACTTGGGTGCAGTCCATTGGAGTGCTCTTCCATGGTAATCGCAATGGCAATGGAAACCACCATGAGCTCTTCCTCGGAGCCAACACGGTGCCCACATGGGACGATTCCCTTGATCACCTCGCCATAGCCTTGGATGGAAAATCGATCCTCCTTCCTCAACAGGAGGGGGCTGCGCTATCACTCTCGCTCTCACCCTCACCTGCATTGAAATTGAATATTTCTCGACTGGAAGGCGTAAATGCAGTGAGAGTTGAAGTGGAGGACAAGTTTGAGATTACGGCCCGCGTTGTGCCCGTAACTGAAGAGGAGTCTCGAATCCATAAATACGAAATTGATCATCATCAGGATTGCTTCGCCCATCTGGAGCTCAACTTCAAGTTCTACTCTCTCACCCCCAATGTCACTGGCGTGCTCGGACAGACATATGGAGCAGAGTACAGGAGCCCCATTAACCTGGGCGTGCCCATGCCCGTGTTGGGAGGGGAAGCCAGGTACGTTACAACCAGTCTCTTTGCTACTGACTGTAAAGTTGCTCGATTCGGCTCCTCCAACAACAACAACAACAAATTCTCCATCCTCGACTTCAACTGTGGTGGCGGACCCGGTGGCCGGGGAATGGTCTGCCGGAGGTAGACTTACGGATCTCAAACCACAAATCACAAATCACAAATCTCAAATCCCAATAATCATTTCCTGAATTGGCGCTATTTTCATCCTTGTATCGCCACTAAATAATTCTTAATTCCCACCCAAATGTGAATCTTATTTTGTACTGGCAACTTGTGAAAGACCTCTTTGATTTGTACCTATTCACTATATTTTAAATCAACAATGTTTGTGAAAAAATGAAATGTACTCCAAACATTTTGTCGTGATTTAATTTTAAAACCATATTTTATATTTTAAGACCAGTTTAAATGGTAAAATAAAAATATAATAAAATCTATATACAATAACATAGACTCTCTTGTAAATACATTTAAGATAACGAACATATCAAACACTACTAAATTTTATTATTAATATTTTAATTGATGTGTTTATACATATATATTTGGAACAACACTATATACATGAAATAACATCATATACCAATTAAATATATCAACAATTTCTAATTGGTTGTAAGATGTATTTGTTCAATGAAATGTAGAAGTATAAATTGTGCATAATTATATTAATACACATTAGCATTAAGTTGAGGTGGTAATCAAACAATACATTTAAATTCACTCATACATAAATTGATGAGTTGTAATAAAAAAATTGTTTTCATCTTTAATTTAGAGTCAAAGATTATTTTTCTCATATATTTGTTTAAACACTTATTATTCATTTTTACGAATAATTGTTATTTGAATATGAAAAAAAATAAACAATATTTTTAAAACATTTTTTTACAAATAGATTTCTTAGAACACATCTTTATTTATTTTTACAAAATATATATATATATATTACTAAATAAAGACACTAACGAATAGTCATTTAATTTTTATTTTACAAATGTTTATACATCAAGTAATATTGATCTTCTATTTCATTTCAATCTCCTCATCCTTTATCTTGTCTTAGGATTATTCTATTCTTAGACCCCTTTAAGTTGAATGCATCTTTCATATCTTTCCCTTTTTTCCATTTTTAGGTTCTAGCGATTAGAAGATATAGTGTCAACATCAATATTATCAAATTTGAATCCAAATTCATCTACAAATATAAAAAATGTGGTAATTTACTTTGAGGGAGAAGCTAAGAGAGAAATTGTTTTTTAAATTAGTGTTTTACTATGAAACTATTTTAGAAAACAATTTGAAGTTATTCCCCTTATACAATTTGTAATTTAGCATTTTCTTTAAAATATAAGAGTTGAATATTTTAGAGATAACTAACATACACTAGTTGCCAAAACCTTAACAAAAACCTCAAATTTTGTTTTAATTAACATTCAAGATAAAGCAACATTAACTTCTAATAATAATAAAAGAGTCACATCCTAAAAAGCAGAAGGAGGAGGAGGAGGAGGAAAGAAAATATATAGTAAAAGCATGCAAATAAACCAATAAATTTCATATTTAATAATATTCCAAATTAGTTCTAGTACAATCTTAAAAGATTGAAATTTATTTAGACCAAGACTAGGTTACTAGGAAATCATTTTGATGGTGTTGGCTATGCATTTCAAGGCTAAGTTTTTTTGAAAGATATTTATCACAAGCCATGAATCAAATAAGAGTCTTCTATCTCCAATATGTCTTTATATGTTTGATTAATGAGTTATTAATCATAAATTTTTGCATGCATTTCATTATGATTAGATCATTTTTGAACCAATTGTCTTATAGTCATTAAGAATTTAATATAGAAATTATTCCTATTATTTCATGTCTTGTAGGATTTAATTGTTGTACATTCTCCATTTATGACCCTGGGTATGAACTCAGTGTATCAAAAAAGTAGATTCACAACAAAATATTAATAATTAATATATTGCATGAACAAATTTATAATAATCATTACTAAATAAGAACAAAAATGATTAGATTCATGAAATAAAAGTGAAATGAAGATAAATAATGAAATTTATGATAAGTCCACTTCAACTTAGAAGTGTATATAATCCTCGTTTATTAAGGATAAAGGATCTTTGACTGGGACCCTACCCAAGAACAAAAAGGCTTAAAGCCCATATACAAAAATGAAGAGAAAAAGAAACACAACAGGAGTAATTGTCAGGCAACAACAAAATCGTAGCCCCTTGTCAACATAAAAAATAGAGAACTGAAGTCAGCCGATAACCAAAGAAAGTGATTTGAGTGTCATATGAGAGGGGGTTGAATGTAGTTTAGAAGATACTCTTTTCTTGTTCTTGACCAATTTCCAATCCTCCTTATTAAGATCTGATCCAGAATTACACGGGATATGTAACGCCTGCTAAAACAATCCCCTTGAGACCCAAGAACAACCTAGGATTAGTCAGAAAAATTATGGGATAATTTTTTTTTATTAAAAGTGTCTGCTACCAGGTTACAAAACAACAGTTTCCACAAGCAAGGTTTAGAGGCCAAATAAAAATCTTAGCTCATAATTTTCCCATTACAACAATTATTAAATTTACAAGGTCAAAACTAAGGGTTAGAATAATCATTAAGATTAAGAGGGCAATTTCTCACTCTCCCACCCCCTGACAGGCTTAAGATATTAAACCTATTTTTTCTCAAAATTAACACATTTGAAACCTTCTGTAAACATTCCCATTAGATATGAAATTTTCTCACCTTTCCAGTGATATAAAAAAGTCCTCCTAACTTCTTGTATTTCAAAATTTATGAGTCAGTGGACCTTGTGAGGAAAATTTTCCCAAGGTGGGCTAGTTGGCCTAGGGGAGAAAATTTTCCCCAGGCAGGTCTAGCTGGGGGAGAAAGTTTTCCCAAAGTAGTCAGGTCGGTTTGACGCAGGCCGACAGACCGGGGAAGAAGTTTTGAAAAATTTCCTGCA
The DNA here is from genome assembly GCA_019776745.2 of Taxus chinensis. Taxonomy (NCBI): domain Eukaryota; kingdom Viridiplantae; phylum Streptophyta; class Pinopsida; order Cupressales; family Taxaceae; genus Taxus; species Taxus chinensis. Next base: position 58,654,710 of record CM034152.1, on the reverse strand, counting down.
TGGGGTGAAAATCCACCTTTGCACCACAGCGTGGCCCGCGAGTCCGCAAGACTGCAAGGGACACGTGGCACTGCCTAAGCCAACATGGAGAAAGCGGGGCGGTGTGGATAAAATAAATTTATCGTCGGGCGAAAAGGGTAAAATTCACCTGTGCCTCCACCAATGCAAGAAGATGCCATGTGTTAGCCAACCATTGGCTGTGGTTTGGCGGGCCGGCGGGGATATTTTGTAAACTTTACCCAAAAAAATTTCTGAAGCATTAAGGCTAAAGAGATCCACTCCTCCGTCGATGCCTCATGAAGCCACGTGGCAGCACCTGATTGGCTACAAGTCGGCGGGGCTACAGAGGAAACTTACAAATTTTTCCAAATTTATTTTTGAAAGCGCAAAAGGTTAAAATTGATCTGAGCATCCGCCGGTGCCCAACGAAGCCACATGTCGATCAAGGATTCGCTACGGGGCGGCGGGGCCGCGGAGGAAAAATTGCCAAGTAATAAAAAAAATTGGACTTAGATCATTTTTAGACAAAATGAAGGCTTGCAGGTCAGTAGAAGCGGTGGAAAACTTCATGACTTTGCATGTTTTTTTTGAAAAAAGTAAAAAAAAAAAGAAAGATTTTAGCCCGTGGGTCTGCCCAAGAATATTTATTCATTTAAATTTGACAGTTAGATTATTTTTGAAGCCAAATGAAGTAAAAACTTCAAAAGGCCATAAATTTTGATAGGGAACTCGGTTTTTGGAAAACGAGGACTTTCTGGAAATTATCTCGACATCCTCTTTGCACAAAAACCTTAAGAATTTGATTTTGATAAAGTTTAAAGGGTCAATTTTGAGAAAACGTTTTTATGTCACTTAGAAGTGAACTGGTATTTTTTAACTTATCAATTTTGTTCAAATTTGTCATTAATTATTTTTCATCTTGCCAAACAGGCATGAAGGATTTTACTTGGAAAATTTTAGGATAAATTGCAAGGTTAAAATTTTCTTGATTGGTTTGCATTCAAAAATTACCAATGTTTACACAGCAGAAAACCTGCAATTTTGCCTTTACTTGATTTGAAAGGTTCTTTAAAAATTTCTTCAGTGTTTTAGTTTAGTTTGGGGATCATTCTGATCTCATTAATTCCAAATGAATATTTCATTTGTCTCTTATAAATTTGCAGGGTTGTTTTGGACATTTGATAAAAAGAAATTTGTGAAGTATACAGTGAAGTAGAAATGAGGTTTGTACACTTCAAGAACAAAGATTAAACTATCTCTTTTGTCATGCAATAAAAACATTGAATTTATTCCATGCTAGTTTTAAATAATTTTCTTTCCTTCAATCAACTGATAGAGACTAGAATGCAACTTATATCTTTTTTTTTTAATTTAAAAATTTCAAATGAGACAGAGCAGTGCAATATTTCTTCCTATGTGCTTCCTTTTCACTTTTACAATAGAGATTTCCTATTGTATATCAAACACAGATTTCCAATGCAAATAATATCAGATGAACAAGGAAAAAATAATTCTATTAATTCAAAGGAATCTCTTACAACTTCTTTCCCATTTTTTTTTGAAATACAACATACCAAATGCATATATTTCCTTTCTGTTCATAGAACTGAATACTAGATATATTCTTCCATATTCAATTGCAACTTTCATAGCTAAAACAAAGTAGTATTTCCAACACAATAATATACAAGATCATCCACTTCAAGTGGGAAAGGTTACAAAATAATTTTCACAAGGGACTGTCAGAACTTTATCTTCCTCCTCAATTACAATGTACATAATACAATTTCTTCCACATTTATTCAAAACCACAAAAACAGAGCATATCGAGCTTTCACATTTCAAATTGCAACTTTCATAGCCAATACAAAACATATTTCCATCACCAATAATGTACAAGGTCATCCACTTCAAGTGGAAAGGGGTTACAATAAGAATAATCTCAACAAGGACAGAAAAACTTGTCTTTTTTTGCCCTTCTTCCAGAACAACAACATGCATATCCTCCATCATTTATTTCAATTTGATCACAACAAAAGCAGGGGGAAAGGCAACATGCTCTCCACCCAACCAAGACATCCAATGAAAAGGATAATCCATCCTTCTTCATTGGCCCCCAAGCCCCAACCACAATGCAATAAGAAATGTGTTTCAACTCATGGCAATAATAGGCTTCCACAACACACATGTAATTTCACATTTAAAACATAGTCCAAAACAAAACCGTAGTTTGCAACCACAGATAAAAGACAACAAACAACACTCAGGCTTCCTCATGCAAGCCAAAGGAGCAAGAAACTATGGGGGATGCTTCTTATGCCTCCCAAGGGGAAATGGGTATCACCACCTGAGAACAACCACCAAAAAATATATATATATATCATTTCAAATCTCTGACATGCTCTTATGCCTCCCCCAATTACCCCTTATTCATAACATTTCCTTAGGCCTGCCCAATCTATTATGGCATCCCATAATGAGTAAAGAAATACAAGCTATTTCTTTGTAAGGCGGAACCCAAACCCCAACTCCCTTGACACTTATACCTCCCCAAAACACTTATGCCTCCTACAAAAATACCCCATAGTCTTCTCTTATACCATCCCCAAGCCATCTACCAAAACAACCCACGCACATGCCAAAACATTCACAACAATAACATTTGCACAAATAAAAGAAGAGCATTTCAAGAGCCAAGCTCTTACCTCTCCATAATGGAGTTTGTTCCAAGTTCCAAACAACAAGATTTCCAATGCAAAACATCCTAAGATCAATGAAACACAGGCTTGTAATAAGTCTGCAAACTTTCTCCATAAGCAAGATCTCAAAATAGCAAAAGAATTCACCCCAAATGAAGTATCCAAAGGTGAAGCAACCCCAAAAAATCTAAGGAATTTGAATATATAGAAGAGGGAAGAGAAGAGGATGAGGTGGATCCATGTAGGATGCCACATCACACATCCTCAACTCCAACACCCAAGTCAACTTCATTATCCAAGGCATAATAAATAGGTGGGTGAATAATATGACAGATTACTTACACACTCCAAAATAAACCCACACTTCAAAGGACTAAAATTAAAACATGTAAGAAAAGTGCAATTAAAATTTACAACTTGAATTACAAAAATGCATAATGAAAGTCTAAATTCAACTCTCCAACCATAGGTATGGTTGGTAAATAAATTTAAGAGGTATGGGGCAATTTTAACTTGTTCCATAAGCCTCCAAGGACAAATTCGAATTTCCAAGAAGGTGGAGTGTTTCATACTCTAAAATCAACTTACACATCTCTTACACATTTCTTACAATACTTTAATTCAAGGCCAACAACTCTATTAATTACTTTCTTATGACATATTTTAATTAATTAATCTTAACAACAAGATTACTCACAATATTACACACATTTAATAAATAATGAAAGGGGTAAAAGAACCACACAAAAAACACATGCAAACATTAACAAAGGGACCAAGTAAAAGAAAATACATAAAACCCCTTGGTCACATTTAAAGGTGATCCCCCCATGGGAATCCCTAACACAATCAAACACACACTAACAATACAGTTACCATGGTGACCTTTTTGAATTCATCTAGAATTCCAAAGTGGTTGGTCTCCAATCCCCCGATGTTTGTTGTGATATTTTAAACCTGTAAAATACAAATACCTCCTTCGACCTCGTGGCCATATTAGAACATCCAAATCAATATAAATATAATTTTAAGATCATCGACATATATGTGAATCATAACAATCATCAAGATAATCAACAGCATCACTTACAATTTCATCCACAACTATTTCATCATCAATTTTAATTTATTCTCATTTTCTAGGTCTACTCAAAATATCCAAATATCACAAGTCCAGTCAACATCTATAATATAACCATGTCAAACAATATATCCACATCAATATCTAAAATGTGTCTAATAGTCCATTGCAACGAAAAACAAGGAGTCTTAGTGAGTTATATGAAGTTAATTATAATGTTAATACATCTAACTCTTTTTCAATTTTTGCATTATTTTCTGAACCTATAGATCCAGTGTCTTTTGAAGAAGTAATGAATGAATAAATTTGGGCTCAAGCTATGAATGATGAGATTGATGTCATAGAAAAAATTAGACATGGGATTTGGTAGATCTTCCTGAAGGAAAGAACATGATAGGAGTGAAATGGGTCTACAAGACCAAATATAGTGCATATGGAAAAGTGCAGAAGCATAAAGTAAGACTAGTTGCAAGAGGATTACTTAGCAATATGGAGTAAATTATAATGAAATGCTTGCTCCAGTAGCAAGTTTGGACATGGTAAGAATAATATTAGCAATTACAGGTCAAAATATGACCTATCTAACAGATGGATGTAAAATCAACATTATTGAATGGATTTCTTGAAGATGAAGTGTATGTGAAACAACTAGAAGGTTATGAGATTGAAGGTCATGAAGAAAAGATGTAAATATAAATAAAAGTACTTTACGAACTAAAGCAAGATCCTAGAGCACGGTATAATAGGATTGATTCTTATTTGCTTCATAATGACTTCAATAGGTGCAACAGTGAGCCTACTCTATACATCAAGATAAACAAAAAAACGTAAAATTCTAATTATATGTTTATATGTGGATGATTTAATCATTACTAGAGAATTATCTACAAATTCATTTAAATTAGTTATGAAGAAAGACTTTTAGATGAAAGATATAGGTGTCGTGCACTATTTTTTGGTCATTGAATTTAGAAAATCATAAGTTAGAATTTTTATATCACAAAATAAATATGTTAATGACATTGAAAACATTTAACATGTTGAATTGCAAGTCACTCGAAAAACTATGGTTGTAGGACTGAAATTAAGAAAACAAGACAACAGATCATTTGTGGATCTAACATTAGTCAAAATATTAGTTGGATGTCTCATGTATTTGATATCCACAAGGCATGTTGCTATCTATGGTATTAGCCTCATATCAAGGTTCATAGAGTCACCTAACGAATCACAGTGGAAAGCTGGAAAAGGGATTTTGAGATATATATGTGGAACTAAAAATCATGGTATCTTGTTTTCAACATCAAATGAGTTCAAACTCATATGCTATAGAGATAGTGACAGTTTCGACAATATAGGTAACATGAAAAGTATATCCAGATATGTTTTTCACTTTAGAGAAGGGGTAGTTTCGTGGGCATCAATGAAACAACTCATAGTCACTCTTTCTTCAGAAGAAGTAAAGTATGCAAAATCCATAGGAACAACATGTAAAGTTATTTGGATGAGAAGAATATTGAATAATTCTAGGAAGAATTAGGAATAAGCTACATAAACTTTTTGTCTCACACATGTTTTGGAAATATTTAGTGTCAACTGCAACCAGTAAGGAAAAGAACACAACTAGAATAGAAAACACACATAATATATACATAATATTTTATTTTAAAATCTTCTTATAAACTCATAGCTACGACTCCGTATATTCTTTTTGTTTCTTTTAAAATATTCTTCTTGAACTACTACTCTATATTCTTCTCTTAATATTCTTTCTCATCTTCCTTCTTTTTATATCTATACTATTTCACACGAATTCCTCTTCTATATAAAACCTTGAACTCTCTCTCTCTCTCTCTCTCTCTCTCTCTCTCTCTATATATATATATATATATATCCCTTGTCTTTTGCTATATTAATTGAAACCATATATATAGCTCCATGTGTTAGTCTTCTATTGATTGAGGTTCGGGCTTGAGGAAATCTATTAGAGTAGGTATTTACCTTAGCTCATGTTCACCTAGGTAATTTATTTACCTTTATTGTATTTATCCTCGCCCACTTATGTGTGTGGATATTTCTTTTATCTTATTTAGATATTAGGAGATATTATCTAGTTGTTAGGTATAGTTCTTTCCTTGATCTATGTTATTGACTAGTTATTTCCTTGATCTATGGTATTGACTAGATCCTTGATGTCTAGTTCTTTCCTAAATCTATGGTCTTGACTAGTTCTTTGATGACTAGTTATTTCCTTGATTTATGGCTTGATCTATGACCTTGACTGGTTCTAAGATTGTTATTCCTTGCCTATTTAAGCAAGGCCCATTCTCAATGTATTGCATTGAGTTCCATAATAATATATGATATTGTTTCTCATTTGTTTGCAAATGTTTTATGTAAAGTTATTCTGGCGAATTGCTGTCATCTTATTGATCGTGGTGTTTGATTAGCATCTGTGTTCTTGGCTTGGTATGATCTCGTTATTGTTCCTTTCAAAAGCTTCATTTTCTGATGAAAATCTAGGACCAATAATAAGGCTCCACACATGTCACATTGTCATTCTTCAGCTATGTACCTTTATAGAACTATGAATCTTGAACCAATAAGGAAGCTTCACGCTTCTCGTAGCTGTCAGTATGTCTAGCTTGGTGTTATTCTATGACTGGTTATGGATTTACATCGCAACTCCGAGTTGTGCTTACCTTAAGCTACTGGCTTCATACAAATGTAGCCACGTTTCTTTTCCTTGGTCGGTCAATTTATGAACTCTAACTGCTATGACTTAAACAAAACTTGAAAAAATATAAGTTAGGGATTATTTCTCATACTTCACATCTGCCAAAGAAATTTTCTCGAGAGTTTGAAGGAATGTGATGTGTGTCTATCTCTTCCCGTTGGATCTTCACCAAGTGGCCTCCTCTAAACCTATTCCATGTCACCTTTGACATTTCAACATAACTCAAACCTAAAACTCTATTCACTCTAACGAATTCCAGAGGATTGACATATGCCAAGCCCAAAAGCATTTAGGAGAGCTTAAATCTTGCCATGTGTCCCTCCAATGATCATGTCTTATGGAGGGATATTTAAATTTTACGGTCAAAATCAAAATTAATACTGTCAAGAGGGTAGATAGAATGAGAGGGAAACCAAAAATTGAATTTGTGGGAGGCTCAAGATTACAGATCCATTAATTCTGACACTCCCCCTTAATCTTGAGCCAAACAATGATAAATTCACAAACCTTTATACGAAACTCATACTTAGTCTTAGATGCATAAACCTTTCTTTTGACAAATATTTGGTAAAAATAGCAGCTAACTGCTACTCTGACTTACAAAACTTGATCTATATTTCACCTTTCTCAACCAGTTAACAAATGAAATGATAACTAATTGTAGTATGCTTGTTTCATCCATGGAAGAATGGATTCTTATATAATGCAATTGAATACATATTGGCATAAAAAATTGTAGAACCTCCTTTTTGATCTTCATGCAAATATGAGAGGATTCTCCTTAACCATATCATCTAACAAGCGACTGAGTTTTTTGTAATATACTCTACTTCACCTGTAGATAGTGATACAACTAATTGTTTCTTTAAATCCCACGAGATGGCTCTTAACCCAACATTAAACACATATCCAAATGATTTTTTTCTATCACTAAGGCTACCTACCCAATCATTATTTGTATATCAACCTAACTGAAAAATCATTATCAACAACATATAAACTTCCACAATTTCTTGTGTCATTCACATACCTTAAAATACGCTTTCTTGCTTGCCAAAGTGACTCCTTTGGAGTCTCCATGAATCTAGAAATCAAACTAACTACATACATTACATCTAGTCTAGTTGCAGTTAAATACATCAAGCTTCCTACCATGATTTTGTATCTTGTAGGTTCCAGATTGTTGCTGCAATCATCTTTTGTCAATTTCAAACTTAATTTGGCTAGAGTAGATGTTAGTTTACTATCAATCATTCTGAATCCTTGCAATATTTCTTTTGCATATTTTTCTTGAGAGAAAAATATTCCTTGCTCCATTTTCTTAACCTCGATGCCAAGAAAGTACTTCAATAATCTCATATAGGTCATCTCAAACTCCTTCTTCATGGTTGATTTTAATTCATCTATTTCCTTGTTTGCATTTCCAGTAAATATTAAATCATGTATATACAAAACAAAAATTAAAATCTCACCATCCTTGCTTGCTTTGATGTAGAGTGTGGGCTCACTACTACTTTTGCTAAATCCATTTCTTGTCAAATAGGATTCTATCCGACTGTACCATGCACTTTGTGCTTGTTTGAGTTCATACAATGCTTTATTGATATTATATAATTTTCTCTCATGCCCTTGAATTTCATAACTTGGTGGTTTTCCCACATACACTTCTTCTTCCAACACTCCTTTTACGAAAGCTAATTTAACATCCATTTTGATTAAATTTCCATTTATGTTTAGGAGCTATAACAATGATTGTTCTCACAGTTTCTAGTTTTTATAATGGAGCAAATGTATCATTATAATCACGTCGAGGCATTTGTTTATAGCCTTTGGAAACAAACCTTGCCTTTTGTATTTCAATCTTTCCTTCAGGAATAGTCTTGATTTTATAAACCCACTTGAATCTAATAACCTTCTTTCCTATTGGAAGATCTACTAACTCACATGTTTCATTCTTTTCTATTGCATGCATTTCTTCATCCATTACTTCATACCATTTATGATCCTTAATTTCTTCCTCAAAATAAATTGGACCAGTTATTGAAAATAAAGCAAAATTAATCATTTCATCTTCATTTTGTTCATGCCGAGATTACTAATAAATGTCTTGAAAAATTCTCATTCGACCTTGTTGTTGGAATGAGTTAGATGATGATTAAGATGCCTCATTTACTGGTCCTTGCAGTCTTTGTTGGTTAATTCCATTTGAATATTCACGCATTTGTGAAATGGGTGGCCAACTTGGTGCATTGTTTACTCTACCATCTGTTGTTTCAACATCAATGATACATGCATTTCTCTTTTATTGTAGCTACTCCACTTCGTGTACATCTCCCCAAGATGCTTCCTCAATGAATTGAACATCTTGGCTGATTATGATATCCTTTTTGATTGGATTGTATAGTCTATAAGATTTAGATTGCTCGCTATACCCTATGAAAATGAATTTTTCTCCTCTATTATACCACTTTGATCTTTTCTGGTTGGGCACATGTGCGTATGTTACACACCAAAACACTATCAAGTGTTAAATACTTGGATTTATTCTAATCCATGCTTATTGAGGTATCATGTTCCTCGTACTCTTTGTAGGATATTTATTCAACAAATATATTTTTGTTCCAACTACTTCTTCCTAGAATTCATCAGACAATCCTATAGCTTTGAGCATGATTCTTTCCATTTCTTGAATGGTTCTATTCTTCCTTTCAGCTATACCATTATGTTGAGGTGTATATCTTGTTGTAAAAAATTTCTTGATCCCGTGCTCCTTACATAAGTTTAAAAACTCATTTGATATATACTCTCCCCCTCTATCCATTCCCAATGTCTTTATATAATGGCCATTGTGATTTTCAACCTTTGCCTTAAATTTCTTGAATAATTCAAATGTATTTGATTTATTTTTCAAGAAATAAATCCATGTCCTTTTGCTGAAGTCATCTATGAAAGTAAGGAAATACGCACATTTAAACAAGGATAGAGTCTTCATGGGACCACACAAATATGAATGTATTAGCTCAAGAGGTGAGCTTGCTCTCTAAGATTTACCTGAGGGAAAAGCATTTCTTTGTTTCTTCCCCAATATTCATCCCTCACATAATTTTTTTAGTTGTTCAGTAGGAGGCATCGCTTTAACCATTTTCATTTTATAAAGAACACGTAATCTACCATAAGTCAAATGCCTATACATGAGATGCAAAAGAGTGGATTGATCAATAGCTATCAAGTTTGGAATGTTGTTGTTGCTATTGCTACACTTTGCATACTCAAGGGAAACATTATGTTTTGTGTCATCTTCAATGTTGCAATCAGCTTATTACTTCCTCTTCTATCATACATACTATATTATCCATTTTAAACCTTGCCTTATATAATTTTTGGATGAGCTTCCCAATACTTTGAAGATTATACTTCAATGCTGGGACATAGAATACATCATTGATCTACTTATTTTCTCCTTGCTTGTTGAGAATAGATATAATGCCTTTGCAAATCACTGAAACCTTTTCGTTTGTTCCCATCTTCACTTCAGATCGGATTGCTTCATCTATGGTACTGAACATTTCCTTATTTACACACATATGATTGGTACATGCAATATCCAAATACCATATTTTCTTGTTTCCTTTCTCAGCTACATTGCAAGTTAAAAAGAAAGTTCCACTCTTTTCATTATTTTTAGGTTCAACTTCTTGTACATTGGAGAATCTTGCATTATCATTTTGATTTCTCGTATCATGTTATATCTTTCTTAATTCAATTGCATAGTTTCCATGCTTTTTGGAATAGTAGCATTGTACATTTGAGTTATCATAACTTTGTGTAGAACCACTTCTGGAAGTTTTGTTCCTCCTTCCTCTACCTCTTCCTCTTGTTTGTGGCTCTTGTTGCTTACTATGTCTTATGCCTTCTTGCTGGTTGCTAAATATTCCTATTCCTTTTTTTTTGGATCCTCTTTCCCTTCCTCTCACATTTGTATTTGTTTCGAAGTATTTTTCATTGGAGGAGTTGGTTGACCTACTCATCCTTTGTTCATGGGTTGCTAAGAATCCATTATCTCATCAACTGTAATTTGTATCAAATCATTTGACTCCTATATTGTAACCACAAATGGATCAAATATGGTTGGAAGGATCCTTAATACCTTCTCTATGATCCTATGGTCTTCAAAAACATCACCATTATTCCTTATCTGATTGACTATGGTTATTGTTCTTGTGAAAAAATCATTTACTGATTCTAATTCTTTCATGAGAAGAGTCTTAATATCTCTCCTCAACATCTATAATCTAACTATATTAACTTTTTCACTTCCTTGATAAATATTATGCAAGGTGTCTCATGTTTTTTTGGAGTTTATAGCTACTACTATTCTTTGGAAAACTGAATCAGTGACATCATTTTGAATGTAGCTCAAAGCCTTTGCATCATTTCTTCTATTTTCCTTCAAAGCAAGTTTTGACCTTTTGTAAGTGCATTGAATGTAGCTTGGTCTACTAACTATGAATATCTTCCTTCTATAAGACCCCATAGCTCTTGAGAAGAGAACAATGTATTCATCCTGATACACCAGCTATCATAGTTCTTCCCATCAAACGTTGGAGGTTGTTGCCACGATTTAATGCTTGTAGAAGCCATTAAATCTCAATAGCTCAACCAAGCTTTCACAACAATACCAATATGTTGGAAAAATTTAGTGCCAACTACAACCAATAAGCGAAAGAACACAACCAAACTAGAAAACAAACACAAAATATATATTATATTCTATTTTAAAATCTTCTTAAAAAATCAGAGCTACGGTTATATATATTATTTTTGTTTCTTTTACAATGTTCTTCTCGAGCTACTACTCTCTATTTTTCTCTGAATATTCTTTCTGGCCTTCCTACTTTTTCTCTATATGTTGTTGCAAGTGTATTCCTCTTCTATATAAAACCTTGAGCTGCAACTTTGTATATATATATATATATATATATATATATATATATATATATATATATATATAAATCGAAGCCATATATATAGCTCCACATGTTGGTCTTATATTGATTGTGCATTTGGGCTTGACGAAACCTTCATTTTCCAACGTGAAGATAAGACTAATAATAAGGATCCATGCATGTCACATTTTCAGTCTTCATCTATGTTCCTTTTCAGAACTGTGAATCTCAAACAAAAAAGGAAGCACAATGCTTCTCGCAATTGTTACTCTGTCTAGATTCGTGCTAGTCTATGATTGGATGTGGCTTTAAAACGCAACTCTCAGTTTTACTTAGCTTAAAATGTTGGCTTCATAAGGATGCAGCCATGTGTCTCTACCTTAGTTGGTCAATTTATGACCACTGAATGCTATGACTTAAATCATACTCAATGAAATATAAGTTGTGGCTTATTCCGCAAACTTCACGTCTACCAGAAAATTTTTCTTGGGAGTTTGATGGAATAGTGACACGTGTCTATCTCTACCCATTAGATCTTCACCAAGTGGCCGCCACTAAACTTGTTACATGTCACCTTGACCTTTCAACCTAACTCAGGCCCGAAACTATATTCACTCTAACTAATTCTAGAGGCTTGACATCCGCCAAGCCTAAAAACATTTAGGAGAGATGGAATCTCACCATGTGTCCCTCCAATGGTCATGGATTATGGCGAGCTATTTAAATTTGATGGTCAAAATCAAAATTAATACTATCAGGAGGCCGGTAGATAAAATGAGAGGGAAACCTAAAATCGAACCTTTGGGAGGCTCAAGATTATAGAGCCATTAATATTGACAGCATGCACTTAGTTTTATAGTTCGTTTAGTTTAGTTCCTAATTCTAGGAAAAACAAATAAATCTTGCATGTTGTGTTTAATGCATGCCCTGGTTTTGTATCAACAATTTATGTTTAGGATGGTTTGGTTTTTAGATGTGAAACCCTCTATAAATATGAGGCGTATATAATAGTTTTAGGAAATTTTATCAATGCAAGAAATGTAAGACAAAAAAGGTAAAAGGTACAACGGAATAGAAGAAACACACAACAATGTTATTTTTAGTTTATTTTTTGTATAATTTGTTGTTTTTTATTATGTGTTTATTATAGGTCAGTAGGCCTTTGAAAAAGCTGAAAGTACTTAAAAAAGAATTTTAAATTATTTAGAGATGCAACAAAGATAAAATTAGCACCAATTGAAGAAATGATTATTGCGATTTGTGATCAGTTGTGTAATTATACCTCGGGTAGACCATGCCGCATCTACCTGATCCACCAAAACAGTTGAAGTCGAGGATGGAGAATTTGTTGTTGTTGGAGGAGGAGAAGGAGCATAATCGAGCAAATTTACAGTCAGTGGAAAAGATATGGATGTTCCCTTATATCTACCTAATAAGATTGAGTTATAAATTGGTGAAAGGGTTTGGAATCAAAGACTAGATTATGAAATATTATCCTTTTGCTTCCATAGATGTTTCCAAATAGGATATTTGATTGATGAGTGTGGGAAACCCAAACATAAAAATCGAGAAAACTCATCTTGGTGGAAGGATTTTCTTCCTTCGCATCGTATCATTGATGCCCCTTTAGATTTTGAGGAAGATTCTTCTTCCAAGAAGAGTGTTTCGAGGGTCAAGTCTGCATATGTAATTGAGAAATATTCTCAAGAGCCTCAGTACGGTTATTTGAAGGAAATTTCGTAGGTTTCAGAACATGTGGTTAAGGAGAGGGATACTTATTCCCCTACCAAATTGATGTATCGAATTATTTCTTCGATCAATGTTATCATCTCATGCAGACCAGATGGCGAAGACTCAAATAAGTGAGAATGGACTTTGGTATAGAATAAGAAAAGATTTTCTTTGAAGCAAATTTCAGCTCCAACACATGAAATTAAGATAAAGATCCCCTGCTTTACATTGATTTTTGTTCTTGCATTGACGTTGTTATCCTCTTTTTATTTGTTATTTGAGCCAAGTTTGTTCGGCTCTTTGTTGTTTTTTCTTTTGTTCTTTGTGAGCCTCGTTGTAATATCTTTTTTGGTCATGGCCCTTGGAGCCTTTTCAAGTATTACCAATAAAAAAAAATGAAATACATTTCACTTGAGGAGGTATTGATTGAGCAATATCTTGTAGGGATGATTGTGGGATGGATGAATGTATCTCTTTAATGGGTTCAATCATTGAAAAGAACTAATTTTTTTATTGAATCATTTGTTTTCTCGCTGAGGCATGAGATAGAAAAAATTACACCCATGAATGTTATTCCTTGTTTAAAAAAGAGCACAATAAATACCCCTTCTGAACAAGTTTCCCAATTCTTGTTAGAATATTTATAAAACCCATAACATAATAGACATAGTGAATACTATTTTTCTCTGCTTGCTGAGTTAAAATGATGGCATTCCCTTTACCCATGACTAAAACATTATTATCAATGGCTGAAGTAACATATATGATTTTACTGAGTTATCTATATAATCAAAGAATTCTATTATTTTTTATCATCTACTTACTAAAACCTATGTTTAAAAGTCGAACATCTTTTAGAATTTCCCAAGAAACATTAGATGCCAAAAACAATATAGTACCGTGATTCTGATTTTCTTTAGAAACGTTTGCACGTCACTTTCTGAAATCAAACTATATTTTCTACATTTATATGCATAATGGAAATACTCTTTAAAATAATGACATTGAAATTGGGATATGTTGGACCTTTTCCCGTGTGATTGGTTTTAACTCGGATTCTAACTTGAAATCAAGTTGTTGCAACTTACACTTGAGTTTTTTGGACTCATTATTCCATCTTTTGATGAATTTATTCCTCTGCATCTACAATTAAATCTCCTACATCTATTATGAATAATAGAAAAATAGAAGAGAAACTTATCCTAAGCTCATAGGAGAAATTATAGATGCATGAGTCTCATCTACTAAAAATTGTTAAATACTATTTTCCTCTTCTATAACCAAATCAATAGAATCAAACTCAGTAGGAAGGATCCTCGTTATTTTTCTACTATCATTTTATCATCAAGAGACTTGCCATGAGACTTGATTCAATTAACTAATCTTGTGACTTGATTGAAAAATGAATCGACATATTTAGACTCCATGCATAGTTTCAAAATACCTTCTTAACATTTGCAACATAAATATTTTAACTTTTACAATATCGTGATATATTTTTTGAAGGATTTTCTATGCTTATTCTAATTTTGGTTCAATTGCAACCCTTGGGGAAATTTTCTAATGGATCTCTTCATTAATGTAGAAAAAATCATTGGAATCCTTCATCAAGTTCTCTCTTAGTAAGTTTTTGTGTTCATGGGGTGGTGCATTATACATTATTACATCTTGATGTTCTTAAAACCCATTCTCCAAAATATTCCATACATTTTTAGGAGACGAATATTTATTTCATGGTTATTGACATGTACTCATACTTATTACTGTTGAATTGTAGGATTTAAAGACAAATGTAAGGCTCACACCAAATATGGACAACATTAATAGACCTTGATTTGAGACTAGATGAAGGAAAAGGTAGAGGGGATAATCAACAAAATATATTACACATACAATAAAAACATATAATATTATAATCATTAAAAAGAACTTGATCTCAATTACAAAGTAGTTTGGTGGATCTTTTGCTCAAAACATTGATCCACTGAATAAAACAATTTTGGTGCACAAATCAATAATTTTCACATTTTTTATTTTGTGCAAGGTGAATAAATTAAGATATACTACTTGCTTATCCATTTTGAATAAATTGCGATGCCAAAGGTACTCCTCCATTTATTAAGTAGTCTTATTTTCAAAATATTTTGAAAGGGAACAAGTGCATGGCTAGGACGTGAATGAAAAAGGGGCAAAAGATTGACACAAATAAAATTTATTATCATATATAAAGTGAAATTGGAGATCCACATTTAAGCGGGAATTAAGACTTATTGGGTTGGTATAAAATCAGGGCTGATGATTATAATTGAGATAGGTAAATGGTGAAAGCGTGGTAAGCATACGTCTACCTTCGGCAGACCATTCCCCGGCCACCTGGTCCGCCACCACAGTTGAAGTCGAGGATGGAGAATTTGTTGATGTTGTTGTTGGAGGAGCCGAATCGAGCAACTTTACAGTCAGTGGCAAAGAGACTGGTTGTAACGTACCTGGCTTCCCCTCCCAACACGGGCATGGGCACGCCCAGGTTAATGGGGCTCCTGTATTCTGCTCCATATGTCTGTCCGAGCACGCCAGTCACATTGGGGGTGAGAGAGTAGAACTTGAAGTTGAGCTCCAGATGGGCGAAGCAATCCTGATGATCAGAGGTGGACGTATAAATTCCGTATTTATGGATTCGAGACTCCTCTTCAGTTACGGGCACAACGCGGGCCGTAATCTCAAACTTGTCCTCCACTTCAACTCTCACTGCATTCACTCCTTCCAGTCGAGAAATATTCAATTTCAATGCAGGTGAGAGTGAGAGCGAGAGTGATAGCGCAGCCCCCTCCTGTTGAGGAAGGAGGATCGATTTGCCATCCAAGGCTATGGTGAGGTGATCAAGGGAATCGTCCCATGTGGGCACCGTGTTGGCTCCGAGGAAGAGCTCATGGTGGTTTCCATTGCCATTTCCATGGAAGAGCACTCCAATGGACTGCACCCAAGTGAAGTCCCTTCGCATTCCCTCTAGTCCCCTCTTTCCTATAAAGTGAGCATTGATGTGCAGGTCTGAGTCGGAGACCAGACAGAAGTCACGCTCTTTCTTCCCGTGGAAATAGAACATGATGCCATCTCCTCCCACGAACCGAGGATCCTCGCATACGCCTCCTGGCTTATTGCACGCTGCACATTAATTCACTTCTATAAATTACTAATTATGTTACTTGAAATACAAACTGATACCAGAATTAATAGGTAGTATTAACTGAAAAGTTCTTACGGCAGACGGCCTTGCAGGTTTTGCAGTCCATCACGCAGGTATATGGACAGGCATCGGGGCAGTAGTACTCTTTGTATCCATCGCAGCTCTTCTTGTACCACTCGTCATTGCATTTCACCTTCTGCTTTTCCTTTGCAACCACGCCGTTTGCACCAATTAGCAGCGCCACCATGCAAACTGCAGCGATTTCACCAAACATCTTCGCAGCCATGAGATGACTGTACTGATTATTACAGGTGATCATGATTTAAGAATCCGAAAAAGTCTTTGCTTTTATAGCTGCTCCACTCCATTTCTTGAGCAGGCGGGAAGGGGAATTCCCCTCCTCCCACAACTTGAACCTATCGTGCAACGTGCACCCTCATGGATGGACGGATGCTCTCGCTTCCTCCGTTGACATTTTACTTTCTATATTCCCACATCTAAAATGCAAATTAAATAAACTCCTCAAGCATCCCATCTGGACTAGCGAACTGCAAGCAACCCTCGAACTTCTTTTCCACTCATTACTAGTTTTTCTTTTATTATTTAGATTATTACTAACAATCACAAGTGGAATTAACGTACAATGCTGGATGCATCGAAGAAGTCATAATGAAAACAATAGGAATATCATCCTCTACCTCTATAGTTAATTGTGGTTGTCAAATTGAAAAGTGGTGAGAAAATTGAGTCCTTTTCAAGGTATGTTGCAAAATTTAGAACATCAATATGAGAATTTTAATTGGAAGTAACATATGACTATTTTATACCCATCATCTTGAGATCACTATCCCCATCATACATGATTTTTGTGACAACTTTGAATGTCACAGGATAAACATCAACCTTTTAGAAATTATTTAACGTGTTGCAACATGAATATTCCATGAATAAAATATATGCTCTTGCTTTACATCAAACATGGAAAATACCCTTGAATTAGTCAAAACAACTCTAGAAGCAAACAAATCAAAATAATGAGTAAGGACCCCGTATAAAAATAGAAATAATGTTCCGTTTGAGGTAAAAATACCATCATTTGAAAGAATGTTGGTATAATGGATTCAAAAAGGGTCTTTTGGAGGAAGGAATCCTAGAAACCAACCGCCATCATTGGAACAATGAAACAAGTCTAAGGGATAGGAAAAGGAAATTGGAATAAAAAGAAACCACATCAACAAGGAAACATTGTTGATGAGGAAGACAAACTATTAGATGAGTACTTTCTATATGTTACCCAATCACATGAGGAATCAACTTCACAAAGTTGTATCTAATTGTTTAATTAGGTGTAGCTCTACACATGACTGGAAGAAAAGATTGGTTCTTCAGTTTGAGAGAAACACTAAAACTTCATGTTTCGTTGGGTGATTATAGATCTTATAATTTCTAATAAATTTGTGACACATTATTACTTATTGAAACACGTGATTTAAAAATCATAGGCTTCCTATATGTCCTAGGACTCGTTAAGAATATAATCTCTATCATTCAACTACTTGAGCACGATCTGAAGGTTGATTTCTACATTAAAGCTAGTAAAAAGATGTGTCTTATTAAATATAAAACCGAGATTACAATTTTATACAAAACTGGGAGAATTTTCCATGTCGATTTTTCTGCAAAGAATAATAAGGAACTTCTTGTAAAGGATTCACACTCATCATCGTTATGGAACTGAATATATGGGCATGTGATTTTTTATACCTAATTACATTCAACCATTACAATATGGTAAGAGTGTTTCCTCCACTAAAGAAACATACAAATAAACTTCCTAATTGTCTAGAAGGTAATAAACATTGAATACCATTCAATAACGATACATTTTGAGACCTCCATTCAAACACATACTACTTATGCTCGAATCCTAGTTGATCTTGATACCTCCTAACTCTTTCCAGCAGAAATCAATCTTCAGATTGGTGAAAGGATCTGGGTGCAGAGGATAGACTATGAGAGACTTGCCTTCAGATGTCGGTGTTGCTTCCAAACTGGTCATGTTACAGATGATTGTGAACATTCCAAACGAAAGACCAAAACTACCTGGTGGAAGGATTCTCTACCTGAACATCTTCCAATTGACTTAGATCCAGCTGAGGAATCTAGTGCCCCCCTGCAAGTTGACTCACCCGTCATGGTTGATTCACAGACCAACACAGAGAAGCAACCTCCAGACTATTCTCTGCAGGTTGTTGATTCAGTGATTAAGGATGTTTTAACCCCCCTTCCTATGGGTCACATCCCCATCAGATCCATTACAGTTGCTCTTCTGATTGCAGTGGATGCGGGAAATCAGGAATGGACAGTGGTGGATAGGAAAAAGAAGGGAAATGCCAAATCTAAATCCCCCACCATATCGGACAAGGTATGATTCTTGTCTTTTTGGGTGCTATTATTGTTACATCTAGGCAAATGGCCTGCTGCACAGTTGATGGGCAGCTATGTTGCTGTTAAGTTGTTGTTTATTAGTTGTTTTTGTAGCAGCTGATTTGGTTTTGTTGGTTCTATTCTAGACAGATTATTTTCTGTTGTTGGGATTTTTGGGGTAAAATCTTGCTTTTGAGCACTGTTGTACAAGGGTATAGTCCCTTTCAAAAAACTATTTACCCATGATAAAAAAAAACAATACATTTTGAGATTTTAGAAAATTATATTTATTGCGTACTAATAAATCTTGATAGATAAGACCTATTCCATTTTCTTTTTAGGTTTGTGTACTCTTTGTTGATGATTGGTCACACAAAATGTTGGTATATTTCCTCAAGACCAAAGACCAAGCATTTGATACATTTAAGAAGTAAATATTGTTTACATACTAGTCATAAAATCCGAACTCCTCCCATAGATTAATAGATAACAAACAAGTAATGAAATATCTTAGTATTTTTTAAAAAACATGGTATTCACCACCAATTGATTCTAGCTCACACACCACAATAAGATAGTGTTATAAAAAGGTAGAATCGCATTATCAAGGAAATGTTGCATTGTATGATTGAAAGTTCATCTTTTGAGAAAATATATAGAGAAAAAGTAGTAAAAATTAGTTTATCTACCATATAAAATTCCCATTACAACTCTACATCGAGTGAATTGGAACAAATATTGGTCAAGGCATAAACTGTCTACATGTCATATTCATGTTTTTGGATGTAAGGAAAACCTGCACATTCTGTAACTCCGCAAAACCATACACACGAATGACATGAAAAATGTCAGGTAATTTGTTTTTGAAGTTTAAACGACACCACAAGAGATCACAATGGGCCACAACTACTCACGATAGGTTGGGCAAAACATTGACTACCTAGGCACGAGGTAACATACAACACCTTCACGAACAAGACACAACATCATGGTCTGACCACATAACATACTTGCGAATTTGGGGCATCCCATGGTGTAAAATTTTTAAGGTTCAGAACTACAACCCTCTTGCACAAGGATTCACGTTTAACACACTTAAGAGAAGATTACAAGCACTTTGGAAAAAGTTAGAGGAAGAAGGTCAAATTGAATTCAACTTTAAGATCTCATTAGTTATTAACCGAGATTTTATTAGGGCTTAAAAATTTATCCAAAATGGTTAAAAATTTCACCTAGGATTCACTTGACAAGTTTGACAAAAGTATACAATTTACGTTTCAAACAGTTGAGATAGATTGAATAGTTTCTTAATCAATTTCCTCATACTTATTATAACCTTATTATCTTCGAAAATATAATCATTGATTTAACCTTAAGATCGTTTAAGGACTCGCCACAATAAGCATAAATTTTATTAGTTTAGCTTGGGGGTAGCAAGGTATATTTTTTTACAAAAGATAGTTTCCTCTTTGATCACTTAAGGACTCAAATGTTATCAAGTAGATCACATCTACATTAATTTTATATATATATATTACCCGTCCATTTTATTATGCTTTTAATTGTAATATTACCATGTCCTAGAAGGGTTTACAACACAAAATTTTATCTCAAGAGAAAATTTTACCATTACTTATTTTGTGAAAACTACACGTGGTTACATCAATTCTTTCCAACACGACACACAAACCAAAGGAAAAAACAATTCTACAGAATTATGACTAGGAGCAAGAAGGTAACAAGATTCATCAAGCAACGCTATACTATTCTAGAATTCTTATAATACATTAAAACCACTCATAACAATATGGTGATCCATTTTATATTTTCCATGATAGTAAAAATAAGTTAAGGTTTCAGTAGTTATGACAACATTATTCCACAAAACATAATACTAAGGCACTGATCCTCTTCTAAAATTTCCACATAACCCATTCCAGAATTTTACAACATAAAAAACATTCGTACAAAAGAACTTCATAACTAAGACTGATGCAATTTTCTACAAGTTTTTCCCTCGTCTACTCGCAAAAACCATCTACAACAAATTATTAACCTGAGTTAGTTTGCGAGAACTGAGCTAGATAAGACTACACAAAGCAATAATAAGATACTATGTAACAATATCGTGAAAGGAAACATTCTATTTCAAGAAAAGGAAATGGGGATCTAACCACTAATCCGCATTCTTAAGACAAAAATAAATGAAGTTTCTACCATGTTGCTAAGATGGAAGCCATGTGTGTTTCAAATAAGACTAGTGTCTCTATTCAAAAAAAAAAAGTAACAACCGATCAAGAAGGTCAAATGATTTAAGAGTTAGTAATAACATGTCAAGTGTAATGGGTATTCAATCATGTAATCATGTGGGTTATATGATTGAAATCTTCTTACTTAACTTTTAAGTAAAAAATAACATCTTCACCATATTGTCTTAGAAGGAAGTCATAAGTTGTCGATAGCAGCAATGTCTCGAAAGCAACAAAGTTTTACTCCCAACCAAGTCGTAACATAGCCTTAGGAGTTAGATCAAAAAGGACGAGAGTATTGAAATCTCAAACATGTAATCATGCGTATTATATGGTTGAAGTATAATACACCACTAACAATCCAAAATTATCAAGAGACATCAAAATCACAGGATATGTAACGGCTGCTAAAACAACCCACTTGAGACCCAAGAACAACCTAGGATTAGTCAAAAAAATTATGGGATAATTTATTTTGATTAAAAGTGTCTGCTACCAGGTTACAAAACAACAGTTGCCACAAGTAAGGTTTAGAGGCCAAATAAAAGTATTAGCTCATAGTTTTCCCATTACAATGATTATTAAAGTTACAGGGTCAAAACTTAGGGTTTGAATAATCATTAAGATTAAGAGGGCAATTTCTCACTCTCCCACCCTCTGACAAGATTAAAAGATAACACCTAATTTTTCTCAAAATTAACGCACTTGAAACCTTCTGAAAAAATTCCCACTAAATAGGAAATTTTCTCACGTTTACAGTGATATAAAGATGTCCTCCTAACTCCCTATATTTCAAAAGTTATGGGTCAGCGGACCTTGGGAGGAAAATTTTCCCAAGGCGGGTCGGCAGGCCTAGGGGAGAGAATTTTCCCCCAGGGGCGGGTCTACAGGCCGTGGGGAGAAATTTTTCCCAGAGGAGGAGTTAGGTCGGTGGGGCTAGGGAGGAAATCTCTTCCCATACACAGGTCAGCGGAGCAGGGGAGAAGTTTTGGAAATTTTCCCACTTGGGGCGAAAAGCCACCTTTGCACTAGCACGCCCGCAAGTCCACAAGTCTGCAAGGGACACGTGGTGCCTCCTAAGCCAACATGGGGAAAGCAGGTGGCGGGGATAAAATAATTTTAACACTCAAAAGGGTGAAAAGGATAAAATTCACCTATGCCTCCGCCGACGCCACGCGATGCCACGTGGTAGATCCTGATTGGTGATAGGTCGGCGGGGCCGCGGAGAAAACTAGCAAAAGTTTCCAAATTTTAATTTCGCAAGTGCCAAGGTTAAAAAAGATTCCACGCCTCCGACAGAGCCTCGTTAAGCCATGTGGCAGCACCTGATTGGCTACGGCCCTACGGGGACATGGGGGAAATGTAGAAATTTTTCCCAAATTTTTTTTTTTTGAACTTAGATTGTTTTGATCAACAAGAATGTTTGCGGGTTAACGGAGTGGCAGGGAACTTCATGCCTTAATATTTTTTGGGAAAAAAGTGCTAAAAGGAAGGATTTAGCCCGCGGATCTACCCAAAAATATTTTATTAATTAAATTTGATAGTTAGAAAATTTTTGAAGCCAAAATGAAGTGGAACTTCAGAAGGCCATAACTTTCAATTGGGAGCTCTGTTTTTGGCAAACGAGGAATTTTTGGAAAAATATAGAAGTCCTATTTGCACAAGAAGCTTAAGATTTAAATTTTGATGAAGTTTGAAGGGTCAATTTTAAGAAAACGTCTTTCTGTCACTTAAAACGTGAACTAGACTATTCAAATTATAAATTTGTTCAAATTTGCCATAATTCCTTCTAAACATGCCAAAAAGGCATGGAGGATTTTTTATTTTTTTTCTTGGAAGATTTTAGGATAGATTACAAGGGTTAAGTTATTTGATTGATTTACATTTCGAAATTTTTCCAAATTGACAACAACGACTATGAAACTATTTGAGCCCGAATTGAAAGGTTCTATGGAAATTCCTTAAGTATTTTTGTTTTCTTGGGATCATTTTTATCCCACAAGTTCAATTGGTACTTCAATTTATCTTTTCAATGTTGCAGGGTCGCTCTGTACTTTTTATTAAAATTTACAAGTATATAGTGAAATAAAGGATGGAGTTTATACTTGATCTTAAACAGATCCAGGTTTCCTTTACCAACTTGATATATGAAATTCATTCCCAATCCAATCTAACATATAAAGTTGGTTTTCAATTCAAGTATTCAAAATCCAACAAACAATTCTGATTTCTAAATCATGCGTTTCAAAAGAACAGAGTGACCCTACAACATTGAAAAGATAATATGAAGTACCAATTGAACTTATGGGATCAAAATGATCCCAATAAAACAAAAATACTTAAGGAATTTCCATAGAACCTTTCAATTCGGGCTCAAACAATTTCACAGTCATTATTGTCAAATTGGGAAATTTTCGAACTGTAAATAAATCAAAACACTTAACCCTTGTGATCTATCCTAAAATATTCCAAGAAAAAAAAATCCTCCATGCCTGTTTGGCATGTTGAGAAGGAATTATGGAAAATTCGAACAAATTTTATAAGTTGAACAGTCCAGTTCACATTTTAAGTGACAGAAAGACGTTTTCTTAAAATTAACCCTTCAAAATTCATCAAAATTTAAATCTTAAGCTTCTTTTGCAAAGAGGACTTCAATAGTTTTCCAAAAAGTCCTTGTTTTCCAAAAACGGAGCTCCCAGTCGAAAGTTATGGCCTTCTGAAGTTCCACATAATTTTGGCTTCAAAAATTTCCTAACTATCAAATTTAATTAATAAAATATTCTTGGGCAGACCCGCAGGCTAAATCCTTCCTTTTAGCACTCTTTTCCCATAAACACTTAAGGCACGAAGTTTCCTGCCACTCCGCTGACCCGCAAACATTCTTCTTGTTCAAAACAATCTAAGTTCAAAAAAAAAAATGGGAAAAAATTCTTTGTTTCCCCCGCATCCCCGTAGGCCCGCAACCAATCAGGTCCTGCCACATGGCTTAACGAGGCTCTGTCAGAGGCGCAGAATCCTTTTTAACCTTGGAACCTGTGAAATTAAAATTTGGAAACTTTTCCTAGTTTTCTCCGGTGCCCCGTCGGCTCGTCACCAATCAGGATCTGACACATGGCATCGCGAGGCGTCAATGGAGGCACGGGTGAATTTTATCCTTTTCGGCCTTCTGGGTGTTAAAATTATTTTATCCCCACCACCCCGCTTTCTCTGTGTTGTCTTACGAGGTGTCGCGTGTCCCTTGCAGACTTGCGGGCGAGCGGGTGCAAAGGTGGCTTTTTGCCCCAAGCGGGAAAATTTCCAAAACTTCTCCCCCACTCTGTCGGCTTGCGTATGGCAAGAGATTTCCTCCCCAGCCCCGCTGACCCGAGTTCTTCTCTAGGAAAAATTTCTCCCCGCTGCCTGTAGACCTGCCCCTATGGGAAAATTCTCTCCCCTAGGCCCATTGGCCCGCCTTGGGAAACTTTTCCTCCCAAGGTCCGCCGACCCATAACTTTTGAAATACATGGAGTTAGGAGGACTTCTTTATATCACTAGAAAGGTGAGAAAATTTCCTATCTATTGGGAATGTTTTCAAAAGGTTTCAAGTGCATTAATATTGAGAAAAATTAGATTGAATCTCTTAAGCCTGTCAAAGGGTGGGAGAGTGAGAAATTGCCCTCTTAATCTTAATGATTATTCTAACCCTAAGTTTTGACCCTATAAATTTAATAATCATTGTAATGGGAAAAATATGAGCTAAGATTTTTATTTGGCCTCTAAACCTTGATTATGGCAAGTGTTGTTTTGTAACTTGGTAGCAGACACTTTTAAACAAAAAAAATTATCCCATAATTTTTTTTGACTAATCCTAGGTTGTTCTTGGGTCTTAAGTGGGTTGTTTTAGCAGGTATTACACTTGGTATTAGAGTGTGGGTTCAAAATCTTGGACCCTTGGGCACACTAGAAAACTTAAGAGATGAACTGTAAACCTAGCACACTTTTAAAATTAGAAAACAACCCTATTTGAAAAAAAAATGAATATTTTAGTAAACATGGAAACTGAATAAAACTTAGAAAGATGAACTAACTCTCACCTTGGTTTGTGCAGGAGGTGTAGACGGGATGAGGGGTCCTTCCACATAGACTTAGACTTGCCACCACCAGATCATGTTGTAGCAGCCATCTTACCACAAATTTTACAGACACTCCAGGATGTTAATGTCACTTTACGTAGAGGGTCTGTGCGAGCACATACTGCTAAACATGATAGAGAGCTATCAGATGAGGTTCGGGCACATTCTTGACACAGTGATGATCACAGAGTAGAGAACTCCCATGTGGAGTCACTGCAGAGGGGATAGGGAGACCGGGTTTCAGGACATGGAGATAGGTCTCGAAGCCCTAGGCTTAGGGATGAGCATTCAAAGAGGCCTAGGGGTTGCCATACCACCACTGCAGACCATATCAGGGAGATCCTAAAGCTTCATCCATCACATTATTTAGGTGACATGGGTGGTTTTTCAGGTAGAGGCTTGGTTGCTGAGCTTGAATGGATGCTTCAAGCTCTGCCCTTGTTCTAGCAGCACGAAAGCTCATGTTGTGATCCATCTATTGAGGGATGGAGCAGGTGTATGGTGGAGGACAGAGGAGAAGAAGCTCCATGTTTATTATGAGATAGTTACGTGGGAGCTCTTTGAGGAGTGGTTCAGGAGTAGATATTTATCTCGGAGGTTCATACAGCAGAGGATCGATGAGTTTCATGACCTCCGGCAGCAATCTCTTACAATAGCATAGTATGAGAGTAGATTTATGGATCTACTCCAGTATGTTGATTACATACAAGATGAGCAGGTGCAGATCCACAGGTTCATCCGGGGCCTGAATCTAGACATTGGAGGTCCAGCACAGTACGGATCCATTGCCCATAGACACTAGCTGGGTCGTTGAGAAGGAATACATAGCAGAGGAGACTCGGGGAAGGACCCACCAGGCTAGAGACTGAGTCCAAAGCCATATACAGCAGATGCATGACAGTAGATCGAGGGGGTCATTACCTCCTCCTCATGGTGGACAGGGTTCAACATAGTCATTTTTTAGACTGCAGTAGCAGCAGCAGCAGTCCCACCCACCTTACAGACCTCCACAGAGATTTTATGAATATAGAGGATCGGAGTATGGGGCCTCTTCTTAGAGGGTCCCATCAAGACACAGGGTGTTTTTAGCAGCTCATTCAGCAGGAGCTCGCTAGTAGAGACCTCAACAGACCACAGCCAGATCATCAGGGATCCACACCATAGACCTCCCGAGTACTAACTCAGAGCTACTACTCGTGGGAGAGGATTGGGTGAAGTTTATTTTGGTTGAGCCATTACTAGACATTTTTGGAGATAGTGACCCACATAACCCTAATAACAAGGGGAAGACACATATAACTCAGAGCCTACCTCTCGGTGACATGGGGCGCAATCAAAAGATTTACGTATCAATAGAGAACCATCTAGGCTGAGCATCAGAGCATAGTTATTGAGACTACATGTGGCATTTGTTCTATTCTTACGTCCATTCTGTTTTATTATGGTTCTTTTGATTCTTTTATTACACCATATTTAGTAGAGCAATGTACAGGCTGGTGGTAGTTAGACAGGGTCTTAGTTGGGAGGTTGAGATGGCTTCTGGAGCCAAGATCTTTATATACTCCTTAGTTAAGGAGTGTGTAGTGGATTTAGGAACTTTCATCACTATCTCGGATCTCCGTATCCTTCTCGTTGGGCTCGTATGGAGTCATTTTGGGTATGGATTGGTTATTTACACATAGAGGCTAGAGATGAATTGTTACCATAACATCTATATCTTGTCGCAGATGATTTAGCAGTTGATTTGGTGATAATTCAGGGGTCTAGGAGACCCATTTATATATGCAGCATCTCCGTTATGTAGGTTTAACGGTGTGTGTGACGAAGTTATCAAATATATACTATTACAATTAGTGACAGATCAAAGGATGGCACTAGTGGACAACTTACTAGATGACCATGCCATTTTGAGATATTTTTTCATATGTATTTCCCCGGGGAGCTATCAAGGTTACCACACCCACGTGAGATAGTGATTTCCATATAGATTTTGTTATGGGAGTAGATCCTATCTTGCGAGCACCTTATCAGATTACTATCGCAGAGCTTTGTGAGCTTAGGTTATAGCTTAGAGGGCCTTCTAGAGAAAGGCCTAATCCATCCTACTATATCCCATTGGGGTGCACCAATGATTTTTGTGAATAAGAAGGATGGATCCTTGCAGTTTTGTATTGATTATCGCCAACTGGAAACAAAGTAATGATCAAGAATTGTTGCCCCCCTTCCGCACATTGATGACTTGTTTGATCAGATGAAGAAATCCATAAGTATTCTATAAGATTGATCTTAAGTTAGGCTATCATCAGCTGAAGATTACGGAGGTGGATATTCATTAGACTACCTTTCGTATGAGATATGGGCACTATGAGTTCATAGTGGTGCCTTTTGGTTTGACTAATGCCCCCCGTAGTGTTTATAAGTTTTATGAATGGGGTATTTAGGAATTTCTTATATCACTTTCATGCTCATCTTCCTTGATGATATTTTGATTTAATCATGTACGCGTGAGGAGAACATTAGGGGCAACCTTCACCAGGATCATCAATGTCTTCGTGAGTAGCAACTTTTTACGGAACTTGGAGAAGTATACATTCTTTCAAATAGAGGTGTAGTACTTGAATCATATAATTATATGGGGAAGGTATCGCAGTTGATCCTTCCAAGATTACATCTATCATGGTTAGGCCAGCACCCAATATTGTGACATAGGTGTGCTAACTTCATGGGATTAGTAGGTTACTATAGAGGAGATTTGTTGAGGATTTATCTCTCAAATTACGTACCCCATCATTTCCCTTTAGTAGGAAATAGAATAATTTTTTTTGGTTAGACAGATGCAAGTAAGCCTTTAGGAAACTGATTGAATGTCTCACTACATCACCTAACCTCGTAGTACCAGATCCACATGGTGAGTTAATTTGTACGCACATATGCTTCTTTGGTAGAACTTGGAGGTATATTGATGCAAGAGGGTAGAATTGTGGCTTTTGAGTCTCACAAACTCAAAGATTATGAGATTAATGATCTGAGTCATGATTTTTATCTTGCAGCAGTTATACATGCCTTGGTTCAAGGGAAACACATTCTTCATGGTTGGGAGATTCACACTCAAGAACAGATCACTTGAGCCTTCACCACCTCTTCACACAACCAAATCTAAATGCTCGTTAATGGTGTTGGATGAAGTTTCTTTGTGAGTATAATATGGAGATAGATCAAGTGAAGGGTAATGATAATGTGGTTGTAAGACACTCTCAGCAAATGGAGACATGTGTTTATGGCCACTATTAGTGGGTATATATTTGTGGAGCAGGACTCTACAGCATAGCTTGCTCTTGGTAGCTTCTACATTGCAGCTAGAGCAGCTCAGATCAAGTCCCAAAGACCCCTTGCTCAGGGGAAGTTTGATGGTTTTTAACTATAGGAAGATGAAACTTATCAAGAACATAACGTCGGATTTATGTTCTCAGAGAAGGAGACTTGAGGTAGGACATTCTTGGCAAAGGCACATCATGCACCCTATTCAACCCATCTTGAGGTGAAGAAAATGCACGCTACTTTGATACATTTGTATCATTGGAGGGGAATTTGTAGAGACATGACTCATTTTTTGTCAAGATTGTTTAGAGTGCCAAAAAGTGAAGGCTGAGCATCAACATCTAGTTGGCCTTCTCTTTCCTCATGTTATTCTGGAGTGAAACTGGGACATCATTTCCATGGAATTCATTTTTGGGATACCAATTTCAATATATCACGAACGACGCCATCATGGTCATGGTGGATAAATTTAAAAAAGATGGCTCAGTTTTCTCTAGTAAAGACCACTTATATAGCTAATGAAGTGGCACAGGTATATTTGGATGAGATTTTAAGGTTGCACGCGATTCCGCAGAAGTTTATTTGTGACCACGATTCTTTATATACTTCCCATTTTTTGACTACCATACAGTATGCCCTCCGGACGAGGATGAATTTCAGCACAACATATCACCTTGAGATAGACAGAAAAACTGGAGTGGGTGAATCATATTTTAGAGGACATGCTTCAGGATGTATGTGATGAATCATCAGTTCTAGATGGGAGGAGTAGCTGTACATGGTGGCGTTTGCCTAAAATAATAGTTTTTAGATTTCTATAGGCATGGCTCCTTTTTTAAGATTTGTATGGCAAAGATTGAAAGACACCTTCGTAGTTGAGACGGGTAAGAGGAAAGGGTTTCTCTTGGACTAGCTTTGTTACAGAAGATGGATCAGTAGGTGGTTATGATCTGACAGAGACTGTAGGAGGTACATGACAGGAAGAAGAAGTATGCGGATTAGCGTAAGACCGACTGTTGTTTCGATTTTGGCATGAAGGTTGTTACTTCGTTTTAGGACCCATAATAGCCATATCCATTATGGATAAGTTTTTATGTTAGATCTTACATTCATTTGTTCCTTTTAAGATCTTTGGAGCGTATCAGCCATTTAGTCTATCATCTCGTGTTTCCAGCCTAGTTTTTCTCGCATCCGTGATGTGTTTTGTGTTTCATTTCTTAAGAGATATATTGCTGATCCTTCTCATGTGTTGGATTGGACCTCATTACAGGTGCAGGATAAGGGGAAGGTGATTGTAGAGCCCATTCGCATTATATATTGCAGGACCTTAGGGCCTATGAGGAAGAGAGATTGATCTAGGTTTGGGTGCGGTGGGACAAATATTATGACACTGCAGCTATATGTGAGGATGCTACTTTTCTACGAATTCACTTTCCACAGCTGTTAAAGTGACTTCCAGGAGGAAGTCATGTTCTAAGGAGAGGGGGATGTAGTGCCCACTTTCCTTTGACATCTTTTGATATTGATTATAACACTATTGACTATATTATGGAAATTATTATAGTTTTGATTTAGTATGATGTTAGATGTTAGATCATGGGGTATTATTGACTTTGATTTATATATGATGCATGATAATTATTAAAGACATTTTATATATTGATGAGTATATTTTTTTCGACATGGTTATATACTTATGGATGTTGTTCGGACATATGATATTTGGATATTTTGAGTAGACCTAGAAAGGGGAATTAATTTGATGATCATATAGTTGTTGATAAAACTGCAAATGATATTGTTGTTGCCTTGATGATGTTGTGATTCATATGTATATATGGTTTTGGAATTATATTTATATTCATTTTTGGATGTTTTGATGCGGCCACGAGGCTGAAGGAGGTATTTGTATTTTGCAGGTTAAAAATATCACAACAAACATCGAGGGATTGGAGACCAACCACATTGGAATTCTAGATGAATTCAACAAGGTCACCATGGCAACTTGTATTTGTTTGTGTGTGTTGGATTTTGTTAGGGATTCCCGTGGGGGGGAATCACCTTTGAATGTGACCAAGGGACTTTATGTTTTTTTTCATTTGGTCGTTTGTTAATGTTGTATGTGTTTTTTTAAGTGATGTGTTTTCCCTTTTCATTATTTAATTAAATTGTGATTTATAATGTGAGTAATCATGTTGTTAAGTTATTTAATAAATTATGTCATGAGAATGTAATTAATAGAGTTGTTGGTCTTGGTTTAAGTGTTATAAAATATGTGTAAGTGATGTGTAAGTAGATTTTAGAGTATGAAACACTCCACCTTCTTGGAAATTCGAATTTGTCCTTGGACGCTGATTTTGGAGGCTTGTGGGACAAGTTAAACTTGTCCCATACCTCTTAAATTTATTTACCAACCATACATATGGTTGGAGAGTTCAATTTAGACTTTCATTATGCATTTTATTTGTAAGTCAAGTTGTAAGTTTTAAATGCACTTTTCTTACATGTTTTAATTTTAGTCCTTTGGAGTGTGGGCTTGTTTTGGAGTGTGTAAGTTATCTGTCATATTATTCACCCACCTATTTAATATGTCTTGGAGAATGAAGTTGACTTTGGTGTTGGAGTTGAGGATGTGTGATGTGGCATCCTACATGGATTCACCTCATCCTCTTCTCTTCCCTCTTCTATATATTCAAATTCACATGCTTGTTTTTGGGGTTACATCACCTTGGAATGCTTCATTTTGGGTGAATTTTTTTTGTTGTTTGAGAGCTCTTGCTTTGGAGGGGTTTGAAGATTGTTGAATGCTTGTTCTTGGAAGATACTTTGGATTGCTTGCATTGGAATAAAGCTTGTTGTTTTTGAACTTGGAACAACTCCACCATGGAGAGGTAAGAGCTTGGCTCTTGTTATGCTCTCCTTTAATTTCTATGCTTATGTGAATGGTTGAATGTGTGAATGTGTTGTTTTATTCGTTGTCTAGTTGAGTAGATGGCCTAGGAAAGGTGTAGGAGAAGACTATGGGGATTTTGTGGGGAGACATAAGTGTTATGGGGAGGTATAAGTGTGGAGGGATTTGGGATTTGGGTTCCACCTTGCAAAAGAAATAGCTTGCATTTCTTTACTCATTATGGGGTGCCATAAGAGGTTGGGGAGGCATAAGGAAATGGGAGGAATAAGGGGTACTTGGGGGAGGCATAAGGGCATGTCAGGTTTTTGAAATGATATATTTTGGCGGTTTGTTCTCAGGTGGTGATACCCATTTCCCCTTAGGAGGAATAAGCAGCATCCCCCATAGTTTCTTGCTCTTTTGGCTTACATGAGGAAGCCTGAGTGTTGTTTTTTGTCTTTTATCTGTGGTTGTAAACTGCAGTTTTATTCTGGACTGTGTTTTAAATATGAATTTGTATGTGTGTTGTGGAAGCCTATTGTTGTCATGAGTTGAAACACATTTCTTATTGCATTGTGGTTGGGGCTCGGGGGCCAATGAAGAAGGATGGATTCTCCTTTTCATTGGATGTCTTGGTTGCGTGGAGAGCGTTTCCCTTCTCCATACTTTTTTTGTGATCAAACTGGAAAATGGAGGATCTCCACGTTGTTGTACTAGAGTAGAGGAAAAAAGACAAATTTGACTATTCTTCTTGATATTATTCCTTATTTTAACCTTTTCCCATTTTGAAGTGGATGACATTGTATATTATCTGTGATGGAAAGGCTACTCTGTTTTAGTTATGAAAGTTGTTGCTCATATACCCTACTATATTATACAAATTCCTAAGTCTGACCCACTAAGCATATGAAAGCATAAATAATTATGATATGACATGATAAGATATTATGTTAGCCACATGTCAGCTATCCATATCCCAATATATGAACTAGGGTTAAAAGTGTAGAAAAATGATTATTTCCAAGTGTCATTAGTTTACATTAAGGATAATACATGAATCAGGAAACTTTCAGTGTCAAAATCATCTCAACATATATGAAGGTCTGTCTTATGGGTATGCACTCCAAATATCAATTTTATGATGTAGTTCACTTGTGTCTAGAGATTTGATTTTTAGGTCTATATGGTAAGTTTTTTGCATATTATAATTTAGAAATATGAAGCATATAATCAATATCAACACCGTGAAAGAGATATCAGTAATCCAATATGCCCAAATATTCAATATATTTGTATAAATACCCTTAAAGGTAGGGCAACACCATACGATGCTCCTTACGAAGGAGTAACTCCAATATCTCCCAATATGGGAACTCCGTTTTGAGGGGGATACCTCCAATATATGTCTACCAAGTAGAAGAATCCACTCATACATCACATGACATAATGATACCCATATCCTTTATACATGGGAATAAATTACTCTTGATGGGTGGGTAATACATACTCCCAATCTAGGCCGACTCATTACCTAATATAAATAATTCCTATGTGACCACAGTATAAGCATATAACTAAGGGGGATTTGTTCCACATGTCAACATCTCCATTAACCCATGTACATTAAAATATCATATCCCAAGTTACATAACATTCCCTCCCTCCTTGGCATGTTTCATCCCTAAAACATGAAAACAAACCATATGGTGAGTGTGCTTCAAATCAGTGCACACGTGTCACCATGCTTGGTCATTCAACCACTCATATGAGATCTTAGTGGGTGATAAATCTTGAAACATGGTTCCATAATTTGTTGATCTACTTTGGTTCCATCCATGTCCATATTTGTTCCTCCTTGGTATACATGCATATCCTTAGTAATTACTCATTTGATTCCATGTCATATAATTATTGCTCTATTGATTCCATGTATAGCCATAGTAATTGTTCCTCCAATTCCATATATATTCATATAGATTTCCTCCCTCATGTTCCCTAACATGCATCCATGATTGTTTCCTCTCATGATGATGTGGGTGTTTATATGTTGCAACCTTAGTATCCTCAACCTTATCAACCTTTTCCTCAACTTTATTTTCCTCTTCCACCTTGTTTGATATTTAGTTTTTCTCTTGAGTAGATGAATTTTTTTCTTCTTTTTCATTGTGTTCTCATGTTCTCCTTCTGAATCATCATTATTTCCTTGTTCATTGTCTTCAAAATCATCTTCATTCTCCCTCTTAACATTACTTTTTTCCTTGTTAAGTGTGATATCTTGTAAGGTAACCTTCTTTCTCTTCTACCATATTTTCATGAATTTATTTTACACATTCATATTTATTTTTCCCCAGTTTTCTAACCAAGGATATTTGAGAGCAATATCCATACCATCTATATCTAAATCTTAAAATATGAATGAAAAACATATTTATCCATAGAGAGTTTTAAATCTTCAAAAACTTGAATCTTCTTACCATCAACATGAGCTTCTTTGATATTATTTTCTTGAACATGTAGTTGTTGAGATATATCCATATCAATGAAGTTATACTTGCAGCTAGGATTTATGGAAAAAATTAAATTTTTCCTTTGAATGTACCCTTCAAACTAAAATATTGAAGCTTCCATATTTGGAGATGCATTATTTGAATATTGAAGCCTCCTCAAATTTCACAAAAAAAATCATCACAATTCTAAATATATAAATGAATCCTTAAAATTAGGGTTTCAACCCTAAAACTTACATATCTTTCGTCAAACAGCTCCAAAAATATTAACTTTTGAGGGTAGATTGCTTGAATTATTTTTCCAATACGCAAAAAAACATT
This sequence comes from Taxus chinensis, assembly GCA_019776745.2. Classification (NCBI taxonomy): domain Eukaryota; kingdom Viridiplantae; phylum Streptophyta; class Pinopsida; order Cupressales; family Taxaceae; genus Taxus; species Taxus chinensis. Next base: position 58,620,511 of record CM034152.1, on the reverse strand, counting down.
ACTAAATAATTCATAGTTTATCTCAAGATATATGAAAATCACTGAAATTAGGGTTTTACCCCGTAAATTTCCCATATAGATCTTATGGTACCACTTTATAATATTGTTGCATGTAATAATTCAAAAATATGAAGTATATAATCAATATCAACACCATGCAAGATATATTGGCCCAAGATGCCCAAATATTCATATAAATACTCTTAAGGTAGGGAAACACCATATAATGCTCCTTAAGAAAGGAATAACTCCAAGATCTCCCAATATGGGAACTCCACTTTGAGGGCGATACCTCCAATATACATCTACCAAGTAGAAGAATCCACTCATACATCACATGACATAATGATGCTCATATCGTTTATATAGGAATATATTAAAATCTTAATGGATGGATAATACATATTCCCAATGTAGGCCAACTCATTACCCAATATAACTAATTCGTATGTGACCCCATATATTATAAACATATAACTAAGGGGAATTTGTACCACAAGTTGACATCTCCATCAACCCATATGCATTATAATATCATATCCTAAGGTACATAACACTTTAAGTGTAGGATGACTTTGATGCGATGATATATGGATTATCCTTATCTGGAAACCATAGCCTTTATGATTGGGACCTAAAAGGGGCTACTAATTGTTGGTGGGATTGCCTCACCACACCCCCTTTGATGTCCATGACTTCAAATATGGATCAAGCTAGGTGTAGTTATTCCAAATCTCAAATGAGATGTATGCGATAGAGAATAAAAAATAGATTTGTATCCTTTGATTTGGTCATCATGCTTGGTAATACATGCGTGTAATTCATATTTTACACATAGTTGATCGAGGGAAATAATATATATATGACTTCAAATTTCAGTAGTTATTGTGATGGATAAACTAAAGAGTAGAATAATTTGGTGCTTTCACTTGACCTTATTCCCCCTATATGCCCTTGGATTTTTCTTCCATCACCTAATGAGTTAGGGTGGATATGTATTCATAGGTGACCATTCCTATTATTTCCTTCTCAACCGACCCAAAAGTATCGCTTAGGGAAACTAAGCTAAGTTACCGTTTTGAAAAAGTGTTTGCTAAAAGTGTAAGGGATAGGGTATTCGAGGTTCGACAAGCTCATCACTAAACATGTCCCATACCTATGAGCCTATCTAGGGTTTGAAAGGAATCGATTTTGATATAAGTAGAATTCAATATAGGTGTTATTTAAAGCATGTGAAATGATTCCAAAGGAGTTGTGTTGGAGAATAGTTGTTGTCTATTAAGAGTAGGATTCGGGATAAAGTATATGATGCCTTAAGTTGCTCTTTTATGTATAAATTTGATAAATGTCAAAATAAGTACCAAATGCCAACCAAATGTTGAGTAATACAAATGTAAAATATGTTTCCTCATATAGTTGATTATTCAAAGTAGGTAAAATAATTGAAACACTTAACTAATTGATGGTCAAGTAACTAATATATTTAGTGTTTAGAATTTAGTCATTTTGAAATTTTATGATAAATAATAAGAATATAAGTATAGAAATGTTTGGTGCTAATGAAATTACTAATGGTGGTTTAAATTTTTTCCCACAACATGATAACAATGTTACTTTAGATTTATAACATTGTATAGACATCCACCAAGAGAACAAACATTAAGGTAGTATGGAAAAAGAGTTGGAAATTAAGATAAAAATTGTAAGTTAGCCTCTCACATGTTTCTTATGATGCATTGAAGAGTTTGGCATATTTCTCAAGCATCCAAGATTATACCTCTGAAGTTGTTTATATGTGCATTGTGTTGAGTGTCATTTCAAATCAAGTGCATTTAGTAGCTTTGCGTTATGTAGTATATGGTTACCAAAACATCATGTTTAGTTTGCTAATCTTCACAATGATTTATTCCCTAATTAGTTTTCAAATCTTAAAAATTGGTGATTGTGTTGTTTATGCATATGCAACCCATTCATACAAATCTTAGAATTGAAATTAATAAATGGATCACATATAGTTAGTTCATGACTACAAATTCTTTAATACCAATAATAGGTTCATCCAATCTCCATCACTTGCATTGTGGTATAATTAGAAACTTACACCAACACCCCTTCTTAAATGCATCTTAGGGAGTGTGTACAAAAATAATCCTAAACCTTTGATTGGATCCTAGAAACTAGGTTTGATGAAGTACCCATGTACAACAAATGTCAAAAAAAGGATTAGTTTATTCATCATTAAACAGGTGCACTTGATAGGTTGAATCCATCATTTAAAAACTTAAAAAAGTGGATGTTGTACCACAAGAATACCCAAGAGAAAAAACAACACCCCAAAAAATTAGAAAATCACATCCCTCTTAATGTTGAATGGGGTGTGGAGTGGATTAAACAATCTCAAACAAGGTAGCAAAATGTTGTCAAGATGGCATAAAACAACAAAATCACAAAGAGCTCACTATTGATGTTGAGAGAGTCATCACATGGATTCGAAAAGAACACTAAAATAATCGAACAAACGATGGAGCACTAGACTTTGATTCAGACTCAATTAAAGATGATCAATCTGTCGAAGAATCCATCACAAAGATGAGATTTTCTCCGAGAAGGGAGCACCACTAGGTAGTAAGAACAGCGTGTGGATGATGAATTTGAAAATTGGAGGAACCACGTATGTATTATTCCACATGAGGAATGTTGTAAACACCGCCGTAGCTAACCATAAATTCATTCAATATAACGGATGGTAGAAAGCAAGGCTCGTATAAGAATCTTTTCCATCTCCACAATTGTTGTATGCAAAGAATCATCTGAACAGGTTTACGACTCTTGTTCCTATATGAATTTGATGATGTTTGGGACTCTCATGCAAAACAAAAAACAATTCCATGTTTTTCATGCCTAAGTGAAGGATAGGCTCTCACAAGTCAGACGACAGATTAAATGCCACAACTCTCATACCTTGACAGAAGCAAGTTCATGCCTCAATGTGTCTGAAAAAGGGTCAGGAATCTCATGTTTGACAGAACGTGTAGAGGAACTCTGGGGACTCGAGTTCGAGAGGAAGTTTGCAAGTGATTTGTTTCATTCAATGTCCTCTGGAAGAGTGGAGCGCATAAACAAAACTGTTAAAAAGTGAACTTGAAGATGAAGCAATTATTCAATAGATAATTTCATGAAAAAAGGTTGGATAGCCGTAACGATGTCTTGTACATAATGTCAACACCTCTTCCTATATAGTCCATGGCACTAAGAAGGGAACCAAATTCAGTCATGTGCTTCTTAAATGATGCAAATGCATCGATGTTATCATCTTTAAAAGTGTGGGATATGATATGTACAACCACATGTAGTAGGATCACAATGTGACTCATGATTAAGAAGATTAAAATATAATATAGCATCCGATATATGCATGCAATAAGCAACAAATATGTCCCAGTATGGTAGGCATTGGATCCGTGTAATAATATTGTTTCTACAAGAGTGCAAGAGTGATTTGCAAGGTGTGTATGAGTGAGTCGTGTTGTGTAAGTTTTTTTTTAGTAGGGGGCATCTTCTATTCTTTAAGGGTCGTGTTTTACTCAAGAAACTTGATAATATCCTCCCAAAGTGAGTAAAAGATTAGAGAACAACAATTCACTTTGGTCTTACGACTTATTATTTATTTGTATTATGGCATTTATATTAATGCAAAAATTCATTATAACCCAAAAAATAAGGATAATGTTCTTAGAAGTGTTTGTTGAAGGAGGTTAGGCACAAGCCACAAGCATGTCGAAGAAGTCCTCCAAAGAAAAAAACAAGATGCTAAAAAAGAGGACTTGAAGGAGTCTCTAGAAAAGAAAACAAGGTGTAGAGAAGGGGCCTTGAAGAAAGACTACAAATAAGTAAGAAAGGCGTAAAGTAGGGGCCGTGAAGCAAGTTAAGGAACTGGAAAGACTTATCAAAATGCCCCAAAAGGAGGATGATGCAAGCCTCGAGTGTTTCTAAATAAGTTCCTCAAACACAAATAGAGAGCATAAACTATAAGTAAATCAAAGCCCCAATACAAAGAACAATGCACAATTCTCAAGTGTGTTAGATGTGTGAATGCTACAAAATATTGTGGCGGTGTTGATTGGAGGTATAAAGTTATGCAGGTAAGTGGGAAGTACAAGGGTGAAGTGATAAGGGTGGTGGCTGAAGGAAGAAGTGGCACTGAGAGGGATGTGATTAGTAGCGAAGTGGTGGTAGTCCTACATAGGTGGATAAAGTGACAAGGTGTGTGGTAGGTGGAAGGATCGCACTCCATGATCAGGGAAGAACAATGATGGTGTGTCTAGGGAAGCAAGAGGTGGTTTCACTTGAATAGTTTTTATTTGTTTTCCAAATTTTAAATACTTTCAAAAAAAATAACCCCGTTTACTTCAAATACCTTGCTTAATGCTAAAAAAGACAACTAATTTTTTTTAATTGAATTAAATACTCAACCCAAAAACTTTTCCCCATTTTTTTAAGATTTTATTTTTAAAAAGAGCCCCCATAGAAAGCTACTTAAAGAGATCAAAATTCAAACATCGGGATTTTGTCAAGTGTCTCAATGATCTCAAAATGAATAATCACCTATTTAAGAGAAATCTCAAATGAATAAGAGCTCCCTCAGAAATTTCCAAAATCAATGAAATGAGACTCATTTTTCCACCCTTCTATACATGATGGTGTGGTCAAAATTGACCCCAAAACACAGTATACTTCCTAATTGGTGAAGTAAGCCTATCCTGGTGATAGTGCCATATTGAAAATTTTGACATAATATGGTTGTAAGATCAATAAACCTAAGAACTGGATCACAACAAGAAACTAGCAGAAATTCAATATGGCATTATGAATGAGTGACCATCATGAACTTATTCTCTCATGGCTATTGAATACAAGCTCCATACACTACACTCATGAGTTTCTCTCTAATTCATAATGTTTGGGAGAAAGAAATTGGATCGCATATGGTCGTGTGGAAACATATCATTCGCCAAATGAATAATGCAACCTTGTGGTCAAAGGACTTATGTGAAGTGGGGGCCAGCAACGACCGATATGGATGTGCAACTGGGATTTCTAGAAGTGCAAGTCGCATATTCCAAATTTGTTATTTCCAAAATGGAAAACATGCACTGAGAAAACCCGATGGAAGTCATTTACTACCCAAAATAAACTTAAGCACTATGATGTAATTAGAAATTTACATTAAATAACTTAACCACTATGATGTAACTAGAAACTTACACCAACAAGAGGAATGCTCCAATAGATCAAATAAGCACCACTTAGCTGTCACATTGCATATTTAACCAATTTTTGATGTTAAAGATAACCAACCATGACAAAATGATATCATAATTATTTTACAATAAAGAGTGGAGCATTAGCAAACCCAACTGTTGAGGAAAATCCATCATTCGGTCTTCATTTGAATATATCCATGGCATTGTGTCAAGTCCAAACTTTGGTATGGAGATACCATAATTTCCTTAGAATTTAACTTTAGAAATTAGACACATAAGCCTTGATACTATGAATAAAATTGGAATGAAAATGTAGTAATTGCTCAAATTTGAGGAAATATTATCCATGCATAGCCAAATCATTTGTGTCACTCCCAAGGCATGTGAAATCCAATGCCCAAAAGATCATTAAATCAAAGCGACATATAATAGGTTTTTATCTTATGAGATCAATATTAAGTATACAATAATTTATAGACATCAACATCATAAATAGAATCATAATAAATGTTATCCGTTGTATAAAAGTCTCACACATAATCTTGAATGGAGCAACAACATGTTCAAAACATGTTTTGAAGATGATAGAGCCAATGCAACATGCTTCTATAAATTAAATAGTCAAAGTCGTGCTTTGAAAATACAAAAGGGAATCCAAGAGTGAATATTGTGAATAGTATGAACAGTGGATTGAGACAATCAAAAGGAGGTTGGACTTGTTCAACCAACTGAAGAAAAATCCTTTTTCTCGCTTTCACTCATACCCTTTGTTCTTCTATCTCTAAAGGGATAGTTGTGCGCATAGCAAAAACACAACATCAAGCACAGAATATATGATACACTTGTTTGTCCTTACAAGATTGTCATATGTACCAACTTAAACTCAACAAGCATAAATCCAATGAGGCACAACTCGACTCAAAAGATGAAACCCAAAATATACTATCTTAGGTTTTGTCATTATAAGAACATTGACAGTAAAGATATTGCACTTATGCCTAATGGTGTTTGGAAGGAAGGTTCTTACCGCTAATACAAGTTTCCCAAATTCAATTGATTCTCTCAAGAAAATCTATGTTAATGTCTAACAAAGCACAAAAACAACTATAAAATCGTGAAGCTTATGTCTCATGTAATGTCAAATGCAGTCGTGCATACTCCCTTAAGACTCCCTATTTCCTTCACAATTCCCTCCTTTCCCACTATTCAAGGGAAGAGAATACATGCAAACCCAAGCCGACATATTTCCCTTTCCAACTTGATGTGTGTGATTAGAATTGTATGTATAAATCAATCGTGTTGTAGAAGTAAAACACATTTTCACACATTTGCTAATGATCCAAACTAGATTAGACTCCACAAAAAAACACCTTTTTGGAACAAATCAATGTGTCATTTTTTCCTTTCCCTTGCCATACACGAGAAAGCCAAGTATTGAAAGCACAATAAGAAAGGATTAGGTCCATTCAAAATATGAGTTCACGTTTAATATAGTAGAAGCTTCTTCCATAATTTCATCTACAAGTCAACCATGTTCCCACTACTTCATGTGAGTCCTGATTTGTATGGTTACTTTTCTAACCAAGGCCGCACTCCAATATAATATAGGATTGGATAAAGTGTTTCCTTATTTCTAAATTATTCATCATTCAAAAAAGAATCAGAAGACGTGAGAGGAATTGATTCAATTAAATGCATGAGGCCTCTCTAGGTTAGATTGAGAATTTTTAGTTTGATCAAATTGGTTTTACAACTATTTTGAAGTTAAAGTGATGTTTTTACCTCATTTTACTATGTCCACGGTATTTCAAGGAGCAAGTGGTCAATTTCTATGTTTTGCATTTGTCACAAACACAACATTGAGTATCAACATCTTGTGCAACATGGAAAGAGTTGGATGACTTCACAAAGGTTATGATGATAGCAAAGTTATCGACTAGCAATCGCATGTGTACAATGCAATGTGAACGCCGAATGGTATATGTTATTTGATTTAGAGGGATAGTTATTACTTTTGTAGTTGAAGTTGATGAGGGGTGTGATTGATAGTGTAAGTGTAAGAGTATAGGTGAAGCATTACATTTAAAGGTTCTATCTGTACATTTCAAATTTTATTTGCACTAAACATGAATACATTTGATATCACTTTGGATACAAGAAGTTTGAGTAAAGTAGCAGTGGAGGTGCTATCAAAGTAGAGGGTAGTATTTACGCCGAGTTGTTTTTTGTTGAGTGATAGTAGTCTTGACTCCTCTGTTCTTCTTCATAAAATAATCATTGTACTCACAATGTAGGATGTCCCACAGACTTCAATTTACCATGTAGTCATAATACAACAGGTTTCCATGTGGAGAAATCAAATATCCATACAGACTTGCAAGATTATGATGTTTGATGCTTCTAACTCAGTTTCCAATCAAGTGCTCGGCGACAGCCTACAGGTAATGGACCGTCAAACACTCTAGTGCGCGATCAACAATCTTGATGTAAAAGACTTTAATGTCTAACCATTTAAGGCATTTCTGCCGCATGGGGCGCTCAAATTTGTAGAAAAATTGAATCACTTTTAATGGCATGAAAGATTCCTTCAGTTGACACATCATAGTTTGGAGCTAAATGTGACTGTGTTCGAAGAACTCTCTGCCATGTACACAAAAAACAAAATTTAAATGCATTAAAGAAAGAAAAGAAAAACCTTACTAAGTATACTCGTATTAAAGTTTTGAAAAAGAGGAGATGTGCTAGGTTTTAATGATATCTTTGCAGGTTTTGTGGTGTTATTATGAAGTCTGAGACACTAAAGAACAAATGGTAAAGAAAGAAAAAAATGTCAATCATTGGTCAATGGTCCCACTACTTCTAAAAAATGAAAATTGTATGTTGATATGATGTAATGCTAACTTGAATCTTTGCAACTGATTCACCAGTTGTTGTGATATTGTTAAAAACATGAATTTTAGAAAAATAAATATATTGCTAGTCGTGCATTGATGAGAAGCGTTTTTTGGAGTTTCATGAAATTACATTACTGTGTTTAAATAGTGGGTCTATTACCAGTGGTTTAGATTGAAAATGATAAATTTAGATTGATCTTTGTATGTAGATGACATGGGATAGGGCACAATCTAAACAAAGAAAATGGTACTTTCATAGGTAACAATAATATGGATGATCCAAAAATCAAGAAGGTTTTGGAATTAAAGGAGAGAATAACAATTGTGCCAGATGTAAACAGAAAAGCTATCTCTAAGAAGAGATGTATAATGCTTAAAATAATCTATGGAAAGAGATGTATGTATTACTCAAAAACTATGAATTACAATAGCTACCTCCATGAGGAGATGTCTGCCTTTCCCTTACGGGTTACATATGCTTATATACTATTTTTAAAAATACGAAGAGACACCTAGAAGAATGTGGAAGGTCACCAATCTCAAGGGAGAGGAGGTGGTTCATCTTATGTGAGTTACATAGGTGCCAATTTCATGAATTTACTATGTTTAGGCAATACCACAAAAATTGCAATTTTAGGCCTTTAGATGCAGATTTCAGGGGTCAAACTTAGCCAAATGGGGTTCAGCACCCTTCCATCATGTTCTACGTGTTCCAAGATTTTTGTTGCATTTTGAATGGAGTCAATCGGAGCTACGGTGCAGAAGTTATGGTTCCCAGAAGTTGCTCCACTATAATTGTCACTTGTGTCGTTGTCTGGATCAATGGAATGACCATAACCTAGTGAAGCACTTTCTAGTAAACATGTCATTGAGCTAGAATTTGAAGGCCAGGGTGCAAAGACTAAGAGGAGAGCAAGACCAGAAAAGGGGGAAGATAAACATGCAATGCATTTTGGTTCTAGAATATTCACACAATAATGCACTTCAAACCCTCACTGAAAAACAAAAACCGACTTGTTCTCAAAGCCCACCCTAGTTGATGTCACGTAGTAGAAAAACACGACCCCATAAACTCTAATAAATGTTGTGATGATAGTAAAGTTTACCAATTCTCATTGAAAACAACAAACTTAGATTGATCTATGTATGTAGATGACATGGGATAGGGCACAACCTAAACAAGGAAAAGGGATCCTTCCTAGGCAACAATGATATAGAAATGACCAAAACCTAGATGAAGCACTTTGTGGAAAACATAAGGAGCAAACACTAACAATTACTAGATAGCATTTATCCCTAAAGAGGGGAGCAACCCAGACAAAGTGGACAATAAACAAGCCATGCATTTGGTTCTCGAATACTCACACAATAAGGCACTTCAAACTCTCCCTGAAAAACAAAACCAACATATTCTTAAAGTCCACCCTAGTTGATGCCATGCAGTAGAAGAATACAATCCAATAAACTAATAAGGGCTTATCATATCAAAATAACAACATATTATAGCAAGATAAAAAGCTTTGAAGGTCTAGTGTCAGAGATTATAACATACTTCCTTAACAAATTATCAAAACCCTTCAAAATGGACTCCACCCACAACCCAAGGAAAAATTCTCCACACGAACAACAATTGGAACATCCTTTAAGCTACGTTACCACCTAGTATGGTTTTGTCAGCAATTGATGTCACTTAGTTCAAAAACAAAAACCAATAAACTCTAATAATGGTTAATCAAATCAAAATAAACAAAATATGAGAGCAAGATAAGTAGCTTAAAGAGAGGTTATAACATACTCACCTAACAAATTGTCAAAAACTTTCAAGTGGACTCCATCCACAATCGAGCTAAGGAAAAAAGATCTTTGTACATGAACGATTGGAACATCCTTTAAGCTAAATTGTCAAGAGCCCACCTGCACCCCACTCACACGATTGACCTTCACATCCATCTCAGATACATCCTTCAAGTACAACAAAGTTCTTCTAATGAAGAATCTGGCCATGCCCAAACACCACAAACATACCCGGCCCAAACCCACAAGTTTTCCCTTTTTTTAATTTGTAACAATGTTGATGTTTTTGCTCCTGATGAAGAGCAATTTGACAATGAATACTAATTTACATTAAATAATTAATATTTATCATGGTGTTTGGTATGTATTTATCATTATCAATTTATCAATAGAATTTATTTTGGTTATTCTTTACATACCGTGTGGTTAATTCTTATTTATTAGGCTAAAAACCTCTATTTATGTTTTTATTTTTATTTTTGTACAGTCGTCCCTGCAGCAAAAAATCATTGTCAATGAACCCACACCCATGAACGAACCAATAACCTACCCTATAAGGGATCAATTTTGTTCGATATTTTATGAAATTGTGCAGGTATAAAATCCCTAATCCTCTAAACTTGTTCGTGGTCATTCAAATCAACATGATGCAATAAAATTCATGTAAGAGACCCTAGCAAATCGTATACACCCATCCTCTACGGGTCTTTGTGAAAGATCATAAAGTCATAGTTCTACAAAGCAAAGCAAGATCATGACCGTACATATTATTTGCTTACTTAAGATTCGAACATGTACAGAATATGCAAGACTAGCTTAAGCTTTCAAATGGCACTAACTAGGTTGAAATGCTAACACATTTGAGCTAGATTTCCATACAGAATTCAGATGCTACCTATTTCTATCCCAAATATAGTTAGCTCAGCACACATGCAATTGGAGCAAACTACTATGGAGCTTCAGTATATAGAATGGAGGCGAAGAAAGTAAAACATCTTGAAGAAGTTACCATACATGATCCCCGGGTTACAATAGTAAACATTTTTGACCCAGAGAAATCTCCAAAAGAATTTTGTTTGGAATCAAAAACTTGACCCTTAATCTGAATTTAATGGACCACATCAGTTTACTATGCTTTTATAAATCACTGAGTTAGGAGTAAGTGACCCTTTGAGTCTAACACTCCATTAAAAACATAGCACTTAAGGGATGTCAAACGCAGGCATTTTACTTGACAACCTAGATATTTGCTGGTGGCAAGTAATTTTATTGCCACGAGCCCACAAAAAAAGCATGGCTTGGATGCTCCAATCATTCTTCTAATCTGATTATCAACATAGACCTAAGTCAGTTTGTTCATTGGAAAGGGCATGACCTCTCTTAACAAGAACACATCAAGACATGAGGACCACATGCCCACCACAAATCAAACTAAAGATATCTCTAACGTCCTCTAAATATAAATAAGAACTGCTGTAAAAAGCAAAGTCCGCAGCATTAAATGTTCATGAAAACAATCTGAATAGAGAAGATTGTCTTGGGTTTAAGCCAATCTTGGAGACCCGGAGTAAGCAAAATTAAAAGGGGACCCTCACCCTACAAGACTTATATTTCATGTTAAAATTAGTGTTTACAACTTAATAGATGTGATGAGCAGTTCATTAAATATTTTCCTCAAATGGCGAATCTACTTAGTATTGTATTTGGCTGGAGTTATTTGTATAAGGAGTTCTTGTCCATAACATGTCATTTCATCTAATGATGGATCAAATGGTGTGATCTGAGACATCAATGCAAACTTCTTTACACATATTTTATGTTTTCTTATAATTATGTACTGTACAACCATTAAATATCTTTGGGATAGATCACCACTATTATCGTATCATTGTTTGTTTGTTTGTTGTTTATCTAGTGAAGATACTGGCTTGCAATATACCAGCTTGCAAGCATCTATGGGAAGATTTTTGAATAATGGTTTTTGATATCACCTCCTGCCGTGTGTTTCAGAGCCCCATGAATATTTCTCCAACATGGTGTTTATTTATTTCCTGACAGCTCAGATTTCTAATAATTTAACATCTGACCATTAACCTTTAGAGTTGAATAAGATGACAAGTTCCTCAGGTCTTTGCCCCTAGCAATCCTCGCTAAAGCCATTCTTAAACATAATCAGCATTTTGCAATCTTTGCATAAACCAGAAAAATTTACTAATAGAAGGAGCCAATGGAATCTTTTTTTAGCAATTAGACCATATTCATTAGTGAATTAGTCTCAAAATATCATTCAAACAAAATAATTGAAGACAATATTCAGTTTATAGAGCTTTCTGGAATATTCAATGCTGTATAACAAAAGCTATCCGGGTGAATGCCCCTTAGCATATCCATGGTTTAAAACTTTATCCATCCTCTTATTGACCTCTCTTGATGAGGTTCTATCATTCTATGAATTCTATTTGCCAGGTTACATTCATCAAGGGAAAACAAGTAACATGCTCAAAAAACAGCATAATGTAAGAGGAATCATAAAATGTCTGCATTGAATTTTTGTTTGAAATTCGAGCTAGAAAAGGGTGTGATCCTATTATAGCATGTTGAGAATCATGCGCTTGTTCTATGGAATAACACCAATGCTTCAAGAATGATATCTAAGATGTTAATGAGTTCACAATAAAAGATAATATTTTAATTTCTTTTCTTCATTTACTTGTTTGTAGTAACACTATAAATATAGGAGAAAAACATGGGTACACTACATATATAATTGCCCTCATGTGAGAACTCCCATATATCAATTTACAATCCATCCAAAATTAAATTTTGCATATTCCTTTCAGTAGTTTGCCGTTTTCAATATATGCAACAGTCAAATTTGAAAACAAGACAAAATAAAGTGGATACCAGTCAAAAACACAAGCTAGCTTCATGATAAATTCTTCATCGTGGATAGTCAAACTGCTAATAATAAGGGTTTAAAAGCACCACCATGCTTTTTTGCTTGTGAATAGATGGCCAAAAAGTGGACCCAATCAATTATCAAATGTTAGATGTGTACATTTGCCTAGACCATGGTTTTTCAAGACTTGGGGTTGTGTTTATCTATGTTACTTTGATATCTTTGTAACAGAACTAAATTAGGTTTACTGATAATCAGATGATTAGCTTCTTATCCTCAATAAGAAAACCTTCATAACTAACCTTTTCAAAAATTTAATTTATTACACTCAATAAGGAGTTTTTTTTATTTTTAAAGTACCTATAACAGCATGATGTAGAGCAAACAGGACAGAAACTCTCATCAAAAATCTCTAAAAAAGCAACAGTTCACAATGAATATTGATTTTCTCAAAATTGCTTTGCTTTTTGTTCTTGAGACCTAGCAATCCCATGTCTCTAATGTAAAAAACTTAATTAATATGTAATATATGCAATCAGCTCCACTATACCATGCAAGAACCTGTAAGGTTTCCAGAGCATCAAACTAACATGTTTATAAGGTATTCCAACACTTACATAGTCCTTGAGCTTCAGTGATCTAATGCTCATAACAATGAACCGTAGATATTATACATATTCTAACAAAAATATAAAATCTTGCAAACTAACAACGTAAAATATTGGAGAATGACTGACAGAGCCCTCCTGGATTGGCATGATGTCCAGAAATGATTTGTGCATTCTGACTGGCATACTTTACCATCATTCGGAAGTTTCAGAGGGTAGCTAACTTTTAGGTTACTATTTCTCGCACTAGCCAATCAAGACTAGGGTAGGAAAAGTACAATATAAGGAAGGATGGCAAGGCAAATATAATAGTAATTAGACAGTACACAGCTAGAATCGCTGCGCTGGCTGGTATTATATACAAGACAATCAAAAGAAATACAATGACTAGAGGGAATTTCGCTGTCATCTGCACAAAGATAAGCAATGACTTACGGAATGAGGCATGCAGCATATTTGCGTTCAGATAATTGCGGACAACATCTGTTACACTATTTGGCCTTTGAGAAGAATGCTCTGCATGTGAACAGGGATATCTTACAGAACGGTCAGCTAAAATAGAAACACTTCCAGAACCTACGCTACCATTTGTAGGCAATACTCCATGATCCCCTTCAATAGAACCATGCAATCTTCTGTCACCATTCATACTTTCCACCATCCAAAGTAAGAAGAAATTTTTCCGTGGAAACTTCAGGCTGCCTTTCCAAACCAACCTAAAGGATAAGAGTTGGCACCATGGACAAGAAATGAATAAGGGAAGCTGAACAGGCAGTGTTGGAAATTTCACAGTTGCCCACTGAAGACCAAGAACACAATTTTTGCAGAGAGTGTGACCGCACCACAAGACATATGGTACATTCTCTACAATATTGAAGGATTCCCAACAGATCGGACATTCCAAGCCTTCTTCTGTGCTTCTCCTGGAAGAACCTTCATCGTCGGAGCATTCAAAATTTGATCTGTCCTTAAACCCCATGGTTCCAGTTATTGCATTTGATGCAAAGCTCCACATGTTTGGTTCCCTCGGATCTTCCAAATAGATTCAAACCTTACAATAGATATGATGGCATGATGATTTTTTCTAAGCACACAAGGAGTTCAGATCACCACATCAGAACTCGAGCACTCAGATCACCAGGACGTCTTCAATCAACTATTAGCTCAATTGCATTAACAAACTCTTTCAGGCCTGCATCTTAAACAACAAGTCTTAAGAGACTACAAATTAAGAATACAAGCATGAAAAGCATGTTTTTGCAAGAAACAATGACATTTAAACACTTCTCACGCAAACTAAACAGCATTTTTATCCATAAAATATGGAAGCCAATGCAAGAAAGAGAGTAAATTACTGAATATGGCGAAGGCTGAAAAGCTGTGCATAAAACATACAAAAAGTGTATCAAAATGCGGTAAGGCACATAATTAATGATGTTATATGCATATTTTTTTGGGAGGGAAGATATTCAAGAACTTAACAAATCTTCACTTAGAATTATTGATGTTATATGCCTATTTACTTGGGAGGGAAGATATTGAAAAAACTTCACAAATCTTCACTTAGAGCTGAAATTTTAACAAGGGTGCAAAATAATTATGGTTTTATTCTTGTGTACCTTTCAAGTTTCAACCTTTTAGTTGCTCGACATACTGGGAAACATTATGTATGCAGAAACCACATTTAGATCACACCTGCAGAAGAGATCCAATTGTATATCATACTTAGGTGACATATACAGGAAGAAATGGAAAGACACAAGTATTCGAGCACATTATCTTGCAGGCACTAATAGAAGACGAAAAGTCACATATAGAAGAGAAACCATTCATTTTCCAAAATGGTTCCTTTGCCTTCTGTATCACAGAATACATACACAAATGCATAAATTGAGTTAGACAGCAAAGAGACAGTCACGTATCTTTTTCAAGAGAGTGCCATGTACAGAACATTCAGATTAATATAATTTAAATTCTGTTACAGTTCTATATACAAATTAATAAATGAATGTTATTAATGTTTCTTATTTAGTATTTATAATTCAATTCAACATGTGACACGTCCCAATTCTAGTAATTTAGAGTAATGTCCACCAGAGATTTCCTGGATGCAGATCACCTTTACAATAATTTATGCTAACTTATGCCCTTCCTATTGATGTTACTTCAGGAACCATGCTTAATGTGCAATAAAAACTAACTTGAGTCATGCTCCAACTGCACAGAACCCAAGCTAAACATAAAAGGAAACAGAAACTAATGCCACAAACTGTTATGCACATAAACACAACATATATTTATGTGCTTAGCTAGCATTATTTTATCATGTTATATTTTGTGTGCCTCGGATTCGTGAAGGGTTAAGCCATGAGTTAAACCTGGGTTAATTAGGGTTTCTAGTGGTTGAATATAAAAGAGTGGAAACCCTAAAGAATGTATTTTTTATTTTTACATCATCAAACGTTGTGCAAGAGATTTGTGTGAGAGCCCTTTTGTTACAGTCAGGTTTGCAGGTGCAATCCACCCTTAGGGAAGGAGGTTCTCCCATCTTTCCATTTATCAGCATTTTTAATCTATATTTTGCCCTTCTGTTTTCTTTTCATATTTGGAATGCAGAAAAAACATCAATCTGGCACCCTAAAAAACCCTTCTTGAAAAGAACTCTAACAAGAAATAAGGAATACAAAGGAACGATCTCAAATGGAGCAATAAAACACTGTGGCGTCCTTGAATTCGCTACAATTCTTTCACCCTCTTCTCTGCTCTGCTGCGTTTAATTACCTTTCTAACATGTTGAACTCTGCTTGGGACAGCCAAAGGAACCCCACCAACATGCGCAAACAATTTTTTAATCTAAAACAATTGATGAACGAGTATCAGTTTGCACCTGAAACACCAATTTGACCTTGGAAATGAACAGCCCATAACAGATTCTCCCGTTAGACCAAGTATGGAAGGCGTGCAGTATCATCTAATGAAATTTTGGCCAACAAATCTGTCCTGCAGAACTTCTGACTCATTTCCCAGCTATCAAATGCCTGCATTGTGATTCATTGCTACAAAGATGGATTCACAAGCCAACCAATGTGTTCTACACACATGTTTTATATTAATTGTGCTTTTCAAATTTATGGGTTGTTCCATGACACTCAATATCAAACCAATGCCACAAGTACATTTTGATGTGGTATTACCTAGACTGTTTCGGTATGGGTATGGGTACGGGTACGGTACGCTGTAACGGAAAATTTTTAAAAGCCCCAGGTACGGTATGCTGTGGGCAAGTTCGTACAATATATTTTTTAAAAATAAAAAATATAAATATATATAAAAATTTAAAGAAAACAACAAGCTTATAGTCTCAGCAACCTAAAAATATTAGAAGCCAACAACAAGCTTATTACGAATCAGAAGCCATCTAAAGCAAGATTTCTTTGACTGAATACAAGAAGACCACAAAACATTAAATCTATGAGTCCATCTACTAATGGGCTCACAAATATTCCACTTCTTGTTAAGGTCCAGGGAAAGGTTTGGGGAGAAGGCAATCTTTTCATAGAGTTGTTTGAAGGTAGCCCCCCTTGGAGAAGGGGCCCTTTGAGCCACCTCATAGTATCCCAAAAGTCATTCTCATCCACCATAATTAGTCCAGTAGAGGGAGCTGTGAAAGCATTTCTGAGCATTGTATACATTCTGAACTGAGATTGGGGAAGCTTATAGAAAGCTTTAAGGTCTGTCCATTCCATCCACTTCCCAAATCTGTACAAGTCATGAAATATTTTAATTCCTTTCTCAAACTAAAGGAGGGCAGAGTAGCTTCTTGTCAAGGCAAGGATCTTGTCATTATATTTCATATTCGACAAAATCGATTTGTAGGCTTGGCACCTAGTGTCAAAGAAAGAGAAGATAGGCTGCCCAACCACCAAGTGCTTCATTATTCCCTTGCCTTCCAAATTGACTGAAGAATAAAGGACCCATGAGGAGCAACAAGAAAGCACCCGAATAGTAAGCCAGCCAAATGAAGTCCTTTTCATCTCTCTTGACCGTTCGGAGCCTATTGGCAATAATGAATCTCACACAAACTTTCCAAGGTTCAATTCCAGTCAAAGCCCTCAAGTTTTTATTTATTTTTTTGCACATTAAAAAAACCCAGTACATATTAGGCCTAGTACAGGGGGGTACTTGGCGTTTCCAGGCAGTCTAGGGTATTACAGATCTAATGTTGCAAAAAAAGGTTTCTTGATCCAATTGTGATCCAGCAAGATCTGGGGCCTTCAACCACTCACAGCACCATGGTGTTACCAATGGATTCAGCATCGTATTGCACACACGTGCATACAGCAGGGTCTTAATTCCTCTTCGATCTAAGACCTGCAACCATTCGTGTAACCCTAGGTTACCGGAAACGCCTTAGAAGGCCTCGGGAGCGGGTACGGGAGCGGCAGGGAGCGGGAGCGGCGACGGGAGCGGCGTGGGAGCGGCCAGAGGCCTGCGGATTCGTTTTTTTCCTTTTTTGGCAATTTTTTCCGTTTTTGGATTTTTGGTGAAAAAAACGCAAGGATGGAAAAAAAATTGCCATTTTTGGAAAGGGTACGGGAAGATGTAGCAGCAAAAACTTGGATGAGCCATAACTTTCATTCTGTGGCTCCGTTTCAGGTGTCGTTTTCTCTAAAAGTGTATATTTTCTCAAGCTCTACGCATTGATGGCAATATTTTTCTTATTTTCATAAAATCCATTTTTGCACCTTTTTGGACCAAGCAACTTCTTGCAATCTTCCAAAAGAATCTTCTGAATTTAATTTTATTCGTTTTGTATATACTGTACATTATTATAAATTTATAGTTAATAGTATAACTTGTTTTTTATCTTGTTTTTTCATATACATAATATGTGGTTTATAATTAAATTCCTATTTAGAAGGCTGAGATTTATATATTTTTTAATTTTTATATAGTTTTTGTACTGCCGTATCCGGGGTCAAAAAAAAATTTGCCGTTTCCGCATATCGGATACCCCGCTCCCCGCTCCCGTATCCAAAACGTTTCGGTAACTTAGGTGTAACCACAGCATTGCTTTGCTACGCCCTTTACCTATAATGTGCATTGGGATATGTATGGCCAACTTGCAGCTAACATAATCTCTTAGCTGATCATGATTCATAACACATTTCTCTATGTTTTTATATTGTTAGTAGGGTCAGCCTATGGAGTAACCATGTCCTAGATGGGGTATATATAGGAAGTACTTGATCATCATATTGTGTATTGTATTCTTATTGAAAGGTTGTGGAGGTTGCCCTTGCGAAGTGGCCAAGTCATATATTATGTTTTATTGTCTATCAAATACTGAGTATTTGTTTTATTCTGCTATTATAATTGTGAATTACTGCTATTGTTCTATTTTTGTGTCCGGCTATGCAATCTACTATTGAATCTAAGTATTTTCATTAGAAGTGGTATCATAGATCCGATTTGGGAAAGGTTTTCTATAGCGCATTTTTTGGGCCTAGCATCTAAGGGCCACAAGGGTGGAAACAATAGCTTGGCATTTAGAAGAAAATAATTTGTTTCCACCAGTAACCCCATTTTTTAGCCCTAAATCCTACAACACTAAACCCAAAACCCCGAAAGATAAACCCTACACCCAAACTCTAGAATGTCAACCCTAAACCCTAGACCATGATAGAGAGGTCAAATGGAGGCCAACGAAAATGTTGCTCCACTCCAAGAAAGACATTGCACAAGGAAGACATGGATTTTGAATCTCTTGATTAAACACTTTGGTAACAATGTCCCAATTCCAAACATTAGTCCAAAACGTGTCCAAAAAAGATGATCTGGATGCAGCCAACGACAACTTGAACACAATGCAGGGAGAATTTTGGACACACTTTACATCCATCAATGTAATCTTGGTTGCTCTATAAGCACAAATACAATCCATCAATTCCCAGACGGTTCACATAGGATCTTCAAGCAACCCAAATCCAACTGCATTATAGGCTCAAACCCCACCTAGCCATAATACAAGGGTTCAAAACATGCTCGTCCAAAATAGTGGTATAACACTTCCATCCATAACCCCATCTAGCAAAATGGTGGTATAACACGTCCATCCATACTTTGTCCAAAATGTCTTCATTTGTGGCATTGTATGGGTACCAACTACCATCTATCACCTCTTCCTTGAGAATATAGCCAAAGGTTCAAGATATTGAAGATCGCATTCAACACCAACAGGAGGTATTAGCCTATCACATGAAGAACATGGCAATGGCACAAAACTAGACTGCCAAGATACGGGTACGGGTACGGTTCAGTATGCTAAAACAACAAATATTTTAAAACTCCCGAGTACGATGCACTGCGGATACATTCGTACAATACATTTTTAAACATTAAAAAAATATAAATTATATAAAAATTTAAAGAAAACAACAAGCTTATAGTCTCAGCAACCTATAAAATATTAGAAGTCAACATCAAGCTTATTATGAATTAGAAGCCATCTAAAGTAAGATTTATTTGACTGAATACAAGAAGACCACAAAGCATTAAATTTATGAGTCCATCTACTAATGGGCTCACAAACATTCCACTTATTGTTAAGGCTCAGGGAAAGGCTTGGGGAGAAGACAATCTTTTCATAGAGTTGTTTGGAGGTAGCCTCTTGGAGAGGGAGCACTTGAGCCACCTCATAGTATCCCAAAAGTCATTCTCATCCTCCATAACTAGTCCAGTAGAGGGAGCTGTGAAAGCATTTATGAGCATTGTATGCATTTTGAACTGAGATTGAGGAAGCTTATAGAAACCTTTAAGGTCTATCCATTCCATCCACTTCCCAAATTCGTACAAGTCATGAAATACTTTTAATTCCTTTCTCAAACCAAAGGAGAGCACAACAGCCTCTTGTCAAGGCAAGGATCTTGTCATTATATTTCAGATTCCACCAAATCAATTTATAGGCTTGACACCTAGTGTCAAAGGAAGAGAAGATAGGTTGCCCGACCACCAAGTGCTTCCCTTGTTCCCATGCCTTTTGAATTGAGTGAAGAATAAAGGACCCTTGAGGAGCAATAAGAAAGCCCCCAAATAGTAAGCCAGCCAAATGAAGTCCTTTTCATCTCTCTTGACCCTTGGGAGCCTATTGGCAATATTGAATCTCACACGAGCATTCCAAGGTTCAATTCCAGTCAAAGCCCTCACGTTCTATTTATTTTTTTGCACTTTAAACAAAAACTGTGTGGGTACATTGTGGGTACGTACCCATAGGCCCTATGTACGTCCCGAGTACGGTTTTCTATACCTAGTACGTCCCCATGGCCTGTGGGTATGTACCCACTAAGTACCCATAGCATACCCGTACCCGTACCAAGTACGTTTCCAGCTTGGTACGAGCCCCTTACCTAGCGTATCCCTACACTCCAGGCACAAAACCGAATGAAGCAACAAGTTGATCAGCACCACAATGAAAGACAATTTGAAGTTGGGAATTGGGTCTTTGTATGACTTCAACCACATAAGTGAATGTCCTTGAAGCAAGAAAAGAAGGATAAAATGATGGCTCCTAAGAATTACGGTCCTTATCAAGTGTTGCAAAAAAATGGCAATGTAGTGTAAAGGCCAGAATTACCTCAATCTGCACAAATATATCCAATATTTCATGTGTCTCATACTTAAAGAAGGTCAATGGACAACTAGTATCAGCCTAGACAGAGTTACTAGAGCTAGATGAGTAAGGCAAAATCATCCTAAAACCTAAGTAGATCCCTTAAACACACACTAAGAAGCTGTGAATCAGGGTGATTCAGAAGTATCTAATCAAGTGAAAGAATCTAAAAAATGAGGATGCAACATGAGAGAATGAAGCATTCCTACAAAAGTACCCGGAGTTAGTTAACATTGAAGGCAATGTTGGTTTCAAGGGGAGGGGCATGTTACGCCCTTAAGTTATAATGTGCATTAAGATATGTATGGCCGACTTGTGGCTAACATAACCTCTTATCTGGTCATATCACATTTCTCTATGTTTACATATTGTTAGTAGGGTTAGCCTATGGAGTAACCATAGCCTACATAGGGTATTTAAAGGAAGCATATTAGTACTTGATCATCATATTGCGTGATCTATTCTTATTGTAAAGTTATGGAGGTTGCCACCTCGAAGTGGTAAAGTCATATATTTTGTTGTGTTGTCTATCAAAAACCGAGTATTTATTCTATTTTGCTATTATAATTGTGAATTACTACTATTGTTCTAATTGTGATCAGCTATGCAATCTATAGTTGAATCTATCTAAGTAATTTCACTACATGCTCTGCGTCATGACCTGACTTCATTAGTGGATTTAGCACCATACTGCACACATGTGCATACCGAGAGGACCTAACTCCTTTGCAATACCGCCCAGTTCCACAAGCTTTGCGGTGTCAACATTGTACCCCGCAAAACTGCAGCAATGCCAACTGAAGATGATGGACTAATGATTCGTTATGAAGTGATTATAACTGTTTAGGCAAACACTTCATCTTTTCCTTTGTATATTAAGGCATTCTTATATTCTTGTTAGATAGAATTAAAATTGCTAATAGTGAGCACATAGACATCACATATACAACCTCTTGATCCTGTAAATGACTTTGTATAATAGATCTACATCTGCTGCCTCTTGTTTCTTTGTTTTCTTCTATGTTACATAAGCACTTCAGAAAAATCATTTGGCCTCTTATCATTTACAATATGTTTTCTACACATAACACATCTATCTTTTCATTTAGAGTGTTGTCCATCCGGTCTATTCCTAGGCCCCAGCTCAATGGTATCAGAGCGTATACTTACTTCATCATATCCCAACCTCACTTCATCATATCCCAACGATATTGAAGTTTCATCTAAACTTTCTCTCTGTTTATATGCCCACTCACACAAAGTTTGAATATAGCAAGTTAGGAATCAAAACATGTGATCCTTCTTCATACTTTGTTCACAACCTTAGATCGGCTACCAATCAAATTGAGACTTCAGCTTCTGATGTGTTCAAAAATATGATACAGGATGTTTTGCAAAAAAAAACAAGAAGAATTAGAAGACTGCCATGAATAGGAGAGAGCGGGGATCATCGATCTCTTCTCTCCACTTCTTAAGCATGTACACATGATTCCCAATGTTACTCCACAACGACCTTTTGGTGGTCACACCCTGTGCTTGAAAGAAAAATACATGCAAATGCCCTAGATAATTGTCTTAGCCATGTCTGTTCATACTACACGGAAAATCATTCATTTCATTGCGAAAGATTACATTTGCCCTTCTAAAAGTTTCTTTATCCGTAAAGAAATTATGGAATTACTACATTGGGAATGAAAATGATGTTAACTTAAGACTCTTCTATAGACACATGGAATGCTTTCGTTGAAGCACTCAAAAACACTTATTATCCAGTTGGAAATTATGATGACTTGTATAGCAAGTTTGCTCGTTCTCACCAAGGGCGTGATCAATCTATTCGAAACACACAGACACCTTTCACTCCCTTGCAGCAAAGTTTAATATTCAAGAATCTGAGCAAAATCTCATCTTGAAATATACATCAAGCTTGAGATCATACATTCAATCTAACATGGACATCCTGTAGATTTCCTCTTTGGTTGAAGCCTATAGAATTTCTTGTAAATTCAAAGCAAAAGCCAAACTAAAGTCTAAGCTAGCGGAATCCAAGTCTTAGGACAAACTGCATTCAAAGAATTCCAAGCTCGGTGTGAAGCAAAATTCTAATCAAGGGAATGGCCCTTTGCGCCATTCTCAAAAAAGGGAACATTGTCAAATGACCAAAATAAACAATTTACGACTACTAGTGGTGTACGATCCATAAATCTAGCACGCATTCCATAGATGAATTCTGCACTAAGAAAACTCTACTTGTGCAACTTGAAGCAACCAGTACTACCACTGCAGCACTAGAAAAAGGTAAACAAGTCATGGACTTTGATCCCAACGCCATGGTCGGTTCCGCAAACATTGCCTATTCATCCAAAAAAGATTTGGAGGACACTGAACATTTCTTCCGTTTTCAAAAGTAGACTGTCATGGACTTTGATCCCAACGCCATGGTCGGTACCGCAAACATTGCATATTCATCCAAAACAGATTTGGAGGACACTGAACATTTCTTCCGTTTTCAAATGTGGGTCCATGGACAAGAAGTACATTTCACAGTTGACAATGGAAGTCAGAAGAACTTGATTTCTCATAAAGTAGTTTGAAGATTGAACTTGCCATTAACGCCTCACCCACAACCATACTCAATTAAATGGTTCAACTAGGGTTTTGAGAAACGCATTACTTAGCAATTTTACGGATGTACAAAATCAAGCTTTTCAGGATGCAATCCTTTGAGATGTAGCGCAGTTATAAGTATGTGATGTTTTATTAGTAAACCATATTTTTACCACCAACATAGAATCTAAGAGACAAATCATGTTGTCATAGATGATGGTGATATGAGATACCCCATACTGGAAGAAGCTCCTAGGCTCTCACTCATTAGCGCCAAGTAATCCAAGAAGCTAGTTAGCTCTAGCAGAAAGTTTGAGCTTCAAATAGTCAAACCTGAATGGAAACACAAACTCATGGCTCCCGTTCATTTTGTGGTTCCTTCAGCACATGTGCAACAATTGCACAAAATGTTGGAAGAATACAAGGATATTTTTCGGTCACCTAAGGAAGTGCCTATGCATTGTGTAGTAAAGCATACTATTAATTTGAGCTTAGGACAACCTCTTCATAATACATCTATATACCTCAGACCATGTTTGAAGAACAAAGAGATCAAGCAATAGATCCATGAACTCATGGATATGGGACACATCAGGTCAGCTAGTCCCCTCACCCCGACTAGACTAGACTGGACTAGATACAGCCAACAATTCTCTATATAGGGTCGTTGCCCCCCTCTGTTTGGATAGGTATAGTTCAGGGGACCTGCCTATATCATATCTATAAGGGTGGGAGAGAGCACCATGGTTGGCGGCAGCTCAATTGGGCTCACACCAAAGAAAGACAGCACATGGAGGCAGTGCATTGACTACCAAGCTCTCAACAAGATCACAATGAAAAATAGCTATCCTTTTTCCCAAGATCAAGGATCTTTTGGACACGATTTGCAAATACAAGTTTTTCACCAAAATCGATCTTAAGTCTGGGTATCATCATATTTATGTTGAAACTACAAACATCTGAAAGACAACCCTCAAAGACAAGGTTTTTTTAAGTGGTTGGTTATGCCCTCCAGCTAGATGTCCTAATCTTCAGCGAAAATGGGATGAACACTTGCACCATATTCAACAAGTGCTCCACATTTTGCCGTAGCAGAAGCTATATGCTAACATGGAGAAATGTTAATTTGCCATGTGGGAAATACAGTATCTACGATACATAGTAGATGCACAAGGAGTTTGTGTGGACCCAGGAAAGTCCACAGTATCCAAGAATGGCCTACACTAAAGAATTTCACAGAGCTCCACAGCTTCTTGGGGTTACTAAATTTCTACAGGATTCTCACATTACTTAGCCATTGAATCAAGTTACCAAATGCAGTGCCAAAGCAGAACTTGTCTGGTCAGACACACAACAGAAAGCATTCAAAGAATTGAAATGTCGATTCTGTTCCGCGCCAGTAAAAATACTATTTTGGTCACATATCTTCTTTATTTCATTTGCTGTTGTTTTCCTTATGAATTTCTACCGTGCATTCTGCATGTGTTACATCAGAAACACTTAGTGAAAGCCTTTATGATAATTTGAATGAAAGTTGATTGATTTATATGTTATTGGCATCCAATACAGCAATTATGAGGCATTTTAGTCTGTGAAACATTTCATACAGAACGAAGATATTTGAAAAAATGTTTCTATTTAATAAGAAGCATTTTACAATAATCATGACCAACTTTGCATCTTGAAAAACCATTCGATATTTACTGTTAGGCTTCTGTTCCAAAGCTGTCAAGGTTCCCACCTAGAGCACAGTATCCAGGCCTGCTTTGACAGAGAAATCTGCAAGAACAGATGGCATATTGATGATGAAAAAGGAAGAGATAAAAAATGTTCTACATGGAAAAACAGATGTCAACAATAATACACTTCTATTCCACACAGTAATGATATTTCTCAAGCCCAAGAGTTCATATTAAATTTGGATGTAAACTTCTTTGAAAATGTGGCAGATCACTGTCTTCTAATTCAACCAAAGATGTGCCTTTTCATGAATAATCAAGGGAGCTATGAATTCTCTGGAACAGATTCCTGCATATTCACACCAAGATGCACATAGGGATTCAGGTCTAGGGTTTAATGCCCTGAATAATCCTCTTAAGCTACACACTCTTCATCATATTGACTGATTTTCCTTGGAAATTAAAGAAAGAGACAATATTTAGAATGGAGCCCCATTCATAGGTAATAAATCTAAATATCCGTGCAGACGGATGCCCAAGATATTGCAACTGCTCAGTAATTGGTTAGCCCAATGAAAAAGGATCTTGGCTCTGTATATGAGAGGGGTGTGTATAAGACTGTAGATGATGTGTCTTCTACCACTTTGGTAGCAATTGCTGGTACTTTGTATCAAATAAATAGGAATGCAATTGTGTCTGATACAAATCGTTAAGATAAATCAGGCTTGGACTAGGTACAGGTTTAAGGAGACACTAGGAGGCTGGATTATTTCCATGCTTGCATGGAAAATTTTGTTCAATCCTTGCCTGGTACTCTGCCCTCAACCCATGTTTGATGTCTCTGATTCTGAGTCTTGTCAGGATATGGAAGCCAGCCCGGTGGAAACCATAATCTTAGAATGAAAGGTATACTGTGATGACAATTTTGAAGGGCTGAATTCCCACATAATGTGACAGTCCATTTTGGTTTGTAAAACTCTTTGAAGTCTGTGCAGTGGGCTGATAGTATGATTTGCAATTTACATCTTGCAGTGGTCCCAAGATATTTGATATATATATGAACCTGCCACTTGTTATCTTGTTTGCTTAGGCAAATTTGGATATATGTGATGTGTCCTTTCTACTTTTCTTCTCAATTTGCATTATGCATTCCGATTCATCTTTCATGGTTAAGGACTAAGGTTGTTGGAACGGGACTGGGAAAATGAGCCTTTCTCTGCACCTAGAAGATAGCTTAATGAATATCCGGGGAATGGGGAGGAGCAGAGAGTGGGAAGTGGAGGTGAGAGGGAAAGTTTTAGGTCATAAATGTTGGGTATTTCAAATCTGTTCTCTGAAATGCTCATTAAAACCTCTGCCAATAAATGTGAATCTATGTGAGATAAGTTTGCACTTGAAATAATTTGCATATTCAATATTTATCAAGATGGTCTGCATTTGATGTATTCATAGGCTGCATTATGTACCCAACTCTACTTGTCATACATGATGAAAGCAATGGGTTTTCAATTCGTCATTTAATGCCCCTGCTTGTTGAATCTCTGGAAGACATGTTGTTCCAGTTATGCTTCAATGAGTTGTGGTCATGTACACATTCTCCTGTTTCTGTTCAGATATGCTGTCACTGATTCTTCGGCACACTCGCTCATGAAAGTCAAAGAGAAGGATGAAGATTCAAGGGTAGCCAATGGTTACATTTGCATATTGATTAATCAGTAATATCAGTATTTGAATTAAGTATGGGATAGAGTGTGTGTGGGAGGGTTCATAGAAAAAATCTGCATATGATTAAGATCGCATTCATAACAGAGAGAATTGTGATCTGCATTGTTCGTGAGCCATAGCGCACACCAGAAAATTTGAGAAGGTTCAGTCTTGCATTTGATTTGGCTGTGTGAATTTGCATGCCATGCTTTCATTTCTGAAAAATAAAACTCTACCTACAGGAAATGGTCTCTTGGTTTTTGCAATTTACTGAAAGAGGCTGCCAGAAGTATAAATGTGTACAGTTACAGTCTGAAATATCAAAGAAAAAGAAGTCTGCTTCAGGTTTTTGGGTAGAAGCCCTGGGGGTCTGCTGTATTAAATCCTCTGAATGTGCATAGTGGATTTTATAGAATTGTTCCAAGCGCCGACTCAAAGTGGTTCCCGAGAATAATCCAGGATGGCGGTGATGTTGTATAGGAGTCTCAGTCTTCTTCATTCTTAGAAGAACGTTAAGAAACAGTGGGAGGGTTAGTATCTGTGCGCCTTGAGCGGAAGGAACTTGAATATAATTCAAGATTGATATTTTGAAAGAATTCAATGAAGCAAATGGAAGTAATTCTTCCATTAAAATGTGAATGGCAATAACTTGTGGATGGATGGATTGATAGGTCATGATTGGGTGCAGAAGCGTTAATCTGAGTTGGAAAGTGCTGCAAAGAAGGCACTCATGATCCTACAGATGTTGAAGGTGGCCAAATTTTCATCGCTGCCCCCTCTGGGCATCAAGATTGTTAAGTGTTATCTACATTTGGTGTTGCACCTGTTTACTAGCATGATGGCATGCTTCTTAACCTGTGGTGTTGATGAGCTTTTTGCTATCATTAACCAGCTTTTTGATGCATTTTTCCCAGCCTGGGGCCCTCTCCCTGGGTATCTAAAGCCAAAAATATTACAAATGTCTGTGACAGCCTCACCATTTCAGTGGTAATTTGCATAACAATAGGAATCCTAGGCCGATCTGTGGTCATGGCGAATATGACTGAGGCTACAGCCAGTAGCAGCCGGCAAAGGAAAAGGCTGTAGCTTAGCGGAGCATCAGTTGCGGAAGCACATGAACATATTAATGAATATGGATATTTATCACAGAACAGACAGATAGTGCAATGGTGGCAGTTTGTTAGAATATAAATAAGGATTCCAGTTGGAATGCCTATGACATACAGGGATCCTCATAATTTCCAAACAATCCAATTATAGCTACTTAACAGAGATATCCTATGAAATTGTAAAGGCTTAGAATGTTACTATTTCTGCATCAAGTTAGGGTGCAGAAAGGTGATCTTCAATATATTTGGACTGCGACATAGGTAACTTTCGTATGCTCCATTACATGTAGGAATAGTTTTAACAATTTTTTGCCAATCAAATCAAGAGAGAATCAACTGCAACAATGTGTCGAAAAGTTGGACAATAATGTCAAAAACTGTCTTTTGGACTGCGACATAGGTAACTTTCATATGCTCCATTACATGCAGGATTAGTTTTAAGTTTTTAACAAATTTTCGCCAATCAAGTCAAGAGAGAATCAACTGCAACAATGTGTCGAAAAGTTGGACAATAATGTCAAAAACTGTCTCACTAGTATTGCTACTTCATCAAGCATTAAGGATTGCGAGCATTTGGGGATGAGAATGAATAGAAGTATTATGATCTACCATGAACTGTGACTCGGGGAGAAGAATTTCTTGATGAGAAAACAATATGTAATCCCAAAATGAAGCACAGGAAATTGATGCTGACGGCAGAATACATCCCATCCATTAAGATTATAGTGTTGCCTGCTTCAGCCTAGAGTTTATTATGCAATGGAGTAGGTTAAGTCATAATCTTTTGGTAGTAAATATAAGACATGCCCTTTTCTAGGGGTTTGGTCATGGGAAGTTAAGTATGGTAAAAGGATATCTGTAGTTTGCTAGATGACATAAGCTCGGATAATCTAGTTCTGTCACAAAAGCATAAGTGATCATATAGTTTGAAAGATGCAGCTGGACAAGCTCCACATAGTACTGATGAATACACTTTTGTTTCTAATTTAATATATACTCCTTTTTTCAGATATAAAGACAGGCATACGTATGTTATACTGCTTATACAGTTGAGATTTTCAAAGCAGAAATTGAGGGAGGAAACCCTGACATTGTCTAAGTTTCCCTAAATTACTGACAGGAAGGAAAGATGTATCAGAGACCTTACAACAATGAAATGTCAACTACATTAATCTCCTTTTTCAGGAGAGTGAATATTAATATACAAAACAAATAAGCTCATGATCAAGAATACATTTTAAGATGTCAGGTCTAGCAGCATTTTAGTCTTAAATTACAGCCTAAAACATGGATTTGACTATCTCAGAAGACATCTCTAGCACAAGAAAATAAACTTACATCATCAAAGGTGCATCTAGGTGTCATTCACCTAACTTTGGCTTTGTGTATGTATGCATATGTGTGAGAGTGTGGGTGTGAGTGTGTATAAAGAGTGAGATAGCGGAAGTATTGATGTCAAAACCAAATCATGGGCATGGGTGCATGCCACTTGTAAATCAATAGCTTTTAATAAAAAAGGAACACAGTGATGACAAACACATGGGAAGAGGACCCTCAAAGAAAGTACAGGCACTATTAAACCATACATGCAAGAAGTGCATCGGCCTACGGCCCTTTCGCTTTTTAACAGCCTGCAAGTTGCTTCACATTTGCAATGGTTATCTTGAACAGTTTACTGGCATTTTCAGCGCCACAACACAGCTGTTTCGGCAGTTTCTTGCTGTTTGTGCCTTATATTACTGTTGTGGAGCTTTTTTTCCTCGGAGATATTCAAATTGTAAATATATATATGTATTTATATAATAATGTTGGGTAGCCATTTCTTATGCGTAACCTCTCCAATCCCCCATTTCACGTCATGTTGTTGCCAGTATGTCTCCTTTCCAGCAACATAGTAATAAACAATGTAGGAGGTTATACCATTTGCTTCCAGATAGACAATGTTTTTGGTGGATGGAGTGCCTCATAAACCTCCCTCAATCAGCATTTGTTATCAATACAAATTATTGCCGCTAACTTGTTCTGCAGCTCAATATATTGAATCAAATTTAAATCGCAAAGGAATACTAGCCCTTTGTCCATCAGGCTGTGATCCAACAGTAATTTGAAGTGTTATGACCTCGATGGCCCAGGTTTGAATCCCAGTGTGCATGCTCCTTGTAATGTTTAACTGTAGTCAAGCAACGAGTGGGAATGCTTAAGGCCACAATGACCCAGTTTCAAATGCCAGTGGCATGCTCCAAATAGTGTTTTGCTGTGGTCACGCAGCAAGTAGGAATTCTTATGGCCACAATGATCCAGTTTCAAATCGCTGCAGCATGCTCCTCATAATGTTTGGCTATGGTCAAGTAACAAGTAGGAATGCTTGTTGCCATGATATCCCAGTTTCAAATCCCGATGGCATGCTCATAATTTTGCAGTTAAACTCCATATTTGTGTGTGTTATGGAGTTCAATACTCTCTTTGATGTAAAAAAGGGGTTTACCTCGACCAAAACAAATATGAATAGCCCTCTATCCTCACAGATCTTTCCAACACCACTAGAACAAAAAACAAATTGCTGGGAAACTACACCTGATCAATAGCTCATCAATAAGAAAAGTGTTAAAAAGAATGCTTCTCCCCAAAGACCCCATCATGCCCCAAATTTAAGGTTCACCCAAGATACACAAACCTGACATCCCTATCTCGTCCATCTATAGAGGGGACGAGAGGCTCGATTGCCATAAAAATATATAGGTAAATTGAAGACCCTGATTGGGCACTCATCCGCCCTATATAGAGATATGGGGAGGGTGAGACACAATTGATTCTCGTAGCTACAGGTTGGCTAGTTACTTAACAAAGGAATTTCAACCATCAGTAGGTAGCAAGCACTTCTTCATTCATCAAGAATTCCTACAGTTTTGTTAATATTGTGTCTGACAGTAAACTCTAGACTGTTTCGGTACGGGTAAGGATACGGATACAGATACGGGTACGGTACACTAAACTGGAAAATTTAAACAAAAAAACCGGGGGCGGTACGCAGTGGGTACGTCCATACAACGTATTTTTAAAAAGTAAAAAATATAAAAATTTAAAGAAAACAACAAGCTTATAGTCTCAGCAACCTATAAAATATTAGAAGCCAATAACAATCTTATTATAAATTAAAAGCCATCTAAAGCAAGATTTTTTTGACTGAATACAAGAAGACCACAAAACATTAAATCTACGAGTCCATCTACTAATGGGCTCACAAACATTCCACTTATTGTCAAGGCTCAGGGAAAGGCTTGGGGAGAAGACAATCTTTTCATAGAGTTGTTTGGAGGTAGCCTCTTGGAGAGGGGGCCCTTTGAGCCACCTCATAGTATCCCAAAAGTCATTCTCATCCTCCATATTTAGTCCAGTAGAGGGAGCTGTGAAAACATTTCTGAGCATTGTATGCATTCTGAACTGAGCTTGAGGAAGCTTATAGAAAGCTTTAAGGTCTGTCCATTCCATCCACTTCCCAAATCTGTACAAGTCATGAAATATTTTAATTCCTTTCTCAAACCAAAGGAGGGCAGAGCAGCCTCTTGTCAAGGCAAGGATCTTGTCATTATATTTCAGATTCAACGAAATCGATTTGTAAGACTGGCACCAAGTGTCAAACGAAGAGAAGATACGATGCCCAACCACAAAGTGCTTCACTTGTTCCCATGCCTTCCATATTGACTGAAGAATAAAGGACCCATGAGGAGCAACAAGAAAGCCGCCAAATAGTAAGTCAACCAAATGATGTGCTTTTCATCTCTCTTGACCCTTCGGAGCCTATTGGCAATATTGAATCTCACACGAACTTTCCAAGGTTCAATTCCAGTCAAAGCCCTCAAGTTTTATTTATTTTTTTGCACTTAAAACAAACCGTGTGTACGCTGTGGATACGTACCCACATGCCCCGAGTACGTCCTGGGTATGGATTTCCGTACCTGGGACATACCCGGGGCCTGCGGGTACGTACCCACAGCGTACCCAACGCGTACCCGTACAAGGTACGTATCAGGCCTGGTATAGGGGGTACTTGGTGTTTCCGGGCAGTCTAGATTAAACTCGATGGCAATGACATTTTGGTGAGCTTTGATGTTGTTTCCCTCTTCACAAAAATACCATTAGACGAGACCGTAGAAGTTGTAAGTGAAGTAATGGATAGTGAAACAGGAAAGTTGGTGAATTTCTGTTTTATATCCACCTACTATAGTTTTCAGGGTGAAATATATGAATGAAAGGTGTGGCAATGGGTTCTGTTTTCCCGATTCTTGCCAATTTTCTCATGGAGATATTTGATAAGGAAATTCAGTCATCTGGTCTAAAACCTAAGTGTTGGTATCAATTTTTAGATGACACTAATGTGAGGTGCCCACATTGTTTGGACACGCCTTATAACTACTTGATTCGGCTCAATTCACAATCTGAACACATCAAGTTGACAATGGAGATCAAACAGAACCATTGTCTCAAGGACAGATGGTTCTCTCTCTCTCAACAAGTTTACAGTAAGAAAACACACACAGATGTTTATATATGTGCAGATTCCCACAGCTGTCCTCAAAAATATGGAAATTATGAATGAAGACATTGTACACTAGGGCCCTCAAAATCTTGGGTCCAAAATACTTGAATGAAGAAAAGCATCCCCTCAAGGCACTAAAGGAAGAATGGGTAACAATACCAGTAAGTCGCGAAATCATTTAAGAATGTCAAGAGATGCCAAGGTTGCCCCAAAACAGATACAAGCACAAAAGCCTTGAGAGCCCACTTACTATATGTTAGGGGTGCAATAGAAAAACTAGAGAGAATACTTGGAGGAATTGGCAACAAAACCTATTTTAAACTTTTCTAGACAATTACAAATTGCCTTGGAAGTGCAAAGGATCTTCAAGAACCTAAACTTGGGAATATCTGAAATCCCGTGCTCGTGTGGTGTGCCCTACAGGGGGGAACAGGAAGATCACTGCAAACCAGGTTCAAATAACACATCCAAGGCTTGCAGCATGGTAATATCAAGAGATCGACGCTGGCAGTACATGAATACCAGAGACATCATGCTATTCTCGTTGGTGATACTAAGATCTTAGCTTTGTAAGGGCGGTAGAAAGATAGAGGATCAGAGAAGAGATAAAGATCAAGAAATGCCCTCATTACCTAAACTGGGATGATGAATACAAATTTAGCCAAACATGAAAACCCTTGATCTAAAACTGATCCACAACTAGATGAATCAATGTCTTGGTAGGTATCTTGTTTGCTATTTCTCTCTAGTTTCAAAAAATAATTTTGGTATTTTGGACCTCAAATTTACTAGTTTATCTAATTATGTCGAGTGGCATTCTACAATGGTAGCCTGGGGGAGATGGCGGGTTGGACGTGGGTCGTATTGTCCTTCTATGTATTCACTTTTAATTTGGACCCAATTTTAAAAATAAAAAAACTAGCCAAAGATTATATTAGGTGGGAATCAAGATTACATATTTGACTATGCCAAGCCTGAAAACTATTTGCCCAAGCTTGAGCATTATACAAAAGAAGAGTTGAGGAAATAATCATGATTGGGAATCACAATTTAGAATACATCTGATGTCCTCTTGGAGCTTGTTGGACCACCATGTAGGAGGAATGCCATACCAGAGAATATCCCTGTTATCTAGGGCCCAATTCGCCAACCCATCAGCAACTTTATTTCTTGCACGGGGAATGTGGTGAAATTGAACTTCTTCAAATTTCTGTTGCAATTCTTTTATCTTCCAAACCTTTTTAGCAATTCGCCAATTGGGAGAGGAGTCAGTTCTATACTCGGATAACAAATTCATAATGATTTGGGAGTCTGATTTATTTTGAATTTTCGGTCATCCAATTTTTAGAGCTTGTTGCATGCCTTTATGAGCTGCTTTCACCTCAACAAAATTATTGGTGGTAGTACCCAAATTTTCTGCAAAATAGAACTGCTCATCACCATCATTGTCTCTGCCAATGCCCCCTATAGCAGCTCTTCTTGGATTCCCTCTAGAAGCTTCGTCAATATCCACTTTCCCATAACCCAAAGGAGGTCTATTCCATTGATTTTCTCTGATGGGCCTATGTTTGAGTGGCAGCCAGAGTAAAGTGACATCTCGAGGATCCAGAGATAACTGATTGTAAAGACACACCCACTCCAGAGATAGAATCTGGGGCAAAGAGATTTTGTGTTTTATACTTCCAGCTATGTTGATTTTGTGTTTTATACTTCCAGCTATGTTGATTTTGGTTTTATACTTCAGAGATTTTGTGTTTTATACTAATTTGCTGGAAAATTCGTTGATTTCTTTCTTTCCAAATATTCCATAGAATGAGAGAGATGCTATTCCAAAGCAATGTGGCTTCCATTTCATCATCCTTGATAAAAAAATTCCTTTATTCTTGGAGAGTCAAATTAAAAATTGTAATATCTTGGACATAGAGTGGAGTTGGAGCTCATTTGTTTTTCTCCAAAAATACTTTTTCAAGCCTTACACAATAGCATATAGCTCGATTGACCCCATTTGTCACCATTCAGAAGGAAATTTGTCAAGAAGGTGATGAAGCTATTAAAAAATTTGGTATGCTAAACATCCAAAATAAAGGCGGCGAGATTGATATCTCTCGGCACTTTTCATATAGATGTATTTAAGATATATGGAGTAATTAACTTTATAATTAGTAGTCAATCAAGATTTGATTAGATAAAAATTTAATGAAGGTTAATTTATAAATTGATCAATAATAACTAACTTAATCACAGCTAATCAACTAATCAACATTATTTAATTATTTACTCAAGGTTAAATAATAAATCAAAATTAGTTAATTGATTAATTAGTCTTGATTAATTAATTGATTGATCAAGACTAATTAACCAATGAACTTATCAGTTATCAATTGTTCTAGGTAAATTAATTAGTTCATTAATCTGATTCTACCCACCTATTGTTGGCCCACTTTTATTCCATTCCACTCCACGGGGGCAGTAACTACATGAAAGTAGTGCATTGTCTGCAGCCCTCTATCTAGTTGGCAGTGAATTGCATCCTTTCTCAAGCAATGAGGCTAGAATAGAAAGGAGAGGCTACAAAATAGATAGGTCATGCGATTAGTGGATGCCCTAGACCAAATCAGTTAAGTTAGGCTAGGAATGAAGATAGGCACTCGAACCAATATGGAGATATAGCAAATACCAAGGACCCACCCCTACCCCCTACTTTATCAATCTATAGAAGATTAGTTAAGTAAATAATAGAGACCAATTAACTATCAATTATTAGTTGTTTTGGGTCAATTATTTAATGATAAGCAATCTACGTTAATTTATTGATTAATCAAGGATTAATTAATTCATTATTCTAGTTTAATTAATTAGTCAAACTTAATTGATTAGTTAACTAATTAATTAATTTGGTTTATTTTAGGAATCAAATTGGTTGAATAATCAATTAAATTTATTATAATGAATTAAAGTTTTAATCAATTACCTTATGTAATTAATTAATTTAATCAAATTGTGTAATTCACTAATTAATCAAATTGATCGATTGGTGGAGAAATTAATAAATGGGTAATCAATTAATAGTTTAATAATAATTTATTGTTGTTGAAATAATTAATTTAGTTATACATTTTAAGTTCTTAGTTCTCTAGTTGATTTCTTATTAGTTTTTCTCATAGTTACCGAATCTGGCCGAATCTGGAATTTTCAGCCAGCACACAGATAAATTCAGTCTAGGTCAGCCCTATCTTTTTTCCCAAAAAATATATACTTTTTTTGGTAATAAGACATCCAACACCTTTATATATTACTTAATATTAAATATATTAACATTTTGATTTATATTACATTATTAATGTTTTACTTTTTATCTGTATTTATCAATTTTTGCATACTTATATATTATTCTCATATATAATATGTATATATTTTGCATCAAAATTTTCTGAATTTTTTCAAGAGTTTCAGATTTTCGGATTTTTTTGCCCTCCCTAATGAACCCGGATTTCCAAACTTGGTAACTATGGTTTTCCTCTTAGCCAACTTGAGAATCTTTACAAATCCTCCCTTCCCTTCTTGTCTCTGAGAACTGTAGAAGGATCTAAGCTTTGTTATTTCCAAAGATATGGCCTTTTGCTTTATTTCCATAACGATAGATCTAGTAGTGGGATCTGAAATTGTTGACAAAAACAATTTTACACAGATGAATCTAGAAGATTTATACACATTATTACAATACGAAGAAACCAA
This sequence comes from Taxus chinensis, assembly GCA_019776745.2. NCBI lineage: Eukaryota > Viridiplantae > Streptophyta > Pinopsida > Cupressales > Taxaceae > Taxus > Taxus chinensis. The sequence goes on along the minus strand of CM034152.1, from coordinate 58,584,012 downwards.
GCTTAAAACTAAAATTACACCTTTTTGAACCATGAGGGCATATCTACAGCTTATTAGATGCCATGACCAAGGGGCATCTATTCCATCAAATTCACCCTAAATTGCACCTAGCTTGTCAGTTAAGGTTCACTATCCTAGAATTTGATACAATATGTTACTCAACATTGCACACTAGCATGTCTTCTCTCTAGGAAAAACTAACCCTCTATTTCATCAAGATAATGCAGATATATAACGTTGTAGACTTAGGTAATCTCTTAGTGTTCAAAAGAAGTTTATCTAGGCACCCCTCAAATAAAAAGTTGACCCTCTATTTACTCAGTTGTCATCAACATCAAAATCTTTAAATCTCATACCTTCTGCCCCTAATCATATTCAAGAGGCTTTCTTTACTCTCAACTATCAATTGATCAGAAAACCTCCAAGTGCTACACCTTAAAGCTTTAATGAAATTCGGGTAGTTACTTCAAAGCTCAACCATTAAATGTCATTATATTGTGAATAAACTACTCTCAAATTAAATAATATATAAGCTTCAAAAAAAGACAACCTATATTTAAATTAAAGATCATGATTGGACAGGAATTGTTGAGGGAAGTTTGAAGCTCTGAACTTGGGAGATGAAAAGTCATCTTCCATGAGAGCACTTCCAGGGTTTCCTTTCCTTCACCTTGGTAGTACCATGGATTCCTCTTATAGTCCTTTTATGTCCTTTTTGTATTTCCACGTTTTTTGTGCTTCTTAGTTTTCTTTTGGTAGGTTTGTTGAGTTTTGTCATGTGTTATATCTTTGTCATTTTCCCCTTCAAGTGTTTTGGACCACGAAGGCCTTTGGGGAGAAAACCTGAGGCTCATTACAAACTTTGGACTATATGCTTACGCGCCATGTGCATGGAAATGCTTTAGTAACTTTGAATGAGGGGATTAAAATACAAGATGCAACAAGGGAAACCCTATTATTGCAAGTGGTACTAATGAAACTAGTAATGCAGCAGAGAGAAGAAAGAAAACCTTCAAGGACATTTTGCATGAGGAAACGGCTATGCATATCCCTACAGGAGCTCACTTTCTCGTTTGCCGTGATGGACAAAGACTAGGATCAACCAAAGGTGAAGAGGCACATGCAGGAAAGGAAATAACTACTCGACTAAGCCGTGTTCTTTTACCCATGTTCCAAATGATTATATGCAAGAGGTCCTAACAAAGGTTAAGCTTATGAATGTGAGAATCTTTCTTGTTTCTTTGAGTAAAAAATGAGTTGTAGTCTAGGAAATTGTTTAATGATTAGGTGGTTGCCGTTTAGGGCAAGAAACTAGGGCTTTTTAGCTTGTGTAATGTCCCCTTAGAGCATAAAATAAAGAAATATGGATTTCCTATAGAACCCTTATTAAAAAAAAATATAGTAATCTTAAATTATCAAAATACCCATAATCCACAATACCCAGAAGGCTTAAAACATCTAGGAGACCTCTAGTAACATCAACATGGAAGAAAATATTTTTCTAACAAGGATATGAATTTATTTTAATTTATTTCAGACCTAGAAATAGTTGAAACTTCAAATTTTCATATCTCGCGGAACATTTGGAGTGACAATGCAAAGAATAGCTCAAAATGATCACAAAAATAGCAACCATCAATTAAAGCGGGCCTTAGATTTTCCACCCACGGGAAGACCCCCAAAAATGATCCAGAAATCTTTAAATGTGTAGATCGAACTAGAAATGGATGTGAAAAGCCATAAAAATGGTTGCCAAATACAGCCCAAAACTGTCACAAGTGAATCTCAATTGTTTGTTGGTTGACCCAACACCAAAATAAACCATGATAATCAAACCTACAGATGATGCCCTAGCTGTAATAAATCTGAAAACAGCCGCAAAACGTACCCTAGATCTGAAAAACAACCGTCCAAAAAAAGAAATTCTGAATTGTAGCACAATAGTGAATCCCAAGTCAATCCACCTCACAAAATTGAGAAGTTTTCGTTCCACAACCTTCAAACCTTGGGAGGTTTTCGTCCCCAAAGCTCCTTCTCCTTAAGGGTTTTCGTTCTTAGAAGATTTGATGCAAGCAAATAGCTTAACATGCAATAATAGAAAATAGATTGGCAAAACATGATCTCAAATGAATACTCAAACCTCTTTTTATAACCTTTCCAAGCCTTTTTCCAAGTTGGGTGCTCCATGTGGGACTAAAAGTGACTTTTAAATTATAAAGTGGCTTCCTTATTTCTATTTTATCTTTATGAACACACTTTATCATAAAGTCGCTTTCATAATAGAAAGTCCCCCTTCTAATTAATCGTTATGACTTACAGTTGCTTTTTCTATAAATATTACAAGTCTTAATAAAACAACTTAAAAATATAGCGATAAACTACTTCCCTTGCATTTCCCTTTAAGCCCCTGAGAAATCATCTAGGGCAGAAAGGGTTTCATGTAAGCTCATGTTAAAGAGGGGACATTAAAATCTTGCCTTCTCAAAAATTGCTTGTCCTCCAACAATGCCGACCTTGTATGCCAATACCAAGATCCCAAATAAACCTGAAGAATACTCCATGTTTTCGTTGCACCACTCTAATAGAACTAAAATCTACAAACCTGTCATTCTTTGTTATTCTGTGAAGCAATCCATCCATCAAATAAAATCTTGGATCCCAATTTTTTGTAAAATTATAGCTATATAAAACTGAAAACCATAACAACAATGCCGACCTTGTATGCCAATACCAAGATCCCAAATAAACCTGAAGAATACTCCATGTTTTCGTTGCACCACTCTAATAGAACTAAAATCTACAAACCTGTCATTCTTTGTTATTCTGTGAAGCAATCCATCCATCAAATAAAATCTTGGATCCCAATTTTTTGTAAAATTATAGCTATATAAAACTGAAAACCATAACTCACACTCTGATTCTCCCGAAACCAGCAATCTGTAAATTGAAAAGCAGCTGTAATACTGAAATCTTCTCACTAAAATAGAGAAGGAAAGTGCTGAAATGATATCTGTAGATTCATAAATTTCTTCCCGTTCAATCACCCACTGGAAATTTATTCCTTTCCTACCTGAAAACACTCGCGAACTTACTTGAAAATAATCTTTAGCTTGATGGTGCAATGTTTCCCTATTATTCCTATGCTTTTCATCAAGAGATCTCAGATACATGCTTGAAACTTCTTCAAGATGAGAAGCTCAATTGAAAATTTCAGCAAGTTGGAAATCAAATTTATTATTTGATAAAACAATTGTTTCATGTGTAAGCACTTCACATGGATCCCATACCTTGTGATTGCAACAAGTTGTGTTTCTAGAATCAGAAGATGACTCAACATTCATCAGCAATCTTGGATTATCAAAAGATAATTCAGCATCCAAAGTTGGAAAACTTCCATGCGTTATACTGTCAACAAGGAGCTCACCTTTTGAAAATTCAAAGGATGGTGCATGTTCCTCCATGGTTTGCTTCCTTTCAATTTCTTGCAACTTTGATTTCTCTTCTTTCTCATGCTGCACTAAGACAATTTCTTCCTAGACTTTTGGAGGCTCTATTGTATGTAACTAATTTTTTGGTTCTTCATCTGACAACACTTCCCCATGTCCTTTGCCTAGACAATTGTGGTTTGGCACCCAAGGTTTTTCGTTGTCCACTTTCTGAGATTTCTTGTGCAATTTAGCTATCATTTATGTCATCAAGTACGGATTAAACTTTTTTTCACATTGATCAACAACACTTTTAGCTAGTGCACTCGCAACTAGGGATACTTTCTTCTCAAAACCAGCCATTAGTATGGATAACAATTGTTGTGAAGTATCATCACTCTCATTGAAGACCAAATTCATAATGGTCTACATTGAGGCTACTACATTTTTCATACGATTTTTATGGACAGCAGCAAAGAAATATTCAAACATTTAGAGAATAAGATCATCACATTCTAGATCTAACATTAGACACAAGATATGGTTTTTGCCATAGTTTCTAGGATAGTGGCCCTCTTAGCAAAAGGACTTTTGATGTCATCCAAACCCTCAAAACTTTCCACAAATAACTGAAATACCTCTCTCGTGGTGTTGTTATATGGTTGTTCAGGAGTTGTTATTCTTGTAATTTCACTAATACAAGTGATATCTACAAGTCTCTTACATTTGGATTTGAGTGTCTTAGAAGATTGGGCACATCCAAATGAATCGCCAATGGATTCATTGCCCAAAACATAGACTTAGACTCTGATTGTCTTAACATGGACAAACAGTTTGCCACTTCCTCAAAAAAAATGAGAAGAAGATTTTTTAAATAAGGTGGATGCTCAAATTCCTTCCTTGAACTGTAAAGCTTTGTTCTCAATTCATCTTTACTCATCAACTCCATGATTCACAGACTATGCATCAGATAGTATCTACAAAAATTTTAATTCTTCCCACAGCTAGCGAGATCATCAGCTCTGATACCACTGTAATGTCCCCTTTGGGCATAAAATAAAGATATTTGGATTTCCTAGAGAACTCTTATTAAAAAACACAACAATCTAAATTGTCACAACTGAATCTCAACTGATTGTCGGCTGATCCAACACCAAAATAAACCATGAAAATCAGGCCTGCAGACGATGCCCTAGCTGTAATAAATCTGAAAACAACCCCAAAACGTGCCCTAGATCTGAAAAACAACCTTCCAAAAAAAGAAATTCTGAATTGTAGCACAATAGTGGATCCACCTCACAAAGTTGAGAAGTTTCCATTCCACAACCTTCAAACCTTGGAGGTTTTCGTCCCCAAAGCTCCTTCTCCTTAAGGGTTTTCATCCTTAGAAGATTTGATGCAAGCAAATATCTTAACATGCAATAGTAGAAAATAGATTGACAAAACATGATCTCAAATGAATACTCAAACCTCTTTTTATAACCTTCCCCAGCCTTTTTCCAAGTTGGGTGCTCCATGTGGGACTAAAAGTGACTTTTAATTTATAAAGTGACTTCCTTATTTCTATTTTATCTTTATGAATACATTTTATCATAAAGTCGCTTTAATAATAGAAAGTCCCCCTTCTAATTAATCGTTATGACTTGTAGTTGCTTTTTCTATAAATATTACAAATCTTAATAAAACAACTTAAAAATATAAAGATAAACTACTTCCCTTGCATTTCCTTTTAAGCCCCCGAGAAATCATCTAGGGCAGAAAGGGTCTCATGGTAAGCTCGTGTTAAAGAGGGGACATTATAGCTTGATTTAATCTAGTGTCTTCCTTGTCCTCTTTAGAAATTCTGACACGCAAAGGAGGGCAATCTCTCGATCCTTCTGGATTATTAGACAACCTATGTGCAAAGCTCTACCATGTGTGATAAACTTGTCTCGTAAGTGATGCCTAAGTGGGTTGAATTGAATAATGTGCCTATTCAAATCTGACATCTTTTGCCTCAGTTTCTCAAACCCATTGGCATAGTTTTACAGGTAGAAGAAATCAGAGTTACCCTCTCCCAAATAAATGCTAGACTGATAATTTCCTTGAAGCCCTCTTCTGCTTTCCCTAAAACCCTTAGTATAAAACTAAAAGAAAAACATTTTGTTTGCCCCATGCTGGTCTTGGGGGTTTGAATAGTCATTTCCATTGGAAGAAAGATGGTCACCTTGAAAAAGTTTGCCCTTTGATCATGTGTAAACCTCAAAATCAAGCCATCCCTGAGGTTGGTATGCAAGATGACCCCTCTACAGTAATTGATTCACTAGTTGTTTGGGATGGCTCTGTCCCTTCTCAACCATTAGAGTGTTTGGACTCTTTTGTTGAAGATCTTGGGGTCTCCACTTGCCCCCTTGTTGCCTCTAATGTGAGTGGTTCACCTTCACAAGTGGAGGGCAGTGCGGAGTTGTTTGACCTAACTAAAAAATCTTATGACTCGCCCATTATCTGGGATAATGGTCATCCACTCATGGCTATAGAGTTTCTCCTTAAAAGGTTGATCAGGTATCTGAGGAATATGAGGTCATTTGTCCTACACCAAGGGAGATTGTTGCCCCTCCAAATAAGATCTACTTGAATGCTGCCTCTAAGGCTATTAAGATTGTTAAAGCTCACATGAAAGAGTGGAATAAACTAGCCCCTAGTAGCTCAGCTAAAGAAGACAGGCTCCCCCCCACCTTTCAAGTACTCCAAGTGAGCTCATGCCCTCCCAAGGATCTGAAATTGTGAAAGAGCTTGCAGTTGTTACAGTTAGTCAACCCCTAACCCCTGATCTCAAGCCCAAACAATATTAAAAGGCAAAAAGAGAAGGTATATTTGATGCACCTAGCTCTGTTGCTCTGTCTGTTGAGGAGTTGAAGAAAAAGAAAACAAACGATTCTATTGTGAAAGATAATGGCAAAAGGAATGGAAGAGAGGATAAGTTGTCTTCATGTTTTGAAAGGCTCTACAAGAAAGTGGTAAGTTGGAATGTCAGGGGCCTGGAAGCTCATGATCGAAGGGCAATTGTTATAAGATTCTTTTGAGCCAAGGAAGGCTTAGAATTCCTTCTCCTACAAGAGGTCAAGTATGTTGGTTTAGGGCTTGAAACTGCCTATCTTTCATTTGGCCTGGGGGAAAGTGTTTTCTCCGCATGTCATGACAAGGCCAAAGGAGGGGCCTTTATTTTGATCAGCAAGAATTTGGCTCAATATGTCTTTGGCCATGGTCACTCTTCCTCCAATAGGGTTGTGTGGGTTACCCTCCTAATTGAGGGTCATGGATTCGACATCGACCTTTATGTATGCCCCCAATGATTATGAGAAAGGGTTGACATGTGGAACCAGATCTCCTGCAAGCTCAAGGATATCCCATGGATTGTTCGGGATGACTTTAATATGATTGAAGATAAGGAAGACAGGACAGGTGTACACCCCTTTAAGTGGAGAGGGGATGAACAATTCTACCAACACAAAATGAAGAGAATTCTAAGAGCGATTGACCCCCTGGTAAAGGGGGAAAAGGACATAAAAGGATTTTGGTTCACTTGATGCAACAATCAGAGTGGGAGAAGAAGCGTCTACTCAAAACTGGACATATTTTTTGTAAACAGAGATCACTTAATTCTTCCACCAGTTGATCATGGCAATGTTGTAAATGTTCTCATACACCCTCTCTGATCACCATCATATTGAAATGATCTTTCAGGTTGCCTCATTTCTGTCAACAGTATCTAAGAAGTGAAAAAGCTAGTATAAACTTAATGTGTCCCACCTAAAGGGCCCAGACTGCTTAGAGGGCCTATAAAACCTATTGGATCTTAGCCAAATCCCTCTTTGTCATGCCCTTTGCAACTTACTACTTGGAACCAATTCATCCTTTCCTGCAAAAATATTATGAAAGGGTGTGGTAAAGCTAAAGCCAGATTAAGAAGAAAATCTGATAGAAAGCTTCAAGAAGAACTTATAAGAATCAAGTCCAGACTTCAGACTTCTCTTGAGGATGAGAACTTGCTAAAACACCTAATTTCTGTCAAAAACCAACATGGGATCCTCCAGCACTACATTACTCATGGGGCTATGGTAAACTCATGTCGCTTGAGAATGGTGACAAAGGTACGAAGTATTTTTCAGAATTTTCAAGGCTAAGCATGTTATAGAAAAGATTGAGGTTGCGGATAATGGAGGTATCAAATCCGATAACCCTATCGATCTCCAAAATGCCTTCTCCTTTTACCACACACTTTTCACTTCAGATGGGTTTATTTGAAAATGATAGGACTGTCTATGCAAGGTGCATGCCACAAAAAGTCTCAATCAACAAGGCCTCTGAGCTGGAGAGAAACATCACAAGAGATGAAATCTGGTTTGTCACTGAAGATTTGAAAATGATAAATTCCCAGGCATTGATGGTTTCCCTGCTGAATTTGTAAGGCCAACAAGAATTGAATAGTTGATCTTATTTTTTGTATATTAGGAGTCTTTAGGGGTTGGCATCTTAGGGAATCAGATTAATGGAGGCATTACTAAGCTCATTCCTAATGGAGACGACAATCAGATTAAAAACTGGAGGAAAATTACCCTGCTAAATGCTTCTTATAAGATTTTGGCAAAAGTCCTTGCCAATAGATAGCTAAGATTCTCCCATATATTATTACTACTACACAAACTAGGTTTGTGGAGGGCAGATACATCTTAGATAACCTTATAACAAGCTGGGACAATATGAAATGGGCTAATGATTCAAGTCAAAAAGTGTGCATGGTTCTACTTGATTTTGACAAAGCTTATGATAGAATTGAATGGATGTTTGTCAAACTTATGTTGAAGATCTTAGGGCTCGGGGACAAATTTTGTAGCATGGTTTTTGCACAAGTTGAGATTGATGGGAACTTAGTAACTTGTTTGTACTTCAAAGATCAATTGGACAAGGCTGCCCTCTTGTCCCGAAATTATTTGTCATTATAGTAGAAGCTTCTTTTTTTTATTGAATCTGAATTGCAGGGATTGGCTGCACAGAATTCTTAGGCTTAGCTGCCAAGGACTAAGGGGTTTCCATTCTGCCAAATTCGGTTAGGGCGCGATCTCGACCTCATCCCTTATTTATTAGCATCTCCTGAGAGTGGAACCTTGGTGGATGGCTAGGCAACACCTTTTACACCATCATATGCACCGTTGAACCACAACCCGTTTGTGCCTTCTTACCCTAACATTGTTTTCATTGCAGTTGAAGCTTTTAACTCTCTCTTTGGGGAATGCAGCCTTGGCCCCTTGTTAGGAGCACGGTTCTCCCCAATAATGATGAGCACCTTGATATACAATTTGTTGATGACGCTTCTTATTTCCTGAGCTTGATCAAAGCAATTTTGAGCACATTAGTACCAAGCATGGTATTTATTGTAATGCTTTAGGATCTTTAATCTCCACCTCCAAATCCTCGTTGTGGGGTTGGGAATAGTTTCCTCCTTAGTGTCCTTTGTTGAATGGACTTGGGGTGGCCCGAACAGGATGATCAAATACATAGAAGTCCCCCATGCCCTGTCTCCTCGTCTTAAATCAATGTGGCAATGGGTTGTGGAAAAGATCTCCGAGAAGTTCACAAAATGGCATGGTCAACTACTTTCTTTGCCTGGAAGAATTTAGGCCTACCACAAGGTCCTCTCCTCTTTCGCTATTTGTTACTCATCTTGTTGGCCTCTCCCCAACTCTCATGTGGACAAGTTACATTAAATTGTCAAGGATTTCCTTCAGTCAGATAGTAAGAAAGCAAGAAGAGACATGTTGTAAAATAGGATACATGTTATATGCCTAAACCCTTAAGAGAGCTTAAGATCGAAGAGTTAAGGGTGCAGGGAATTTCTCTTGCAGTCAAGTGGATTCTCAGAGCCATGAGTAGCAATGAACCTTGGAAAGTCCTTTTAAGGTTCAACATTGTCAATGGCACTCATCGGGGTCAAATGTAATATCCCTGATAAATAATTTCTAACAAAACTAGAAATTTTATCAAAACCCTAGGGTAACACTATACAAAAATTATCTTTTGTAACAGCAGCAATAAACTGATTTTTTGTTTATAAAAAACAGCAAACCCCAATTGCAGAAAAAATAGAATTTATTTATTTAATTTAAAACTCAGCTTCAGGAGTACCAGAATATCTTTCCCAAATTTTTATCCTTTAATCCATGGGAAGGGTGGATTCAAGGTCTCCGATATTTTATTTAATTAATGTCCTAGAAAGGGGACATTACTGTTTTCTTGACTATGAGTGGATGGGGGAGGCATATATCGAAAGGGGTCTCTAACATGGACAGATGGGTCCAGACTTTGGAAGAGTCCTTCAATATGCACTTGCAAGGTATGTTCCCTCCCTGATTTCAATCCTTGGCTATACTTTGCTTTTCTGGATGCTAATAGCCTTCTCTTCTTTGATGTATTTGTACTCTGCATGTTTTTTGCATTTCCAACTTGGATGAAATTGCCAAGTTTAGATCATGAGGGTTACCGTCCTCAGATCTGTGTGTAAGTGAGCGTTTTTGTCCTCTATTATTGATGCAGAAGCAAAAGCTGCTGTTGTTTTTAGACCTATAAACCCCCCCTTGACTGTAGTTGATAAATATACTTAGATCATGGTGCTTGATGGGGCCCCACCCATACAATCTCCGTTTGCATCCACAGCCAATGCCGATATCTAGGTATTGTTTCATACCATAACGTCACGACCATTCACTTCGATCCAAAGACCAAGCCATCTAAGAGCTATGCAAGTTCCGCCACAAGGCAAAATGCAATTTTTCCATACTTTCTATTTAATAATGCCATTTACTTGCTTATAGGGGACGAAGTGCTAAATTTGAATAGCTTTCAATGAGCACACCAAATGAGGTGAAGAAACACTCCATTTATGTAGAACCACACGGTTGCAGCTTTTACTCTCCAAATGTGATCTGGTGAAGATCAACCACAAAGTGATCGCGCCCAGATCTCTTGATGCCGGAAACAACCGTCCGTCTATAACCGATCCAAATTAACAGTGATTGGAGTGGGGAATGCAAAATAGATACATCGCAAACAATGAAAAATGTAATAATTGCCGAGATGATAAGAATAGGTGCTCACAAGTCTTTTTTTGTAAGTTTCTATTATGGAACCCAACACTTGGCACCACCTTTTGGAGATTCCCTGCATGCTTTAATTGATAATAAAATCTATATCTTAATTGGACATAGCCAAGAAGTGCTACTCTATCCTCAAAGGATCCAAGCTCAATTGATGCCCATGTTAACCTCTTCTTTCTTTGGCGCCACAAATGTTGGAGCAATTCATATATGAATTATTAGCAAATAAGATCCTCATAGACTCTTACATGTATTTTATATAATTTCACTCCTCAATGGGTTTACTTCTCCTTATGGCGCTCCATATTTTAAATCATAATAAAAATGTGTCTTTGTGGTGCCACTTGTTAAAATCCGTTAAACGTGCCCTTAGATCACAGACCAAATTACCCTAATGCAGATCTGAATCATCGGAATTCCGAGACTGATTAGCGACTACGGTTTAAGGGTATCCAAAATGCAAATGACGGTTCTGAAAAAGGGATAATATTTTATGATCCTCTCGGTGCATTTTACTGTCAAATATTTAGGCCGGTTTCGGTTTCGAGTGCTTCCGGTTTGATCCACTTACATAAAACAACTGAGTGATCTTTCTAAGATCTGAAGTTTGCTAACTGGTCCATTCTGATGGAAAGATCACCGGTATTTTGAGGTCACAAGACCCTAGGTCTTCAAGCGATTTGCCCTTTACAGATATTATTTCTCAACAGCAAGATCATATTTTTGAGGAAAAACTCTCTGAACTTGGTTTGCATTGTCAGTTTACCACAAACCACATCATGATCTTTTTGCCTTAGACCTTTGTATCTTGAGCAAACCATACTTGCAAAATCACTCTCATTACAGGTCGAACTGGTACTTCATGCTGGATCACTAGATTCACATTGCAAACTGAACCCAAAACATCTGATCTTTCTACGATGGAATTCACTGAGTCCACCTGCTAAACAATCCCAATTGTTCTTTGTCCACAAGAGATGAACCACAAGGGTTCTGTTTTGATCCATTGCCGAATCACAACATCTCCCAAGTAACAAGTAGGTCGGAACGACCACTGCCAAAAATTTTGTTTCCATCTTGACTTTGTGCACCAAAATTTAGGCTCATGCATTAGAAGGAAAAATGGTGTCATGACTTCAAAACCCACATGTTTAGCTAGGCTCCCAACAGCAGACAAGTTCAATACTCTCTTTAACACCATACATGGCTACAATTTCATTAACCAATCGGATTTGATCAGTTAGATCTTGTCCCACATGGCTCTTTACCATTCTACAAGTGCACTGTTTCCAAGTTAATACCATGGCTTCCAGGACGAATTGTACAACATCTTTGATGCATTGACAATCACTTCAAATTGCATCATCTTCCAAACTATGTCATGCGTTCTATTGATATGGCTTTTCCAATGTTATTCATAAAACACATTAGCACAAAGCAAATAAAATAATAGCAAAACTCATGTCACCAAAAACCTTATTGGAAAACCACACCAGAAAAAGGGCCAAAGGTCTTCACCTATGCTCATTCGTATATGCCCAAGAGGGGATTACATGTTGTGAATGATCATGTCGTTACAAGCACTTGTACGAGAGGTCGTTTTGAGCTTACAACCTTCGTATGCCTCCATCCTCTAGTAGAATGTTGCTAGCTCAACGAATAGAACTTTTACCTAGATTGAATCTCATTTTATGTATCGGGTCACACTGAAAACATCCGAGCAGATCCTAATGTCATGCAACCAAAAAAATGTTGAACTCACATCCAAACATTTTGAAAACTTTAACTTTAGACATAAACTTTACTCCATACATGATGACAAATGTTTAATAAGTGCTCATACAATAACTCGTAACTAATATACCACTGACACTGTGCTACCAATAAAATTGGATTGTTGAATCACCTCAACACAAGTCCACATTGTGACAATCTTGTATGCTCTTTTATATAGAAACTAGCTAATTTTTTATCTAAACAAGTCTGCCCTTTGATGGATTGAAAAACACTATTTGATTCCTAGAGACACTTTTTCTTCAAAATGACAATTTGACTTTTGGTCTAGTGACATCTCTGTGAAGAATAAACTATTATTCATGAATAACTTTAAAATCAATTGGGAAAAACAATAGACTAATTAACTCAATTACAAACTTACATTCTTGAATGAAAAATGCCTATCAAAATGTCAAACATTATGTTGCATTTTGATCAAATTTCTGAATATCAAGGGAAGAAGTCTCCTTAGAGAATTGCCAATGACAGTCAATCTTTGGCAAAAGAAATCTGTTTGGAACAAGCTGCACAATAGATCCAGCGTTTTCATTGGGATGCAATTGAAGGCTTCCTAGACTTGTGGGATTCGAACTGGGCCTAAACCCATTGTGACGATTGCTTAACGTATCGTTCATAAGTCTTGATGCAATACCACCTCGGATTCTGCTGTGATGGTCTACGAATCCAGATATTGAAGGTCCCTAGTAGCTATCAGAATCCCCATTGCAACTCAATCACATGCAAGGTTAGTAATGTTTACCAACGTCTGGCAACTGTTTCTTGCAACTTTTGTTAGTTTCAATGTGGAGGAAATTGATGCAATAACCCCTAAGGTTTTCACCAATACTTGCAGAATTCAAGGAAATTCATTTTGCAAAGATCAACGTCAGAAGCATCATATAACATGTTCGGATCTTTCTAGATTGGAACATGATCATTGCACATTCAGCATATGCCTCAACACTTCCAACAATTGTGACGGACTTACCTATTTTGGTTGAGGCCTTGTTAGTTTGTGATCTTAGGTAGTAGCACTGCTAGTAGGAGCCTTGCAAATTATTTAATGCATCTATAACAATGATGGTGCCAGTTCAAAATGTGTGGTGATCAATCTGTTGGTTGCCTTTGAAAGGGTGCTCTAACTTGAAAGAACAGCACACAAATTGGATATGCAGGTGTTTACTACCTCATATTAATATATGACCAAATGTAGTAACACTGATGTTTACAAATCATTTTGGAACCAATGGGGTTTGGTTAACTGTTGATTGTAATGAGGAAATGCAAGACCACAAAACTAAATTGACCTGCAATAGCACTATCTGACCAATGTTGTTTGACATCTATACAGAGTCAATCTGATCAAAAACAATCCACACAAATGCACAAATAGACAATTTTATCCTACATACTCTATTAGACAGTCTAACACTCATCCTACAGACTCTATGCACAAATAGACAGTCTAACACTCTATCCTACATACTGATGCACAAATAGACAGTCTAACACTCTATGCACAAACAGACTTGTGTGGTTGCCCCACGATCAATCAGTAGAACTCCATAGCCACTTTTAAATCTTGCTCTGATACCAGATGAAAAGGTACGAGCAAATTTTCAAATATTAAAATTCTTGCATTTTGATTGGGACATGACCTTCTCCAATAACATACATTACATATTTATGTGCTTGTCTCTCCATTAAAATCAAGTAATTATGATTTGTTTGCCTGATCAACACACTATGATTAACCCGTAACAATGTGTTGTTACTCCCTAAAAAAACTCCAAAATCCTAATTTATGAGTTGTCATTAAATAATAAACTGGGTCTCTGGGTACGAAACACAAATAGCCTTTTCAAAAGGAACACTTGGGTACATAACGTTACGGGAAACGTCCTAACACGTACAATATATTATATAAAAAATTAAAATTTAAATGTATATATATATATGCATGGTACTCATTTTCAAAATTTTAGTCCATGGACCATAAGAGATAAAGCACTCAAAATATTTTGTATTCATTGAAGTTCTAAAGATTCATCATTCAACATGGTTACAATTTCAATGTTTCATATATACATGATTATAATCTAGATTCTAGAATATATCATCTAGATTTTCCTCATAATCATCTCCATGAATACCATGTTTCAAAAATCCATAGTTGTAACCTAGCTTCACTTGTATCCATTTGATTTAGGATTCCCAAATGGAATCAACACTATACCAAGCAGTGAAAGTTGGCTAAGAGTATACTGAAGCATCAAAGTCACTAGCTTTCTAGCCTAGATCATTTCCAAAGTTTCTTGGGACCTCTAATTCTAGCCTCACTTTTTTGGATGTATTATTATGCACCTAAACTATCTCTAGACTTGTTACATACACTAAATCCTCATCCTTCTTGGATGCTAGTTTTTCTGTTTGGCTTTACAGTGGATGAAGGTATATGTACTCCGATTCCTGGGTTTGCTGAAGAATTACTATCCACCTGTTAAAAAAAGAAGTTATAAATTTCCAATTAGTAATAATATTAATTTATTGAGAACATAATTTTTTAATTAATAAACAAACCTTTGATTTCATTTTAATATTTTATACCTGTGAGAGGATTTTAATGGCAACAAGTTGTATAGGCGGGTGGGGGACATTTGGCCATGTACATACCACCACATGACTGGGGTCATGTTGTACTTGTCACATAATGCCTCCATTTCACACATGCTACCGAATATAGAGACAAATATCCCCATTTGTTATAGCAGACCGCACTAGCTACAACTGATGCAGGAAAAATATCGGAATGTAACCTTAGTTCCATTTGCAACTTCTTGGTCATTATATGGTGGTTGCTATTAGGTAGCCCAAGTATTTCATTGCTCTAATATTTGGTATTCTTCATAACAAGGAGATGCAATGGGGTACATTTTATTCCACCTTCTCATGATCAAAGCTCCTAACTTCATTGTAGAAGATTTCAAAAGATCTTGCCTCTTTCCCCTTTATCCCTGTCTCTAATTTTTCAAAGAAAGGGAGTCAATGCCTCATAGATTTTGGGGATGCAAGTGTGATCCCCCTTTGTCAAGCATATCTAATCATGGATAAAATAGGCTCAATAAAATTGAGCAAGTATTTGTACCTTTGACCAATCATTATCAAGTATCAATGATTTTATATTGATTAAATATTTAATGTGTTTCCTTACCTCCACACAGACCAAACATTTCCAATCACCATAATGCTAAGGAATTTGTTTTACCTTCAGGAAGTCTATCTCAAGACGAGTGAGTGAGAGGTAAATCTTGTTTCAACAACCTATTAAAATAAATTAAAACAAGTGTAATCTAACCTATAAAATTAGCATACCTATAAAGAAATTCAATTGATAATTTCATAGAAAGTTAGAAAATAAACAATCAGAAACTAGTAAATTGTTCCCATTACCTTCATAATAACTCCAACCTTGAGAACCTCCTAAAGCATAGCCTAGACATATGATGATTTGGGGTTGATTCAAACATTGGGCCCTGAATCTCATTTGCCTCACATATAAATTTCAGGTTCTATCCATGATGATTCTTGTTCTTTTGTTCCATCAAACCCAAGGAGTGTATTGCACAAGGTGTTAAAATATGTGCTCATATCTCCCCTCTACAATCAACCTATGGTCTCAAGCAATTTTTTGGCATTGTCCGTGACAACTGTGGTTGAGCGTTTTGAGGGCACACCGATTCAATAGCCTCAATCAAAATATTATTTTAAATTAAGCATCTTTCACTTCACCCTCACAATCAACAGTACATAAAGAACATTGCCCCTTTAGGGCACACTGCAACAATGTTGATTAAAGGATGGATTTCGAACATCTTTCCATCCATCTAAAATAATGGATACCCCTGAGTCCTTCCTTGAACCCCTAATTTCTACAAAGAAGTATGTATATGGTCCACTACACCAACAATGTGTTCTACCTTCTCATAACTAGGGATTTTGGGTACCCATGTGGTGGACAACGTCATTAATACCTGCTCACCAGTTTGTCGCCAATATGGTTACCGCAACACATTAAAGGGATGCCCACATGATAAATGCATCGACCAACAAACTCATCAAGCAATTTCACAAAAATGTCAAGTTGCAAATGCTTGATCTAATAGAGGAAGTTCTCTTTCGTGAAACTCTCTTCCTTTATGGGAGTTTCAACTTCAAGTGGTTGGGTTGGAGTTTGAATAAAGGATGGTCCAATGGGGTGGGTGGTTTCCCAAAAAATCCCTGAAAAATGCATGGTTTCAGATCTAGCTCTATCAACTAATCATTATCATTCTAACCATTTGTACTTTTCAACTTTGGAACATGGGTAATCCATGTTGGTGTTGTTAACTTTCAAATGTAGGCAGTCAATTCCAAAGTGAATTGAAGTGCATGTTGACACAAGTCTGAATATCAAACTAATGGAAGGATGCTAAAAAAAAATCCATACAAGAATATTTTATAAATATTGCAATAGATGCTTAGCCAAAGAGATTCCAAAGAGAATATGCTCAGGCTTGTGATTGTAATGCAGATCAGTTATGGCTAACTTCCCCATGGCATCCTAAAGCAATCGGATGGCATTTATGTTTCTATATCTAAAAGAGGTTGAAAGGACTCAATAATGAAACCAAGTGATATCAAGCCCAGTACTTGGATTCCAAGTAACTAAAACTACACCCTAAATATCCTAAAAAGTGGCTTTCAGAAACTTGATAAAGTTGCTCAAAGGTTCCAATTACCTTCTCTTATTGGGTTGTATTTGGTCACACATGTAAACTCCTTAGTCATAGGCGCCATTATCATCAAAAAGATTTGAATAGGCGGCCTACCATAGCATGGGAAAAAGCTACTGCATAAATAAGAGAATCTAACTTGATAGAAGAAAATGAGTTTTTCAAAGGAGAGATGCATTCTCTCTAAGCATGTAATAAACTTATTCATTTACATTATCTTTGAGTCATTCATACACATAATACTTGCATATGGCATGTAATATTGTAATTAAGAGTTTGGAAATGATCTTGAACTTGATGAGTGGAGTCTATTGGTGCCGACAAAGGACCAAATAAGCCACTTATTTAAATAAAAATAAGACAAACTCTTAAAGGCAGAATAAGTAAGAAATCATTCACATGAAAAATAACAAAAAAGGATCTACCTTACAATTGAACCTATCACCACAAACAAATAATTCCAATAGCGAATAAAAAAGAACGAATTTCCAAACACGCAGAAATTGAAGGACCATAGGAATGAGAACTGAAATGATGGAAAAGGGGACATTATTTAGCATACCAGTCCCAAAGAAGGTTGACGATGCCCTTGTCAAGGATTTAAGGGTTGAGTTACCTGGAAATGACTTCACAGATCCTGTAACATATTAGGTACATACCCACAATAGGTACAATTACATGTAAGGACCAGAAATAGCTCTGAAACGTTGTGAAGTTCTAGGTTCGTACCATAAATGGTAGGGTAATAGCACGAACCCAGGGCACTTCCATCCCATTTCAAGCGGAAACAGTTATTTTCAAATGGAAGAAAAAACACTCAAAAAAAAAACCTAACCCTAATCTACCTACCCTAACTTGCTAAAGACATTTTCTAAAACCTATATAAACACACTACAAAACACTCTCATTTGCTTGTCGATTTTCAATTTGTACAAACTTTTTTTATTACAAAGAGCAATGAAGAATCTAAGAGCGGCTTCAAGGAGGAAATTCAGTGTTGTTACAAAAAGCGAGGAATCCAGGAGCAGCTTTAAAGTGCAAGGAGGAAGGAGCAACTTGAAGGAGAAAAAATCAAATTGTCTCTTCATTCACCCTCTTCTTTTTTCACAAAGGATAAATGTGATCAATGATCATGAATGATGTGTGCATTATGTACACATCATTCGTGATCATTGATCACATTAACATTTTCTTTAAAAATAACTTGAAAAAATCCGATTCTTCCACTTGAAGTTGATCCCTCCTTCCAAATTTCTTTTTGAACTCCTCCTTGATGCTCATAGCTCTTAGTAACACCTCCTAAACTCTTCCTTCATGCTACTCCTTGATGTCTATTTACTCTTCACAATGTTAAATGTTAGTATAATGAAAATTGAATTTAGAAAAAAAAAAAAAAAAGAGTGTGTTTTAGAATGGACCAAAGATGTCATTATATAGCTTTTCGGAAGTTTGGGTGTGTAGATCAAGTTTAAGGACAATAAATGTTAAAAATTAATTTTTTTAGCTTTTAAAAGTAAAAATCTAGCGGAAACGTCTCGAACATTTCCGGGCCATTTTTGGCACGTTTCGTACCAGTTTCCGTTTCAGAAACTTTTCCAGCAGGGTTTGAGTGGTGGGAGGCAGTGGCATTTCCTGATAACACAGAGAATTAATCAATTCTGAAAAAAGGGGACATTACATCATAAGAGATGGAAGGATCTCCACATGGTTGATTTAATGTCAAGGGATTTTCCTATCACCCCTGTTGGGTCCTTGATTTTCAATCAATTTGGAAGGCATGGGAACGAGTGAAGTACTTAGTTGTTGGGCAGTCTATTTTCTCCTGTTTTGACACTAGAGGCCAGGATTTAATCACTATGGTGGAATCTAGGGCATAAGGATAAGCTTTTGGCTTAACTAGAGGTTGCTTTGCATTTGTTTGGTTCAATAAAGGCATTAGAACAATTCACGACATATACAGATTTGGGAAGTGGGTGGAGTGGACAGAACTTAAAGCAACGTTTAACTTACCTCGGTCTCAGATCATTACATATACAATGCTGCATGGTGGCCTCAAAACTTCTTCTACAGTAACAATTTTTGGGGGATGAGACAGAGTTTGGGGAAAAGCAAATGACTCAAGGGGCCCCCACTCCTTGATGCTACCTCCAAATAGCCTTCTCCCCAAAGTTTTCCCTTGGTATGAACAATAACTTATTAATGGAATGTGTGCAACCCCTTTAGAAGATGGACTCATAGATTTTATGTCTTGTGGTCTTCTTGTGTTGAGTCTTAGAAATTGTTTTTTAGATTTTAGACGGCTTCTAATTCATAATCAGCTTGATGTCAATGCTAATACTTTCAAAATGGGCATTGGCAATAGGTATTGTTTTGTGTTTAGTGATGAGGAGTCTGCTCAATATATTTTATTTGATTGTCCTTTCGCTAAAGTTGTCTGGTTATGTGTCCTTTGTACCTGGAATCTTCTTGCACAAAAGCAAATTTGTTGGTATGATGTCTTATTTGGGCTTATCACCATTAAAATTAAGTTGATTTTTTTTACAAAAGCTTTTGCTTTTTATGTCTACTGAGGTGTCATGGTTCTTATGGAAAGCTTGCACTAATGATGTATTTCAAGGTATCGGCGGGAGTGTTACTGACTTCAATTGTGAAGTCATAGTGCATTTGCTTGCCGTGTAGGTTAACATTCAGATGAATGTGGCTAGAGGAGAGCTTAGAAAATTCTTGACATCTAATTATATTCAAGAGGATCCTGTCACCCAAACATACTATCTTCGGGTGCAGCCTCTTCATACAGACAAGGGTGGTCAGAACGAAGTTAAGGCATATGATATTGGGTCTGACTAGTCTGACAGGGCCCTAAAATCTCACTCAAGAGGATATTCTAAAGGAAACTCATGAGGCCCTGGTTTGAGTGGAATCCACTCGGGCTATTGAAAATGCCAACCAATTGCTTCAGCATGTTGTGGATACAGATTTGGCTCAGGATCGTAAGGGTGCGTTAGCTTTTGGTACTTCCACTTCTGAACATAATTCAAAGACTGTAGTTGGCAAGGAAACTAAAATGTGGATTGCTGACATTCTCAAGAGACATGTCAATGCAATGTGTTGTGAAGTTCAGCAACACTTTGGGGGCACTGGTTTGATTGTGGATAAATTTGAATGTTGCTAGTAGTGCCTAACCAGATGCTAAAAGTTCTGTTGAATGTGCTCGGTTAGAGGGACCCTGCTCATGCCTGCAATGAACCTGTATTCATTGATCTCACAGTGTCAGAGGGACCTGATGACTTCATGAAGGGACCTGCAACTGGGAATGTTAATGAGGAAGAAAGGAGTGCTACCCGCAAGGGTGGTTAATCAATGTTACTAGTTTGAAAGTTTGAATACTGTTTGTCTTTCTACAGATTCTTTTATATTGCAATGTTTCATGCTTAAGACATTTTATTGATATCAGATGTTTTTGACAGAAGTGATCTGAACTGATCGGGTGACCTTTAGGGCTTTTTTTATTCCTTTGTATCTTATTTTATATACCTTCGGATCGTATATATTGTGTAAATTTCTTGCAATGTAAAAAATAGATAAAGATTGGTCACTAGTCAATCGAGGCTTAAAGGAGTGGTAAGTTGGGGTGCTCACCGCAAAAGGTTAAAATTCAGTGGGCTGCCAAAAGGTGTGTGTCCATGTTTGACCCGCCAGCTACCATCAATGCCATTAATATGGTTTACTCCATTTCCAAGGTGTTAGTATGAATTGGTGGCTTGACAAACTCACTTTTCAAGCTGTACTTTCCAATCTCAATCAGCTACTCATCAAGCAATTCCAATTTTTATTTGTAAAAAATCATTTATTTTACCTTGTTCATATCCCCAATCTCAAGAGTAACAACATACATTGCCTTCGTGTTAAAGAAAGATCCCTTCCAAATAAGAACAATATCAGAAAAAAGGCCTTGGCATCACAGAACAAAGGTTTCTCCAACTATTCCATACCATAAACCAAATCGGTTACATTAAATGAAACATATATACAACATTCTAGGTGATAGGGTAACATGTAGTATCATATTTAGAAGCCATGCACTTCTAATGAATCAATCTCGTGACCACATAGAATGTAAAGAAAGAACTTACAATTTATTGAGATTTAGAGTTGGATTAAAGAACATGTAGCATTACGCCTGAATTTTTTTCTAGATCTTTGAAACCTCCATTGCATTAGTGCGGCTAAAGAAACAAATAACAGAAATAATTGTTTACACTGTTGGTATCAGTACCACATTTAAGAGCAATTAATAAAAGTTCAATGTTTTTATTGTCAAATTGCTACCTAAAATTTGTGTGATGGAAAGGAATAAAAAATGGATAAAAGAAATGAAAAGTTTTTTTTTAAGGTCCAGACAAAGGTACAATGGTAATATATTGGATTTAATTTTTATGTGTACATGGGCATATTCTATAGTTTATGGTTATGGCTCAGTTTGAGTTTTCTTAAGACATATCGTTTCTTGTACCATTCACTATACCTTCCATTGTTTTTTGACCTAATAAGATTAATTTGAATTGCTCGTAATAGTGATTCCCAAAAAAATTAGACTGACTCTTGTATTTTTAAAAACTGTTTGTCTCTCACCCAAATCCATACGTAGGATTGTTTCAATTCAAAAATAGAGATTGGTATCTTCAATATTTTTATAAATACACAAGCACTTGTTAATAGTTGTACCTAGTTTAATTTTTTCTACATTGGCCAATATTAGATAGGACTCTTGATTGCTTTTTGACTCTAGCTAACACTTCACCCTCCATTTTACTTGGGGAGGGGGCAACACCACTTAAATATTACCAGGGTCATGACATTTTTTTTGTGTTTGCAGATGCAAATCTGGATTGCTTCCATTGGACCACCCCACTTTTACAAATCACTCCTAGCTCTTCGACATTACTTCTCATAACATCTTCGGCATTATTTTAATTTTTCAGGATGAAAGAGGGTGGTGTCATTCCTAATTTCCTTATCAAATGTGTCGATCAAGTATTCACTCTTGACCTATTGGTCAACGGCCAAGTGGGCAAGGCACTCTCTCAATGCTTTGTGGTTGATTTATCACATACGATTGAGGGAGAGAGGCATAAATCGACTATATTACCATAAAGGCATTTTCCCTATTAGTCAAGGGAGAGGAAATGTCATGAAGATCCTCTAATGTTAGTCAAAGTTCCTTCAAATCCTCAATCTATCAATTGAGCATTGTTTAAGTTTAATATATTTAACAAGAAGAGAAATTGAAACATCAAGCTCTTTCTCGTGAATGTCATTACATTAGTCAGCAAATAATTCTACACATATATAAAGGTTCTACACAACTAGTATAGATATCTTAAATACACCAAGAGATATCAATCTCGAGACACCTATCTAGTTATGCTAGATCTTGCTATTTTTTGATTGACTTCTCCAAGAAAAAAAGAAATATACATAAAGTGACAGTCCAATAGAAGTTAAATTTATGGATGAATAGTCAAATGACAGTTAAATGAATGTCAAATTTAATATTGAGAATAAAAGTGAACAACTCACTCCATTACAACCTTGGCTGCCTTTGTAGGAATGCCTCTCAGCATAATTATCGTCAAAATAGGATGTCGGACAACAAGAAGAGAAACTGAGACATCAGGGTCTTTCTCATAAATGTGATTATTTTAGTTGGCACACAATTCTTCAAGTCTATTAAAGTTCTATCCAAATGATCGTCAAAGGATATAAAATGTGAATTGTGAATCTTAAAAATAGTTTTTCTTGTTTAGTGTATCATTACTTTGGTGGCTTGGGAGAGTTGCTTTTCCTAGGTTGTGACTGTAGTAAATATTACAACAATTGATTAACTGTAGTGAACGTATGCATGACTACACCTTGCTATACATTATTTGCTTCCTTAATTTTTTATTTATGTTTTCGACTTATCGACTCACTAGCCATCCCCCCTTTACATGCACTTCTTTTTGTTTTTTTGTATGGTAGATAATCATATTGATAATAAAAAGGCATGAATAGACAAAAGTAACAAATCCCTGTATTAAGCATGCAGAACAAAGATAAAAGAAACGAATCCATGTATTAAGCATGCAGAACAAAAGGCAGATAGCAAAGGAAGACCAAGAAGAGGCTCACAAACCAATTCTCATGACAAAAGAAATAGGAGAAGATAAGAAGAAAACTATATATAATATTAAAAAAACTATAGCTAAATAAGCAAATTCAAAATTAATTATGCAGTAGGCATAGAATAAACAAAATAAGCTAAATAACCACAAAACATGCTAACAATTCAATGCCAAATGTCGTGATTTTCATAGGTTTAACTTTTAAAAAGTACATTGTGCAAATGTTATAATGTATATACAAAAAACAAGACAAATCAACATATTCAATATTTTCATAATCAACGTGCTCACGAGTGTATTCAGCGAGAGCATCATTAGAACCATCATGTGGTTCATTAGAGTATGTGCTGAATGTTAAGTGTAATAGATCAGGCCTCTTAAGTATGTTTCACTAGAGCAGGTCCAAATCACATGCCTTTACACTTGACATCCTCCCGTTTACATCCTCTATGTGCAGACTGAATGATCGATGACATGAGGTAAATGTGGTGTTGTTTAAAATGAGTTTGTGGGCGTTTTTTACGAGTTAGGGTTTGTATTTTAATGTTTTTAAAGTTGTTTTTGATTTTTTTTTTTCACCCAAAAAACCTTTTTCTAGTGGCAGAAGCTTGTGTATTTATTACAGAAATGCCCAGGGTATGCGTTTAGTACCCGGAGAGTACATACCTGGACATACCTGGGTACTAAAATGTGTATCCTTTGTGTTTCCCCCGGTACCCAGGCAGGTACCTGTACCGGGTATGTACTGTACCCTGCACACTAAGCCCCAAGGGGTGTACATGTTTTCCTAGCACTGGGGTCTTATACACAGTTCAGATTTGCAGAAATCAAAGGGCCCTGCTTTCAGCTGCTTCTATGTGTGCCACTTATATTCTCACCATATGCTCCTGCTTTCTCTTGCTGTCCTTGCTCATGATTTCTTCCTATAGCCAGATTTCTGCTTATGGCCATTCTTGCTGGGATTGTTGTCATTTCTGGTGAATATGGCTGCAGCAATTTCTGCCGTAAAAGAGTATCGCAAAGGGTTTTTAAGTTGTATATGACAGCTGTGGAGTTCTCAAATGGGTTTTATTTGTGACTGGACAATCTGAAATATCAGCATTTTCTTATGCATTTGCATGCATTCCTCCTCTCATTGCTCATTCACATTTGCTTGACTATGCACACTCGCAACAAATAAGTAATAAACTTTAGATTGCAATCTCCATTAAAAAATATTCTCTTTTTAATTTGGAAGCATTTTCTAAAGGGGTACTCGTTCTTCCATATTTCTAATGTTCACACCTATTCATTATTGAGCGAGTCTTCTAGGCAATGAGTCAGACATGGGATGTTATCTTTTGTTCTTAAGTTAAGAGTTATTTAAATAAACAATTCTTTGAATCATTACATAGTGGTTCATGTAGTCTTTGTACTTCTATTTTCTGTCTTCAAAAATTTATACAGGTCATTTTATTATATTAAAAAAATTAGGCACAGAAGAAGAAGAAAAGCAAAAAGGCCATTTTTCTTGGTGTCTTCTCTAGGTTTGTTTGTTTTCTTGTACTTCTTTTAAAAATATATCGTGGATAGTCTCGGCAGTCCATACTCAGCCTAAAATCCACGTTTAGTCCAGCTGCTTGTGCGAGAGCTGCACGACCATCAACAAAAAAATGGATTTCAACTTTAACTTATCTAGCAAATGATAAGCATATGGCAACAGTTTCACGGGTCAATGTTAAAACACACGAAATGCTGTCCGCAATGCGAACAGCCTTTTTGTGGCCTCTCTGATGTTTTTTTGTTCAGTGACAACGGCTGTGTTTGTGGCCCCATGTTTCCGAGGCATTGTTTCTGTTTCTAGCACATCTAGTGTTTTAATAGTTTGATTGGAAGTTGGTTTGTTTAATCTCTGTGTTTTTTAGTGTGCTTAAAATCCTAAAATGGAGTTAATGTTAAGGCTTTTTGTATTTTTACACCATTTTCTGTATTCAGTCCGATTCAGAAGTTTTCCATTTTTCTGCGCTTGTTCTATGTATTCTGGACATTTATTTTTCATGTAAGAAATGAGATCTGCTTAAAAAAATTCAATCCTCTTTGCTTTTCATGTAGACGTATAATAGAATTTGATACAGACGTGAAGTGCCATGTCTGATCCACAATTGATCAATATAGGGGAGGGAAAATATGAGGTAAGGAGTGCATTTGGCCGAATCTCTTATTACTTGTTGACATTTAATTATTTGTTTTATTCCTTCAAAGCCTTTTATTATTATATAATATTTATTATACATTTTTAAATATGCATGCACATCTAATTTTTAAATCATATTTAACACACATTGAAAATCCATTTCCCATTTGCAACCTTTTCATGCCTTTTTCTTGTCACGTTGTTATTGTCATTGCATGTTTCCTTTCTGGCAACAGTGTGCTAAACTAATTTAGTACCGGCCACTAAGGTTACTACCACAACCACCTAAGGACTTGCACCTCAATGCTTGCTTTCAGATAGAAAAATATTTTGGTGCAGGGAGCACCACATACACCTTCCTTGACCCACATTTGTTATCAGTACAAATTACTGCTGCTGACTACTTCTGCAACTCAATATATTGAATTCAATTCCGACCTCAAAGGAATACTAACACTCTATCCGACAGGCTGTGGTCTAGCAGTAAGATGGAGCACTTATGACCATGAGGACCAAGGTTTTAAACCCAGTGGGTATGCTCCTTGTAATGCTTGTTTGTGGTCAAGCAGCAAGTGAGAATGCTTATGGCCGCTATAACACAATTTCAAATCCTGGAAGCATGCTCCTCATTATTCTACATTTAAAATCCAGATTAGTGTGTTACGGAGTTGAATACTCTCTTTGACATTCAGAAGGCATTCACCTCACCAAAAACAAATATGACTAGCCCTCTAATCTCTGAGCTCCTAACACCACAAGAGGCAAATCACACCTTTTTGAACTACTAGGGCATAACTTCAGCTTATAGATGCCACAACTAAGGGGCGTCTATTTTATCAAATTCACCCGGACTTGCAAATAGTTGACGTGCATTGAACCAGAAATGGATACGGTATGTTACACAACATTGCATGCTAGCAGGTCTTCTCTCAGGAGAAAAACTAACCCTCTGTTTCATCACGATTGTGAAGATATATCACATGTTGTAGGCTTAAATACTCTCTCAATGTTCAAAAGGGGTTGAGCTAGACCCCCAAAAAGCTCCCTCTATTTGCTCGGTTGTTATCAACACCACAAGCTCTAAATCTCATACCTTCAGCCCCTAACCAGATTCAGGGGACTCTCTTTCACTTTAACTAGCAATTGATAAAAAAACCTCCAAATACTACACCTTCTGCCTTTAATGAGATTCTGCTGGTTACTTCGGATCTCTGCCACTAAATACCACCAAAATAAAAAGAATTATAATAATAAATTGCCTATGCAGTCTGATACAGAAGAATTTTACAAATTGTTACGCTGAGAACAAGCTACTCTCAAATCAATAATAATTTTTTTTGTTTTAAAATCATCCTATATTTAAATCAAAGATCGTCTATTACAAGGAACTACATGGACTAGCTGCCAGCAGTGCTGTAATTTGCAAGGTGTTTAGACATTTTAGACAGTGAAAAATGGCCAGATTTTTAATATGACCATCATTACTGACAGATAAAAATGTTAATTCAACATCAAATTGAATTTTATATGTGTGTGTGTGAAAATATTAGGTAAACATCAAAGTGAATTGTATATTCAAAAATTAGCCGTCATATATATACATATATGTATGTGTAGATCTGTTTATGTCTGTATATATACTGTTAAATTTTATTCTAATTAATTTTATAATTATAAGATATGTTTATGTGTGTGTATACATATATATACTGTTAAATTTTATTCTAACTAATTTTATAATAATAAAAATAACAATGTAAACTAGCACAGATATCTGAAATACATCTATCTGAAAAATGCCGAGAGATATCAATCTCAAGTCCCTTATCGTGGATTGTTAGCCTAACAAAATTATTAATAACTTCATTTTTCACAATTTCTCACTAAATGGTGACAAATGGTGTCAATTTAGCTACACTAATGTGTAAGGCTTGAAAAGACATTTACGGTGGAAAAAATGGGCTTCAAAGTCCACCATATGGCCAAGAAATTAAGAAATTTCAATTGACTTCTTGGATAGAAAAGAAGAAACTTTTCAGTGACAGTCAAATTTAAAATCGGTATTAAATATGAACACACTCACGTATATTACAGTCCACGACCACCCGCATCTGCCATTGTAGAATGCTCTCAGCATGATTATATTGCACATCTATGAAATACCGATGAAAGGACAACATCTTTGAAATTAACTAAAATAAAAATTAAATTCTATATTTCCTAATATCTATATTAGTTTAACTTTTATTGTTTTAATCTGTTTATTGCTTTCATTTTTTATTGCTTTGTTTTTCTTATTAATTTTATTTTATTTCTAAATGCTTTAATTTTCTCATAAATATAACTTACAAGTTTTTTCAAGTACTTGCTATCTCAAAAGGAGAGTGAAGTATGGAGCTCTGAGCTTGTGTTGGAAGACGAATAGTCATCCTCCGTGAGAGCGTTTTCATGCTTTCCAAGCTTGCCTTCATGGTGGTATTTGTCTTCTTTGTTTGCAGGTCCCTGCTTTGTTGGTTGATTTCTTTTTCTTTTTAATTTTGTCTTGGTGTTTGTGCCCGTCTTTTTTTGTAAAGAGTGTCTATGATTCCTAAGCTTGTTTTGTGTTCTTGTTTGACCCCTCTTGAAAAGTGATTGCTTATCATAGACTGGACTTTGGCTTTTAATCTTATGCAAAGTTGATGAGAGACAATGGCTTTGCGCATGTGGAAGGAAGTGGGGAGAGGACTTTAATGATGAAGGCAGGCCTAAAATTAATCCAAGAAACGATATTAACTAGGTCGTCGAATCCAGTTTTGAAGAAAGGGCTAAAAAACCTAGCAACATTACTAATAATCAGTCGGGTCCTAAAATAAGAGTTGCAGGTTGCTAGAAACTTCAAGAAGTCCTTCAGTGAAGCCCAACGACAAGAGAAATCTGCAATAATGTCATCTGGAGCTGAATTTGTCTATGTTGGACTTGGGATTGCCGGAGATCAAGATGAACCCACAGAGATACGAGGAGAAGGCAAGGGCCTTGTCCGTCCCTCTACCTTTCGTATTTGCCCTAATGAAGTGATGTGTAAAGATTTGCTCAATGAAGATATTGACTCAAAAATCTAGATATTTTCTTTGTTTGTCTAAATGGTAATGAGCTTCCCTCTAGAAGGTCCTTTGATAACTGGATAAATATTGTATGGGGAGGGGGGGGGGGGGGGGGGGGGGGGGCGCGGGGGGGAATGGGGCTACGTGTTTCCATCTGTAGAGTGATTCAAAGGGGGTTTTCAAAGTTTGTTTGAAAATTCAAACATGCACAGGAGAGCAAACAGTAAACCCTTTTAGAATGTTGGACAGTCGATGTTTAGAGCACTCCCTTAGAACCCTAACCTTGACTGGCAAGAATTAACAGTTAAAACTGCTCCTAGATGGATTGAGCTCCAAAACGTCCCCTACAATTATGGAATTTTTTGCCTACTGCTCTTAAACCCCTTGGTGAGGTCCTCAAAATTGAAGAAACTATGGTTACTCTAGCCAATATGAATGCAAGAATTCTACTTTATCTTACACCTCTCAACCAATTCCCTGAAAAATTTGTATTTGGATGCCTTATAGAGGATTTTACTTGCCCTATGGTGGGGCTAGGAGGACTTAATGCTTATTTTCTTTGCAAAAAAGATGGTCATCTCAAAAAGGATTGCCCATTACTGGCTTGCAATAAAAAGACTGAATAATTCTAAAAAAATTGGCTTGCTCATGAGAGCGGGAGTGCCTCAGAAGAGGCACCTCCCTGGAATGGCTCCATCCATGTTGATGTGGTTTTGGTACAAAGTGATGAGGTTGATCCCCTTGTTGTACCTCATAGTACGCACAAGGCCCCCCATCTGAAAAGAATGGTCAAGATGCAATGGAAATTTGCTAAAATTCCACTCAAAATCTTCCTCCACTGCCTAAACTAGTAAAGTAGCCCCTCCTTCCTGCAATAAGGGAAGGACTTTTGAAGAATATGAAGTTGTATTGGCCAAACCGGCTGAGCTTTCCTCAATGAAACCCCTGTTCTAGAAATATAAATTTTTGGACAAAGATAAGGAAAATGTCATGCCCGACATTCTCCATTATGTGCCTAAGATTGCTAATCTCCTTGATTGGTTGCCTTATCCTAGAAACCCCCACAAAGAAGCAAGTTATTGCGAAGCTTGCTGCCTTGACAGAGGATGAACCCCCAAACAGTCACTCTAAGTTGGGATCCAAAAGACAAAATTAGATACAATTAGTGGAAATAATGGGGCTGAAACCTCAAAGGTGTTGATGTTAAGAAAAGGAGAAACCCTCAGTAGGGAGAAGTTAAAAAGAGTCCCAACGAGACCAAAATTACTCCTTGCTTTGATAGGTTGTATCAGAATAAAGTTCTTTTCAGTTCCCCCTCAAAGGAACCAAAAGACAAAGTTAGACGCAATTAATGGAAATAATGGGGCTATAACACCAAAGGTGTTGATGCTAAGAAAAGGAGAAACCCTAGGCAAGGGCAAGTTAAAAAGAGTCCCAAGGAGACCAAAATTCCTCCTTGCTTTGATAGGTTGTATCAGAATAAAGTTCCCCCTCAAAGGATCCTAGGTGAAATGTTTACTAAAACCCTTCCATTATGAAAATTTTAAGTTGAAACATAAGCGGGTTGGAAGCCCTAGATAGGAAACCCATTGTCAGGCAATTAGAAACTCTAGACATGATCTGGATTTTGTTTTTCTTCAGGACGTCAAAGAGGTTGGGGTTGCCTTGGAATCGGCTTTAAAATTTATTTTGCCTGGCTTTGTTCCCCTCTACACCAAGCATGCCAAGGGAAGAGGAGGCCCTGTCGTCCTTATCCATCAAAAATGGGCAGAGGCACTGATAAACTATGGAACCTCGCCTTCTAATACAATGGTGTGGGCTACATTTAACATTGAGAATCATATTTTTGGTATTTGCTCAGTCTATGCTCCGAATGACTACACAGATAGAGGTGACTTTTGGAATTGGATGAGCACCTGCCTGCCTGATGTCCCCCGGATTATTGGAGTCTTTAACATGAGGAAGACATGTGGTGGGAGACCGTATATTTGGAAAGGCAATGAACAATTCTTACGGGCCAAACTTAAAGGATTCTAAGAATCAATGACCCCCTTGTTGAGAACAAAATCAATAGTAAAGTTGTTTGGTACACCTGGTGCAATAACCAATAAGGGAAAAATAGAGTTTATTCTAGGTTAGATAGGTTTTATTTCAACAAGGAACACTTCTTTGTTCCTCTGGTTGTGGATTCTAATGTTGTTGTTGTTCTTCCATTCACCCTCTCAGACCACCACCCTATTGAAGTAACAGTGCAGTTCATTGAAAATCCTTTGACCCGTACCAAGTATTGGATGGGGCTTTATAAACTCAACGTTTCTCACCCTTAGGATGAAGACTGTGTTGTTGGCCTAAGATCCTCCCAGTCTTTTGCTAAATTTACAAGTCAGACTCTAAAATCTGCCCATGGGACAGATTTATCAGCTTGTGTAATAACTTCTTGAAAACCTGTGGTCAGTCCAAAGCTATTTTAAGAAATAAGAAGCAGAGACTTGTCCAAGAACAATTGATCAAAGCTAAAGCTTTGTTACAAGAAGACCCCAGAATCCCTCTCTTCTAGATGATCTGGTCAAAATCAAGTATCAAATTAGGACTCGGCAGCAATACCTGGCAAGTGATGCTCAAATCAGATCTCGGCTTCTATGGCTAAAATAAGGAGACAAAGACACCAAATATTTCTTCAAAATTTTGAAAGCCAAGCATAATAGAGAAAAGATCAAACCTATTGATATAGGTGGTAATATCTCTGAAAATAATGAGGAGATTAAAAGAGCCTTCTTCTCATTCTACTCAGCATTATTCACAGTTGATGAGGTTGGGGACAATATAATTGAAAATAGGAGACTTTGCTCCAAATGTATCCCTTTGAAACTCTCACCAAGTGTTGTTGCAAGTCTTGAAGAGGATGTCTCTCTGTATGAAATAGTCTTTGTTATTGATTCCCTCAAAGTTGATAAAGCCCCAGGATGTGATGGTTTTCCCTCTGAATTCTATAAGGTCAATAAATCTTGGATTGCTCCTAAGCTCTTGATTGTCTATTTGAAGGTTTTCAGGTCAGCTCCTTGGCTAAAATCATTAATAGAGGGGTGGTCAAACTCATTCCAAAAGAGGAAGACTCTCTACAGGTTAAAAATTGGAGGTCAATCTCCCTACTCAGTGTCTCATATAAGATTCTCAAAAAGGTTTTAGCTAAAAGGATCTCATCCTTGCCGAAGTCTATTCTTTTTGTTACTTAGACTAGATTTTGGATAATCTAGTTACTAGTTGGGAAGGGATGCCGTGGGATAGAGATAATAACTAGAAGGCTTGTATGGCACTATTGGATTTTGAAAAGGCTTATGCTATAATAGAATGGCCCTTTTGACCTCCTGTTAAGGGCTCTTGGTTTCCAAGCTAGGTTCTGTAGAATGGTAAATGTCTTATTTTGTGATGCCTTGGCACAAATTTGAGATTAATGATGAATTGACTAAGCCCTTTATGCTATAGAGATCAATAGGACAGGGTTGCCCCTTGCTTCGGCCCTTTTTGTCATTGTTGCAGAGGCATTGCACTACCTTCCTAGAAATGCTTCTCTTAGCCCCCCAATCAAGGGTATCAAGCTCCCTAATGAGCAAGAACTCATTGATGTCCTATTTGCTAATGATATTGCACTCTTTCATGTACTTGAACAAGATAACTTTAGTCAAATTGTGAAAAGACTGGATATCTACTGCTCTACTTCAAGGTCCAAGGTCTTTGTTCAAAATTCCCTTGTGTTTGGTTCCTAAATGGATCCTCTCCTTGGGGTGGACTTGGCGGGTTCACAAAATGGATAGGTATCTTAGGATTCCCTTCTCCCTAACCCCCCCCCCCTCAAACATATGTGGGATTGGATTAAGATTAAAAAGAAAGTCACTAGATGGCAGGGTCATCATTTGTCATTGTCGGAAAGAATTCAGGTGTGTCAAAAAGTGCTTTCATCTTTTACCATCTATTATTCTTCGTGTTGGCTTTTTGGCAATGCTCAATTTGACAAAAATGCAGAAGACCATTTGAGGGTTCCTTTGGTCAAATGGCAAAGGTAATAGAAAAAGACATGCGATATCATGGAAGGTTTGTTGTACGCCAAAATACTTGGGAGGGTTGGGACTTAAGGATCCTAAACTCCAAGGCATTTCTCTTGTTGTCAAATGGATATTAAGAGCATCTCAAGGTAATGAGCCTTGGAAGGTGTTAGTATGGAAAAATATTGGGGAGGGATTTCTAAAAAGTAAACCCAGTTGGAAGGGATCGCATATGGCTGATTTATTGTTTGGTCCATTTTCAACCAGGACAGCAGGCTCTCCCATATTTGCTTCTCTATGGAAGGTATAGGAAAAAGTGAGGCATTTGGTGGCTAGGCAACCCTTATTCTCTTGGCAAGGGGCCAGGTGTGAGGGGTGTAGATTTATATGGTGGAACCTTCAGTATAATGACTCTCCCTTAGCCAATTTAAGGCGTTGCTTAGCAAGCTTCTGGTTTCAAAAAGGCATTAAAACCATGGGTAACATTTTTGAGCATGGCAAATACTTGACTTGGGAGGAATTAAAAAGGCAGTTCCAACTTTCAAACACACAGCTCCATACTCACACTATTCTGAAAAGGGCTATTGGGCCGACCTCTTCTAAAATTACTATGGAAGATAACTCTTACTTTTGGCCTTGCATAAATTGGATTAATGGGCCTCCCTCTCTATGATATCACAGTCAAGCAGTTGTATGATAAGCTCTCATTTTCTCAATTGATCCCTCTCTCCCTTAACAAGAAGTGGTCCTTTTGTGATGCCTACATTCCCAGGATTAAAGGCTTAGTGTTATCTAGTCTACTTGTATTGAGCCAAAAAAATCATGTTTAGATGGTTGTTGCACAAAAAGCTTGTTGTTGGGTCTACTATAGCTAAATTTGGATATGTTAGTCCTTATTGTTCTATAAGTAATGAGAATAAATTTTTTGAGCATTTGTTTTTTCTTTGTCCATATGCTGTTATGATCTGAAAACTTGTCTTGAAGCCTTGGCCTGTTTTGATTGGGAATGAGATAACTTGGCTCAATGTTCTTTTTGGCTATATTTATTCTAAACATAAAATTCATGTTTTTTCCAAAAACTATGGCTTATTATGTCTACTGAATTTTTATGGTTTATTTGGAAACCAAAGAATCTTGACATCTTTGAAGGAAAGGCTAATTTTCAACTGAAGTCATTTTCAAAATTGCTCATGTGCAGTTTTTTTTTACAGCGTAATCTTCCAAAGGAATAGTTGGAACAATTTTAGAAAACTGGAATGTTAAAGGTTACAGCTAACTACATTGTAGGCCCTAGTGGGTATCCTAGATATAGTCCTTCATTGGATTGGCAGACACTGCATTCCACTGCCGCCTCAGTGGCTATCTCAGAATATAAATGGGGGCTAATTAAAGACTCCTACTTTAACCAACCCAAGCCAATTAACCCACAGGTGGCTGGTGCGCAGGGTGGTGAATCTGAAGATGAACTTATTGCAGTCTATAGGGATAAAGCATTAATTAATGTGCTTCAAAGTTCCTTCAAGAAAGACCTGCATGAGGATAGTTTTCACGATAACAACAGTAGTGGTGATCCTGGTAGAACTTTTAAGGCAAACCAGAATATTCCTCATTGGCTGGAAATACTCGTTGATTTCAAGGTTTGAGGCATAGTGGATGCACTAACAGAAATTATGAAAAAAATATGAAATCAAAAAGAAAAAAGAGACTGCTACGGTTGTTGTTGGTAGTAAGCGTAAGGGTCAGGGAGATGGCAATTTGGTAACAGCCAAGGATGCTGAGAGTTATGAGCACAGGAGACCTGAGGAAGGTATGGGACCTGGAATCGTCCAGAAGTCTGCAGAGTTGGGCCCTGTGAATGAAGACACCACTGTGATACTTGAGGATGATGATATCTAAGTTAATTAGTTTCTATTTCCTAACTGGTGTTTGATACATTGATGGTACTGCTTTAGATGTTGGTACTTAGAGGTACTTTTATGTGATACTCTTATACTTGGTTCTTGCGATTCATCTATTGGATCTGCTTCTGGATATTGGTTCCTATGCGGACATAAATTTTAAACAGCAAGTGACAGTCACATAATTTTCAACATTAAATTCCAGCACTTCTCGATGATGGTTGCCTCATTGACCACCCTCTTAAGGAGAACAGATAAACAAAAACAGGGGAACTTCTCACCAAAATCAACGGTAAAAGGTCCAACCTCATAAAAGAAATGGCTTTTTGGTGTGCACGTGTTGGGTATTGTACACAGAAGGCAGGCACTATAGACCCTCGGTCTCGTGAAAATTATTGAACTCTATCTTCCTCTCATTCATTCATTTAATGGAGTGGTAAGTTAGGGTCCTTACCACGACAACCCGGGAGCAAACTGGGATGTGTGTGTTCATGTTTGACCGGCCATCTACCATCCACGCAGTTATTATCGGCTGCTTTAGAATTGGTGGTTTAACAAGCTCACTTTCAAGCCGTACTTGTCGATCTCGATCTAATTCTCAGAAAGAAATTACAATTTATATATAAAATACATTTTCTTCCATGTTAGAGAGAAATCCCTCCCAGATATTTATAATAGCAGAAAAAATGCCATGGCATCCCGGAAAAGGGGTTTCTTCAACTTTTCCCTACCCTGGACTAGATCGGCCAGACTAAATGAAACATGTATACAACGGTCCATATGATTTGGTCACGTGTCTGGCATACTCAGAAGAAACCAGGCGCTTGTAAAGAATCGAACTCGTGGCCACATTAGTAACTGGAAATGATTTGTTTAAAAAGCGAGAGAAAAAGCGTTTGTAAATCAAAATTGTAGCGGAAAAAAAGCATGTAATGGGGAAACTTACGATTTATTGGGATTTAGAGCTGGATTAAAGAATGCGTGAGTCATTGCGCCTGTAAATTTTTGCTGGATCTTCAAACCCTCCGTTGCATCAGTGAAGCTAAGAAAACGAATAACGGCATTTTATGTTTGCATTGTTGTTATCAGAACCGTGATTTGAAGCAAATACAAAAAGGTCAAATGAATCAATTGCGAGATTCTAACCTAAATTTGAGGCGGAGATTTTATTTTTATTTCTAATGGGTCGCGCTGTGGTTTTTAAATTTTTAAAACTGTTGAAAACATATCTAATACCTTAAAATGAGGAGTGGTTATTGTTTACGAAGAAGTTTTTAAGAGGTTTAGAGGAGTGGTGGTTGAATATTTACATTTGGTTTTTCCTTTTTTTTATGTTATAAATGTTAAGTTTGTATCTAATTAAATATTTTTTATTTTTTAAAACTGGTTTTTTTTTATTATTAATTTTTTTAATAACATGTATCACAAAAATTTAAAGAATTTTTGAACTATAAATATAAAATTTGTAAAATATTTAAGTGGAATTTGTAAAAAAACATAAACATTGTCCCTTTAATAAAATCACGAGGTAGTTTTGGGACTTGAAAGAATGTATTCTAGGGTTTAGGTTGAGCTCTGCTAAGGTTTAGGTTTTAGGTCCTCTCATACTTCTTGTAAGTTGTACTGGTTTGTTGTCACATTGGCATTTCGTTGAGATTTTGGCAGGATTTTTGTTTTGCATGCACGGTTATTTCGTTGGGTAGGTTGTTTACTCCTTTCTTTGGATGGCATCACGCCTTTATTAATGGTCGCTCTTTCGCCGCCTCCATCTATTAAAGCAGGTTTATTTGACGAGGCACGTGGCACCCGTGGCTCCAAAAAAGGTAAGGAAATTCATCCCGAAAGTCTTCAACAAAGTAATTGTTGTCACCCAGAAGTGCACCCTGATAGAGAATGGTGTGTACCCTCTCTCTTGTTAACAAAATTGGAGCACCTCAAAGTTGTGGGTAACCTATGATTGAGGTGAACCTCCAGAGAGGGTTGGCTCCCTTGTGAATTACCTAAAACTAATAAAATTGAAAAGGAAAAGGGAGAAGGAATGAGGGAAATATAAAATTGAGGTAATACACCAATGATTTGACACACACATGTACAACTGCATACAGAAAATATAGAGATCCACACACATGCACAACTCTAGGCTAATCTGCAAAATCAATTCAAAGGTTTAGGTAAGGGACAACAGTATAGGGAAGAAATTCCACAACAAAGCAAGACAATACCCTGATAAACACGATGAATACTTAGAAACCCAATGATATGCAAAGGCAAAAATGGAGTTTTTCTATTCAAAGATGCAAGTACAAGCTAGGACTACTAATGTAGAACAGCTGAAAGTGTGTATGTTCTTCCTTTTTCAAAAATAAAGCATTCAAAAGGTTGGTACCCCTGAGCGCCAAAATTGTGCATGCAAGCATAAAATATATTATTTTATTCACCCTTTGATTGCCCATGAAGCATGCAAGAGAGTGAAATAATTAAATAATTAAATTATAACCTTGTTGCGTTGATTTCTGAGTTGTTTCTAGCATGAAAAGGTGCCAAGAACAGTTAATTGCCCTTGACTGCGTTGAAAACTAGGCATGTTGTTTGCTTTTTCTTCTTGTCTTTTTATGTTTTTTGTCCTCTTGTACTTTTCTGCTGACTGCATAGACTTTTAGGTATGTTGCGTTGAATTTTAGGTATCTCAGTCCCCAAAACTGTCTCCTTTTGCTATCTTTAGTAGGTTTTTTTAATTCTTATTTTAGCATATACTCCAATTGTTAACTGATACTTTTATGATTAAAATAGACCCAATTGTTTTGCTAATTTTAGCATGAAACTCATGCTCTTTTCCACCTATTTCTAGCGCCGAAATCCACTATTCTTGCATGTTATTTCTAGCATACTTTTCACTATTTTTAGCAATTCTTTTCCCTCTTTTTTTGACGCCAATTCCCTATGCATGCAATTGTTATCTTTGGCCTGCCCATTGCTAATTTTAGCACCTTTATTTTTAGCCACTCGTTATTTTTAGCGAACGCTAAAAATAGCAATTTTTACCATCCACCCAATTTCTGTTTAGCACAATTTATTATTGGTGAATGCGAAAAATAGCAAAACGCCAAAAATAGCCAACTTCTTAAAAATAGCCTTGTTCGTTCTTGCATGGAAAAATATGGTAACAGTAACCATTATAAATTAGAGACTCTTCTGCCTAATGTTGTGCTTAATTTACCTACATTTGATAAAGTTTGTAATTGGCTTGAATCATACACCCTTGTTGGGTATTTTGTTGGCCGAGTCCCCCCTGAAAACCTGTTGTAACAATGGGTTCATAACCATTGGCAACACCATGGTGTTAAGCTTGAGGGATTTCAAAATCTCACCAAGGGCTTCTTTTTGTTTCATTATAAGAACATTAAACATTGTAAAGTCATTGTTAACTATGGACCCTAGTTCATTCGAAACACATTGACAGTGTTTTCTCATTAGACCAAGGGTTTTTAGGTATCGAAATAAGCCAAGCTTAAAAGCCTAGTTTGGGTGGAATTTCCTGGTCTATCTCTCCCCTTTTAGGGATTTTTCGAACACTTGATCAAACCCTTGGGTCAACTTATCTGATTGGACCAGCTGAAAATTTTCAACGCTCGCCCCTAAAGTTGTGTTTATGTTGAGGTGGATTTATCCAAATAACTTACAAAATCCATTGATATTCAGGTTGGGGGTACACATTTTTTTCAACAAATCCTCTATATCAACTTACCTAATACTTGCTTTCATTGTCAAACATCTAACCACATGATTCTTCAATGTCCTTTAATGGTCGAATCTTGCCCTACAACTCAAGAAAAGGCTCAACCGAAGTCCAAAGCTCCCTTTTCTTTGAATGGGTGGACCATAATGACCAATAAAGAGGGTGATACCTATGGTCCTGCAAAACCCTCAAATTTTTCCTATCGCTCGGTCGATGTTAATGGTGTCAGCTCTTTTGTTGCTTCTATCAAATAATTTGTGCCTTTACTTCCCACGACCACCCCGATTCTCTCCCGCACCCTGTTGTTTACCTTTATTATTGTCCCTTTGAAAACTCCAGCATTGTCGATCGCTTGCCTCTCCAACTACCAGAAGTGCCCTTTATGGAATAAATTCAAATTTATTTCATCTGTAAAGCTCACCTTAGTCATTCTTGTATTCTTGTACCAGCGAGACAAGGTAAATATGTACAAGAAAAACACAGACCATGGTCGTTGGCAGATTTTGTATGAGTCACTTCGTCTCACAACCAGTTTTCTGCCCTCTCCAACCTTGATGATGAGGTATCTATGCACCTTGATTCATCCCAATGATTGTGTATTCTTGGAATATATGTGGCCTTATTGAACCGACCTATAGATATTTGGTCAGGGATAGTTGTCTACATTTTAAGCATATGAACATTTTATGTTTACAAGAAGTTAAGTTTTTTATCTTCTTACTCCATATTGTTTCTCGCACCATCTGGCCCAATGTTATTTGCCACATGCCTAATCATGCGCCAGGGTGTGGAGGGGTCATGACCTTGATATCCCCTAACCTTACTCAGCATGTGATCTTATGGGGCTTTGACCCACTCATCGAGTTTTTTGGACTCTTTTCGACTTTAACAGTTGTATCCTGGGTTTAACCAATATCTATACATCAAATGATACAGTTGAAAGAGCTCTATTTTGGTTTTAGCTTGTTGATTCCTTACCTGATGCTCTTTGGATTATCTACGGTGACTTCAATATGATTGAGTTCTCAGAGGACAAATTTGGTCACTTTCCCATGCGTTAGTGTGCAGGAGAGTGGGAGACCTAGTTTTATATGCGGCACAAGCTCATACTTTTTGATCCCAACAAACCCTACAAGAGGAGCTCCAACTTCATCTAATATATTTGATCCAACTTTTGATGGGGTCAAGACATGACTTTGCAATGGCTTGATCATACCCTTATGTTGAGTCAATATTCCTTCTATCTTTCTCCCATCTTGGGTAGGCATGTTGTAGTTGTTGATATTATTATCGTAACTGATCATCCCCCTTTTTTACATTGTTTGGTCTAAAACTCCAAAAAATCAAGGTTAACTCTCAATTCTACTTAAATATTGTGCACCTTAAGCATGCTCAGATTGTGTCCCATATCCAAAGAATTTGAAATTTGGTTCCCCATCCTATTGACAGGGAGAGTTGGATTTTTTAGTGGAATGAGGCCATCAAGAGAACTAGCACCTTCCATCGCATATATAGTAAGTTGTTATCTTTAGGTAGGCCACGCAGGAGGCTTCGTATCATGAGTTTCAATGGGTCTCGCAAGAGCTTAATGTTGACCCCTTCAATCATTCCCTACATCTCCAAGCCACCCATCGAAGGCATAACCTTGAGGAAGAAGAAGCTTACAAAGCATGGGGTACCCAGCTGCATGCCCGCTTACATTAGCTCAAAATAGGTGATAAAGCTTCCAAATAATTATTTGTTATGCTTCGTGAAAGCACTCCTTTGACAAAATTAAAGCCATGTGGCAAGGTAATGTTAGACACACTTCCTTACCAAATATTCTACAAGCATTTGTGCATCATTATCATGGGGTTTTCACCTTTCAACTTGTCACCCCTATTAGGGAAGAGGTTCTTTTAAATTTTCTACGAGTTGTGCCTTACAAGGCCACCAAATCCCAGTAGATGGTGTGTGATAGGCCTTTGTCTCTCACAGATCTTAAGGAGGCAACCTTTCAAATGGCTCCTGATAAAGCTCCTCGTGTTGATGGCTTCCCTCTTGACTTTTACCAAACCTTATAGGACACTCTGGGATCTGCTATGTATAATGTTTATCTTAAAGCTTTGGATTCTAACTCTTTGGGAGAGCTTATTAACCAAGGAAACATCAAGTGTATCCCCAATTCAGGAGGTCATGAACACATTTATAGTTGGAGACCTATCACTCTACTTAACATGTCTTACAAAATTATTTTTAAGGCTTTATCTAACAAGATTGTCACTTGCCTTCCTCTTATTATTAGAAACGAGTAGACATGTTTCATCAAGCACAAGTATATCATGGATAATATTATTGTTGTCTTAGAAGGGATGGAATGGGCTCAACTCTCTAACCAAAAAACTTTGTTTATCAAAATTGATTTTGCTAAGGTTTACGATCCCATTGAATGGTCTTTCATTTTGATAATGCTTCGAGCTCTAAGGTTTAGGCCAAGATTTTTTCACATTGTGCAAATGTTTTTTAACAATGTTGGAACATGCATTACCATTCATGGGGCTAAATATTCCAAGTTTTCTCTATTCGTATCCATTATACAAGGGTGTCCTTTGGCCCCCTCACTTCATGTACTAGTTGTTAAAGGGTCTAGTTATCTGTTAGTCCATGATGCTTCTAAAGGATTGGTTGAAGGGATTTATCTACTTTCTTTGGGTCAACAACTCATCAATGGCCACTCTGTAGATGATTCTTTTCTCACACTCTTGGAAGAGGAGAATTTCATTCAAAATGCTTTGGATTTTTTGGATATTTATTATCTAACTTCATGCTCCTCTGTGCAATGGAAGAAAACTTAGTGCTAGCGACCGTCCCTTTCTCCCACTTTATCGGGGCTAGAGGGTATGCAATGGAGCTGGAATCAACAGGGTGTGCAATTCAAGTTTCTTGGTATTCCCTTTTCTTTTTAGGATAGTTCTTCCCAATTGTGGACTTATGTGGCTCAAAGGGTTGAGCACAAGATTGTTTTTGGATCACCAAGCCTTTTTCCTTGGTAGGTAAGATTGTTTTTGGATCACCAAGACTTAGGTGCCCTTAAACGTCCCTACCCGTTGTTGTTCGCCACCTCATCACCACCACTCTTTTCCTCCTACTCAAGGTTGGGGAAAACTCATACGTCACTCTCAAAGCCAACAAATCCCTTCTCCTCATTATTGGTGGTCCCCTTAGTCTCGTCCTCCTTCCCCTACTCTTGGCAGGGTTTTTTAGTCAGTTTGGTGATTCTGGTGGTGTTGGTTAGGATGTCTTTCAATAGTGTAAGTTCCCACAGTTGGCTCTTTCCATTTCCCCCTCTTGGTCCCAAGGGTCATATACTAAATATTCTAAGCAATATCAATAATGGGATAATGGGTGGGAGCCCATCCTTGACTCAGCTCACCCCTCTGGTTCTGGATGGGTGACAAACCATACAACTCTTTGCCTCCTCCACCCTCCATGTTTGTGCATTTAATCTAGTTTTGTGGGATTCTTGTTTCACTCACATTTTTTGACTAATAATAACGCTTGTATAGTGATATGTGTTTTGAAGTGAATTAGACTCATTCTT
This sequence comes from Taxus chinensis, assembly GCA_019776745.2. Taxonomy (NCBI): domain Eukaryota; kingdom Viridiplantae; phylum Streptophyta; class Pinopsida; order Cupressales; family Taxaceae; genus Taxus; species Taxus chinensis. The sequence continues at coordinate 58,542,238 of CM034152.1, read as the reverse complement.
AAGGCCTATTTGGCTTGATTTTCTCTCATATTCTAGGGTGATACTTTTCCACTTGTTTTTGAATGATTAGCTTTGTACATCTCTTGTTCATTTATATAAAAGTGCACTTTTCAATAAATAAAAAAACATAAGGTAAAATGTGAAAGGGATGAAAGATAAAATGCAAATAAAGAATTTTTTCTTAAGATAAGAATTAAAAAGTTCTTCCTAAAATATGAATAAAGGTAACAAAAGATTAGAAGCATGTGTGGACATGAGTATTTTATATCTTTAAGTGACGGTTTAGTTTAAGTTTTATTTCATGTTTTAATGTTAATATCATTTCTTATAGCATTAGATATGGTTTTCCCTATTTTCTTCGTGTTTTGTGGAAAGATGGTTTAACATCAAAATGCAATATCTATATATGAGTATTACATTTAAATTTAATCATCAAATTGTAATAGTTATACATCAATATTACAATTAATTAATCATACTTAGAATATTCATATTAAAATCAAAATTATAATATAAATGAATAATCGTAACTCAAATTGTAATAGGCATGTTTATAGGAGAAGCGAAGAAATGAAGGAGTAAATATAAAAGAAAATAAAGTTTTGTTTAAAGTGAAGTGTAATTGAGTACAAGACAAAAGGTTGAATGTTGGTGAGTGTAATTACTTTTATATATGTATGTATGTATAACATATTCTTTAAAAATGTATTTGAAATTGGGGGTTGTTTGAGTCTTTGACATCTTTTGTGTAAAAAATTTCAAAATTTGCAATCCAACATTAAATATTAAACCCACAAGAAGTTCCAATGCAAGTTTAGTTCTTACTCAGAGTCTTACTAACTTCAAACTAGTATTGTAGCTTATTTTCCAAATTAACCTATCTTTTTTCAACCTAACTTGTTATTCATAAGATATATTGCACCATGTAATAGTAATGAAGATATATTACAATCTCTAGAGTAGATGTTTCCATAAGCATTGTTTTATTGATTTTTTGAAAAGTAGGGAGAGAACTTATGGGTAACCATGTATGGCCTTCATTTGAATCCATAAACTATCATCAATTTCTCGATGATATTCATATGTTCTTGTGTAACATGTAACAACACAATACAACTATACTTTGAAATTATTTGAGAGATTTTAAAGAAATGAAAATAATAAAGTTGTCGGACCCAATATTTTTCCAACATCATTTATGCACATCCCCAAAAAAATAAAAAAACATTTACCCTACAATTAAAATAGCTTCAGTGTAGATCTACCCTAAATTGACCTCATTGGCACTGCCCCTAACTATCCACGTCCCTAAAGACAAAAAATACATAATTTGTGTACCTATTTGATAAATAACATGAATAAAGAATAAGCATTTGTAGTCACTAAATCACACACTTACTATATACATCTAGTCTCTAAATATGTCATTTATATGCATAATTCCCAAACAAGAGAATTACTCATCAACACATCTTTACTTTGCTTTGACATTATTTTCATCCTTTTCATGTTTATTGCTTACTGTTTCTAATTAACAACTTATAGTTTTTCATACCAGCCGACATCCTACTCAACTCTGATTTCACTATCTGACCTTTTGAGTACCCTGTACAAGACCACCCATTAGCCAAAAACTCCTCTCCCCTTATGGCACCTCTGTCCTCTTTGTCTCTTTTTCTGATCTTTTGAATGTTACTTATTTTTTATCACCTGTGGTTAGCCTTTTACTTGTTAATGATGAAACTTAAGCAAATAAATCATATATATATACATGTCTTATTTAATATCATTAGGGGGAAAGCATTTCATGAGGCACATATTATCACAAGGAGATAATATTTTCTATCTACTACACCAAGGACTACATTATGGGATTGAATACTTCATTGCATAGGAGGGTTTATTATGAATTGCATAACACACATTTTGCATTGGGATAAAGTAGTTGTAGCCCATTATTCTTTGTGCGACTAGCACTAAGGCATCCTAGCTCAAGGGACATCACACACTCACACTAGAAATACATTGAGTCTAAAATGTAGTGCAGTGTTATGTGACAACCACATTGGGGTGACCGGCAAGATCAGTCTGACTCAAGAATATGCATATTTTTATTCATCTAATGTGTGCTTGAGTATTGTACATGTAACTAGGGTTTCTTTTGCAAGTACAGGTGTGACAGAACTAAGTCACAACAAACCTAACATGACCCACAGTGAATAAGAAGTGACAAAGAAATAACCAGGTCCTGAGCTATTCTGCAGATGTTAGAACCCAAAACAGACACTAGTGCCTGAGCGACCTTGTCCCATTCCAGGTAGTTCTGCCTTGTCAATTTCCAGATCACAATTTTAGACACAAAGCTTACACAATCTAGGATTAGCTACTCCATATCATTCACTAGCCCAAAATCAGTTTAAACATATAGTTACAAGTTGAGTCATTCTACAAAACCTATCTATCACTCTTGCTTGCATTTCCTTTGCTTGATCTTTCTTTTTTACTATTTTATCTATTTGATCAAAAATTCTCAAGTACATTGGATTTAATTTTAGTAAATCAATAGTAACCTAAAAGTGAGGGATACAATATATGTGTAAGAAACACACCCAAATCATAACTCTAAAAGATTCATTACCCACCATAAGTTCTGTTATATAGGTGATGGTATGCAAATACAACCCTAAAAAACACTAATAAAATGAGCACTCACAAACTACACACAATACTTTCATAACACTTAGGAATCTAGTATCATCTACACCTATGTGTTTGGGTTGCTTATATTTACAACCTATGGTTTTGGAAATTTTGCGACAAACTTTGATAATATTTCCCTAACCATAGATGGTGTGATTCCCTGTAAATAAATAAACATGAGACTTTTAAAGCACAAAAAATGAATTAAAAAAATCTCTTAACATTAGTTTATATACCTTATCATCCTTTATCTTCATCTCATTAGGAGTTGAAACCTCCTCCCACAAGATCAAATAGTATCAATAGTTCAATCATGTATCTATGTCATGATTAAGTACTATGGATATTAGCATAAATGATGTGGGAATCAATGTTTTCTCCTAAATCTACATGTGTCTTAGCAACAACTTAGGAATCCTTGGAAACCACGAAAAAGGGAGTGTAATCCCACAGTTGAAAAGCTCCAATGGTTTCATGTTCATTCAGAAAATGGAGGAGTCAAAGAGTATGCCATGGTTGAAGAAAAATCCCATAAGCTTAAGTATTCATTGCTCCATAGGTGTATATAACACTCATATAAACATGATGAAATATATATAAGAATACTTAGATATAAACTGAAGGTGCAAATTGTCCTATGGTAATCTAAGTTTTCTATGAGTACAAAAACATCCTCACAACCTTTAAATCAAATAAATTGGCAGGAAGATATTTTAGAAGAGTCAACAAATATATTTTACAGTGAAAATAACATAAAATTAAATAAAATGGAAATAGGATAAGATATTAATAAAAATGCATACATGTTTTGAATTTCATCGCTTTCAAGCTTCTTTGTTTTCTTTCTACTTATTACAATTACATCATAGTTGTGTACTTTTTCACTTGTCAACTTTGATATATTCGTGCAGGTTGGGGTGTTATTGTTTGTCTTAATATTATTACAAACCTATAAACCATGACTTTAAGAATGATTAAAGTTAGTTGGGATATTTCTAATTTGCAACTTCAAAAATAACCACAACCTTTTGAGAAGCTTACAATCATATATTTAATATCCAATTAGAAGAATTACACATGTTTGTAGGTATATCCGTAATCTACGACTATCTACAATTATAATAGTTACACAACCTTCTAGACATATTTTTAATAAATAATTTAAGGTGCCTTTGAAAATTTGGCATATCCCTAATTTACTACTTTAAGACAGTAATACAAATTATATGATTAATTTAATTAACAATTATGTAAAGATGAAGTAAGATCATATTATAGTAAATAACAACAATCATGCAAATCCTAAATCATGTTCAAACAATAATGATAAATTTCAGAAACACAAATGAGCTAATTAAGGAAAGTGCAATTCAATATTAGATAAGAGTACACCAATTTAAAACTGAGAAAAAGTGATGGTATTCTAATAATTTCCAGGAAGGATGTATGGGATGTCATCAAGCTATCTTGAAATTTTAGAAGTGTGATTTAACAAACAATACAAAGTCACTTGTCTCAGACAGAGTCACCCAATCAAATTTTTCCTAGACATGGACCACTTTTTCCTATGTGGCTCTAATTTAGATCTTGCTTATGACAATGTGTTTTTCTATTTTTGTAGATGTAATTTCTATGATTGACATTCCATTAACAAAGTTGTGTAATTAATTATAGATCATTCTTTTTCTTTATTTGGGGGACTATAAGGGTTAATCCATTTTGGGTTGATTAGCCCCCATCATGTCTACATAGTAATACTTTGAAAAGTCATCAAACCCTCATAGTTCCCCACCCAATATATGTTTGTAAGTTGTCTATCATAGTATGTGTATCAATGATGACCTTAATAGGACCTTTAACACTTGACATAAATCTTTGGTATGTGAGATGTAACTTTCTAAATTGGTCTAGGGCCACCTTGTGTGATATATGCAGACTTAAAGCTAGCTAAAAATGTTTGAGATACTGATATAGTGATTGGGTGCTTTATTTCAATCTCCTATGTACTCCAAATATGTGAGATGTGAGGCCCTTATAATGGGCATGCCAGTGTGCTTTTATAGGTGAATGTTACAACAAGGTTTCCTTCTTAAATGACACTAGACCAACTTGGGTAACTTGTGAATTTAAAAATATGACCATTATGGCTTTAGATGATGAAGTTGGTAGCTCAATAAAAGATTAGTTGAGTGTATTTGTCTTTCATAGATGACTTCATCCAAGTGTAGTGCACAATGAAATATGTTAGTTAGAGATGGTGGCCAAATTTTTGAAGATGTGTTCTACATTCTAATAATGGTATTATAATTAGTCGAAGCTAGAAAATGAGTGTGACCTATTGGTTAGCACTACTAATTGGGAAATGGATGTGTAGAAATTAGTCAATTTAGTGTACAATGATTTATGGGATAAGATAAATGCCAAAGATTAACTGTCAAATACCAAATGTCCAAATTTAAGTATTTACTATTGGAACTGCCCATTATATTAAATAAAATATACAAGAGTTACAAAAGTAGGGGCGACTGAAATACTCATGGTCCCACAAAATGCCTAAAGGGACAACAGACAAAGCCACGAGGTAAACACGAGCCCTTTAAGTATTTGCATTTTCCCTATTTTAATAAAGTAACTAGATTTTTCTTTATTAAAATAAAATGATGTGAAACACAAACCTTCCACGAGGACAAGACATGCATAATACTAGAATGTGTGGAATCCATTCTCCTTCATGTGTATAATCATACCTACGAACATGTTTACCATATGCAAAAGTGTGTATTGAAGTTTGACAAAGATGACAATACAAGACAGTAAATAACATAAACAAAAAAAGTAAAAACATGAAATGTGTACACTTATTTACTCCCAGTGCCACATGTGAGGGAAGAAATAAATTGAATAAATGAAAAATCATAAAATATGTACACCTATTTTTCTAAATATAAATAAAACAATAGCAAGTGTACCTATTATGTGAAGCCATGTGTAACACTATCCGCAACAATCGGGCCTTCTAAGTGAAAGTCATGTATAAAACTATATATATTGATTGGGCCTACTAAGTGAAGCCATATGTAAACCATATGAGTGAAGCTATATAAATGACATGATGTAATAGTTTTGTAAATGTTGTGATGTAATAACTACATATATATTGCCATATAGTGTCATATGAAGCATTATATATGATATTTGTATAATTATGTTAGAAAACCCTAAAACATGCCCAACTTTTGAGACAAGGGGTGTTATAAAGGATAACTTAGCTCATAAGAGAAAAGTTTGATCCATGTAAAATTGTAGTAGCAACACAATCAATGATATAAACTAAATTACTATATCAACTAACATGGTATAATATGTATAAGTTGTTAGAAAAAAATAATTAGCATAGATATTTTGTAGCATTTATAAGATAAATCATTGTAATATCCAATAATGTGTATGATCATAGGTGTAATATGCCATGAAAATGTTATTTTGGTATTAAACTTGCACAAAAATCACACACTTCGTTTCTTTATATATATGCTATGTTAAATCAATAACCACTCACTAACAACCTAACAACTTACATGAGCTATATATGTAACTCATCAAACATAGAGATAACTATATAATGACCAGATATCTACTTGTGAATAATTACCCATGCAATATTCACATTACAATATTATCATACCATTATATTATAATATCATAGATGATATAAATACTATCATGTGAACACTACTAGTTTCCCAACATTCCCCCGTTAGTGTGAACATAGGACAAGGAGCGCCTAAAAATAGAATCATGTTCCAATGCATACTTTTAGGTCTGCACACTACTATCTAGATCTTATTACACATGATCATCCACTTCACCACAATAAACTTATGACTGACAAATCACACTTCCAATAAGTTTGATAGTTAGAGGAACTATATAGTTGACTACCCTCTTATACAACTGTTTTTATGGTTTTGCACCTTCCACGCCATATCACAACATGTTCAAGAGAAAATAATGGAATTACAAACATCACCAAAGTTATGATCTTATACACACACAACTGAAAAAAGTGAAATTTGAGGACTATGTCTTCATCATGTTTATAGTCACTACTGGTGATCATTTCTGCACTAATCACGAATGGTATGCGATAGTTACCATTGCCACTGGGGAATTGATCTTGGATTTATCCATTTTGGTGCAATTTTTTTTCCACTAATGTAGTTTCATAGCCACATCACTAATGACTAACAAGAGGTCATTGATCAACCTCCTTCTTCTATTGCCTTCGTCTTCTAATGTGGTGTTGCTACCTCAACAGAATGTGATCATGAAACTCAATGGTTTCCACATTGTTTATCCCCCCACAGTGTGAAATCATTTATTTAATATGACATAGAGTTACACTAAAAATGCGTCTGTAAGGAAAAAAATTATATTTCAAATTAGTGACAAAAAGAGCTTATAAACTTTTGACAATGACACTAACGATGATACGACACAAGAATTATATTTGGATAAGACAAAAAACAACCTCAAGGACAAAAATTGACAAGATATTATGACTATAGTTGAAATTAGATTTGTGATAATAGTTTAATTACAAATACATTAATAACTATTTGGACCAAAAAGACCCACCTTAAATAATCAATTTTTAGAAAACAACATACTATACTTTACTTTTGACACCAACTACAATTTTGATAGAACAAACTACATGTTTTTTATTTTGAAGAACACATACTTGTTTTAGACTAACAAGACTATTTAAATTTTGAAACTATATGTTAATAATATAATAAACACTTGATAAGTATAAACATAAAATACTTGATGATCATTAACCAATAAACAAATCAAATGTATACACTAGTATATTCACTAGAACTTGAGAATACGATGAGTAGATAATGTTTGGTGAGGAGAACATGAATTGAGGGCTATTGAAAGCATAAACATGACACATGCAAAAACACAAAGGTCTTTCTAGCTGGAACTAAATGATGATAACAAGTGTACAAAGATTATAGATCTATAAATAGATATAAATGTGATACACATATAAGTTTGCATTATCATACAAAATCGTAAAACCAATTTGTGATCCAGGAGCTAATATCAGTGAGAATGCACACAAAGAGAGAGGAAATTGATGCCAAGATCTTGATTATAGTTTATGTAATCGATCTAATAGTTCACAGGGTCCAACATTGGGTCTAAAAGAATTTTAATCCACCGACATACTAAAAATGACTTGTATCTCCTCAACGCAATTTAATAAAATTACATCTAAGAAAATAAATTGTTTATCAGATAAATATAAAAATATTCAAGCAAGATAAAGCAAATAAATATAAACAATAGTGATATATAGGATTTAGATAATGACTTAGCTTATATATGTAGGTTTGAACCAATTTTGTACTTGAGATTGATCTGAAAGGGGATATTCTAGGTCATGCAAGCTCTATGTCTAAAATTGTAATGTGGAAATTGATAGGACAAAACCACCCAAAATGGGATAGGGTTTCTCAAGTGATAATGTCTAATATGGGTGCTAGTGTTTGCAGGGTGGATTAAGATCTAGTTCTTTCAATGTCGCTTAGTGTCAATCCTTATTTTCTATAGATCACATCAAATTTGTTATGTTGCATTGTACCTACAAAATAAACCCTAGCTACCTGCATAACACTCAAGCACACATCCGATGAAAAATTTGCATATGATTGAGTTGGACTGACTTCGGTGGTCAACCTAATGTAAATGTCACTAGGCGATGCACTACATTTCAAACTCAATGTAGTTCTAATGTGTGTTTGATTGAAATAATGTCCCCTGAGCTAGGATGCCCCGGTGTTAGTCACACAAAGAATAATGGGCTATAACTACTTTTTTCCAATGCAAATGTGTGGTATGGAATTCGAAATAAACCCTCATATGCAGTGAAGTATACAGTCCTAAAATGTAGTCCTTGATGTAATATATAGAAAATATTATCTCCTTGTAATATTATATGCCTCTTGAATTTTTGCCCCCTTAATGAGGTTAAATAATACATGTATATATATGATTCATTTGCTTAAGTTTCATCGTTAATAAGTAAAAGGTTGAGCAAGGGTGATAAAAGAAGACAAGAAATAAGTAACATTCAAAAGACCATAAAAATAGATAAGGAGGACAAAGGTTCCCAGAGGGGATATTAGCGCCTGGATGCTCTTGTCTCATTATGGGCAGTCTTGTACAGGGTGATCAAAAGGATAAACATTGAAATATGAGTTGAGTATTATTTTGGCTAGTATGTAAAACTATAAGTTGTCAATTAGAAATGAAAAACAATAAATATGAATATGATAAAAACAATATCAAAGAAAAGTAAAGAGGTGTTAATGAGTAGTTATCTTCCTTAGGAATCATGCATATAAATGAAATATTTAGAGGCTATATGTGCATAGAAAATGTGTTATTTAGTGACTACATTTTCCCCACTTTATGTTGGTAATAAGGATTCAGTAGCATAAATTAGAAAAGAAGAGCATGCCTTGGAGATTCAAATGAAGATTGTACCTAATAACATGTTGAATGAGTGTTGTAGCATGTTGAATGGAAAAGTGCAAGATGTGTATCATGGAATTCTAAAGGAAGGGTAGGATAAGGATCTTAGGGGTGACTTTTGTGTGCATGGAGTGATAATGATGCATGTGTGTATTTCATTAGAATGTCATATTTTTCATAACATGTTTGAGGTTTGCTTTATAGTTGCTTGTGTGTTTTGCCTTTGTTGGCATAGGATAGGAACTGCAAAAGAAAACAAGTGTAGTCAATGCTCTAGGTAAATGTAATTAAAATTTAACTTGGAAAATATGTAAAAAACTGAAATGTGTATTGGAAAAGCTAAAACAAGGGGTTATAGTACACCTGGAGTATTGAAAGAGAAAGTGATAAAAATTTGTTCCTGCTTGTAAACTCGATGCATAGGATCTAGTTGGAATAACATGAAGGATTTGGGTATCTTGTATACAAACTATGGATTTGAGCATCATGTTGCTAAAATTTGGATTTAGGCTTCTTGTCATCACTAAGGGAAACTATATTTGGGGAGCAGTCTATTTTTTCCTCCAACTATTAATGCTTCCCTACGGATAAGTGCCACTACAGATGATCATAAACCTAATTTGTAACTTGCCTCAGGTGACACATTGCTTTAGGCATATCATTGTCTTTCATATACCCTAGGTGTCATTCCCTTATTTAGTTCATGTTTTGGTTCCTAAGTTAATAGTTAGTTCCTTTTAGCGACTGATTGCAATATGAAATTAGCTATATAACTACTGAAACTAGAGATAAGTGTGACTATGCAACTGTTGAAACTACTATATAACTATTTTTCCCCAGGACATGAGCGCTCATATAGGATACTAGTGCGTAGTAATTTTTGTCCATTATAGGCACTTCTGTCAATGTTGAGTTTTGTTGCCAAGTCTATTTCTAGCCCTGTTCTATAACCTATTTCTATCATGTTCCTAATGTTTAAATTTATGTAACTGTTTTTATGATTGTTAGTAGGGTGAAAAGGTTCACCCAATGTTTTCCCTAACGCGTTTTGGGTGCATGAGATTAAAAAATGTAAATGGAACTGAAACAAGGAAGGCTGAAATTGGTATGCACATATGATATAGGAAACCTATAGGGGGAATAGGAATTATGCATGGTATTTACCATGTTGCAAGAGAAACAATTGAAAAATGATGACATACAAGTGTTAATGAAAAATAAGCAAGACACACATAAATAAAAACTAGGGAAGATTATATAGGAAAACATCAAACATGGAACACAACAAATAGTTGGTTGTATACATGGGACACCACTCAGGATGTCATATGACAATCAAATCCATTCAAGGATTGTGTAAACAAGGAAGTAAGGAAAAATAGGGCATAACCCACAAACAATGACAAACAAGGTTTAAGCAAATTAGACAACCGTGATTAGAAGGAGTCTTGCAAGGAAAATGCTACACATGAAGCACCCATCATCATGTTAGGAAAGATAAATAGTATGCGACAATGTAATATCTGAATATATGAATGAAAATGTGAAATATTGCAATGATATCACCTAATCGTAAGTGATAAAAAAGTAGATGCCCTTAGGAGCCTCAATGGGATTGGTAATAGATAGGACTAAACATCATACATCATGTAATAACCATTAAGTGACATGTATTCACCTCAAGATACCATGTGAACACACATTTGTATATGAAAAATGGTAAAGCATACTATGAATCGTAGTAACATGATAAGCAAAGGTGCAACATATATTAGTATAAGCAAGGATGAATACATCTAATTAAGATCTAAGTTAATGTTTTTGGATTTTTTATTGCCATTATATGAAAGAAAATCAGGGATAAGGGAGGAATAAGGATGCCCCCATTGTGGGTGTGCAAAGTGAGGTCCATATGAAAGAACCCTCGATAGTTGAGTATGAACCAAGAACATGATGCGTCATCGAGTAGTGTGGGGGAACTAGGATGCCCCCGAGTATGAATGCCAAAATAATTTATACAATGAGAGTACTGGGTAAGGGCCCACAATTAGCTGATATAAAGGAACTATACATGTGAACATGATCTAGGGTCTGATGGTCGCGAGAGAGTGCGAGAGTGCATGAGACCATGTATATGAGATAGATCTAGATCAAGAAGTTGGAGAAATAAAGCGTGAAATATGTCTAGATAGAGAATGTGAAATATATGAGATACTCCTATGAGGTGTAATATGGGATCTATAGATGCAATGAGGCCTATGAGTAGTATCCACATATGAAATAAAATAATATGGATGTGTAAAAGGTGTCACAAGAGGAACAAGGGCTTTAGATACCATATGAGGTGTCAAGGCTAAAAAGTCATCATGAATAGGAGAAGTTGCGCTAGGAGCATCAACAACTGAATATGGGATGGCTAGAGGAGCCAAAGACAAAGGTGTTTTTGGTGGGATGCCTAAAATAGTGATAAGATGTCGCTCATGGATAAACTTAAGGCACAAGTGAATAATAGGAGGCACAAATTTGACAACTCAGAGCCAAGGGAGTCCTAAGATCATGTCGCAATGTGTCACAATAGATCTAATAATAAATGACATAGAAATGGTAAGAGGAGCAAAAATAATGGGTAGAATAACATGGCCATGAGAAGTGAGGGAAGCCAATTTATTGCAAGAAAGATAATAAACATGCATTTTGTGTGAATGTAGGAAGTACCGTAACATGGTTGATAATAGGGGGCCTAATAAAAGCATCAATATGTAATCTATGAGAGGAGAATAAGGCATGAAAATCAACATCGGTAAAAGTGATAATAGGTGATGAGTGATTATTATCACTAACAAGGAATCTAAGGGGATGATCCAAATAATCAGGAGGTACTGTGTGGTAGGTATGATTATAAGAGGACTCAAGGGCTAACTTGTCATGCTTAAGTAATGGGTTATTGAATATTTTTAACTTACCATTATCATTGGTAGATTTAGAACTGGAAGTAGTGGATTCAAGAAACTAGATATCATTATCATCAATGAGATCTTGATTCAAATGGCGAAGCTTAAAACACTTGTCGATAGAATGGTCATTGCATCTATGGTAATCACAATGCGCATGCTCATTAAACTTCATGCCATGGGGCCTATTAATATCTTACTCAAGGGAGGTGGAAGAGAAATAAAATTGTTTTCAATGAGTTAGGGCAACAAAATATGTGGAGGATAAGGAAATCGAGAAAATGCATGCCAAGTGGCTTGGAGCTGAAGTTTAGGAGGTTGAGAAACAAAATTGGTAATAGGCTTAAAATCATTAGACTTGGGTCTAAAGGGGACATTTCTTGGAAATTTAGAAGAGAAATGATCAGGATAATTAGAACCATATTTAAGTTTTCCCAAAGAAAGTAGTTTAGTATCATGATTCTTCAAGGTTTGTGTGGCATTGCATGTCATTGCTTGCAGGCTATGCCCTATGTATTGCATTATCACTGTTTGCTTGCTTATGGTTACTTCAGTCCTGATTATCTTGTGATATTATGAGCGATGTCCCATGTTTGAAACCCACTTTTTACGATACACGTTATCTGCACACTTGCTTATTATATTTTCTTTTATTGCATGTTTGTTACTTTTTCTACTAACACATGTTACTAGCCACTTTGCTTGCATTTGTCTTGGTTTCTACGATGTACATTCCCTACCCCCTGTAGGCATACATTTTAGCTCAACATTAGGTCCTTTCCTTTGGGACGCATTCTCCTACAAACGTCGCATGCACTCAAAATGAGGGGGGCATACATTGGGTGAATAAATCAACCTTAAAATGAATCAGAGCTACAGTTCATGACAACACAATACATGAACAACACAATAAAAAAATGGCCCAAAATCTGACTTGGGTCCAACACAGAACACATAAACCAATGCCTAGACTTAGATAGTAGCGCTTAGGAAGCTATGTCCTCCCCTGTGCGCTAATGTTCTGGGGGCTCATATAGTGAGCTTATTAAATCAACATAGTTTATAGAAGTTTTCATAGCAATTCTACAATTATAACATAGACCTCCAATTACAAAATGTATGCAATCTCCTACAATCTATTTCAATAGGAAAAAGCAATACAATCAAAACTAATTTGAGACAGTTGGAACTAAATTGGGATGTACCATCTGTAGTGGTGCTTATCTGGAAGAGTCATGGAAGGAGAGTAACACCAGACCTCTCTCCCCAATACTTTCTCTTTGGCATGAGATTGCCCAAAAAACTTGTCATTGGCATGAGATCACCCAAAAAAATCACTCTTGGCGTGAGATCGCCCAAAAAAATCACCATCGGCATGAGATCGCCCAAAAAACTCACTCTTCATAACATTTTAGGACACATTTCTATCCTTTACACTCTTTTACATCAGGTGCACACTTTCCTTGACTACTAATTTTATGCACTTTTACATATTTTTACATACTTTGCTTATATTTTTCATATACAAGACTTTGTCTACTATTTTGCTCTTCTTTTGCAGGTCTATCCTTAATACACAACAATAAGCATGCTATAACTTCAAATACAAGCACAACAATAGGTACAACTCAACGCATATGCTCGGCACCTAGGGTCACTTTCCTTTCCTAGTTTCCACGCTTCACTTGTCCACTCGGCATGCTATTCCCCGCATACTCTACAAGATCATAAGGTACACATCTCTTAACTACTTTATGCTATCGAGTATTCACTCAATAACATAAAGTGGGGGTAAATGTAGATATAAAATCACACACTTGGGTACATTTCTACGTCCTAAAAGCATGCTAGCATTTACACGATTCCTCAGCAAGAAAAGTAGTGCTTAAAAACTATCTTTTGCCTCTTTTCTTTGTCTCTTGTTTTCTCTTTGGTCTTCCATACCCTAAAGCCTAGTCATATTTTGACTTGTTTATCTTTCATGGCTTTATATGTCAGTTCCCAGCCAAAAAAGTAGCGCCCAGGCGTTCCTGTCCCCTATGGGCACCCCTGACCCTTTCTTACTTTACTCACTCTTTTTGGGTCTCTTTTATCTTTTATGCATCTTTTTCACTTATGGGTTGGCCTTACAGTTGTCAATTATGAAATTAAAACAAGGGAATCATATAAATACATAGTTATGTTTTCAAAATCAAGGACCAAGCACTAAGCATTATTGCTATCACCTAAGCTTGCATTTAAAAGGAACCTAATATTCTCTAAGGCATTCATCTAACATTCATTCAAGGGATAAGGGACTGCATATTCTACATACACAACATAGGAAGGGGAATTTCATTTTATTCCATCCACACATTCTACTACGTTACTACATTCTATCTACAACCTGCTATTAAGTGCAACTTACACAAGGGTATCCTAGGGCAAAATTTCTACACACACTCACAAGAACTACATGGATTATGATATGTAGTGTAGTTCTCGGTCATAAGTTAACTCTTAGAGTGACTATCGGGGTCAATCTGACCCCCAATTTTGCATTTTCCTTTTTAGGTTTGATGTGGTTTGTGGGCTTGTGCAAGTGAAATTATCTTTTGCAAGTTACATGTACCTTCAACAATCATAGTGTGAACAATAGGTGATCTACAAAGAGCAATTGCAACACCCTTGCGACACAACTAAAACCAGATCTAGAGATTTTACACAGTCACGGGCACCCATATCTGGTCATCATCACTCAAGTGCCCCTGTCCTTCCATGGGTTCCCCTACCCAATCTTGTTCATAAGCTCCAAAATTTACAGAGGTTAGGTATGACGTTGCTTACATCTTGTTCAACACTTCTCCCTGCTCAAATCACTTCCATATTACATGTATATCAACTAAGTCTTCTTATCTCATCTCTTTGCTTAGGGTTTTAACATTTATATGCTTGTTTGCTTGTGTCACACTATATTTTAGCATTTTTACATCATTCATTTCAATAATGACTATGTAATATAGATTTAATTCAATTTAAATTAAACCAGTCAACACCATCCTCTGAGCTTGAGTGAGGATTAAAGTGACAGAAGGTTGGCCAAAGGAAGGATTCAAAGTGACAGGAAAACATAATTTTCAATTATGGGCTTACTCGTCATGCTCAAAGTTCCAAATTTTCATGCTAAAACTTTTTCATGACAACATAATCAAGGGTAGGGATTGTTCAATGACCATTGGTTGTAACTTTATCGATATGTCCACTAGTAAAACATGATAATTTTTATGTGGATAATCAACTGCACATGTTAATTATGCTAGCCATTTGTGTTTTATAATAATTAGGTGTTTTACAAGATGTAATGTGATTTCTATAAGTGAAAAAGGATTTTGAATACCAAAGAATATTTCGGCCCTAACGTAACCCTCTAAACCATCATGTCATAATGATGTCGACCATAAAAACAAAGGATGGTTTAGTTTGTAAATATGTTGATAGTGTATTATCTATGGTATAGATCATCATGTATGATGAAACTCTCATCACATGTGCTAATTAAGGCAACTAGAAACATGTGGTCCTTAGGTATGACAAGAATTAGATATGTAATAGGTGTGGTTTCCATATCATTAAAAAGACTCGCACTCCTAAATTTGTTGATTTATTCTTGTAATGTTTTGTAAAAATCAATATGATGATAATTCAAAAAGGGGTTTCCATCAGTCTTGGTTAACTATATTTTTGAGTGATGTTGTATTGATGGGTATGCAATCCAATTTTCTTGAGAAATAGTTGCAACAATATTTGTGGTCATTTTCTAACTTTAGGATGATTTTCTGGTTGTTGAGGATGAGGTCTAGTGGTTGGTACCATAGGTGTATGGAATGTGATATGTGGTTTGATATTAGTAGTAATATCTATGAGAAATTGTTTGTCATGCATTTTTACAAATTTTAGAAAAACATCACCATGAACCATTGATATGTCATAAGGAGGTAAAGAAGTGTCTAAGTTGGATCCACTCAATGGAGGCACTCGTGTCATTGTTTCAAGAGAAGGAATATGTTTTGACTCAAGCTTAGTGTTAAGAGAATGATGCTCAAGCGTATCCTCCTCATGTTATAGCAATTTAATATATTTCTCCTTCAAGGATCCAAAACTAAGAGCATGAAAACGATATACTAAATATGTGGGTATACAACGACTAAAGAGAAAACATTTGTAAAAATTGATTGGTTGTAATGAGAGTGTAGATGTTTTTGTATTATATAACTCAATGTAATTAAAGATACTTTATTTTGGGTTTTGACAGAAGTCAAAAAGTAGTTCTAAGTAATGGTTACATGTGCCATGTGTGAAAAAAATGAGTAAATGAGGCTTTCTTTAGTATCTTGCATGTGGTAATTAATGACGATGGTAATGAAAAGAACCATTTACCAACCTCATTTGTAAAAGATATTGGAAATATATTTAATGTTAGTGTAGGATATTCATTTTCCTTGTATTTTTGTATTTACTTGGAGGTTTCCTACACTCATGGGATATGCTTTCTTAGGTGTACCAATTATGTTGAGTTGGCTTACTAGTTGTGTTGAGTTAGATTACTAGTTGTGTGGAGTCAACTATAATTCTAATACCAGTTAGTGAGAGTTATTCAACATTGATTTGGGACAAGGTTACACATTCACCTCTTATATATACATCACTTGCATTGGTCTATGATATGGAGCATTAAGTTGATTTGGATCCATTCTTGCCATGTGAGTTCTTGATCATATTGCATCTTATTTTTAGTTATTTCAATTTCTGCAATTTCTTGTGCATTCATTATTCATCATAGATCCATAAACTCTAATATAGTATTAGAGTGATTTCGGTGATACGTTTTCCATTACTGAGTTATTTACAGTTTTAGAATACTTTGTTTGTGAAACTAACAGTTCATATGAAAATAAATTTGACTCTGTCTTGGTTCAGTAAAGTTGTGATTTTTGGTGTTTACAGATTGATAAGTTGAGGGTTTACAAATTTTGGGGTTCCAAAATCACGAAATTTGAAAAAAAAAATTGTGGGGGCCTTTCTAGGAGTTTTTCATCTAGTGCAGTTATCCATGGCTAAATTTTGTGGAACTGCTACATTTAGTAGACTATTTGGTGGATTTTCCCTGCATTGATCTCAGTCCAAGTCACTGCCTAGGTCAGGTCCACTCAAGTCGACTCTTGGTTCTTGGAGTAGATCGTTTAGTTCATATTGGAGGTTGCTCGTTTTTGGCCTACGTTGCATTTGACACATCTATGGAATCAAACCAAGCTCAAAGGTTTTGAATTTGTACTTCACCATTCAACTTGACCTATGCGTCTCTATCTCAACATAGATCTTTCCTATCTAAACTTGTCATGTAGCTATTACATTACTACTCATTCATCCTTTGGCTCGCTCACCTACCCTTGCACGACTTGAATCAATTAGATATTCAGACTCTACTCTTGGTATGTTTTGGGTTAACAGATTTTTTTCAGCCCCTTTAACCAATGCTTGGACCTTGATCTCTTTTCCATTCACTATCTATGACCTAGCTTGGTCTGTGCTCGACTTGGCTTTCCCTACTTGATGAGCTGTTTGGATTTCTTGGCTAAGTCACTCAATCCTAAGCCATTTTTTTAAACCTCCATAGTGTGTTTTTTGGTCCCTGAAACATTGGACTGAGCCCTACAATAAAGGTTCAAGCTCTAAGTAAGAGTTTAGAAGGCTTTTAGATGCATTACAGGATTTTGAGGAGAATCATGGCTCTCACAATCATTTACATGCCTTGTATAGTGTGATTACAGGTTGGGGAAGACATTTTCTAAGTTACACCATAACATCTACAGTCTACAGGTTGTGTTAGATGACCCTACACAAGTATGAGGCTATCTTGAGCTCCTCCAATGGACCTGCAAACTCCTCCAAAGCTTTGAAAAATCTACTAGAATGTTTTCCTTCTCCATGGTGGTGCCATGAACCAGTCAAACAACATAAAGCATAAGGATTTATAGGGTTCTCAACCCTAAAACAACCCAACACTCCTCTCTCCCTAGTGAACCCCACTTCACCAAGGTGGATATTGTTTTCAATTTCCAATTTGACTTTTAATCATTTCAAAATTTGGAATTTTATGTTTTTTTAAAGACAAGTCGATTTGGAGATATTGTATTAAGGGAGGAATAGTCATTTAGTCCTTGTAATTTTTCCTTGTTGAAGACAAAGGGTGAGGCCCGGGTTAACAGGTTGCCAATTCCCCCTAAAGAACTAAATCATTCTCTTCTAATTTTTTTCCCAGTTCCAACGAGTATATGCACGACCCCCTTTCCTCTCATTTCCAACATTTTTTAACCAATTTGTAAATTTTAATTAAATAAGCCATTAGTTGTGGGAAACCATTTTTTGACCAGTAGCTCGGATTTGAATTCCATTTTGGTTAAAAAGTGCATGTTTTCTCACACTCTTCATGATGGTTACATTTAATTTTGTGAACACACTACTATATAAATTTTCACATTTTGGGGGTTCTTGCAAAACTCTATGGGGACTTGTACTTTTCACACTAAGTTATGAAGTACCATCTGGGATTTTTTGGGGGGGGTTATCTGCATTATGGAGTTTCACCATTGTGTTTTTATACTCAACTCTAGGAAATTTTTGTCTTGGAAGGAAAACATTATTAAACACTACACTATGCATGATTTGTTGCCTTACCTCCATGGTCTCATTCCTGAGCCTGACGAGCCTCTACAAAAGGATGTGTGGTTTTATCACAATGATAGGGTCTATGGCCTTCTCAGTCTTAATGTTTCTAAGGATATATTATGTTTGTTTGAGCACACTGAGTGCCCTTTCAATTCTTGGACCATTATCTGACAGTTGCATGACGACCTTGTTTTACCATCTGAGAGCACCGCTTCCCTAGACCACTCTAGTGCCACCATACATTCTCCCACTTCTCACATCCCATTTTTTATTGTGTGATCCTCTACACATTTTTCTACTCACAAGTCCCATGGTGACCATTATCTATAAGATCTTGCTATTGAGCACACTCTCCCTATTGTTGCCTCCATAGAGCTCATTATTTTCCATGTTCGTGCTTCCATTCACTCTCCACAATAGTGTTATATTGTAGAATATTCCTATGAGATAGATGTTATCATTTCCTCTTGTGCTCCATTGCATCTTGATTGCTTAGTTGAGGACACTCCACATACATCGGTTGCTACCTTTGTGTGCAATATTGCTTCATCTTGGACTTATAGCAACTCTTTGCGGCAATTTTCTCCTCCTACTTCATATTGTGATGCTAATACATTCTTGTCAGACATTGCTCTAATTGAGCAACATCATTGGGACGAGTATCTTCTCGACCTGAGCTATCTATTTGTAGATTCCACTTGTGTTTCATTACAGGAATATGCCCCGATTGAGCCATCACACATTTTTTAGGACCTATTAATCCCTCTCGTTGGGAGTATCTTGAGACATTTGTCACTTCCACTATTTTAGATATGTTTCATTATCTACCTCTTATTTTGGAACCCATTGTGAGGGTAATTTTCCCCCCACCATTTCATTTATCTAACACATATATTGTAGTGGCATTCCTATTGTCTTTTGTGCACACTTTTGATAAACCTATGCCACCTTTCAGTTGCAGACTAGATGCAGAGATTAGAGTACTGTAGACACCTGTAGTTTGATCAAAACAATATTATTTCTAATGGTGCACTAACGCTTCTTCCCTTTGCAAATTGACAACACACCACCAGTTAAACCTATCTAACTCCTTTCCTACGACACCCTTTTGGTTGTTTTTCCTCTTATAAACCACTTAAACAGGCTGTTATAGCCTCATTCTAACTACATTAGCTTCTTATTCTCTTCTAGCTCGCTTATATTAGTTCCTTGGAAGATCAATCTACTTCGTTGGATTTATTAAGCCCTTCAGAAACCCTTCCAAAATCCTAATTACTCTCTAAGAGAGATTAATTAGTCTAACCTAGGTTAAATACCCTAAACATAGTCAAATCACTCTTTGACTTGCTAAAAGTGCTTTTTGGACTTTATCCTTTTTCCCACATGCACCCAAATCTCCCTTTTCTTCCAAACCAAAAACTATAAATAGGGCTATGCCCCCTCCTTCATTTCCTAATAATTCTCTCTTCTTCCTAGCATAGATCATAACAATTTGTTTAGGCTTTAGATTATATTTCATCTTCCTCCATTTGAGCTAAAAGAATTTGATTTTGTATTTCATAGTATTAACATGGAGTAAAAGGGAAGATCCGTTGGCCTTGAAGCCATTAATGGGGAGATCTCTTTCTCTTAAACACATATACTGAATGCTTACATCCTCTCAGGTTCATTATTTCAAGCTTTTAGAGATTAACTTCATTTGCTTAGTTTGCATGTTTATTTCAAATTAATGTATGCAAAGAAGAGAACCTTGCTCATTTCTTATCACATGGTCCATTGATCAGATTGTTAAAATCCTTTGGGGTTTCTTTAGAGATTCTTACCCCAAATCCATGGCTTTTACAACTTTTCATTGAACACATTTGGCACGCCTGGTGGGACACTTATGTCCACCCTCCATTAATGGAGGTCTTTTAGGTTTTTCAAAGTTCATTTTCAAGTTTTTTGGCTCAAATCACTTGTTATTTCCTCATTTTTTATTTCTAACTCTAGATAAATGACCTTCATTTATATACATTTCGTGGGTTTGGTATATAAATAAGACACTTTGACTAACAACTAACCTGTTTGCTCTTGAAAATTTGAAAATCCATGTTTTTTCACAGGTTTTTCACAGGGTACGCGTAGGTGTCAAACAAGGGGCGTGTACATGTTGAAACCCCAGCGTACCCGTCAGATCAGGCATGTACCTGTCAGGAGGTCCTCATCAATTACAAATTTTCTCTCTACAGAGATGCGCACGCATCTCCGTCATCTGGGGCACGTATCCGCCTCTTTGGTCGTGCATGCGTAAATAGTCTGACCGTGTAAAAAAATTGATAAATTTCTGTTTCATGCTTAGTGCACACACGTTAGAACCTGAGTGTCCATGTCAATATGGGTGCGTCTCTGTCATTTTGCGAGTGTCTGTATTTTTCTATATTAGGTTTCATTAATTTTTGACTGCATGCATACTCGTTAAGTAGGGCGCGTATCCGTCAGTTGGGAAGCGCTGGTGTCAGTATAAGCACGCAGGTGTCTATATTAAAATTGGAAATTTTTACAGTCTGCAAAATCTTTTTCCTCTGATCCATTACTGCAGGTTTCTAGGACTAACAATTTGAAAAAAAAACAAGGTTTTTTCTCAACATTTCAGTTTGCATAGATTAAAAGTGTTTTGTTCTTGGCTTAGAAGTATCTTTGTAGAAGTGTGTATGCTCTCTCCTTGCGTCTTCCAAGGTGATCTTGGAGATCAAAAAAACTTATACAAAACTCATATACATTTTCCAAAGAAACACTTGTTTTATAAAATTTGAAGTAAAACTTTCATGTGATTTCAGTAGAATTTGTCACGTTGTGTATGCTCTTCCTTCGCGCCTTTTAGCAATCTTAGGAATCAAAAGAAAAGTGAAGAAATCTCTTGCTTGACATCAACCTATGAACTAGAAAATTTATAAAAACTTTTTGTCTACAAGACCTAACGCTTGTCAAAGAAAGGTGCCAAAAATAAAACACAAACCCACTAATACACATGTTTATTGTAGGTTGCTAAATGGTGTGCCACTTTAAGACCACATTAAGTTAAGCAAGTTTAAAAACACACCATATTCAAAACATATGTACTGCAGGTTTCAAAAAAGGGTACTTCCTTATCCGCTCAACTGGAACATAACGTCTTTGGCATAACGCCTTAAGCTACAACAATGGGGGTGATTCCATGAACCCTAAAGTAGTCCACCACTATGTAACCTCGTGGATGAAACAGGAAGCGCTCCGATTACCCACTTGATTAGTTTTCCTTGTGACATAGAGTTACAAGCTTTTGCTATCGTGACCCTATTAAAAGTACATGATGGACGCATTTATTGCCCACTATACTTGAAGGGGGAAAAGCCGAGATTCTCTCAAACTTAGTCATTACGACTTTTTTGGGTAAATCGACACGCTCATGAATAACTTTGTGACACCTAGTTGAGAGAACTTATTAGGAAAGCCTTTTTTTCTTGGAGCCCACTCTACTAGTCCTTGTTGTGTTAAGCCATCATGAAGTGAAAAATCATCTGGAATCTGAACCTTGTTTTTTTAAACAAGGCAAAGAACCCTTGTGAGTTTGATTTGAGTGTCTTTCATCATGAAACTAAACTATGTCTCACTTTTTTTCTTATTTTTATTATTGTGTTTGGACGAGGCGAAGCTCTTCCTAAGTGGTGCTTGGTTTGTTTCCATCTTTTGATCATTACCCTTGCATTCTCATCGCCCATTTTTTGGGGTGAGAAAGGTGCATACATCGTGCGCATTTTTATCAAAGATAGTAGCTCGTCACTTTTTTTTCCATTTACGCCCATCCATGTTTGCGGCTGGGTTGTTAAAAGTCTAAAGTGTGTAGGTACGCTTTTCGTATCTTTGATAAAAGTCTTTCCATATTGATTTCAAGATCATCTTCACTATTATGTGTCCGGTTCATCTTTTATCTCTTCTTGAGTTGATAGATTTTGTTCGCATCCTAGATGTACAATCTTGGTACTTACATTGTATTCTCACCTTTTTATAAAATGGTATAAGTCCCCTTATTGTGTAGTTACACTACTCACACAATTAAAAACTTCTTTCTAAACTTATCACTTGGTTTCAGTTTCGATGTCATATGAGTTTTCTTACAAAGTGTCGATAACGCCTTATATATATCCTAATAAATTTTTCATGGTACTAACACCTTGCTTGCTCGATTAATGTATCATGGTGATGTTATTACGTTATATCTATTCGTGACTTCCATTTTTAAGAAGGTTTGGCTTTCATTGGCATTCAAACTAGTTTTAGGTATACCTTGTTGAGGGACTGCGAGAACATCATGTCAGTGTTTAGACCTTATTGGGGTTCTAACTTGACTTACATATTGATACATCATTGTCACTATCTATTTTTAGGGCATAGGCTTGGTAACAATGAATTGAGTGATCATAACATTTAGGTGTACATATGAGTGTTTCTTGATAAAGATGATTGCATGACACTACATCTAAGATAAACTATAGTATAATTCCAACATCACCTTAAATGGCTTGCAGAAAACCATACACTTGGGGGTTACGCTAGCTACATACAAACGTTCGCTAGTAATGCCTAAAATTATAAAAATGGCAGCCAAATCAAATGAGCAGGATATGGGAGAAAACCCTTTCAAAACCTTCCCATTTAGTGGTCACAATTTAGGAACGCTCTTCTCTCAAGTCAAAGATACAGAGACATTAATTGATCATAGTGGAGAAGAGTCGGACTCCTCTGGAGAACAACAAAGGTTATACCTAAGTAGATTTGATGAACTTCTATATTATAACAAAGATCAAGTACTCGCAAGAGTCTTGGCATTAGGAGTTAAACTTCTGCACGAGCTCAAAGAAGAAATAGAGGTCATTAACCCTAACCTAGGAGAGCGAAGATTCATCTTAGACACAGATAATACTTTTGATGTGGGGTACACTTCCACTTCTGGGAAACATAAGGCCACTGTCAAAGGTGAACCATCACGTAAACCTCACTTTAAGGCTTTGTGTAAAGTAACAACTGAGTGGAAAGATTCCCCTCCTCTGAAATTTGATGAAGAAGTAGACCCCCTGGTTGAGGAAGAAATCCTCCAAAAATAGATCCTGAAGTTGAGTCAGAAATTAGCAAACCTAGGCTCTTCAAGAAGAAACATATGTAAAGACAAAGACAAAAAAAAACTTGACGAGTTTCAATTTGACTCGGATACAAACTATACCTTTAAGTCAACTCAAGCTCAAAGGTCAATATTGCCTACAAAAGAGAAACTCATTCAAGAGGAATTAAAATCTATGAAAGATACACTTACTACATTACAATAGGGAAATGTAGGCCAAAATAGAAAATATTTGTATGAAGAACTATGTCCTTACCCCTTTGATTAGGACATGTTACAATAGCCTTTCCAAAAACACTTTACTGTTCCCTAGTTTGATAAGTATAAGTGTAAAAGTGATCCTCGTGATCATATAAAAGACTTTTCCATGGCTTGCCAAGAGGTTGTGTATAGCGATAATTTCTTAATACGACTTTTTCCTCACAACCTAAGAGCCGTGGGATTGGAATGGTTTTATAGTATACCCAAGGGCTCCATTACAACGTGGCTAGCGTTAACAGAGAAATTTGTAAGACATTACTCATATAATATGGAGAGTGACATCACAATGAATGATCTATGCAACACAAAGCAAAAACCCAATGGGACATTTGTAGGATTTTTGCAATGATGGCATGATTTAGCTAGTTTCTTTCCTTGTGCCTTACCAAAAAAATAATTAGTGAGCATATTTGTTCCTAACTTGAACCCAGAAATAGCCTTTCACTTGTAAATGCATTGTGGCTCGAACTTCAAAGAAGTCATAGAGAAAGGCAGTCAAATTGAGAAAGTGCTCATTACTAAAGTAATGCTTAAACCTGTTACTAAAAACAAACATGAAGCCAAATCCATAGACAAACCTAAATTCTTCAATAAGAATAAACATGTTGTTGGTGATGGCATTACAAATTCCAAGAGAGTCTAGGTCATACAGACAGGCCCACTATTAAAGCTTTCACAAGGACCTCATCTCAAAGCACCTACAAAATGTACATTCACATCCTTGATAGAATCCTTATCTATCATCCTAAAAAAATTAGATGGTGCAAAGATGGTAGAATATCCAACAACAATAGTACCATATTTCGGAAGACGCTCCAAAACTGGTTTGGTTTAAGGACCAAAAATATTGCAGCTTCCACCATGTCAAAGGACACAAAATGGATAGATGTTTGATATTAGGCCATTATATCCAAGACCTCATAAAGGAAGGTATGATTGCTGTGGAGTATCCCCCTAATACTGGTAAAATTTCAAATCAAAAAATGGGTATTCACAAGGAACCTTTTCCTGACCATATAGATAAAAAGAAAAAGAAAACAGATCAAGGGAAAACTTCCAACGACTATAGGACTGCTGCCTATGTTTACCCTACAAGTGATAGTCCTTATGATTCCCTCATTGGATGTATTAACTCATCTAACAAACAAATCAGTACCATTTGGATTTTAGAAAAGAGCTGCGCAGTCGGGACAAGGCATGCTCGCTTAATCATACCAGATCCTATGCCTAGCCCTTAGGAAAGTTAGTATAACTTAATAGAGCAGTTAGAGAAAATGTCTGCTAAGATATATATTCTTGATCTCCTCAAGATCTCTAATGTCCACAAGAATATACTATACAAAACTTTGCAAAATTCAGGGGTTTCTATAGAAGTAGATCCGATGAACCTTCAGGCCATGATTGCATGCTTAGACACCAACGATCATATTACTTTTGATCATACTGCAATCCTGCATAACAACCCAAAACATAAATTTCCATTTTATCTTGAAGTGGTGGTTACCCATCGCAAAATCAAAAGAGTACTTGTAGATGGGGGATTTGATCTGAATATTTACACCTTGAAGCTGGTAAAATAGTTAGGCCGTTCAGAAACAGAGCTAGGTGCTAAGACTATCACAATCACAACATATGACAATGAAGAAAGAGAGTCAGCAGGGACTATAATGGTCCCCATGGAGGTAGGACCAACATGTCATGACACAACGTTTCATGTCCTCGATTTGGACCTTCTGTACAACATGCTCTTAGGACACCCATGGATCCATGTCATGCAAGCTATTCCATCAACTTTTCATCAATGCATCAAGTTATGTCATAAAGGGTAGGTGGTTACCATTTTGGGTGACCCAGAACCATTCACACATTGTAGAGTGTTGTACAGTTTTTCTTGTGCCGCTTCTGAATGTCCTTCTGCAGATGTTGTTTTCCCTCTACAGATGGAGGCTATTAAAAACTGAATAGATTCAGAGTCCCTCACGCCTTTCAATCAAGATTTTCCCTCATTGGTCAATCCATTTGCTTCATGGGAGGCAACATCAACAAAATATGGCCCAAGTAAGCCATTCACTCTTGAGCAGGCTCTGTTGATATCAGACTTATCAGTATCCCCCAGGACAAGGGGTAAGCCTTATTTTCAGTTCAAGAGCACCCGCAAGCAATGTCCCAAACTGTTGGAAAAAAATTTCCATAGTGGTCTCCTATCTGAGGAGAAAATGTTAGAAGACCCTATCAGTAGAGTGCTAGAAGGCACCATGGCTTCATGCAATCAAGGACCTCAGTACAACAAAGGTCCTGTTGTATATATCTCCCTCCCTGGGTAAATATAGGAAAACAGAAGAATATGGAAATCAAAGAAACTCAAAACCTGACATTTATTTACGCCAAAAGTTCCGCCCTGGCGCAGGTTGGAGGCGCAGATCAAAAGGTGTTGACATGGAAAAAGTCGCGCCCTGGCGCAGGTTAGAGGCGCGGATCAGAAGGTGTCGACATGGAAAAATTCACACCCTAGCACAGGTTGGAGGCACAGATCAGAAGGTGTTGACATGGAAAAATTAGCGCCCTGGTGCAGGTTGGAGGTGCAAATCAGAAGGTGTTGACATGGAAAAAGTCACGTCCTGGCACAGGTTAGAGGCACAGATCAGAAGGTGTCGACATGGAAAAAGTCACGCCCTTATGCAGGTTGGAGGTGCAGATCAAAAGGTGTCGACACCAAATTTTCAGTAGCTATGATGCACTTAAGAGTATGTTGACATGAGGATGGATGCACCGAGGCGCATCTTCAGGAGGCGCAACATTTTAAGCGTTGACACCCCAAACCCGACATAAAGTAAACCCTGACCCAGATATTCAAATGGCCATAACTGTTCACAAAGATCTTGGATTCACGCAAGGTTGGACTTTTCGGAAAGCTTACAAGGTCCTCTACCCAACTACAACTGGATATATTTAATTAGGTAAGAAAAAGTTCTTCAAAAATGCAAAATACAGTTCGCCATTTTTTGGGTTTGCTAGGGTTCTCACCTACCGCCATAATAAGATGAATTAAATAGAATCTAGAGGTGGTTGGGGTAGATTTGGAATTCCTCTCTCTTCCCTCTCTCATTATTATTATAAATAGAAGGGAGGGGATTCTTTCTAAAGGTTGGACATTCTTGTTTTGCCCCTCCCTTCTTCTCTTTGGCAGGTGAATTTGTGGAGTTCAAACCTCCCATCTAAAACTGTAATGCAACTTTGCCTCTTGGCATTTTGTAGTGTATTATATCAACCCTTGGAGTAAATAATGCATTTCTGTGGATGATTCTCAACCCTCTCTGTGTTCATTTGCATCCTCCTGATCTTTCACTGCAAATTTGGTTATTTGTGCATGATCTTGCATTGCATTTTAATGGTTTGTGTTTATTGACAAGACATGTGTTCTTCATTCCTCAGTGCATCACCTTTGATAGTTTAAGTTTATTTTTTGTGCATCTTCTTACCCTGTCTCCTTGGAAAGTTAGTTTAGGTTTTTGAGTAAACCCTCTACATTTTTACATGTGCATCTGAACAGAGGAATAGGAACCGGCCTTCATCCGGAGAGATTTTCTGATTTCGCAAGGTCCCACACTTGGGAAAAGCTCCATGTTATGCAGTCACAATGAGAGTCTCAACCCATTGAGTTGTAGACATTCATGGGTGCTATGGGAACGTTTTGCTACAAAGTCATGCCCTTCGGGCTTAATAATGTTGGGGCTACTTATCAACAGGACATGACTATTATTTTCCATGATATGATAAGTGACATCATGGAGGATTCTGTTGATGATATCCTAGCAAAATCCAAAAGTAGAAAAGAACACCGTGAAGTGTTGAGGCGTATCTTTCAGTATCTAAGAGACTATAAGGTTCGTTTGAACCCTAAGAAATGTGTCTTCCGTGTTTTTTTCAGAAAAATCCTATGGTTCATTGTCTCACAAAGAGGGATTGAAGTAGATCCTGCAAAGGTTACGACTATCATAGAAATGCCACCACCTATCACTCTCACGTGCAGCTAAGGAGTTCTTTACAAGGAAAGATTTAGGCAATCCGTCACTTTAGAGTACAAAACTTGTGGATAAGTGCCACTTTATTCTAGCTGGATTTACCACAAGAAAGGATGTCACATTAAACTAGGTACCTGCGCCTACTTCGGGGAAGAAGCAGAGATGTGTCGATAGTTGACTCAAAAGGCTGTACTTAAAAGTCCAACCCACTTTTGATAAACTAAGTAAGAAGGCTCACCAGAGATCCCATAGTGACACCTCTCCTCTTGATACATTCATCCACTACCAGAATGAAGAGTCCAAATATGAAGTGCATTTATCCATTCCTAAGATGATAATGATCTACCATAAAGAGAGAGCAATCTTACTATCCTTAACCGCACTTTGATCACATACATGGAATGAGAGGTGCTCCCCAAATAGAAAAGGCTTGCTTAGCGGTTGTCAATCACATTTCAACATCAGCTTCGAAGAGCTACCTCTTAAATAATAAAGTTGGGAGCCTAACGTCATCATCTTAAGTTGACCCTCTCAAGTACTTTTGTAGATCTCTTAAAAGAATCCCTGGACATATTCGCAAATGGTTACATATGTAGATCATGTCTGGTTTGGACCTAGAGCTGAATTTTGCATAACCTCGAGTTTGTGCACCCAGATGCCAAACCAGTCTTTAACAAGGACATGTGTTGAAAAAGATGCAGTCCTAAGGCAGAAGCTCTTAGTCCCAGAAGAATTAGAAAAGCTGTTATGCTGCTGATTTCACTAGATGCTATTGACTATTCAGAATGTATATCTGAGGATAGTCCCAATACATAATGAACAGGTTGGCATAATGATATGCATGGATCTTCATGACCTCAATAAAGCATGGATCTGGAGCAGGAGTGATTCTTCATCTACCTAAAATTGACAGGATAGTCGATTCATACAGCTGGTTATGCAATGTTGTCCAGTGATGGATGGTTTTTTATGTTATAACCAGATATAACATTATAGAAGAAGATCAACATAAGACAACATTCATCGCCCCTTGGGGAATTTTTTATCTATTAATCCATGCCCTTCAAGCATCAAGACAACTGTGGAGTACATATCAGTGGGACTCATGCTAGTTACTTATCATAATATGATAGGTTACATGATGGAGTACAAGGTTAAAGATGATCCTAAGCTTATTCTATAGTAGAGAAGAACATGGTTGACATACTTTGAGGCGAATAATTTCAGTGTCTCTGAGACTATAAGGTTCGTTTGAACCCTAAGACCAATGTGTCTTTGGTAATATATCCAGGAGATGTTATGGCCACTATTGGGTCTCTCTTACGCATAGCACCTAAGAGGGATTGAAGCAAGATGCCTGCAAAGGTTACGGCTATCGTGGAACATTCCACCCCATACCACTGCATCAAGATATGCTAAGGAGTCTACGTTTGGCAAAATTTAGGTTATCTGGTCGCTTTATTTCACAACTTGCGGATAAGTGCAACCCTATCTTACTCAATACCTCAAGAAAGATGGCACATTAAATTCAGGACTTGACTGTCAGAAAGCCATTCTGAAACTCAAACAGTACTTGACCAACCTACTTGTACTAATGCCACCTACCCCTGGTGAGCCTATCCTCTTATACATTTCTGGCTACCCCAGGGGAATTTTCCATTGGTGCATTGCTTGCCCAATATGATTTAGCCCATAAAGAGAGAGCAGTTTACTATCTTAGTCACACCTTGATCACATACAAGTTGAATTATCTCCAAATAGAAAAGGCCTGCTTAGCGGGTTATTATTGGCACATTTCAAAAGCTTTGCCATTATATCTTCAATAATAAAACCAAACTCATATCCAAAGTTGACCCTCTCAAGTACCTTTTATCCAAACCTTCCCTCACATGCCGAATGAATAATTGGATCATTCTCGTAAGTGAATTTGATATCGATTTTGTGAATTAGAAGTCTTTAAAAGGACAGGTACATAGCTGATCAGATGTCAGAAGCTCCTCTCCCAAGAATGGAACCTTTATGCTTAGATTTACCAGATGCGTCTATGATGTATATCACTGGAATCTATAGAATGGTAGGTTCATTTTGATGGATCTTTTACCTGCCATGGATCCCTGGAGCTTGAGTAGTGCTCATCACTCCAAATGGTGATGTCATACCATGAACATTTTGGTTGGGATTTCTGTTTACAAATAACATTGTAGAATACAAAGCACTCATCATCCAGCCTTAAGCTAGCTATTACATGGAACATCAAACAACTGCGAGTCATTGGGGAATCTCAACTTATCATAAAACAGGTTAATGATGAGTACAAGGTTAAAGATGAGAAGCTTATTCCATATAAGAAAATGGTTAAAACTTTGAAGGAATATTTCACACAAGTCATATTTAAACAAAAACCAAGGTGTGACATAATAGATCCGTGGATGCTATGGCTACTATTGGGTATCTCTTAAGTGCATAGCATCTGAGGAAAGCAAGATTCCTTTCTTGATGGAACATCTACAGAGTTGCTCACATATGATATGTTAGAGTCATGTTTGGCATGTGAAGTTGTTCAAAGCCTTTATCCCCTTTGTACAGAACCCCTATAGTTCCAATGCCTAACAAGATGGCACTCTTCCCCTTGACATCAGCCATTCTAAAAAGAAATCCCTTATTTTCTACATAGCCTATTATACCCTCCTAGGAGACACCCTTTATCATCGTGGCTACGACGGGAATCTGCTTTCGAAAGTTTGGATGTTGCTGATTCTATCCACACAATTAAAGAAATACATGGTGGTATTTGTGGAGCACATACTAGTGGCATGGTCCTTAGCTAAAAAATTGTTGAGAGTAGGCTATTATTGGCCTACCATGGAATGCCGATTTTTTCAACTTCATAAAGAAGTGTGAATTATGCCAAAAATATGGAAATTTAATACATGCACCAGCACAAGCCTTACAGCCTATTGCAACACCTTGGCCATTCTCTAAATGGGGCCTAGATCTCATAGGGAAGCTCCATCCTTCTTCATCAGATGGTCATACTCACATCATCACTGCCACCGAATACTTTACCAAATGGGTAGAGGTCTATCCCTCTTACCTATGTCATTGGTGCGTACAGATTTCAAAATTCATCATGAACCATCTCATATGCCATTACAGGATCCCCTCGGCCATTGTCACTGATAATGGTAAATCCTTCAAAAATAAAACGGTTAAAACATTGTGTCAATGCTTCCATATCCAACTTAAGTGGTCTACCCCTTATTACCCTCAAGGTAATGGACATGCAGAAGCCACCAATAAGACCCTTGTACAGATTATGGAGAAAATGGTCAGTAAAACTGGCCATAATTCGCATCTGTAGATACATCCCGCCCTCTAGGCCTATCTCACTTACATCCACACTCCTACTGGTGTGACCCCTTATTCACTTGTCTATGGCACTAGAAGCCATCATACCTTTGGAAGTGGAGCTTCCCTCCCTAAGAATATCTCTCAGAGACTATCTTGATAAAGATGAGGACTATAGGGTTACTCACCTAGAAGAATTAGAACTATTAGATGAAAGGCGTATCAGAGCGCTTAATCACCTAAAATTCTATCAGAACAGAGTGTCCAGAGGATATAACAAGTGCATCATTCATCAGGAATTTGATGTAGGAGATCTAGTTCTCAAAGAAAATCATAAGAACATCGTCAAAGACAGAGAAAAGAAAGGAAAGTTTGAGGCTAACTGGTTAGGTCCTTATGTTGTAATTGCAAAATATGGATCAGGAGCCTACAAACTTGCACATTCAGATGGTGAAGAGCTTCTGGAACCTATGAATGCCATGCACTTGAAGCGGTTCTATGCTTAGGCATGACAAGAATATCAAATAAGAACTAAAAATTGGAAAACAAAGAAAAAACAAGCAAAAAAAATGGAAAAATGAGAAAATAGTAAAGAAAAAGTAGGTCGTCCTCATGTGAAAACCATGCAATTGTGGCGCAGTGGAAAGGTCTTTGAGTGAAAACCAATTTTTGGCACTCAAGGAAGATTCATCAGACACAAGTTACTCTTACAGAAGGACGGGTAATCATGATATGACCCTTTATGCTAAGTCTAGGAACCCTACTAGGACCACCTTTGCCTTGCCATGATCTAGTTTGTTTGCTCTAATATATCTGCATGGGGGGTCACCTTTATTTACTCCCATCTAACGCTGAGCATGAAATTACCATTCTCATCTTCTTACGCATACATGCATGGGATCTTACCTTTTCTATATTCCCACATCACGCTGGGGGCATCCACACTTCATTGTTCTTGTACATTGCTTTCAAAACATGACCTTGAAAAATACAAAAAACATTCAGAAAATGATCCACAAAAATCTAAACATTTGGAAAATTTTCCTTTTCAGGGATATAACTACATTCACCTCACAACATTATCCTAGGAACACCTAGACAACAATGGAAACATGTAGCTGCAAAAACTTATCTTTTTAGATAAACCCAAAAACATTAGAAAACATGTCAATGCTGTTCCACAAAAACAAAGTAGTGCTTTAATTACTTTTAGTTGGTTGGTTTGTATAGTTTCGGTGTACTTAGTCTGTCGAATTGTTAGTTCTTTAAGTAGATCATTTGCTTATCAAATTGTTGAATCTTATTTGATTTAAAATTGTGTATTGCATTACACACATTGGAGAACTCTCGTGCTTGTTAAAAAGTTGTTGTAGGCTTCTTTATTTTGTTATGTGCGTCTTTTAGAAAGTTCATTTTTACTTGTTTATATTAAATATCATTTTAGTCTCTTGTTAAGCTTTTACATGTGTGTTTGTTTAGTAGTAGTCTTGTTGTATGTGTATATTTGTTTAGTGTTGTTACCTTTTTCTTGTGTGTTTTTGCATAGTTGTTTGTTATCACATCTATCATCTATCTTTTCATCACATTTCTAACATCATACACTACATCATATATATACAAGAATGCTAAGTATTACATCATGCATGTATGCTAAGCTAATCATCAAATATCATATCATCAATAGGGGCAAGAGGGGTTGCACATAATCACAAATTTACCCCCCCACACACCAATATCATCTAGTATCATCCCAAGTGCTAGCATACAAACTCAAAAATAAATCATGAATCTAAAAACATGTGGTGCCATCTATAGATACATCATCAAACATGAAAGCAGGAAATACATACATTTCTAAATCTAAGATACGCCACATACATTAAGGAAAGGAAAAACATACATCATAAATCCATCATATAATGATACATTAAAATGTCCATATATATACATGTATAACTATCTAGGTCAGTACTCAAAATAATACATCATTGATACAATGTGCCATCAAAATGGGGCATGCATCAAAAAGAATCGAGCCTTCATCACGAGGCATCATCAAAATAATGATATACAAGGCTATACATCAAAATCAGCCTTCATAAGAGTCATGTATACAAAATATTTATACAACAAAAAATAATATAGATCTCAACCACAGCTCTCACCCTCGCCGGGGCTCCCAAGTTTTTCACCTGGTCGACGGAATAATGGTGGCTGAGATGGACCTGCACTAGGTGTACCACCAAACTGTCTAGATGGCCCTTGTCCAGCCGGCTGCTCTGGCAAAGGCTGCCTCACTGATCTCACTGAGTGACCTAATATCCCTGACCTGGAACCTATCACACTAGCCTCTGACTTCTAAAATGAGACTACTCACTAATATGCCAAAACTTCCCTGAAGTAGGTAGTCCTATAATACAAGGCCTTACTGTCAGATCTCATCGCATCTTGTATTAGGTCTGCATCTCCAGAAGCGAAAGCTTCTTGTAGGGTGGCATCTCACTAGCTTGTCAAACTACCAATATCATCCTGAGCCTATCTCAAGGTGGCAGACTCTCGATCTCTCTCTAAGGTAATAGTCTACACCTGGGCTCGTTCTTGATCCTTCTAGCGAAATATAGCCCTGTAGAGTAGCATCTTGCTGGCCTGTCAAACTGCCAATTTCAGCCTAGGCTTGTCTTAGGGCCGCAGCCTCTCTATCCCTATCTACAGTAATAACTTGCACCTGGGCTCGTGCCTGATCCCTTTGTGTAAAATAGCCCTGTGACTATGCTTGTGCATGATCCCTCTAGGCAACAACCATCCACCTTTAGTCTGGGACTGGTGTAAGAGGCTCAATATCTGAGCACCTTGTGTGGCCATCTCTCGCATCTGACTCTGTCCATGCAAGCACTATCGCTGCTCTGAGTGACATGTGCTCTGAGCCTGATCCCTCTCTGCTATCAAAATCTACACCTGAGCGAGTGCCTGAATCTCACTATGAGGTATAAAGGCCTGTACCTATGGGTCCCTAATTGTGTCTCTCTCACCAGCCACATGTAACTGTATTGTGATGGCTTCTTGTAATTGCTTCTGAAGAGCAGCTCATTTCCCACCAGCACTGCTACTCTCTAGGATATCAAAAGGTGGGCCCTACTCTGGTAGCCCTACTAAAGAGGGGTATAAATCCCCACTGGAATGCCCACTGGGGGCAACTCTATATCCACGACCCTAGTATACTTGTCTCGGCCTAGGCCTAGGGCCCTATTCCCTGTGGTTGTTGTGGTACGAGGACCATGTCCACCTATGTCTAACATACTGATGCGCATCAGGCCCACCCACATCATCATCATCATCACTATCAACTCCACCCTCACCACCTACGAAGAGGCCCCACTGGAGGAGGTCTCACGCCAATTTCATATGCACTGCTCTAGGAATACTCAAACAGACATGGGAGCACACCGTGGCACCATGGTCCATACTCCGGTGTAGTGCCTGGATCTCTAATCTATCTTAGTGGCACCCAAATAGTAGGTTCCACCTATCGAAAGCTATCCAGTGCTTTGTCACAGGCAATTTGTGGTCCCATATCAAAATGCTCTCTAGATCTACGAGCATACCATCTGTCTGGCCTAGGAACATCCTGGGTAAGGCCAAACTACCTCTGGCACCGATCTACTATATATAGCTCCTGCATATAGCTGCGGATGCCCAAGATAAAATGCTCAACAGTAGCAGTGTTGAGATCTAGGCCATCCTTTGGCCACTAGAAATGTCTATAAGGCCTCCATACGAATGGAAGCCTACTGCAACTCATCCAACTTATGCCTAGTAATGGTATGGTGACTCCCATCAATGGTCGCACATCATCCCTTGCTGGGACCTAGCCCATTGTAGAAGGCTCGTCGAGAGCCCAAACTCTCAAAACACCTAAGGGGTGACCAATAGAAATGTGGTCCCGTGCCCAAATCTATAGCAGGTAAACAGGTCCTACCATCTTCTGACGGTAGTATGTGATCAAATGAAGGTCCCAGTATAAGTGTGCTAATATGCACTGACCCCAACATTAGGTCTATCCCTCCACCAAACCAAGAATCACTCCTAGGATTCCAAATAGAAATGAAGCACCAGTCTTGTCAGGGAGTAGAACTCCACTGACAAGATGCCATCATATAGACCACTACGTGGTCTAACTCTTGGATCATCTATACATCACGATAATTTGATGGATATCCCGCAGCCGTGGTATAGTATGGACACCAAAAAAATGTGTGATATGACGTTGAATGTTGGTCCAACGGCTCGTAGTCTTGATAAGCTATCCTTAAATCGGGACTCACATGATGTGCCATACATCCTCCAGTGTAATAGTAATCTCCCCAGTCGAGAGGTAAAAGCACTGACTCTCATTGTGTCATCACTCTGCTATGGCTGTTAGGAGGCCATGATCTAATGTAATCTTTGGCATCTCGGCCACATGATTCAATCCCGTCACATATAAGAGGCTCTCTAGGGTCGCTCTATCGTCCTCGTCAAACTGAGCCTCTATCGCTGGTAACCACCCATAGCACTCACGGGTATGAAGGACAAGTAATATATGTTGCAAAATCAACACACATGTTAGGCACTTACTTATTTTAATCTATTTTTCTAAGGAAAATTCTTCTTTAAAATCATCTAACTTACTAATTATCCTTTTCTTCTAAAATCTAGGCTCACCTATTGTTCTCTATACTTGGCTATTTTACTAGCCGGTTGTTTTCCCCCCTTCTTCCAGGGCACACATGCCTCCACCTCATTTGCGTGCACTCATTTACATGCCTATGCACCCTTACTGATGCGTACATGCCCTCATCGATGCATAAGTTCCCCTAGTGCTTTTCTCCTAGCTTCGCTGCAGGCCACACAGAACGTTCATAAACGCCCAGCCCCATGACACCTACACACCTAACTTTACGAAAACGTATGCACATGTCTATTCCGACCCCATCCAATGATAGATGCACCCATTTAACCCTAGTTTCCCTCCCAATGGGTATAACTACACATATCCACTTTTCTGAGAGATGCACGTATGCATCCTTGTCTGTTTTGACACATACGCGTGTGTGTACCCGTCAAACTGGCACATACATCCACATGCGCATGGATCAAAATCACTCCTACCTACCCTAGTAAATCCCTAAAAAGTACAAAAATGTGTAAATTTACTAGGAAGGATAGGCCACTCACATAAGGTCCATCCGCTAGGTCTCGTATGAACTCTCGGAAGTGATCCATGCATCTCCTCCTGCTCGATATTCTCGCCATCTCACTCCAGGGCTATTGCTCTCGCTCATGGTAAAGATTTGCAAGAGCTCTGGTAGAAATGAATTGGTTCGTGATTGTTTTACCGACCCCGGGTGGGTATATTAACCCATCGCGATGCCCCTGGGGCATGTTTCCTCTGCCATGATCATTCTAACCTTCTTCTATCTACTGTGATAATTATTTTTGTATTAAAATAATTATTTTTACTAATTTTCACACATTGGGGCACTTTATGCCACCTTGCGGTCACTTCTCTCGTCACATTGAAATAATTTACGAACCTTTCAGGCGCCTTTTCCCACTTTTTCCTCTATTTTTCATCTATTTTCCCCCGTCGTGATAATTATGTATTAATTTATTTTGAATAAATTATTCTCGACCCATCTTTCTTCTTGTGGGAATTTATTCCGGCTTTCTGACAGCCCTACCTTCCCACTATCGTCCATGTACGTACTTTTAGAAGATCTTGGATCTTTTGAAATTCTTCTAACCGATCAAAAATTCAAAAAATTTAAAAAATTCAAAAATAAAAATAGAAAAAATAATAAAACCATTTCTAAAAACCAAAAACATTGAAATACTTTGAAAATGACCGACCAGAATTGGTAAAACCGATCATCTATGACTCAAATCTGTGTCTATTACATGGCACTCATCCCAGATCTTGCTAACATTTTCAAATATTTTGAAACAATGACTCACGCATCATCTAAATCTACAATCACCTACACAAGCTATGTTTCTTACTTCGTCTGTACTCTAGGTCACTATCAGTTGCCTAGTACTATTTTTGTCGTACACATTGCTTTTTCACGAGACCCAATTGTCCTCCATCTTCCCCCTTGCATAATACACCTTGCTTGGGGTATTATTCTTCAACCTTTTCATTTATCAGAACATTTAGGACTTCATCTTGATAACAAAATATTTGTGCAACTATCTTGAACGTTGTTGGTTTAAGTTTGTGTGATTGTACTTCTTTCCCTATTATGTGATTTTTTTTATTTCTCGTATTGCATTGCATTCATGTATGTTGCATGGAGTTGGTCATTTTTAGCACAAGAAAGTTGTTTATGTCTTGGCTTTTCATGTCATTTTATGCTTCCGTCGCATGCTCACATTTTAATAAGGACCCATGTGGAGGATTTTAAGCATTATGATGATAATATATTAATAGTAATTGATTTGTGAATATCTCAATGTGCCTCTTTCTTGTTGATTCTCATCTTCTCTGTACACTTTTTCTTTATGTTGTTTTCTTTTTTTCGATCGCCGATAGAGTTTCTTCGTCACCCCCATCGACACTCAAGGGGGAATTCATCATCCTTGATCCTATTAATTTTTCTTCTACCCTTTCAAAAAATTTCTACTCATTTGCGTTTGTCTACTTTCTTTGAAGTGAAGTAGCTTACATCACCTCAAAGAGGGGCAAATGTAGACACCTGTAGTTTGATCAATGCACTATTATTCCTAATATTTCACCCCTCATTCTTCCCTTTGTAAATCGACAGCACACCACTAGTTAGACCTATCTAACTCCCTTCTCACAACATATTTTTGGTCATATTTCCTCTTATAAACCACTTAAACAGGCTGTTATAGCCTCATTCTGACTACATTAGCTTCTAATTCCTTTCTATTTTGCTTCTTTTAGCTTAGCTCCCTAGACTATCAATCCATTTCATTGGATTGATTAGAAATTCCAGAACCCCTCCAGAACCCTTCTAAAACCCTAATTACTCTCTAAATGGGATTAATTAGTCTAACCTAGGTTAATTACCCTAAACATAGTCAAAACACACTTTGACTTGCTAAAAGTGCTTTTGGACTTTAGCATTTGTCCCACATGCACCAAAATCTCCCATTTTTCCAAATAGAAAACTATAAATACGGCTATACCCCCTCCCTCATTTCCTAAGAATTCTCTCTTCTTCCTAGCACAAATTATAATATTTTGTTTAGGCTTTAAATTGTCTTTCATTTTCTCCCATTGAGCTAGTAGCATTTGCTTTTGTATTTCATAGCACTAATATGGAGTAAAAGGGAAGATCCATTGGCCTTGAAGCCATTAATGGGGAGATCTCTTTCTCTTAAAACACATAACTGAATGCTTAGATCCTCCTAGGTTCATTATTTCAAGCTTTCAAAGAATAGAGGTTAACTTCATTTTTTTAGTTTACATGTTTACTTCAAATTAATGTATGTAAAGAAGAAAACCTTTGCTCATTTCTTATTAGATGGTCCCTTGATCAATTTTTTAAAAGCATTTGGCATTTCTTTAGAGATTCTTACTCCAAATCCATGGCTTTTACAACTTTTCATTGAACACAGGTACAAAATACATGAAGAGTGGCCCAAGGAGAGGAATCTCATAACATATTTTTTCTTTTCCTGGATATGAGATTTGACATGCTATTTGAAGATTGCAGCGAACATAGAGACTTCCACCTACTCATCCTGAAGTCTTTGATGCCCATCACAAGTTCATTTGCAATGTCAATCTGCATGAGATCTGTATTTATACCATTGTTTTTTAGAAGAAAACAAGAAAAAAATGGAAATATGAAGACCTTTTTGGTGTGAACATTGCTGAAGAAACAACTTGTAAACATAGTTGTATTCTCTCATTTATCACAACAAACTATAAATTCAAAACACTTTCAACCTGCATGGATCACTATGCATAAAATAATCAATAAAATAAACAATAATACATGAAAAGCCCCAGATTTGTCAAATCAAAAGGGATGCATGTGAAGACAAAGCCAAGTAATAATTTATACAAACCTAGTGTTGTGTTTTTTTGTTGTTGCTGTTGCAATTGGTATTTCATGGAATAAAGTAAGAAAAAATTAGTTATTGCTAAGAAGTGTGTTTCTGATTTAATTTAATTTGAATAAATCTAATTACAGAGTAACTAATTGTATGAATTTTAAAATACATAAATGACATAAGAAAACTAAGATTTAAAGTATGAAACCCTATGAAAGAGAGGGAGATAAAAGAACTTAGCTAATTTCCAAATGAACAAGAATTGATCTAATTAGGGAGAAGTGTTGAACATGATGTAAAAAACATCATATCTAACTTATTTTAAATTCTTGAGCTCACAAACAATGCTAAGCATGGGAACTCATAACAATGACAAGGGTACCTAGGCACTGGTCGTTGGATTTGGGCACCCGTGACTATATACAAATATTTGGATATGGTTTCTGTTGTGTCATAAGGGTGTCACAATTGTTTGGTGGCTAGATTTGGGCACCCGTGACTATATAAAATATTTGGATATGGTTTCTGTTGTGTCATAAGGGTGTCACAATTGTTCCTTTTTGACCACATAAGATTCACTCTTGGTTCACCGAAAGTACTTGTAACCTGTAAAAGAGAAGTTCACCTACACAAACCCATAAACCACATAAATCCTAATAAGGAAAATGTAGAATAAGGAGTCAGAATGACCCCAACGGTTACCATGAGAGTGAACTTACTACCGAGCACTACACTACATCTCAGAATCCATGTAGTTCTTGTGTATGTGTGTAGAAATGATGCCATATGATTCCCTTGTGAAAGTTACACTTGATATTCGGTTGTAGCTAGAATGTAGAAATGTATAACATGTGTGAATGGAATAGAATATACTTCCCCTTTCTATGTAGTGTGTACAAAGTTAATGCAGCCCTTATCCTTGAATGGATGTTAGATGGATTTCTTTTAAGTGCTTTAGTTCATTTGGTATGCAATTTTAGGTGATGATAATAATGTTTAGTGTTTGGTCCTTGATTTTGAACACATAACTGTTATCGAAATAATTCCCCTTTCTTATTTGTGTAACTTATTCAAGCTTCAGAATTGAACTTTTATGGTGGTGAGCTTCATTCCAAAAAGTCACGCAATGAAGGAAAATCTACAATAAGGGAAAATTTGTAGTACGAAGGAAAAAATCACACAACAAGGAAAGAGCCAATGATCAAAGGACGTAATGACACCATAGGGTTCATAGAACCGTTTTATTTGTTTGTGTTTCGTAGAACCCAGTCACAAATATAAAGGAAACGTGGAGCTTTTCTATTAGCTCATGTTTCGCAGTATGATAGGGTCTATTAATTAATGTTGACACCAAGGATTCGTGGGACATTTTAATTCTTTCACATTTCACAAGTTTCACTCAGGGAAATGATTTTCAAAGGATGTGTAGCTATTTTAGTTTTCTAAGATTTGCAATTGATAGTCATAGTTCTATTTTTTGAAAGGCATGGTGTTTCCCTATTGGTTTGCATTTTGTAAAACTCATTGGAAAAAATTAGTAAATGTGTGGAGCTATTTTATTTGTTTGTAGTTCACAGTGGTCAGCCAAACAAAGAGTGGAATCTACGTAGGTTGTTTCTATTGACTTGGCTTTCACGGTTGTTAGTTTATGACTCAAACCAAGATGCATGGGCCATTTCTATTGGTCTGAGGTTTACAAGCAAAGGATGTCGAGGTCTTATTTATGAAGGTTTTTGGAGCTGTTTGATTGGTTTGACTTTTGCAAGGTACGGTCAGGCTAACACAGATATACGTGGGTTGTTTTTATTAAGGTAAGCTTTCGCAGAGCATAGTCAAAACCAATAAAAATAAGGACATCAATGAAGTACGTGGAGAAATCTGAATGGTTTGTACTTCACAGTTAAATATTTTATAAGCCCAATGCTATGGAATCCGTAGCATATGTGGCATTTTTTTATCAGCTCATGTTTTAAGGAGAAGAAAAGCTCAATTTTGAGAGAGGAAATCAAAGAAGGAAGCTTGTTAAAACGATGGTGAGATAGACACATGAGCACTCTCAATTTTCAAGCCAATTAGGAGTTGAAATGTGTCAAGTTCTTATGCATCATGGAAGACAAAACTTTAGAAGGCCATAAATTTTTATCTACATCTCCAAATTTATAAAAACTGGTCTCTTTGGAAAGCTCTCGCCAAGCTCTATAATTTGGTATAAATTATTATAGGAATTGGTGACCTTAGAGTAAAATCCATGCAAAAGGAAGAGGAAAAATCATGTAGATGTTTAAAAATAGATCAGGGCATGCAAGAAAATCTTTTTTCTCATCGAGAAGCTAAATAAAGTAGATAAAAACATGCAAAGCAAAGAAAAAGCTATTTTGAACCATGCATAACTTATTTTGAGAAAAAGATTAAAATATACACATGATTTGACATAAAAGGACTTGATTTTGGGGTAAGAAATCAAATAGAATACTTTTATTCTATTTTTAAGTCCAACTTGCATATCTAGGCTTTTTTAGATCATTCTTTCTCTCTCGTTCTTCTATAAAATCTTCAAAAAACATTGTAAAATGGATCTCTACTTATTCATTCATGTTTCTTAGAGTAATTCAATATTTTTAGAGAGAAATAAAGGGTCATGATTGATTATCTATGCTTATTCCACGTCTTGAAGTAATAAAGGAGTTGTGTTTTACCTTCTACAATTTGTATTTAGTGCATACTCTGTTTAAACTAATTTTATTTTTTGATTCTTTTTTATCCTTATTTGATGAGTTTAATCTTTCATGCCTTATGTGGGTTTATGTCAATTGGAGAACATATCATTAATATATGATTTCAAGGGGACCTACACAAACTTGTAAACACATCTCTAAACTATGACTTTAAGACTTTCTGAATCTTGTAATGATATCCATAATCTATTATTTGAAGGTCAAAATTCCTAATATACAACATTAAGTATTATTTAAGGTTTGTAACCATGTCTCTAATATACAAATTTAATCCATATT
Organism: Taxus chinensis; assembly: GCA_019776745.2. Taxonomy (NCBI): domain Eukaryota; kingdom Viridiplantae; phylum Streptophyta; class Pinopsida; order Cupressales; family Taxaceae; genus Taxus; species Taxus chinensis. Next base: position 58,499,484 of record CM034152.1, on the reverse strand, counting down.
AACATTAGTTGCATAGTCATGATACTCCAAAACCTGTGGCATCTTATTCTGGTTACCTCTCTCAATTTTTTAAGAAAAATGTTGTTGGAAAACATAAACCTAAGGTAACAACATTAAGCTCTCCTTCCCATTAAATTGCATATTTCCCTTCTTATCTAATGAGAAAAGTTCATGGTAAAACTCCAAGACCTTGAGATAACCAATATTGGAGTCTGAGAAAGGTTTATAAAAGGTGTGAAATGGTTAGTGCTATTTTCTTAGCATGTCGCTAGTTTTTCGATAGAGTTGATGGCTACTTGAATATGCAATACTTGAAAAAGTTTCCAAACCCTCCACTAAATGCAAGGAATAACATTAAAACTCATTGTATATCTAACCATTTGTGTGCCCATTCTTTATTAAGTATATCGACTCGCGCAAATGAATAGGAAAATGGGCCCACTTTCATATATATATCGTTCTGTTTCGTTTTAAAATGACTTTTTCGCAGGTTTGGAGCGCTGTTGGAGGTAAGTTTCTATCCCCACACGAATGGTACGTTCTCCTTCCCTATTATTTTAGTGTTTATCTTCCAAGTTATTGCATCTATCTGCACTTTAGTTCTCTTTTCATTTTGCAGGTAGCGGGAATTTCGATGGCGTCATCTCAACACACGGACGAGTAAGGTATAGCTTCTAACTCCCCATTTCGGGACTGCCATACTCGGACCCACCGTTTTATGCCTCTTCATGGCTAAAACGCTTCTCCGAGGGGGCAATATGTACGTACCCAAAATTGTAAGGTACTGTACTTCCAGAACAGTGTAACAAGTGCCCCAATGATGATACAGGTCTCCTCGCAAGGTATTCGGGATCCAGAAAAGCCCTCCGAGCATGCGTTAACATCCTGCGTGCCCCACTTAGCCCCCGTGCCCTTTATTTTCTCCTCTTTCCCTCTTTCCTTGGCCTCTTGACCTTCAGTGACGAAACCGCCACCCTGAAGGGTGGCGATCTCGTGACCGCCGCCCTGAACAAGGCGGCGGTCCTGTAACCGCCGCCCTGCTCAGAGCGGTGGTCCTGTGCGCATTTTCAGAACGCTCTTTTGACGCGACTTGCGTAAAATATCACGTTTCACCAGCTTTCCTTTGCTGACTTGAGCATGCATTAATGTTTTTGGTCCCCTTGGAATAGTGTTTTTCCTTTGTTTATTGTTTAGGAGTTCAATTTGGTTTTGGTTCTTGAGATGTTTGAATTCCTATAAAATGCATGGTTTGTGTACATGCAAATGGTTTGAATTTGGTGAAGAATTTGGTCTGGAGTCTCTGGTCACCAGTTTTCCTTGTTATGGATTCCTCTTTGCAATTCCTTTAGTTTTCCTTTGCTTAGAATACTTAGGATTGATAACTTCAGTTGCGTGTCATACTTGGTTAGCATTGTTCAGCTGTTGGTAAGCCACAAACCCATCTTGTGCAGGTAGTGCTGTTGTTTCATACAGTCCAGTTATAAGCTTGCCTCTAAATTCCTCTTTTCTGTAGATCTATTTTTAACTATGTCTTGGAGTTCTTAGTTCAATTCATCATATACCTGGTTAAGCTTTATTCAACTGTTGGTAAGCCACAGATCCAACTTGTGCAAGCAGTGTCTTTATTTTGGAACAGGATAGCTTAGGAAGCCATTAAAGTTGTAGGTTTTGCTCTTCATATAGGATAGTTGCAGGTTCTGGTCACTTCACGTTGCATGACTCGCAGTAAAATCCCACTAGGAATCGCATAAGCCAAGCTCTATACTCTTGCGCTATCCCTCTCCTACTCGCATTCTCGATCTGCATTCTAAGCTGTCCTTATCCCAAAATCTACTCCTATCGGTGCTAGCATTACACGCTTTTCTGGATCGAAGTGAACACGAAAGAATGAGAAGATCATACTGAGGGGACAAGATCATACACACACCGTCAGATTTGCCACTGTTCTGCAGAATCCAGGTTTTAAATTTCAAAGTTCTAGTTAGACTCATATCAAATAGAGTAGTTAATCGCTTTATTTCATTTCATTCTATTCTTGATATTGCCAGGGAAGCTGTGGGGATTGATAGTTTCTGAGAAACTATGATTCACTCCTCACTTCTAAGGTAGGATCGAGAATCTTGCAGGTAGATTAGACAGGTTATTTTATTCATTTAGAATAATTCTACAAATCGCACAAGAAAATAACCACACTCAGTTATCTTGTCTGTTTTTAATTATTGTTTAGTTATTATTTCTAGATATGCTTAAAATAGTTTTCTTTCCTTAAAATTGTTAAATATTTCAGAGAAGAATAAAAGCTATATGCAGTTAGATTTATTTCACGTAGTTAGAATTTGCTTCATTACAGTTAGTTTTTCCTTTTATGACAATTATGAGACCTCAAGAGCCCAGGGAATATATATTTGAGCCAATCGTGCCTCAACCAAACCTCATCACAACGATAGTTGACATAGACCAAAATCTCAAGATACAAGTATTCCGGACAACCACAGATTTACAACTGATCAGTTCTCAGTTAAGAGGATTAAACATAGAAGACGACCAAGCACATGCATTTTGGTCAAGTCAGCCAAACTACAGATTACCCTAGAAAACATCCACATGACTGTAGAAGGGCTCGAAAGAGAACAAACATTCTGGTGCGATCCTCTAGCTCCACATCCAGACGCTGGAGACACCCTCATATATATAGATACCAGCTTAAGAATCTAGGTCGCAAGAACACCTTTGAGGTATTCTGAGAAGATCGCATAACTGTTAGTTCTAAACGTAGAAGCTGAGAAAGCTTACGATTACTGGATACTAGGGATTAGAACTTGATCTCGTGTATGACCATAACAGGACCACAACAACCAAGAAGTCTACGGTTGTGACCCATAGATCCCACATCCTAACGAGTCCACAAGTCAGTTAGATATAGACACTGGCCTACGTACACTAGGTATTTCAGGTCCACTCCACTTCCACCTATCATCGTCGAACAACTGTCCTTACTAGATATAGCGGCTAACGAAGCTAGGGAATTTTGGACTAGGCCAGAAAATCATCTGTAGAGTCAATTATATTCATCATCCACCATATGACCTTATCGGGAGATATACATGAAACAATCCTAGGTCATTTTCCACATATTCCGCAACCCATAGATCGAATCATGCCAGAGCTCGATATTGATTGGAGCCTTCGAGTAGTCATCCTTGCTAATCGATCTATCACACCAGTCCAAGTTAGAAGGGCCTTCTTTGCCTTAGATTCACAAATTCCACTAGTGCGTGTCGAAGACATTAGACTTCCTAACTAGTTTGTCTGCATATTCCATCCCCACCGGCTGTCTCGGCATGACCTCGGGAGGTCGGGTATGCGGAGGAGTTACTTGTTGATTCTCACGCTTGCCTATCGCTTTTCTGACTGTACAAAATTGGTGAACCCGACATGAAACAAATAACTGTTTCACCTTCTCTTTGAGAAGTTTCAAATCTTCCCTCAAATCCACCTTCACTCCTTCCCATTATTCTGTGTGTATTCTTATACCCCTGGAATATGTCAGGATTCGATGCATATGGCAGACCCCTCTTGGGTCTTGAGGCATACTACGCCCAACAGAATAGGCAATCATCACCCTCGCTCTCAGTATGGGGGTGACAACTATTCAACTAATCAGTTGTCAACACAAACCCCAAGAATCAGATATAGTTCGTCTTTTCAAACTGAGGAGTTAGATCAACCCCCTCGAACCCAACAAACAGAGCCTTCAGGTTCAAACAATATGACGTTTACCGGAGAATCTGGTTCATCTCCTCAAATGTTACTCAGACCACAAATTAGTAGGCAATCAAGATCCATACCTGGTCTTAGATGATGGACAGTCAACACGTTATCCTAGGAGTGAACAACGCTCCCGGGGAATGTACCCATCTATAGGAGGTTTACAAATACAACCCGAAATCTCTTTTCAAGAAAATACCTCTATGCCACTGCATACAGGAAATATTATGGGAGAAACTTGGCAAGATAGCGATCCGTTTATGACAGGATATCACGTACCTTTATAACAACAAGGTATACAACAAACGCCGCTCAGGCAAAGTACCGTGACTTCACCAAATGAAGTCATTTCAACGTTAGTAGAAAGAGTGAGAGGGTTAGAACTGGCTCAAGCAAGTCAAAATTCTCCGTTCATACAAACAGGAAGTTCCAATCCTCCATACCACTCTGGTCAGGTAGATCTCCTTACGGGAGTAGGCACGTTAGGCATGCCTCCTCAATATCCACAACAAACGCCAACAAGGCCTATCATCTCTAACACTATTCCTCCCGGTCTAGTGTCGAACAGTCCGTTCCTTGACAATACCCCGTCCTACTTAAACATATACTCTAAATCACCACAAGGAGATATGTTCTCCTCTCCCGGCATGTTTTCTCAAACGCAGGGACCTCCCTATGCCCCTGCCAACGCATACGCTGCACCGTATCAACAACCTATTCCACCACCACTCCCTCAGCAAACACCATCAATGGTCGAAAGCTATGCGATAGGGACTTATTCAGAATACCTAAAGGAACCCTTAGATTTCACCATACGAAGCGTCATGCTTCCAAGACCTCTCCCTGATTTGCCTAAGTTCAAGGGTGAGGGAGATCCAAACGCACATATCAAAGCTTACACTACAGCCATACGAGAATTACTCCCTTGGGATGGGGTTGTTGCTAAAATATTCCCCAAAACACTGGAGGGCATTGCTCTCGATTGGTATTATAGAATACCTGAGGCTTCCATACATTCATTTAAACAACTCGTGTCAGAGTTCATCAAAGCCTTCGACATGAACAAACTGCTAAGAACAGGAATCAGGGAATTCTTGCACATCAAACAAGAACACAATGAATCTGTCGCCCATTTCATCCAGAGGTGGCGTACAGTTCTTTACTCTTCAGCAAGTGCTCCAAACATGGATCAGATGGAACTATGTGATTTATTCCTTCATTCTCTCAGCAGAGAAGTGAAAGAAGAAGTCCAGAAGTTCCCACTAAGGACTTATGATGAAGTACTTGAGAGCGCTCTGTGAATAGATCAAGCAGCGATAGATAGTGGTCGTAAGATATACAGAGAAAATGGGAGGTTAATCACCTCCACTCAAAATACTACAACTACCACAAATGTCAATCAAGGACCCGAAATCCTTAACAAAAATTGTGGGGTAACAACGGATGGGGTAACCGACCAGCCCAAGAGGGTAAATGTCGTTAATACTCCGTCACAAACAAACAACCAGCGAAACAACAACTTTACCCCAACGGTCAATACAGTGGATTTTAACCATCCACAACAACAACAACAACAACGGTGAAATCCCATACAAGGGCCAAGCCAAAACTCATTTGGTTACCAAAACCAAAGTCAAAACCAAAAACAACAATTCCAAAACTTTGGTCCTAATAGGCAACAGTTTGATCGGAATTTTAGGCCACAATACACACCAAACCAACAAAACGGGAATTATAACCCCAATTCTTATTGTGGTTTCCATAAAATTCATGGTCACGACACTAGAACGTGCCGTGACTACAATAAATTTATGCAACGTTTTCCAGAAGAACAAAGACAGTTCTTCACAGACCTGTTCTTGGCAGATCCCGTCTCATCATCACCAAATACTCTCGCAGGGGCAGTTTCTCCTCAGAATGCTCCCCTCAAGATCTTTAATGATCCGCTCCCAAATCATGACAGCAATAGGCTGAATCCAACCGGAACAAACAAAGGTGCAGTGATGGGAAACAATGACCATGAAGCCTCGACTTCATTAAATCCGTCAGTCGCGCCACAGTTGGGAGCTCAACCGAGACCTAAGATAGTCAGTTTGGTAGAATTAGACGCTGAACTACCTATCGAAGCTATAACAAGAACACGAGAGTATTTCTCTCAACCAAGCCCAAGTCATCTGCCAGAGACAGATAAGAGTCAGCAAATAGTTGAAAAACCCATCGGTGCCTATGATTTAATTAGTGACCTAACAAAGACCTTTTCACACATTTCATTTTTGGACTTACTAAAGAACTCTCCCCCTCACAGAGCTACTCTTTTAGAAGCATTAGGTCTAGGCCATCTAATTAACATCACTCCACCTCCCGAAACACAAGTAAATCACGTAGATTTTGATATCCACCCTCCGGGGCAGCCAGACAAGGATGTCGAATTCATCTTCGAAATAAGTAAAATGCCCACAGATGCTGAGATCGCACGCCGAGGTGACCCAGCCTTACACTTGCAAGTGTGGGTTTATAATAACTATGTAAAACAGGAAATGGTTGACGATGGGGCTGCAGTTAACATAGTCCCTTTCTCTTTCCTCCAAAAACTTGGATATGGAGAAACAAACTGTTCCACTACACGAAATACCTTGAGAGGCTATGATAGCCTTAAAGTCACTTCGATAGGAACTATAATACTGCCGGTCACCTTAGGGCCCAAAACCATCTTGACTGAGTTTTATATTATAGATCGGGAAACTAACTATAATATGATCCTCGGCCGACCTTGGATACATCGAATGAAGGCAATCCCTTCCACGCTATTTCAAGAAGTAAGATTCTTGCATCTGGGAAAGGTATTTGTAGCCAAAGGCGATCCAAAACCTTTCGATTTGCACCTAGCTGATTTAAAGAAAAGACCAGGGGTGCACTCAGAATTTGAACTGCCAACAAACCAACTTAATAAACCCTCTGACCCAAAGCCAGAGGAAAAGTTGATACCTACGACGGATCTTGAAACTACCAGCATAGCCAAAACAATTCCAACCCCTAAAGGTAAAACTAAAGAAACAGTATCATTAGGGACTACTGCGAAAATCGTTGAGTTGATAGAACAAGATTCACCAATGTTCTTACCATTCGATTCAGTAGGCATGGGATTTTCCCTAGGTGTTGGTTCCTTGCCAGCAGAGGATCTCTGTATGGTAGAAGTAGAGTGTGCAAACGCAGCAGATGCCCCAACATCTACACTCTCGGCTAAGTATTGGACTCTCCATTTCGATGGAGCTAAATGTCGTTATGGAGCGGGGGCAGGTATAATTCTTACTTCGCCCGAGGAGAAGGTCCTCCCATTCTCTTTTAAGTTAAACTTTGAATGCACAAACAACGACGCTGAGTACGAAGCCCTCCTCCTTGGCCTCACCTTAGCCAGAAGAATTGGTATTAATAACATCAGAGTCTTGGGAGACTCGCAATTAGTAACAAACCAAGTTTCTGAAGTATATGAAACTAAAGCCGAACATTTACAACTCTACAAAAATGTTGTATTAGATTTAAGCAAGGTGTTTAACTTCATATCCATTGAAGTGATCCCGCGAGAGAAAAATCTTCTCGCCGATTCAATAGCAACCTCAGCATCACGTTTTACTCCAAGCAATGAGCTAGAAGATACTCACTTCACAGTATCCATTCGTGATGAACCATTGATAAAAATAATGACAAATCCTCTTTCAAGCGGAAGTGAATCTACCATCCTAGACCATGTTGGAAATGATGCGGCTACTTTGGATTACTTAAATGCTTATGCAGCACTACATCTCTCCTATCACATGCTAGATTTATCCCTGATTCCACATTCGTCTTCCTACTTCGGAAATCCCGTAACGGATCTTCCCTCACAAATGGAACCTAACATATACGCAATAGGAAACGGGGATGATCTAGATTTACCTCCAGCACCACCTGAGTTCGAAGAGGGTAACGCCTCTTTGATCGAAGAAACAATCGATGTCAACATCGGGACAGAAGATGAACCAAGAATACTGAAACTAGGTTCTTCGTTAACACCAGAAGAAGTGGAAATACATACTCAGGTTCTCAAAGAACATCAGAAGGCGTTTGCATTTAATTACAAGGAGATGACGGGAGTCACACCCCACATTGCGGTACACAACCTCGTCACTAGATCAGATGCAAAGCCAATTAAACAAAAATCAAGACCCATGAAGCCCAAAGTAGCTCTCATGGTAAAAGAGGAAGTAATAAAACTCCTTCAGGTAGGATTCATCAAGCCAGTTGACTACTCCCAATGGGTATCTAACATCGTTCCCGTTCTCAAGAAGAACGGAAAGATACGCATTTGCATAGATTTTCGAGACATCAACAAAGCGTGTCCTAAAGACGATTTCCCATTACCATCCATAGACGTTATTGTTGATGCAACAGCTGGTTTTGAACTCTTGTCTCTCATGGATGGATTCTCGGGATACAACCAAATCAGAATATCCGAGCAAGATCAAGCTAAAACCACGTTCATAACTCCTTGGGGAACCTATTGCTATGCTGTCATGCCTTTCGGTCTCAAAAACGCTGGTGCTACATACCAGCGGGCTATGACTTATATATTTCACGATTTAATTCATAAAATCATGGAATCCTACGTAGATGACTTATTGGCTAAGGCCAAGAAGCGTTGTGACCATCCCGAAGTACTCCGCGTCATTCTTTCACGTTTAATAGAATACGGAGTCACACTAAACCCAGAGAAATGCGTCTTTGGTGTAACAGGAGGAAAGCTCCTAGGTTACATCATATCATCACGAGGGATTGATGTTGATCCAACCAAAATTCGGGCTGTCCTCGAAATGGTCCCACCTTCAGACGAATCTGGAATCAGGTCATTTCTCGGAAAGCTAGGTGCAATCTGAAGATTCATCCCAGATTTAAGCTTCGCTATTCATCCAATCAACAATTTACTCAAGAAAGACTATAGCATTGATTGGACTGAAGACTACAACAAAGCTTTCAACGTAGTTAAGCGTTTCTTGCTGTCACCACCTACGCTAATGCCACCTAAGCTGGATCGCCCGTTAATCCTATATTCGCGAGCTACCAATGTCTCGCTGGCCTGTATGTTGGCCCAAGAAGACGATGACAAGAGAGAACGTGTGATTTATTTCATTAGCCGAACACTGCTCGACTATGAAACACGCTATACACAAGCAGAACGAGAATGTCTTGCCATAGTCTTTGCTATTAAACGTCTAAGACATTACATGCTGAATCAAGAAACAAAGGTCATGGTAAAGACGGACCATTTACGGACTTTTCTCACACAAGGTTCCTTATCCAAAAAGGCTGGACGTTTTATAACCTTAATGGGAGAGTTCGAATTAACATTTGTAAATCAGAAGTCGGTTAAAGGACAAATCATCGCGGATTGGTTAGCTGACAACCCATTAGACGGAGGCGATTTAGTAGATTTGGATTTTCCAGATGAATGCGTATACTACATCGAAACTCGACCTGCTATCTCTGAGTGCCCTTGGTACACTGATATCATTAATTATATCATGGACCATACGTACCCGGAGGCAGTTACACCGCAACAAAGAAGGCGATTACGCATAATCGTAGCCAAATATGTCATTATAGAGCAGGTGCTCTATCGAAAAGCATTCGATGGAATGCTCTTAAGGTGTGTCGACACAGAAGAGTCCAAGAGGATTCTCCATGAATCCCACAGCGGTATATGTGGAGGCCACTTCGGTGGCCATGCCACTGCTCGAAAAATACATCGAATGGGCTATTTCTGGCCCACTCTAGAACATGACGCGATAGAGTTTGCACGCAGGTGTCATAAGTGCCAAGAATTCTCCCACGAGATCCACATGCCAGCACAAGCTCTACAACCAATCGCAACTCCATGGCCCTTTTCTACATGGGGCCTGGACTTGATAGGGAAGTTCTCTCCCTCATCCACAGACAGCCATAATTTTATAATCACGGCCACTGAATATTTTACCAAATGGGTGGAGGCCATGCCTCTTACTACTGTACCTGGTTCAGTGATCGCTAAGTTCATTTTGAATCAAATCATTTGCAGATACGGTATCCCGCAAATCATTATCTTCGATAATGGAACTTCTTTCAAAAATGAAGAAGTTCGTGAACTATGCAACAAATTTAAAATAAGCCATCATACGGCTTCCTTTTATTATCCCCAAGCCAATGGTCAGGCTGAAGCAACAAACAAAACGCTGAAAGCCATTCTCCTTAAAACAGTGAAAGAAAACAAGCGAGATTGGCATTTGAAGTTATATCCGGCCTTGTGGGCCCACCGAACCTCAATAAGAACACCAACGGGAGCAACTCCTTTCTCGCTAGTATTTGGGGCAGAAGCAGTTCTCCCGCTTGAGGTCGAAATACCCAGTCTCCGCATTTCACTACAAGGGATTCTGGATGAAGACGCTTACAGAGAAGCACGTCTTTCCCAATTAGAAAGCCTAGATGAAACTAGGTTAGATGCTGAGCAGCGGCATAGAGCTTATGCTGACCGAATGTGCCGGCAATATAACAAGAAGGTTTATGAACGCGATATATACGAAGGTGATCTAGTTCTAAGACTAGACAGCCGGATCGACAAGAAGACCGGCGAAGGAAGGAAATTCCGGCCCAAATGGTTGGGCCCATACCGAGTCACAAAAGACTACGGAAATGGTGCATACCTCTTATGCACGCTAGAAGGTGAGGAATTTGGTGAAACAGTCAATTCCCTGCACCTCAAGCGTTTCTACGCATAAGCAGCTAGCACTGCTTATATAACTATCTACATTGCATCTTCATATAGATTTAGATCATTTTGTCCACTTGTTCTTACACAAATTGTGATCAAGGAATCTATTCTCAAAGTAATTCATTACAAACTCATGATGTTGTTGGCACAAAACTTTCTAATCATATCTCTCCATTTTCACGATATCATCAATCACTTCAGAATCTTTTATCAAATAAAATCAAACATGACGAAGTCTTAACGGTAACCATACCAAGATCTGCAAGTTTGTTCTCGCTTTGATTTCTTCTTAGGATTGGTGTCTTGCCTATGGTCTGTTCTAGAAGCTTCATGGTGTCACATCTATCCCATATACACATCTCTTTGGAAATAAGCATATACTGACATTTTACTCAAAAAGACAAGTCAAAAAGTGATTAAAACAGAAAATTTTATTTTTACACATTTCCTTGCCCTACCAACCTTCGGTGATGAGCTTGCGTCTCTTACTAGTGACGTAGGGTTGGGAAAGGATGGAAATGCCCTTACTCGCCTATGCCTTGCCCACGGTGATAAACCCATGCTTCTTACAGGTAGCATGGGGCAAAGTGTAGGGGGTCCTCTAGACAATGCAAACGTTAAAAGGTCATAAACAAACTATTCAAACTTTGAGTCAAAAACGAATGAATCAGATGTTCAAAATTCCAAGAGAGTTAAAATCCTAAAAATCCAGATTTTGTCTACTATGTGGCCATCTACGGGTCTAAGTCTGGATAAACCGCAAAGCAAGTTGCACCCAAAACTATGAAGTCATTCAGGTAGAGTAAGCTTGTAGTTCTCAATTTGGTTCCACCAAAGCTTCGTCTGTCTTTCATCACTATCATTTCACCATATTTCATAACTTGCACCCTTCTTGGCTCTTGGTGATGAGCCCTCGCATCTTACTAGTTGCGTGGAGTTAGGAGTGGGGCAAGTTAATCTGTTCATCATACTGGTTATTTTCATCACTTTGCCAAAACAAACATGAGGTATCCAAATTGCTCACAGAAGCTAAGATTTAAGATCACAATATATCTACAATATCATGTATCAGCATCATGAAACACAAAAAGAAAGCAAGCATTTGCATCATCTGTTCTCCATTGCATACATTCTAGAAAGCATATAAAACATACATCGTAGTATACACGAGGAAGCTGGAAACAGAAAGGGAAAACACGAGTGACAAGTTTTGATCCAAAAACGAATGCATATATATAAATAACCAATGTTTATATACAATGCCATCATGCTCTAGGCATGGTCAAAACGCTCAAAGAGCCCGTGATATACAAAAGAATCTACAGTACAAAGCATACAGGGCCAAGTCGCCTCTCAACCCCTACGCGACCCCTCTGAGGGTGCGCGCCCTCGCCTAGGACTCCGGCTACGCCGGCGCTCTGAATGCACGGAGGGCTCAGGGTCCCGAGGGGCAGCCGCGGTCTCGCCACGAGAATGGCTCCTCATAAGACGCTCGGCTGTCCTATAGCCTGCCAACTCTGTACGAAGAGTCGACACCATCCTGGCCACGTGCCAAACGGGAGCGAAGACGTCAGTATGCCTACCGGCTGCTGAAGGCTCCCCGGCATATACAGATAGCTCCACATGGGTCTTATCCATAGGGATCATCAGAGAATCAGTGCATACCCTACGGATTAGATCCCGCCACTCGTCAACAGTCTCTGCAAAACAAAGAAGAAAAACGAATTAGAAGCTAGGCAAGAGACTAAAAGATACAATATCAAAACATAAGGAGAGATAGCAATTAAAAATCCTAAATTAAACAAACATTGAAAAGATGAGAGGATAACTTACTCGGATCACCGGGCCTCCAAGATGGGTCGCTGGGGCCAGCACCCGCCGCAGATGCCGCTGCCGACTGAGGGGCTGCTCCTGTAGTAGGAGCAACATGACGCCCCGCAACTGACTCATCCTCTCCACCATGGCCCTGGGAGAGTGGCTCCTCTGAAGCTAGAGTCTCTCTCTCTGCACTCTGCTCGGCCCTCTCTGCCTGCAAAATATCCTGAGTGTCATGCCACTCAGGATCGCTATCATCCGTCTGCTCCTCTGACCCTCCCTCTGTAAACTCCTCAGAATCGGAGTCAATATCTATGGGGTCATCGCTGCTGTGAGCAGGACCCGCAGCAATCTGAAGCAAAGGTGCCCGGGGCGCACCGGCTCTCCCTCTAGCCCGAACTACCCTCCTGGCTGCAATGGGAGTGCCAGGAGTGATCACTGTCCAACCACGGCCTCTAGGCCCCCCTCTAGCCTCGCGGACTGATCTGTAAACTGGTGCCACTGGGGGAAGCATGCCCGCATATGGAAGGCCGAACTGCTGAGGAACTCTGCCAAAAGGGTGTACCTCCACCCATCCCACGCGGTCGATAAGCTGCCCTGTGGTGGAGCAGGAGATCAATGTAAGGGTCTCCTCACCCCATATGCCGGCCATAAGCCGGTACGGCGTCGCCTCCATATCTGCTGTGGTAAGGGAGGCAACTGGCTGGTGAGGTGCTCTAAGCACCGACATATCTGACCATCTAGCTGCCCTCACAGCCCCTGGGTCTGCCACCTCTACCCCTCTGCCATAAGGAATAAAATGCTCGTACACCCAACTCATGACTAGAGTCGGGTGGCTCAATGACTGTCCCTGCAAACGGACCACCCTGTATAAGTCATGGTAGGTGGTCCCCAGAATATCTGCGCCCCAGGCATATATCCGGCCATGCCCCTCTATCTGTGCAATGATGGGGGCCCAGCAGTATAGTAAAGTATCTCCTCCCTTGTCCCCGATCAGCCTCGAGGCAAGGATCCCCATGATAGCCTGTCGAAATACGGGGATGGGCAAAGAAGGAATGGATCGAACTCTCACTCCCTTCTTCGACCCCGTAGAGATGGCTGCATCCCCCATGTAGCCTGCCCACTGTGCAATCTGTGCTCGAGACCCTGCCGTCTCCAGTGTGAGTCTCCTCCCGATGATCGGGACCCCCAGGATACGGTAGACATCCTCCAAAGTGATGGTCCACTCACCACGGACCCCTGGCAATCAGAAAGTGTTCCGATCTGCATCCCAATATGAGAATAAGTCACAAAGAATGTGACTAGATGGCGTGACATGGGGCACGCGTGATATACGCAATATGCCGGCCCTCTGTAATGTATCCTCCTCATCCTGAGAAAGGGCATCCAATACCCCGGAGAGCCAATCACACACTCTCTCTCTCGGCTCCATCTGATATACTCTGCTCTCGCCTGCATACAACCAAAACACACAAAACAGAGCAAGTTAGTATCTAATCAATATCGAGAGAGTCATAAAAGCATATAGAAATGATAAAAGTACAAGTGCAGTCTCAAAAATTAAGTTCCTTTTGCATTCTGTGCAAAACCGCCGCCCTGAGCAGAGGGGCGGTTTTGTAACCGCCGCCTTGAAGGTGGCGGTCGTGTAACTGCCGCCCTGATCAGGGCGGCGGTCATGTAACCGCCGCCCTGGCCAGGGCGGCGGTCGCGGTCCGAAAACCCGCGCGGGTTGTTAACCCCAAAAAGCCCAAAAGCGTAAAAAATAGATCATTTTAACTAAAAACAAAGCCTACCCAGTAGGCGCCCCCCCTAGATGGACCTTTTGAACCTAACATTTTCAAAAATAATCCCCCCTTTGCAAAGAATTTGCCATTTCAAATTTGAAGAGGGAAAAACACAAAATGGAAGAAAACCAACCTGTGATCGCTGAGGTCGGTGTTCCGCTCGTGGAGGCATGATCACGATCTCGCTGCGGACGTTTCGACTCTACTCACGTGAGAAACCGTCACCGTGGGTCCCAGAGCTCAAAATCAATCAAATCGACTCGCGCAAATGAATAGGAAAATGGGCCCACTTTCATATATATATCGTTCTGTTTCATTTTAAAATGACTTTTTCGCAGGTTTGGAGCGCTGTTGGAGGTAAGTTTCTATCCCCGCACGAATGGTACGTTCTCCTTCCCTATTATTTTAGCGTTTATCTTCCAAGTTATTGCATCTATCTGCACTTGAGTTCTCTTTTCATTTTGCAGGTAGCGGGAATTTCGATGGCGTCATCTCAACACACGGACGAGTAAGGTATAGCTTCTAACTCCCCATTTCGGGACTGCCATACTCGGACCCACCGTTTTATGCCTCTTCATGGCTAAAACGCTTCTCCAAGGGGGCAATATGTACGTACCCAAAATTGTAAGGTACTGTACTGCCAGAACAGTGTAACAAGTGCCCCGATGATGATACAGGTCTCCTCGCAAGGTGTTCGGGATCCAGAAAAGCCCTCGGAGTATGTGTTAACATCCCGCATGCCCCGCTTAGCCCCCGCGCCCTTTGTTTTCCCCTTTTTCCCTCTTTCCTTGGCCTCTTGACCTTCAGTGACGAAACCGCCGCCCTGTAGGGCGGCGGTCTCGTGACCACCGCCCTGAACAAGGCAGCGGTCCTGTAACCGCCGCCCTGCTCAGAGTGGCGGTCCTGTGCACGTTTTCCAGAACGCTCTTTTGACGCAACCCGCATGAAATATCACGACTCACCAGCTTTCCTTGCCGACTTGAGCATGCATTTATGTTTTTGGTCCCCTGGAATAGTGTTTTTCCTTTGTTTATTGTTTAGGAGTTCAATTTGGTTTTGCTTCTTGAGTGTTGGAATTCCTATAAATGCATGGTTTGTGCACATGCAAATGGGGAAGAATTTGGTCTGGAGTATCCATTTGTGCAAGTCACCATTTTTCCTTGTTAGAGTCTTCTGATTTTTAGTGTTTTGGTTAGCTTGCTTAGGATTGATAGCATAGTTTATTTCATACTTGGTTAGTATTGTTCAGCTGTTGGTAAGCCACAGACCCATCTTGTGCAGGCAGTGCTGTTGTTTCATCCAATCCAGTTAGAAGCTTGGCTGGATGAATTTCCTCTTTGCTCTAGATTTGTTTTTACTGTGTCTTGGAGTTCTTAGTTCAATTCATTATATACCTGGTTAGCTTTATTCAGCTGTTGGTAAGCCACATATCCAACTTGTGCAAGCAGTGTCTTTATTTTCATTAACAGAATAGCTTAGGAAGCCATTAAAGTTGCAGGTTTTGCTCTTCGTATAGGGTAGTTTCAGGTTCTGGTCGCTTCATGTTGCCTGACTCGCAGTAAAATCCCGCTAGGAATCGCATAAGCCAAGCTCTGTACTCTTGCGCTATCCCTCTCCTACTCGCATTCTCGGTCTGCATTCTGAGCTTGTCCTTGTCCCAAAATCTACTCCTATCGGTGCTAGCATTACACGCTTTTCTGGATCCAAGTGAACACAAAGAATGAGAAGATCATACTGAGGGGACGAGATCATACACACACCATCGGATTTGCCACTGTTCTGCGGAATCCAGGTTTTAAAATTTCAAAGTTCTAGTCAGAATCATATCAAATAGAGTAGTTAATCACTTTATTTCATTTCATTCTATTCTCGATATTGCCAGGGAAGCTGTGGGGATTGATAGTTTCTGAGAAACTATGATTCACTCCTCACTTCTGAGGTAGGGTCGAGAATCTTGCCGGTAGATTAGACAGGCTATTTTATTTGTTTAGAATAATTCTACAAATCGCACAGGCAAATAACCACACTCGGTTATCTTGTCTGTTTTAAGTTATTGTTTAGTTATTATTTCTAGATATTTTAAAATAGTTTGCTTTCCTTAAAATTTTAAATATTTCAGAGAAGAATAAAAAGTTATATGCAGTTAGATTTATTTCACGTAGTTAGAATTTGCTTATTACAGTTAGTTTTGCTTTTTATGACAATTACGGGACCTCAAGAGCCCAGGGAATATATATTTGAGCCAATCGTGCCTCAACCAAACCTCGTCACAGCGATAGTTGACATAGACCAAAATCTCAGGATACAAGTATTCCGAACAACCACAGATTTACAACTGATCAGTTCACAGTTAAGAGGATTAAACATAGAAGACGACCAAGCACATGCGTTTTGGTCAAGTCAGCCAAACTACAGATTACCCTAGAAAATATCCACATGACTGTAGAAGGGCTCGAAAGAGAACAAACATTCGGGTGTGATCCTTTAGTTCCATAGCCAGACGCTGGAGACACCCTCGTAGATATAGATACCAGCTTAAGAATCCAGGTTGCGAGAACGCCTGTGAGGTATTCTGAGAAGATTGCACAACTATTGGTTTTAAACATAGAAGCTGAGAAAGCATACGACTACTGGATACTAGGGATTAGAACTTGATCCCGCATATGACCATAACAGGGCCGCAACAACCAAGAATCTATGGTTGTGATCTACAGATCCCACAGCCCAACGAGTCCACAGGTCAATCCGATATAGACGCTAGCCTACACACCTTGGTATTCAGGTCCACTCCACTTCCACCTATCATCGTCGAACAACTGTCCTTACTAGATATAGCGGCTAACGAAGCTAGGGAATTCTGGACTAGGCCAGAAAATCGTCCGTAGAGCCAATTATATTCATCATCCACCATATGACCTTATCAGGAGATATACACGAAACAATCCCAGGTCATTTTCCACGTATTCCGCAACCCATAGATCGAATCACGCCAGAGCTCGATATTGATTGGAGCCTTCGAGCAGTCATCCTTGCTGATCGATCTATCACACCAGTCCAAGTTAGAAGGGCCTTCTTTGCCTTAGATTCGCAAATTCCACTAGTGCGTGTCGAAGACATTAGACTGCCTAACTAGTTTGTCTGCATATTCTACCCCCACCGGCTGTCTCGGCACGACCTCGAGAGGTCGGGTACGCGGAAGAGTCACTTGTAGATTCTCATGCTCGCCTGTCACTTTTTTGGCGTACAGTCTTTGTAGAGACCACAAGACATACACCCAAGTACACACAATACTATGAATCAATAAAATCTTAATTTTAAAACATTACACACATTTGGATTGCAAGTAGCATTACTACATTTTTAGCTCAAAATCACTGGGTTAATTTTGTTTTAATACGAATAACTCTTTTCTGAAATAAATCTTAACTGTTAATTTGTTATGCACTCATATATATTAGGTAGAGGCTAGGGTTAGAGTTTGGAGAGGAGTTACTTATAGACCAAGTCTACTTAAGATAAGATTTTACTATCCATAAAAGAAGTAGATAAAGTCAACAACTTGATTGATACTCTTCTTTATAAATAATATATAAACGTGTTTGCATCAATTAATGAATTATCCACTTTTTTATATTATAATAAATATTACAAGTGCATCTTAAAACTATACAATGTTTTATATAAGTGATTAAATACACTAATAATTTAATATGTAATTTGATAAAGGAAAGGACAAATGAATCACTAAAATATCCCTCATTAAATACACCTTCCTTCACTCCCAAAATTTTCCTAAGATGAATAAACTAGGCCTTAAGAAAGGGCTTCGTGAAGATGTTTGTAACCTAATTAATAGTTCAACAAAAATTAAGATAAAAAACCTTGTCCTAGATATCAGTTTCTAAATATAATTCCTATGAATCTCAATGTGTTTGCATTGATTCTCCATTGGTTTATGAGACACGTGGATAACACTCTAGTTATCACACCAAAACATTGTGGCTTAGGTATGTAAAAATATAAACTCAAAAATTATGCATAAAAACCACATCAAATCATTATTGAGACCCAAAATTTAGGAGTTCCAGAAATGAAATATGTTTATTATATTATTAAAAAACAAGTTGTAATTTTAACAGTTATTGAACAATTGATTTTAAATTGTAAATATCACTAGATTATAATGTAGTGCCCTGTCCCAGTTCACCCCGTCAATGAATAATTGAACATGTTTTTGAGTCAGATTGGAGGAGTAATGGTGGTGGTTGGGAGGTTAGAGTATGACAAGAGGAGTTTGGCCAGTTTGACAGGGTATGTGCACCCTTGACAGTTGTCACAGTCTCACCAAACACAATAAAAAATTACCTAAAACCACTCAATTTTGGACCAACACCCTAGTAGCTTGTGCATACGCCAAATGTGGAGATTTGGTACAGGGTATGGATTTCCATCTGTAAACGCAAAGTCATGCACATATTAATATTTTACTATGTTGTCAGTATGTTGTTTATATACATGCAAGATTTTATGTAAGAAAAATATTCACTGGTGAAACAATCCCTTTGTCCGTCCACTTACTTTGATTGATTTCTATTATATTTATCTCCTCACATCTATCAATTTTTGTACTTAGTTCTAGTCGCGTCATAGTGATCCCTATCTGTTTGTCTTTTCACATCTATCTTCATTTATCTCTAAGACACTAGCACCCACTCTGGACACTAGCACTCAAGTGCTTCTGTACATTATGGGCGCTTATGTCCCCTTTTTCTTTTTACACTTTTTGACAGTTGTGGTCGGCCTGTTTCTAGTTTTCTTATCCTTATCCCGAGCTCATAGTCAACCTTTTTAGGTCATTAGTGTCGAAATTAAATATCGATATATATACACACACACACAGATCACACACACACACACACACACACAACATCTACTCTATTATTCGGTTAGCAATTCTATAGGGGCAATCTCATCAACACACTATCACTACTATCAAAGAGACTGCATTTTTAAGTTTCATGCACTACATAGGAAGGAGAAGTGCTCGATTACAAAATATCACACATTTATATCTTATCTAGCTACATGCCCGCTATATTATCTTGGTATCATTGGCGCAAGGGCAACCTAATGATACTATTTACACACACGAGCACAAAGAACTACATGGAGCATAGAATGTAGTTGCAATGCTCGGTCATAAGTTCACTCATCGGGTGATTGTCAGGGTCAATCCGACTTCACATATTATATTTTTCATTCTAATTTGATGTGTTTTATGACCTTGTGATGGGTAGTTAGGGTTTGTTTGTGTAGGTTACAGGCACCCTCGATGATTAAAGAGAGCCAATATCAGGTGGAAATCAACATGAAGTGATAAGTGAAACCATAGTGACATAAAAGAAAGTAGATTCTAAGCCTTCTACGTAGTCACCAATGCCCAGAAACAGTCACCAGCACGCTTATGTACCCCCCGTCCAACACTAAACACCCTTGTATGGATATTATTGTCAGAATCTAGATTTTTTACAGAGTGTAGTTGTGAAATAGTTCCAACACTGTTCAATATTTTACACCACCCAGATTAATTCTAGATTGCTGTAGGATTTAACTAAGTCACCTCATCTCTCCTATTTACTTATAATGTTAAATTTCTTGAGTGTTTAGCATTTATATATATATATATATATATTGTATTTTATCATATATGTTACACTACAATTAGAGTTAATTCATTTTTTTATTAAATAATTTAGTGAAATCTTTTTTTCTTCAAACATCTTGCCCTACGATCCCTAAATCCCTCATGGCTAAAAAGAAGTTCCTCATTTCCTAAGCATCATATGGACTAATACCTGATTGCAACTCTGATCTTTGACGATGTTGTCTGTGCAATCTAAATTTCATGACCTTTACCAAAACTCTCAATGTGATTCATCCATACTCTGATAACTTATGGCTTTTCAAAACACCTTTCCTTCTAACTTTCACAACTCTAGCATTTACATAGTCTCTTCTGACCAAAACTTTACTTCATGTTTTCCTTGCTCTCTTGTAGTCACCCATGTTACTGCACCTTCTTGCACTCCTATTATAGCACATGATAATCTTACTATAGATTCTTTTCTTAATCATGTTCTTACTTGTGACAATATGGATACTAATAATGTTAATTCTGATGTTGACAATGTAAATGTGCATGATGTTGTTTCTCTTAGTAGTCAAGATGAATGTAAAGTTATATATCCTACTCTTCCTACTTTTGAATGTGCTTCTAATGGCTGCAATGATAAATATGATATTAGTACTACTACCACTTCTTTCTATTCTGATGATAGTCTTGATGAAATACTTGCTTGTGAAAATATGTCTAATAGTGATGTCGATTATGCTTTTGATCATGAACATGTTAGTGATGATGTTACTTCTCTTAAGACTACTGAATGTGAATTTACTACTCCTCTTTCTTCTTCTTTTGATGTTGTTGCTCATAATGATTCTACTCATACCAGTAGTATACATCTTATTATTTATTGCGAGTCTACATATAGCATTCCCATCGAGCCTCCATGTTCCTCTCCTCCTCTTCTACCTATTTCTTTTTCTTTTGATGTTGTTGCTCGTGATATTTCTACTCCTACCACTAACACACCTCTCATTGTATCTCTTGATTCTACATATAACATCCCCATAGAGCCTCTATGTTCTCCTCTTCCTCTTCCACCTCCTTCTCATCCCTCCACATCCGCTCCTTCTTCTCACACTCCCATGATCACTCACAATGGCAAGATCCAACCTCTTAATATGCCTCTTACTTTACCAACCATTCCTTCACATGATATTTTATCTCTCGCGCATGTTGTTGGCACTTTTCAATCTCAAGTTCATACACCCACTCTTGAAATTAAAGTTTATTATGCTTCCATTGACAATAATTCTTTGCGTAGAAATCTTATTCCTAAAAATATTCATAATTCTTCTTTCCCAAAGGACTTCATCATGACTAATTTCTCATGTTTTGATGGCACTAGAAATCCTTATTTACATCTCAAGAATTATCGTTCAACTGTGTCTACTTATTCTAATGATCACTTATTACTCAAAGCATTTCATCATAGTCTTGTTGAACATGCTCTCTAATGGTTCACTCATTTGCCTTATGGATCCATGGGTACTTATTATGATATGGAGGATGTTTTTCTTAGATATTTATTTATAACAATGGTCCTAAGGTTACATATGAATTTTTTCCTTCATTACACCAAGGAAAGAAATAACAAATTGTAGATCACATTTTACGCTTTAATTCTTGTATGCATCAGTTATTATTTCAGCCCATTGATTTATAAAAGCAATTAATCTTTTGTTGTGGCTTTATTCCTGCTTTGAAAGAAAAACTATTGTATGATGTGAATCTTTTTCTCTCTTATGCTATAAAATCATTAATTTAGAACAAGATTTAATTGCAACACATGTTATATCAACCTCTTCTACTTCTTCTACTTTATTTTCTCCTCTAACATCCATCCAACATCCTCCATGGTCACCATCCACTCCTCCGCGTAATCATCATTCTTATTCTCCTTTGTGTCAACATATACCTAAGTCTTCTCCACCTTCTACTCGTTAACCTTTGCAATTCTCACATAATGAAAAACATCATGATGTCTTGTGTGCTTTACTTGACAAGCACTTAATTTGCTTACCTTCTATTGAGCATCTTCCACCTCATCACTTGCAACGCCAACGTGACCGCCATTTTTGTAATTTCCACCATATCAATGGCCATCATGATAAGGATTTATACGCTCTCCATAATTTCTTACAACAATTAGAAGAGAAATATGTCATTGTTTTCTTCTTTCCCTCTCGTGAGCGCTCTCTTTCTCCTATTTCGCATAAGTGTGCTTCCATTGTTGTTCACTTGTCTCCTTCACTTCCATCTGAAGTAATCACCCACCCACATCCTAAGGTCATTATCAATCCGTGTCCTCCATATAATTAATCTATGGTTGCATCCTCTCATTCTTCACAAATTTCTACAATACCTTATTGGATTCCTAAGCCCCTTACTTCCACACTTCCTCCCACCACACCTTTTATTCTTTGATCCATTCCATTTAGCATCCAATTTAGCACTTATTCTCACACTATTTTTGTTTCACATGCTCCATATATGACTTGTAGGCCTCTTAATCTATGGTAGATAACACCCACTTTCCATTTCATTACCCTATGATGCACTTGTGTGTTATGGTTCACATTTGATTGTTGAGGGGAATACTACATCAATAAACCTCTCCTTTCACAACTCATGCTCTGCGCTTAATGTCATATATTTCTCTAGCATATCCTTACAAGCGAAAAACATATTTCCTAATGATGCACTGTTGTTCTATGGATCATTCTTGAATTCTGAGGGGGCATTTATAAATGAACATCATTCTCACACTGGGGGAAATCACTCTTCTTCCCCCCTTCATTCTAATCACACACAATTATTGTTGGTAATTATGTGTTAGTGTTGTCATTGATGTCAAGTAAATTGATGAAAAAGGGTGTCATGATGTTGTATGAGTCTCCATGTGGTGTTAATCAGTGGTCAAGCATAAAGTTTGATTGGCAGTGTCTAAGTTTGGTATGTTCTATAAGGTTATGGAGCTTGGTTTACTAGGCATAGTAATGGTTTAAGTCCTCCCAAGTGAATCGAAGGTTATCATGAGGTAAAACATGGTATTAAAGGTATGTTACATGTGTTAATGAGTATGTATGAGTCATCATGGCCAATTCATAAGTTACATGGATTGAGTCAGGTCATTATAGGCCTATTCTTAGTCCTGAAGCATGTGGTATGGTATGGTGAATTGAGTTTTAGAGGTAATAAGTCATGGTTTAGTATGGTAGGATCATGGTGGTAGTTTATATGAGGTGTATGAAGAGTTTTAGGTTAGTTCTTACAAGTCTGGTGGTGTTTCATGGTCCTTGGGAAACAAGCAGGTGAAGACAAGCTAAGTAAGCACATGTAAGTGAGATTGATTAGAGATTTTCATGCCTATTTGAGCTATATAGTGAGTATTGAAAGTTATATGATGTTGTCATGATGCTTCATGACAATTTTCAGGTCATTCTGAAGAAGGAATTGCAAGATATGTCATTTTTGGTAAAACCGGGTGATTTAGAGTGTGTTTTTGAGCTAAAAGTGAACCTTCTGATGCTCGTTGTGAATTATATACTTTGCATGGGACCCAAATATATACAGGGATGATTTTCCATGTAAGTAAGAAGGTTTTACAAAAATAATGATGTGATTTGATCATCACGTTTTTATGAACGATTGTTAAGAAGATAAGTTGCTTTGAAATCGTAGTTAAACCCTAACTAAAAGTGAATTCGAGAAAAAAGGAGTATATTGATCCTGTATTGATTGGTTTTTAAAATGTGATGATTGTATGTTGTAGAATACTCCTTAATATTTCTAGAAAGGTGTATTAGATCATGTGATAATATGTGGGCCCCACCTAAAAAATACTTGTTTCTAAAGATCTTTAGTTTGTAGAAAAATTCTCCAAAGAAGGTGATGAATAAATTGAAATTGTTTTTATCCCTAGAGTTTTTCTAGATGTCAATGATAGTTTAAAATAATGGTTGAGCTTATAAATGGAAAAGTGTGCCCTGTTTATGAAGACTGGTTTTTGGGGCAATTTAGAGTAGTTTGTGGCAAAAGTGAAATTGCAGGAGCTACATGTGGAGTTATAACTGATTCAAGTTGTGTTGTGATCCTAGTTCAGAGATATTTCCAATGAAACATCAAACTTGTATTTTTGATAAGGGATGAATAAGTTATGAATTGTTCTTTGAGAGTCGAATCTAGAGGATGCTTGGTCTAACATGGTCTCAAGTAACTTCACGAGGTAAGATGATTGTTCTAAGTTGTTAATGCTTGTTGAAGGGTTTTTAATGCTTAGAAAAAATTTCTAAGGGTATTTCATACTTTGGTTAATCTTGGAATTGTTTTTGGAGGTGATGGAACAAGTTGACCTCAAGGCTATTTCTTGAGTCCTATAAGGCTAAATGATCAATTGCAAAGATGGACATGGTTGAAGGCATTCCGGTTAGATATGGAAGGAATTGTAAGGTGTTATGGAAAGAGAATTCAGATAAATTTCCAATGGCGTATAATTTTTTCATGATGAGGAGATTTGATAGGTCATCCAACTTACTTTGTGAAGAAGAATGTTTCTTGTTTTTGGGACATGATTTCTCTAGCTAGAATATGGAGGTAGAAGAGGCATGAGATGCATATTTTAATGCTTTATATCATTTTTATAGTGAAGATGGATGAATTTTGTTCCTATTAAAGGAATTTTGAGGTCTTGAAAGTGGTAGAAAGAGTGAAATCCAGTTGAGTTTCTAAAACTTCTTTATGGAAAACTCAGTTTGGTGAAGAGGAAAGTTGGCGTGGTTTGCATGTATGGATGTTTCATGAGATATAGAAATAATGTATGTGATCTATATGATAAAAAATGGACTATAATAAACAACACTAAATAACAAGAATATATAAATTTGAATTCATTCGGGATGTCAATTACATTGATAGAGTTTACATTTATAGTGTTTGATCTCCTACAATGGTGGAGTCAACACTCATCGTCAATCCCTCATATCTCTCTCCATGAATCTCTCAGTCTTATCCCCTAATATTTCACACACCAAAATAGATACGTGAGTTATTTATTCAACAACTTCACTCACACACAACTATTAACTATATTATTAATATGAGTTGTATTAACTCATTATTAATAATGTCACAATATATTTGTAACACTTTAAGTCCACTGGATTTAAATAAGTGGTTAAATTCCATATTTAAAGTGTTTTAGTGTGTGTTTAAGGCCCATAGATGAAGACATGTTCATGTAAACAATTATTTGGTGAAGGATATGAGCCTTCTTGGTAGAGTTATGCGTAATTTGATTAGTGAAATATTATGAATGATCATGGATGATATTTTTATGTAATTTGACATGTGTGATTATTTCGGGAGCTTGAATAATCATGGTTATGGTGTTTGTGGTTTTAAGTCATCAAAGTGATGGGATTTTGAGTAGTTTTTGAGCTTGTTTGGTATGTTTGAGCACGACTGACCTACATGGGTCCACTTGATGAATGTTTATGAGAGATGTGTTATATTTTTGAGTTTTTTTGGTTGAATTAATTATGAAGTACCAAACTATGAGGTGTTTAAAAGAAGAAAAGGTTATAAAAGTGATGTTTGACTTAAAATTTAAACTAGTTATCTTGAGAGGGAAACGTGCAACCCATGTGTGAGTGTGTAACATGTATGAAGGAATATATTCAGAGCTGAGAAGGTTTGAAAAGTCTAAGGAGTGTTAGAGATCATGTGTGCAAGGGTTTGAATCCAAGTAAGTCTATGAAAGAAGAAGAAAGAACGAGATATGAGAATGAGGGTTTGAAGAAAGTGTGCGAGCTGAAATTGTGATCTCCATCAATTGTGGCAACAAATTTTTTTAGAGATATTCATCTTCAAATGGTTGAGTTGGTGCTTGATCATATTAAGGGGTTGTATCCTCGTTTTTTTATTATTATTGGCAAATAGTTTTTTGAAAGGGACTATACCCTTGAATACAAGAGAAGGCCTAAAAGCCAGGATAAGCAAGATAACCAGAGTGAAAAGGATCAGAATCCAAATGTTACAATGATGCTCAAAGTAGCTAAAAAACAGCTACCAAAACGAGACAAAACAGTAAAATTACTGCAAAAAAGTAGTATAGGAACCATAAAAAAAACAGCAAAAAAACAAACAAGGACAACAGAATCAACTGCAGCTACTTCCTAGTAGCTTTATCTAAGATGGTTTTGATATTCTTCCAGGATTTAAACATACCCAAAGTAGTCATATGGGCAGCGTCATTAGAATCCAGCTGCTCCAAGGTCTTCTTGCTTTCTTTATCAGTACCCCAAAGAGTTGCCGGCACTCCGCTTAGGTTGGAGACACTTCGGACGTGCTGTTCAATAAATTCCTCAATCGCCCTAAAGATGGCAATGTTGTAATCATGCCTAGTCTTGGCCTTCCCTAAGCGAGAGTCCAAGGAGTTTAATTTCTTGTAAATATCTTCAATTTGGCTGCTGTCCACATCCTCCTCCTCCTCCTTCTTCCTCTTTCCTTTATGCTTTGTCAAGTTTTTAACTTCATCCTTTAACAATTTCATATCAGCCTCTAAGGATTCCATCCTTTTTGTAGGGCTTTCTAATTGCACTGCCCGGGGGCTGGCACTGTTGATATGCAGGAGGTCATGAGCAATTTCAAATTCATGAGAACCCTTCTCCACAGTAAGGGTCTCAAGGTTAAGCTTCCTAGAAGCCCTGGTAACCGGTCTCCGCGAGGTAGAGGCCAAGTGGGGGGTGGGAGCATTAGAAGGGGGAACGGGAGAAGAAGCCTGAACGGCCGGCATGGGGGTGACAAAAGTGGTGGCAGGGACAAAGAAAGGAGAAACAGGGCTGGCAGCAGCCGAGCTCGGCAAAGGGGGAATCGAGCTAGGGGAGGATGGGAGACCAGGAAACCTGAGAAGATAACATTTGTGTAACAACAAAATGAGCCCTTGGTGTAGAGGGAACACCCGAGAATGCTTTTGAAACTCAAGAATGAAGTGTTCAAGAGAGTTCAGCAAGTAATGGGGGAAACAAACTAGACGATCCCTACGAAAATGATTAAGAAAAATAAGGTGTTTCGTAGGAACAGTGACAAACCTCCCTTCCAAGGAGATGAACCGTATCATCATGCGGGTTACTTCATCATATGGTGGAGGGATCGAGCTCACAAGCAGGCCCGCTGTTAAGTGGGTCAGTTTCTCCTCTCCCTCAACAAATCTTCTCTCTTCCACATCTCTATCGACCCTTTTGTTAAAGAATCTGAAGCCCTCCAAGCCAAGGCCGGTCGCTTCAGCAATAAGCTCCTCATTGATTAAGACCTTCTACCCCCCATACTCCACTGTCCTCTCCTTCCAATCCTTTGAAAAGTGCACAGAGATGCTCTGATCATGCCCCTGCACTTTTTCCATGAAGTTTGTTATGCCACCCTTGCTAAGAATGCTCCACATCTCAATATTGTCTTTCCAGTCAGGGTCCACACTAGACTCAATTTGACAAGGAGGACCCCCCATTTTCTCTGTTCTGAACTATTTGCAACTAATTCCTAACTGATTGCTAAAGCCAGTCCACTTTTTGCTATAGTAATCCACACCAAAATGGAAATGAGAGCCGTTGTTATTCCCACGATCGGCTGCGTGTCTGCTGACCTGAGCCTGTTGAAAGACGCGTGTGAGAATAACCCGCTCCCTGCCATCAATCCCTTTATCGCCACCTTCGGTTTCCATGGAGGTTTGAATCCGCCTTTTAACAGTCACATTATAGCCCGCGTGTGCGATTTTCAAAACCGTGTATCTCCACTTGTAATTCCCCATATGATTCACACTATCTTGATTATTAGACATGATTTGCATAAACCAATACTTTAAATCAACACGTGTGGGAGTATTATTAATCCACATCCAAAATTCATAACTCATTTCAAGAAAATGCTTACTTATGGAGTTCCGCCTGAATGCTATTTTGAAGCTGTTTGGGGATGTTGTTATTGTCCCAAACTGTAAGGTTGACATTAATGCCATAATTTTCCAGCACATCCGCCAATTTATTACCCTCCCTGTAGGTATGCATGATCCTGATGTTGTTGAAAGTATGACTAATACTTATGGATTCTGCAATAAAATCCTTGATGCTCCAGCTTGGAGATGAGCACTGCTTAAGAAGATTAATGATATTTAGGGAGTCTCCTTCAATGATGAGGTTCTGAATATTATTTGCCTGGGCAATTCTCAGACCCCAAAGAGCAGATAAAGCTTCAGCAAAATGATTAGTTTGAATTCCCATTTTACCAGCATACGCAGCTATTAGATTGCCTTTATGATCCCGTATCGCTCCTCCCCCTGCCGCATTCCCAGGGTTTCCCTTAGAAGCTCCGTCATGGAGTGGGAAATTCACTAAATAAGGGTTTGGTGCTCCTTATTGATTAAATAAAATCAGAATAGTTTTATTAAAATTAGAGATGTACAACTATAATAAATGACTTACAATGAAATATAGATGCTAATTAATTTAGTTGATATTTTAAATGAAATGAAATAAAAGGGGAAATGTACTTTCCTCAATTAGACTTACATTACAGTGATCTAGGACTAAATATAGTGATGAAATGGAAGAACAAAACATCACAACGAACCTCAGAAAATTACAACGGAGCCAGATATGGCCAAACTGGGTGCCTGGGGTACCTTGTTCTAAAATATGAGTGCCCTGGTCTGCGGAAAAACTCAAAATTTGATCTTGGTATGGTCTCCAGGTCTTCGTAATAGTTTGCCTTTAGTCGCATGAATGTCGCACTTCATTTGTTGATGTTGCTGTAAACCTGCAATGAAGAATTGCCTGCAAAACCCTATACAAAACATCAAACCCTAAAAAATAAAGAGGCATATGAAGGGGTCATAGTGTCCTTAATGGACACAATGGTGGACTTCCAACTAAGTGCTACACTACATCTCAGACCCAATATAGTTCTATGTGCTTGTGTGTGCAATAATTTGCCTAGGTTTCCCTAGTGCCAATGATGTAGAGATAATGGATAATAACTAGATAAAATGCAAAATGGTGGATGGAATAGAATGAACTCCCCTTCCTATGTAGTGTGTGATGCAGAATAATGCCCAAATACAGTCCTTTACTCTATGTAGATAACTAGCCCTTAGTAAGAATAGTCCGCACATAAGGTAGTATGTATGTTGTGTTTATATAGGGATCTCTTGCTCAAATTTCGACACTAATGACCCGACATGCCGACTAGGAGATGAGAGGGAAAACCCAAAATACTGACCTCAAATGTAAAAAATAAAACCAAGTGTGACAGGGACCAGGGCACTTAAAAATCAAGACCAGTGTGCCCCAGGTTCCCTAATCTCTCTCTATGTGCCCTAGTCAAAGACTAGTGATGACAACTGAGTGAATAATGACAGATATGAATTCCTGAGACCTAATTGGAACTGTGCAAGTAAACGAAAAATGTACAATACTAACACTGGTAGAGACCAACAAAACAAGTGACTGGAATATGGAATGGGTCATTACTGAATATTTTTCTTACGTAATATCCATATATAAAACAACATACTTGGCAGTATAATAATAGTAGTAAGTGCATGATTTTTTGAATACACTTATAGGGTTGGTGCTCTACTAAACTAGGGGTTGGTACTCCTTGCAAAGTTGGTGCTTTACTAAATCTCTTTGATTTGTGTAATTTAAACAAAGTTTTAGTGTATTTTCTTCCCTTTGAGGGTTTCCCACTTATATTTGGTGTTCTTGTGTACTCTCTTGGTTTTACTCTTGTGTATGGTTGTGTAGTCATACAATCATGCACTTTAGACATTATTTAGCCCGGTCTCATACTACTATTTAGAAGGTTCTTGAGTGAAGAAAGTACTAATTAATCCCATCTTTTTGCCATCTTGTTTTACTTTTATTTCGTCATTCCCGCACATTTTTATATACATACCCAGTCTATTTTGGAACTTTCCCATCATTTTAGCCTAAACCAGGGTGCCCAAGCCTATACTGGGGTGCCCTAAGGCACCTCGGTCCCACCCGAGGCACCCAGATCCTTTTTCTACTTTCCCGCCTCTTTTTGGGCTCTTTCGAGCCATTTTTCATCCTTATCTTTTTCGTAGTCGGACATGTTGGGATTAATTAGGAAATTAGATCAAGAGAACCCTATAAATATAAAGTTATGAGACCATAATGAGGTTCATAACATCATCTACTAATATCACTCCATCTAGAGTTGCACCCATTGCATCACTTGCATCCACATAGTTCCATGCATCAAGGCTAGGAGATCTGCATCAACACACACTTCATAGGGGGAGAGATTCTATTCTATTCCATGCACACATGATATTACATTTTCTACATTTAATTATTACTCTCTACTTCACATCGTGTGACTGACACAAGAGCACCTAGGGCACAAAATGCACACACAAAACAAAACTACATTTGGGTCAAAAATGTAGTGCAATGCTCATTTTAGTAAGCCCACTATTGTGGCAACTAAGGTCAGTCAGACCCATTCATTTGCATTTTTTGTTTTTAGGGGTTTGATACTTCCTTTTGGGTCTTTTTGTAGGTCATTCTTTCTCTTGGAATATTTCATACATTTGGCAGAGTCCAGGAAATCCAGTGTGACATATAGTGAAGGTTACATGATATCTTCCGACCCTCAAAGAATCAAGTTCTGAGATTTTTCAGAGACCAGGGCACCTGTTCTGCCATACCAGGGCACCCCAGGGCACCCCAATACCCTCCTAAGTGCTCCAGTCTGCTTAGATCTCCTAGATCCACCCTTTTCGAGACCTCTGTGCAACCATTCCTATTTCTGGAATCTCTTGTCATACCTGCAACACTCTATAATAAACACCTATAATTAGATGCGTTCTTTCCTCACCTTACTCTTGCACATTAGGGTTTTATTCCATTAGTCTAATTATTTAATTACTTTATATTACTTTAGTACACTTAATTACAACGTTTATGTTCTCCTATATTAGATTAACTATCATTATACTTTCACTTATTTTAGTTAATTTTAGTTAATCATTTTGGTGAACCCGAATCGACCTACACACTCTTCCAATCCTCACTCTCCTTAGGCTTCCTTCATCATAACTATCTCCATTCATGAATTTTTACTTCTTCACCTTGAATTACGAGCTAAAATTATTAATGTTTTACTCACTACTCGTATTCCTGACAACACTCATCCAAAAATAGTGTATAATACTTTCTCAGAAACATTCTCTCAGTATATTACTTTCCCATCCATTCCTCATAATGATTGTGCTACTTTTGAAAATGATCCACCTTTGCATATTATCTCTCGCATTCATAATGTTGCTATTAAGTGAACTTTAATTGATAACAAATTTGAGCTTAATTTTTGTCCCATGTCTTTTCTCAAAGTTTTAGGTCTCAATTCTCGTAACATTAGTCCCTCTAGTATTTCACTGCGTGCCTATGATGGTTCCATTCATCCATGTTTTGGTCACATCACATTATCCATCACTATTGTTCTAAGAATATCCACACAGTTTTTTTCGTCGTTGATTTCTCAGTGTTAGCATATGGATTTGCACGCATGCAAATGACATGCAACAATGTGGGAAGGAAGTCCCTCCTCAATGAAGGTGAGGTTGCCTTTATTGAAAACCAAAACTGTATTTACATTTGTACATTCAAAATTGTATGTGGGGGGTGTTTTGGAACATCAATGGAAAGAAAAAGTGAATGAGGAAGATGGAATGGAAGAGTTAGGTAAAAACAGAGCCTAATATTTCATGAAGAGGAGAGATGAATAACCAACAAAAATAAAACGGAGTTTGAGTTAGCCAAATAAGAACGTGTAAAAGGGAACACACATGAGAAAGTAGATAATCAAAGCTTGATCACTGTGAACTAGAACAACCAATTAATAACGTTGACAATAAGATCAAAGACAATATTTGCATGCAAGATTCAAACACTAACATCTAATGAACATAAGACCATAAAATACTATAAGAGACAATGAATGGGACACAAAGTTCATATTTCATTAACTCCAAAATGTCTTCTCAAAAGAACACAAAGTTTCTTTCTTTGAAGTAAAGCTTGCATACAAAAGTATTTTCTTCTTCTCTCTCAAAGTCACCTTACAAATGAGCCCCTCACTTCCTTTTATAACCCAAAAGTTGGTTACAAAGTAGTTAGGGTTTTACATGATCATTAAATAAGGAGCTTAAGTGACCTTTGAATTTTTTGACCAACTTTATTAAAGACAACCAAAAATAGAAATTACTTAAATTATCATAGTTTCCCGAAAGCAAATAACAACACCTTTTCCTAAAAAATCCACTTTTTAAAATATACAATAATAACCAGTGCCTTATCCATTGAAATGGGGTCCGCCTATCTCAAGCGTATGAGAAATGGACTCTCCCACTTCGTTAGATACCAAGAAAATTATCCCCCTAAAACGTCGGTGAAATTAGGATCTGCTGCTTTTTCCAGTTGAAAGGATCTAAACCTTCCCAAAGTTTCAAACATTTTTCCTTCTTCTGGAGGTTCATTTGGTCAAAGAATAACCTCACAAAATACCTGCAATTCAAGAATCCTACTTAGCATATCATTTAAATTAACAATTTTGGATTGAGTGTTCTCAAATAAGTTCTTTAATTTGATGCACTGCTCCATTAAAACTGATGAGAAATTGTTGGCGGGAGTGTACATGTCTTTAAACAATTGTGAAAATTGCTCCTCCACCTGCTCTGATGAACACCTTTGATTATGCTCATTTACGAGGTTGCAAGGAATCTTAGCTATGGATTCTTGAATCAAGGAGAGTGAAGTGAAGGATTCATTATACATGCTCTCATAATGGATCATAGAATCCTTGAGAAGCGTCTTCCTTGATTTGAGATGCAGACACCAAAGAAAATGTGTCCCTCGATGTTCAAATTCAAGAATTCCTTCAATGGCTAAAACTGAGGATTCCATACTTGTCATCTCCTACAAACTGGGAAATATCTCATCCAAATTTGATATATTAGAAACAAAAGTTTCTTTTAAAGAAAGAATTGGATCAAGATACGCACTGACATCTTCATGAATCTTAACTGCGGTCTTGATCGTCCCTTGGCCTAAAACAAGAATATTTGAAAGCCAAGATTTAGTGACATGGCCTAATGTGTTTATTTATTTTGACAAATTTAGAGTTTCTTCATCAGGGGAAGCCACTGCATCAGGTACTGTGAAAGTGGATGATATGGGATTTATCAAATGTTGAACATATTCCACCAATTTATTCTTTTCAGCCTTGAGCTGAGAGTTCTGAGACTTATATTTCTCAAGTCTCTTTAGCACGATATCAATTGAATCTCGAGCCATCACCATGTCACTTTCTAATGTAGACCTCCCAAGTCCAAGTCTAGAAACTTCATAATCAGTAGGTGTCATGGCATCACGCTCCTTATCAACTTGTGGGATGGCGAGATTTGCACATCTATTTCCGTCATTATCCACCATTATTCGAGAAAACACCTTAGGATTCTTTGGATTGACATCATTTGAAAGTTTGAAAAGGGCATCAAAATCAATGTCAATTTCCTTGATAACCCTCTTCCTTTTCTTAACCTCGGAATCAACCCAGGAAGGAGTATCATGCACTATTTCTGCATATAAAATCCTAGAGCTCAAATCAATATTCTCATTGTTCTCAACATCATGAGATCCTGCTTCAATCCTATCTATGACCTCGATTTGAGGAGAAACAACCTCAATGTCCACTTGCTAATTATTCAAGAGATTTTGGGAAATCCCTTCATGAGCTACATGCTCCGAAGTGTTTGATATTTGAACTACTTGCACCTGAGTGGACACTTGTTGTGTATGATTGGATGGTATAGAGGTTGATCGAGAAGAGGCTTTGGTTGAATGAAGTCCTCCTTGTGCTGGAAATTTTTGTGATCTTGAAGCATGATATTGAAATGATTGTAACTTGGAAAGTTCTTTTTCATACCAAGATATGCTTCTTTCAAGAATCGGTTGATTCTTGCTATTAAGAGAAAATTCATCTCTTTTGGTCCAATCAATTCGAGGCAACAGAGTAAAAGCAACTTCATCATATGAGGGATCAATGACATCTTCATCATCATTTATGAATGAATTGGGAGGGTTATTGATGCGGAAGACATTGATCTAAGCAAGTGTTAGGCGAGAAAACTCTCGTCTTCTTACTTCATGTTCGTCCGAACAGGCAGCACATAAATCTTCCATGGTAGGGTTATGTTGATACTTTGCTCCCAGAATCTTCTGCATATATCCATTGATATCAAACTGGGCTCTCTTCACATATGGATGGATTGAAATGAGAGTGAACTCTTTTTCCATGAGTTGTGCACTGAAAATATTTGGACATTGGTATTCCCCGATTTGGATTGGGAAATGAATTCCTGAATGGTGCTTGTCACTGAGAAGACAATGAACTTGGAATAGCTGTCGCACAAGTTCCATTAATGCCCATATGTCACTGATGTACTTATGAAGCTTCCATGGAGTACTAGTAAAGCCACTCACGTGAATTTAGGAAAAGGATGAAAATTGAATAAACCATGTTCCCCATTGGGAAATGACACTCATGGCTTCTTTAGAAAATATTTCCTCTATATTCCGATTCAGGTTCTGAATCATGCAGAAGGTGAATGCATCGTTGAATATTCTAAAATGGCGAGAGATATTTTTGAAATTGAGTTACAGGTAATAATGAAAAAAACTATTTGACGGCCTCATGACTCCTCTCGTTTCAAGTCCCGAAAATAGCTTTCTTCTTGCTATTGCATAAGTCAAATACAATGTCATGTAGAAGCATCTAGTCATCTTAACTTCTATCAATTATTTGTGAAGGGTGTTACTGATGGTGATGGTCCAATCCACAAACTCTTTATTGGCAAGGATGATACAGATAAATTGATACATCCATGGGTGGAAAATCCTAGCAGAGGGTAAACCGAAAACTCGACTTAGGAGAGTAATCATGTCCCTGATTTCTTCTACGAACTCAACGTGGTATACTTGTTTGGGAAGCCTCTCAATTCGAGGCCTCTTGGTTACTAACCAATTGTTATTAACCATCTTGCTTCATCTAAGTGGTTCCTCATCCCAAAATTCTTTAGCTGACTGGCGAGTGATATCCACATTCTCAGGAAAGTCAGGTATGCTGAGAAATTCCTCAATGTGCTCTGGTGTGATTAAGAAGAAAGGCTCGCGATTATCTTTAAAAATTCCTCATCTCTCAGGATCATAGTGCTTAGCACAAGCGATAACCAACTTTGGACACTGCATCAAGATAGGAAATGTTGCTGCTTGAGGTAGACCACTATGGTAAAGCCTATCTAAGAATAGGTTTTGCCTTCAGTTGTCACCTGTTCACTGAATTGTTACACATTGATGTGACCCAGATTTGTATCAGTAATATTGTCATATGTTGACTTAATGGAACTAGGAGGGATGATTCCTTGGAATTCATACTTGAGTGCGGATTTGTTTGATTTCTCCACTGGCTTCCTCGATCTTCCTGCAAATTTGTTAGATTTTTTGGCCATTATGAATTTTACAGAAAAATGACTCAGGCACGTAAAACAACGCAAGTGGGGTCGGGTCTTAGTCTCCAAAACCCTTGTCAGTGCAAGACCAATATGATTCATTTTATTATTATTATTATTATTATTTAAAAATAATAATAATAATAATAACTAGTCTTGTTTACAAAATCACACACTGAGACTAGGTTTTGAATTCCGACTCGGGCGACAACTTTTTTATTTATTTATTTTAAATAAACAAAATCACCCGAGTTCAATATCGATTTTTATTTAATTTTCCGGAGCAAATTATTCCTCGTATGTGTGAAAATCACCTGATTTAAATGGCCACGTACTTTGAGATTCACTTCTTCCTTGCGACCTTCTGATCGATGCGTGAATACACTTGCTTAATTCTTCTACAATTGTGTGGACACTTCTGGACTGTTTTGGAGATTGCTGTGACTGTCTTTGTTGAAAATTTTCCTCCTACAGGCCATGTGAGAAATGTTTGGATAGCTTCGTGGTATTTCTTTCTTATCTCTTGCATGACTTGCCTAGGAAAATGCGTGGATATGTGCTTTAGGCATGAAAATGTGTTGATTTCTTCTCCCTTATAACTTGCGTTGAAACTTGCCTCTTTGGCTGCATGGGAGATCCTTTAGTTTTGCAAATGTGTGGCATGTGGCTGTCCTTTACCTACGTGAACAACAACATTTACCTCTCACTTGTGTATTGATTTTTATATGACAACTATGAATTAGTTTTACTGCAATTTCCTTGGGCTGCGTGGGCTCTCCTTTTGGACAATTGTGAGTGGATTTTTGACCTTGAATGCATGGGCAATCATCCCTTGAAAATGCGTGGCGTTTCTTTCTTCTGACTTGCATAATCTTGTATGGCTTTGGCCTATGTGGATTTTTGGCTTTCTACCAATGCGTGGATATGTGCTTTAGACTTCTAACTTAGCTTTGGTGAGTACGTGGTTTACCTTGGGAAATACGTTTTGGACTGATTTCACCCTTTACCTTAACTATACATGGTAGATCTCTATGGAATGCGTTGGAAAGCTGTTCTTTACTCATGCATTGAAAATATTGGAGCATTCAAAACTTGCGTAGAGTTTTTCTTCCCTCTAGTTGAGTGTGGAATGCTTATCTTTGTTGTCCCCTTGGCTGTATTCTCTCTTTTTTTGCATAAAACTTTCTATGACTGTCCTCTTGTATTTCTCCTTCACAATAGCATTCGCAGTATTGTGGAATGTGATAAAAATATTATGATGTTACTTAGAAGAAGTGAGAAGCAATTTTAGAAAGTCTCGTACGAATCTTTCCAACGAGTTCGACGGAGGAATTTATGAAAGCTAAACCAACTTCCCCTCTTTCTGGGTAGTGGAATTAATTGCCAGGGGAAATGGGGAAAGCAATGGCCAATTGCCAATGGGAATGGAAAAGTGGGCTAGAAATCTCTGGTCAATTTCTCTATGAGGGAAATCAGGAGATTTCTTTCTCGTTTGCCAATTTATTAATTTGGCAATTGGGAAAAGAAATCCCACAAGTGGGAATTTTAAACAATTTTTCTAGGAAAGGGGAAATTCGGGCCCGGGAAGCCAATTTGGCATTCCCGGCAATGGGAAGCAGAAGCTTATTTTTCCCCGGCAATAAAAATAAAAATTGTTGAACCAATTTTAATTAATATTTATTTAATTAAATACTCCAAAATTATTAAAAATTAATTTTATCAAACAAAGAGTAATTAATTAATTTTAACGCAGTTTAATGCTTGGTGGGAGGAGTTCTCGCCCGAAAAGGATGAAACGATCACAAAAATGAGACGGTCGTGATGAAAGTGACAAACCATGCAAAGTAACACTTTTTGAAAAAATTCAAAAATTCTATTTTTTTAACTAATTTTGTGAAGTCAAAATTGGCTGATAACACTCAGTTACTTATAACTGTCTACTTGGGCAACCATGGCTTCATGCCATGCAAGCTATCACATCTACTATCCATAACTACACTAAGTTCTTACATGAGGGCATGGAGTATACTATTTTTCGTGACTGTGATCCATTTCAGTATTGTGACCGAGCTCCAAACACCAGTCTTCCTATTCCACGCATTAATACTACAAATGACCCCCAACCTATGGGTGAACCACTGTATTTACCACCACTTGATGGTACTATTTGTGTGATAGATTTCATTTCTTCTATGCCACATACTACTAATACCGCTATGACTCCTTATCATGGGCCTTTCCAGTCTATGGATGTCAATCTATCACATCCCCCTTCACATACATTTCCTACTTTAGCATGCCCACCATTCAATCACATAATTTTCATTCAAAACTCATATTGGGAACATATTCCATTCGATCCTAAAAGTGATGTCACTACATGTTCCCATGATGGTCTAGCTCGTCTTGGTTTCAATTTTAAGGACCTCCATCCTTCTGCTCAAGCCCCTCATTTATACCATGGTTTTGTCAATATAACTACCACTTATGGGTTGCATGTTTTTCATCTTCTAGTCTATTTATCACATACCCCTTGTTATTCTCTTCTCACATTAGGGGAATTTATGCTTACTTATATTGGAGGCACATTAGATCTTAGTCACACTAAAATTTCATTTCATATGCCTTTCAGTTGTGTTTTCATCTGCAACACTTCTTTTCTTAGCTACTCACAAAATTTCACTTAGTGTTATGCACATGGTTTCCCACATCTTCCTTTCACTGATGAGGAATATGCTATGGAAATGTACAATTTACACCTTAAGGGATCATTACACAATCAACCAAATACTATTGCTTATCAGGTCACCAACACTTATCTATTTGACTTTGACCCAGAAGATGACGATCTCCTTGATGATTTTACTTGATTTCTTTGTGCCTACACTTAGGGGGCATAAACAATTACACACTCCCCCCTCATGTTTTAGCATAGTTACGTAGTCTTACATCACAAATTTTGTATTTTTCATTTATTGTGCTTTCCTATAGGCATACCCTATCACACGTCATAGCATCGTTGTTGTGTACAAGGAAAAGTTTGCAAAAGCTATGAAAATGAGGTAAGAACACTCAAGAGGCCTCAAAGCTTTGAAAAATAGTTCAATGGACCATCATATAAGAGTTAAACAAGGACTCATTACTTTGCATGCATTAATATTGAAGTTAACAAGCAACTATAACATGTCTAGTTATCCTCTACTCTTAAAAGCTTTATAAATGAACCTAGTTAGATTCTAAGTAATTTGTTTATAATTGTGAGAATGGAAGCTCTCCATTAATGGCTAAAGAGCCACATGGTTTCTTTCATTTAATAAAACTTGAATGGAAATAACAAAGCAAAACAATATTAGCTGAATATAAAAAATGAAGAAAAGCTCTAATCCTAGCAATAATATTATAGTTTAGCCTAGAGAGGGGAAGTGTTCTTAGAAAATGACTTGGGGTAGTGGGCTATTTATATGTTTTGATTTCCAAGAATGGAAAGGTTTGTGTGCATGTGGGAAAAAAGGATAGTCCAAAAGTCACTTTTAGTGATTCAAAGTAAGATTTTACTAGGATTAGAAGAGGTTAACCATGGTTATGGCTAATTAAACTAGGTTTAGGATAATTAATCACAATTAGTGAGAAATTAGGGTTTTGAGAGGGTTATGAGAGGTCTAATTAATCCAATGAAATGGATTGATTACCTAGGAAGCTAGTGGAAGTGGGTTACAAGGAGTTTAGAAGAGGGTTTAGCTAATAAGAGGCTATATTAGCCTGATTAGTCGGTTACAAGAGGAATACGACCAAAAAGATGTTGTAAAACGGGAGTTAGATGGGTCTAATTGACGATGTGTCGTCAATTTGCAAGGAATAAAATAGTTAGTGCAATATTAAGAATAATATTGGTTTGATCAAAGTACAAGTGCCTACAATCATTACCCAATGACGCACTCTTGTGCTTCAGTTCCAATTGACTGTTGAGGGATTACCATTACATTGAACCCCACACACCACACCTTAGGAATTAATGTTGTATTTCATCCTACATTGCATGTCATACAACATTCATTCTACATTATAATAGTCCTCATCTACGCATTACATCCATTAGGGTATCTATGCACTTAGTCACATCATACATTGCACATTTCTACATATATTCTACATACTACACTAGGTTACATTACATATGAGGCTAGCTTTACATTTTATCATTACATATTCCATTTCTATCTACACCTATTATCACATTTTACACATTACATAGTATACATCTTACATTGAATTACTCATACTGCACATTTACAAATCCTACTCATCACATGGCCATCTAGTTTCGCCATACATGATATATTGTCTTCTATGCGCTACACTCACTACCCTATGACACACTTTAGTTCCTTGGTCCATACTCGAATGCTGAGGGTTTACAAATCAAATGGACCTTTCACTCACCATGCGGCATTTCATCATGCGACGTTCCTAGCCTCGTGACATACACTTTAGGCTAAATCGTCACCACCTCCATAATTTCATATAATAATGACATACACTTTAAGATAAATCATCACCCACATCCATCATTTCCTCTAGTAGTGACATATGCTTTAGGCTAAATCGTCACCCATCTCCATCCTTTCCTCTAGTAGTGGTATATACTTTAGGCTAAATCACCACCTCCATTATATCATCTTGTAGTGGTATACACTTTAGGTTACATCACCCCTCATCCATTCATCATATAGTGATATACGCTTAGGGATAAATCATCACTAATACTTTCATCTTATAGTGATATATGCTTAGGGCTAAATAACCACTCATCCATTTCACTTCATGTAGTGATATACTGTGATGCCTGGTTAGAAACAACCCACTTGAGACCCATGAACAACCTAGGTTTAGTTAGAAAATTATGGAATAATTTTTTTTTTGATTAGGAGTTAATGACCAAAGTCTCCAAGACAATTAAATTTCAACTGATAACTTTTCCCATTACAATAATTACTAATTTCACATTATAAAGCAACAAGTGTAATAAGTCCACACCTAGCTCAAATCTCCCTAGGGATTAATTTAATCACTGATTACATTGAAATTTTAGCTAAATATTCTCGGAACAATAAATTTTACTAGGACATACTTTCCATTGATTGATAACTATTAAGGTCACATGGTCCAAATTTTAGGGTTAGAAGTTTCAGTTAGGCTCAGGGGGTAAATTATCACCTTACCCACTTTCTAACAGGCTCAAAGTTTCAACCTGATTTTTTTCACACTTAATGCATTCAAAATTTCCCTAAATCATTCCCATTGGATAGGAAATTTTCTCACCTTTCCGGTGATATAAATAAGTCCTCCTAACTCCTCGTAGAACTCCATATATGGACCGACAGAGCTTAGGGGTCAAATTTTCCCCAAGGGGACACGTGTTAAGAGGAGAGGAAAACCCCTATGGTGGGTTGCGGGGTGGCTTTAGAATTTTTTCACCCCGCATGGTGCAAATTTAAATTTTCTCTCGTGCTTCTGCGGGTCCCCGGTGGACACGTGTCGCCCAACGGGCCTAAGCGGGGAAGAAGAGAAGGAAGGGCGGAGCGGTGGGGTTTTTTTTTTGGGCAATCTCACCGAAGGGAGGGAAAAAGTGGAAATATGGTCGCATGGGTCCGTGCACCCTTTGAGAAAAATTTTCCAAGGCGAGGGTGAGAATGCGGGGCCACGGGGAAATTTTTGAACAATTTCCTAAGGTAAAATTTCAAAATAACAAAGGGTCCGCACCCCTCCGCAAACACCCAAAGCTACCACGTGGCAGCTTGTGATTGGCCACGGGCCAATGGGGCTAAAAGGAATTTTTTTCCAAATTTTTCAAAAAGGCTAAAGGGTAAAAGAAATTGATCGTGTCTTCGCCGCTGCCCCATGATGAGATATGGTAGCCTCTGATTGGTTGCGGGTCGGTGGGGGAAAAGTTGATAATTTTTCCCCGAGTCAATTTTTTTTCAAAAAAAAATTTCTAAGGCAATTCAACGGGAAAATTTTGGGTTGCGGGGCCCGGTCGGGGAAAATTTTCCCAAATTTTTCCCGCCAAGACACAAAAACATCAAAGTGCCATAACTTGAGCTAGAAATATCAGGTTTTGGGAAAACGAGGACTTTTTGGAAAGATCTCTCAATTCCCTCTTTACACAAGAATGATAAATTTTACTTTTTGATAGACGTTTAGGGGTATCAATTTTACAAAAAAATCTGTAGGATTTTAATTAGCAAACTGGCAATTTCCAACTTTTCAATTTGATTAACTTGGATCTCCTCATTTACTCAAAATGTCAAACAAACTTGGAGAATTGATCTAGGAAGGATTTAAAGTGGTTTAGGAAGTTAAATTTGTTCAAT
The DNA here is from genome assembly GCA_019776745.2 of Taxus chinensis. Taxonomy (NCBI): domain Eukaryota; kingdom Viridiplantae; phylum Streptophyta; class Pinopsida; order Cupressales; family Taxaceae; genus Taxus; species Taxus chinensis. The sequence continues at coordinate 58,457,699 of CM034152.1, read as the reverse complement.
TGATTTCAAAATTTGCATTTTTCCAACAATAGACATAAAAAATGTCTATTAGGAAGGGATTTGATTCGAATTTGCAATGGTTCAACTCGTTTTCTTAAGTTTTCTTTGTTGAATTTGAGTTTCATTTAAGATCTTAACATAGCTAAATTTTAACATCTTTCAAGTTGATTAATTTGTACAGGTCCGAACTGTACATTTTAATTAAATAATTGCCAGTTTTAAAAGTTTGTAATGCAAATGATCTATTTCTTTTAAAGGATCTGCATGTATCAAATTTATCTTTTAAATGTGGTATATTCGTCTATAAACTAATCTAATGACATTTAAATGACTTCTAATCAACTCATTTCTATACTCAAATTGCAAAAACCTGATTTCCAACTCTAATCATATATTTCAAAGGAGACAATGAAATATAATTCTCTACATGCGTATTCCTTCTTTTTTTTCCATTTTTCAATTAAACAAAGATTCCATTTGCAATTTAACATTCCAGCTCAAACTCAACAATGCAAATGAGATATGAAACTTGCAATTCTTTATTGACTTCATTTATAGGAACTTTTACATCTTTACATTCCTTCATTCCTTGGAATGCAATTGACAGAATTCTATTTCTTTCTTTCCAATAACCAGAATCAAGAATTTAAATGTCTTTTACAATTTGAGTATCTACATTTTCATAATCAATTTACATACATCATTTCTTCACTAATATACATATTACAACATCGTCCACAACAAGGGGGAAAGGATTACAATTAAATATGTCTTCACAAGGGACTATCAAATTGCAATTTGTCCCTTGCTCTAGGACAACAACATGCACATTTTCTCTCTTCTTCAAAATAGATCACAACAAAAGAGGGGGAGAGGTAATGCTCTCCACCCAACCAAGAAATCCAATGAAAGGATAAGATTTCCTTCATCATTGGCCCCCGAGCCCCAGACCAAGATACAATAAGAAGATGTAGTTCAACCATGGCAACAACTGGCTACCACAACACACAACATTCTTTCAAGCATGCACATTTCAATATTTGAAACATAGATGCAATACAAAACAAACAACAGTTTACAACTGCAATTTAGAAACATTCCAATCAAGAACTCAAGCTTGATCTTGCAATCCAAAGGAGAAAGGCCTACGGGGGAATATACTTATGCCTCCTAATTGGGAATTGGGCATCCACCAATAAAAAACCCACCAAAATAAAACATCCCACACACATTTCCTTATGCCCCCCAAAAATCCCTCCTTATGCCCCCCCCACCGATTTCCTTATGCCCACCACAAAGTAAGAAATTCAAGTTATTTCTTTTCCATGGTGGATCCCAAACCCAAACTCCATCCACAAATTTCTTGATGCCAATGGCATTCCCTTATGCCCCCTACATGAATTACCCATAGCCTTCTCCTACACCATCCCTAAAGCAATCTACCCAACTAGCCAAAAAATAAAACAAAAAAATGCACCATACACACAACACCACAAAAAAAATAACAGTAATAAAAGAGGAGAGTAATCTCCTACCTCTCCATGGTGAACTTTACTGTCCTAAATAACAAGCTTCCAAATGCCAAAAAAACATAATCCAAAACAATAATCTCACAAGCATGCAAATATTTCTCCAAAACTCCCTCGAAAAACAAGAGCTCCAACACAGAGAAAATGCTCCCCCAAGAGAAGAATGCAAAAAAGGTTCAACAACTCCAAAACAAGGTAGAGAGTTTGAAATATATAGAAGAGGAAAAGAAGATAGGATGATGTGGATCCATGTAGGATGCCACATCATACATCCTCACAATATAAATACAAAAGAAAAAAATCCAAACTCCCAAGGCACAATAAAGAGTTGGGTGAAAAATGACAAGTTACTTGCACACTCCAAAAGATCCCACACCTTAAGGGACAATAAAATAATTAAAATGTAAGAAAGTGCAATTAAAAACATACAACAATAATGAGTAAAATGTATTATACAAATTCAAAAATCACTTCCCCAACCATGATTATGGTTGGTAACATTAAATTTAGAGGCATGGGACAAGTTTTACTTGTCCCACAAGTCTCCAAAAATAGCCCACAAGGTCAAATTCGAATTTCCATGGAGGCGGAGTATTTCTTATTCCAAAATTTGACTTACACAAGCTCTTACACATCTTACACATCCCTTACATAATTAAATACAAACAACCAAAAACACTTTAATAATTACTTTCCCATACCCTAATTTGATTTCTTTAAATTTTAAACATATGTTCTCCTCACATTACTCTATCACAATTTTAATTAGTTAAAAGAAGAGAAAATATTACTTACATAAAATACTTACAACAATAAATAAACATTAACCATATTAAAAAAAATACACAAACCCATGGTCACATATAAAGATGATTTCCCCCATGGGAATCTCTAACAAAAACAACACACAACACAATAAAACAAGTTGTCATGGTGATCGTGTCAAATTAACTTAGAATTCCATTTTGGTTAGTCTTCGATCCCCTGATGTTTTGTTGTGATTTTTTTAACCTGCAAAATAAAAATACCTCCTTTGGCCTCATGATCATATCATAACACTCAATATGAATAAAAATATAATCACAAAAGTCAATTATACAAATGAATCACAACAACACCAAAGTCACTATTAAATCATTTGTATTTTTAATCCATAACTATACCAGTCATCATAATAATATCCATTTTCTAGATCTATTCCATAATATCCAAAAATGACATATGACATTTCAAAACAATATCCATACAATACAACCATGTCCGAAATAATATCATCATCTATCTTAGGTGTCTCTAGTAATCATCATGAATTATATATCAAATCTAGATCTAATAATAATTTATGATCTGACATGTCCAATCAGAATACTAAATCCAACACTATAAAGATGTTCATCATGTAGTCCATAGTAACATGATAAGCAATCAAAAGGTGTCAAAGGGAAGTGGGCACTACAACACTCTTGTGCTTTGGTTCACACTTGACTATTAAGGTCTTACCACACATGAACCCCACACATTGCACTATAAGCATTACACATTACGTTTCATCACACATCACATGTCATGCATCATACACATATCATCCTTCTACTATTTAGCATTGCATACTATTCATCATATTGTCCATATCACACTTTACATACACTATTGGACTATATACACACATTACATCACATTCTATACATAGTGTCATTCCACTACATCTTGAGTCACATCCCTTACATCATACACTGCACGTTTGCACATCACACATTTTCTATATACTATACTAGCTAGCATCACATATGATTCTAGCATTACATTACATTGTGCACATTTTACGTGTTTAACATTACATTCTACACACCATGTTTCTTTCCATTCCATCCATCCAAAACATATTGCATTGTCTTGATGCATTTACTCTAGTTTATTAGTGTTCTGCATATTCACTTTACTACATATGTTAGATTGATTTCTTATATGTCATTATCTATACCATCCACACATGCACATTAATGCCTTTGTTTAGTGTGATCGCAGATACATGAATCCTACAAATGACATGGATGCTCGCCTTCTACCCTTCCTATACTGGTCGCTGGGGGCATCCACATTCGTCTCATATAGGTGCTATTATTTCATTCTGTACTTCACATCTTACATAACTTGATCATACACACTTTGACATATTGGTTATTTCTCTAAAATGCTAATGGGTGTTCCATTTACAACACTTAATTTGTAGTATTACATGTTCTCATGACTACTTGTTTGTTTGTCTGTGTTAGGAATATCTATGTTGTAGTGTGAACATAGAATATTATGTAAGTGATTATATTATCTAGGATAATATAATATGTGTTGTAATAATTAATTACATTATTGTAAATGTAATTATGAGTGGGTGAGTAAATATTGTTATGAGTTGTTGAGTAAACAAATCATTAACAATATTAGTTTTGTGAGAAAACAAAATCTCACGTATAATAGCATGGAGTTGTTTTAGGAGTTATGTGTGGAGATATTTATAGAGATTATATCTCCTTAAATATAGGAACAACATCTCCTATTTAAATGGATGTAATACTTCCTATGTATTGAGCAAGAATAAAGAGTAAGATTTCGAATTTTCTTTATGCAATTATGATATTAACTTTTCAGTCTGTACTTATCTGACTATTGTTTGCCATTGTATGCAAGCTTTGCCTTATGTTTGTGTGCACACTTATTTGTTGTTTTCAGTCACAATAGCCTTGCGTGTCTTGCGAAATCGTGAGTTATATCCCATGTTTGTAACCCAATTTGTGTGGCCTACTTATTTCTTGCATGTTTACACTATCGTGTTTGGTATTTTTTACATTGTTTGCGTAGCTTACACATGTTTTAGATATGCATGCATTGTTTACACTTGTCTTTGGCTAGCCTTCTTGTTTATATGTGCCTTGGTTTCTACCAAGCACTTTCCAGGGTACGTAATTCACAATGTGGTTGGTCCTCTTTTGGGGCCCCATTCTCCTATCAGCAACATTGCATGCACCCCCAAAGAAGGGGGGCATCATTTGGGGGTTTACATACAAACACAACACAGATACACTGGTTCAATACAATGTAATTTCTTCCCTTGGCATTGTGGGTTTACATACAACAAGTGGGTTCAGACCAGTCTAAAAACACAATACAAAATGGATTTTATAGGACATGGTGTCCTTAACATTTCTAGGAAGCAGTTATAAGATTAGGGGTTATGGTGCGTGTGCCTCTCTACACTACTTCAACCAGTGCATCGGATCACCCAAAAAACTAGGACACTACAAAGATTTCTTAACACATTTTAGTAGAAGTGGTCAGAGCTTGGAGGACACAAAACATTTCCTCCCTACACTTCTTCAGTAAGGGTGGCATGAGATCGCCCAAAAAACTCGCAACAATACAAGATATCCTTCTACACCCTTTTTATCGACATGGATTAGGTGCACATGTTCCATTTACATTTTCTTTTTTACATATTTTACATTTATGTATTATACACATTTCTATACACATGCATATTTTACTTAACATTTTTACACACATACATATTTGACTACTTGATCATTTTCTTCTTGCAGGTCTGACCGTATGAGAAACAAGTAGTCAAATTGGGGGCAAAAGCAACAACGACAACAACAACAACAACATTCCGTGATGGCACACACCTTAATAACCATGTAGATACAATATACACCACAACAACTACACATGCGTTCTACCCTAGGTTCATTCTCATCACTTTTTCTATGCACATTTTTCATCCATAGTTTCCACACTCGTTTATCTTTTTTTACCATTCCACACTTTTGTCTAGTCCTTCGACATGTTTTCTACTACACTATTCATGGATTTCAAGTACGCATCTCTATCTAATTTATGTTACCAATCTATTTTCTCACCAACATAAATTGGGAGAAAAATGTAGTCATAAAATCATGCACTTTAGACATTATTTATTCCAATCTCATATTACTATTTAGAAGGTTCTTGAGTGAAGAAAGTGCTAATTAATCCTATATTTTGGCCATCTTGTTTTACTTTTATTTCATTATTCCCACACATTTTTATATACATACCTAGTCTGTTTTAGAACTTTCCTGTCATTTTAGCATAAATTGGGGTGCCCAGGCCTATAATGGGGTGCCCCAGTTCCACCTAGGGCACCCCGATCCTTTTTCTACTCATGCCTCTTTTTGGAATCTCTCTAGCCATTTTTCATCCTTATCTTTTTCATAGTTGGCCATGTTGGGATTAATTACAAAATTAGATCAAGAGAACCCTATAAATATAAAGTTTTGAGACCATAATGAGGGTCATAGCGTCATCTACTACTATCACTCCATCTAGAGTTGCATCCATTGCATCACTTGCATCCACATAGTTCTATGCATCAAGGCTAGGAGATTTGCATCAACACACACTTCATAGGGGGATGTATTCTATTATATTCCATGAACACATGCTATTACATTTTCTACATTTAGTTATTTCTCACTACTTCACATATTGTGACTGGCACAAGAGCACCTAGGGCATGACATGTACACACACACACCATAACTACATTTGGGTTAGAAATGTAGTGCAACACTTAGTTTAGTAATCCCACTATTGTGGAAACTGAGGTCAATCTGACCCATTCATTTGCATCTTTTATTTTTTAGGGTTTTGATACTTCTATTTTTGTAGGTCTTCAACATCATCTTGCTTTATTTTCTACATTCGACGTAGTTCAAAAAAATTAGTGCGACAACTGGTGAGGGTTATAGGCCATCCTTTGACCCTAAAATAATCAAGTTCCAACCTTTTTTAGAGACCAGGGTGCATATTTTTCCATACAAGGGTGCCCCAATACCCTCCTAGGCACTCCTATTTTCTTAGATCTCTTAGATCCACCCTTTTTGGGACCTCTGTGTAGCCATTCCTACTTCTGAAATTTCTAGTCAGACATGCATTAGTCATCTACAATCAGCTGAGTTCTTTCCTCAATTTATTCCTACACATTAGGATTTTATTTCTATTAGTTCAATTATTTAATTAATTTATATCACTTTTAGTGCACTTATTTTAAATGTTTATGTCCTCCTAGATTAGATTAACTATCATTATACTTTCACCTATTTTAGTTAATCAGGTTGATTCAATGCTTAAGTAAACACACATATTGTTAATGTTTGATCGAATGGTTATATAATTAGTAATGAATAATGAATGGAAATGGATTAAAGTTTTAATATACTAATTCACCCCCTTTAGTCTCTATGGATTCCAACAATTGGTATCAGAGTAGGTCCTTGAGAAGTAAGTTTAATCACTTGAGGGAGATCCTTGAAGCACAAACAATGAGTAAGTATTTAGGTGTTGAGGTTGCATTGAGGATGAAAAGATGAAGTTGCAGAGTCTTTGATTAGTATTCTATAAGATCATATTAATTGCATGGAGAAAGAGCATGGTAAAGGAATCAAGAGTTTGGAATTTCAAATTGATAGAGTGACCAAAGCCCTAAGGGATAAAGAATTTTGTTCCAGGTATGTAGAGAAATTGAAAGACCTAGACTCTGATCTAGAAGGCACATCTAAGAGATTGAAGATGTATGAGAGGTTAGAAAATAACAATGAAGCTCTTGATGGGATCTTACAGAGACAAAGAGCTACAAATGACAAGACAAATCTAGGTTTCAAAGGAAAGCAGAAGGATATTGATGAAGAAGCTGGTCCAAGTACTTAATCAGACATGAAGGAGATAAAGAGTATCTGATTTTAAAAGGCATAACTCTATTAGACAACCTAATACTGCTAGGTATGACACCTCTTTCAATGGTTATTGCTATGTTTGTCACGATTTTGGTCATAGAGCTAGAGATTACAAAATAATGTCTCCTGAATGATGAAGGGCATTTCAAAGGTGAATGCTTTTCATGTTGTGAGTTCGGTCATAAGGCAAGGATTATGGTGGGAATCTAAGTTTTTATGAGCCAAGAGGAAAGAGGAGTGTTGTTTGTTTCAACTGTCAATGACTAGATCATATAATAAGACTATGCCAAAGAAAGAGGATGTTCATCAAGAGGTTTGATTCTAAAGGTATAGTCATGACAGTCAAAGGACCTAATCATGGAGGTCTAGCTAAGAAGGATGTTATTAAATAAGAGGTGCTCAAGGATAATCAAATGAAGTATGACAAAGAGGGTTTTAGTGAAATCAAGTTTGAAAACAAAGTCAATAAGCCCAAATAAAATTAAGGTAGCATGTTTGCTATTGCTAAAGAAGCAAGATTTGAGGAACATCATATGTGTCTAGCTTTCATTCATTCTCATGTACATGAGGATTTGAGCAGGTTAGGATTTTGGGATACCTATAGAGTGATAAGGTATGATATGTGATCTGTCCATGTATTTTTGAGCTCTTGTTACTTGTAGGTGTCTGAGTTTGTCATTATGAGTTTCAATATTCTAGGTGTGGGATTACTAAGTCTTAGTCCAAAAGGTCTGATTGACAGTATGAAATGTCAAGTTGAGGTGTCTTTATTCCTTAAATATGAGAAGATTCCATGTCACCATTAGTAAATAAGTGTCAAGTATGTATCACATCAGGTGTTCTATAACAACCTTTCAAGAGTGATGTGTTTCTAAGAAAGAAAGAGTTGTAGAATGTGTGTGTGTGTGTGTGTGTGTGTGTGTGTGTGTGTGTGTGTGTGAATTTCTTGAGTCTATATACTTAAAGGATGCTCTTGTAGGAAGCTTAATGGTATAAATTACTAAATATCCACCATGGAGTCTTGGTAAAGTAGTTCTAGTATTTTTGGTAGTCACTTAAGGTTGATTAGAATATTGATATGTTGTCTCCTATCATAAGGATCAAAGATCTTGTGATTGATGTTATGGGAAATTAAATGTAAGGTATTGTATCATGGATTGAGTATAAAGGTGTATGAGGCAAGTGTCAAGAATGTGTAGAGATTTTGAAAATCATGGTATGTTACTCCCAGGGGGATTCATGCCTCATATGACCAAGTTGAAGGCCTTGAAGGATCCATATCAATGTTTAAAGTTTGGGTTAGTCATGAACATGGTGATCAAGGTGTTAAAAGTCTATCAGATTCAAAGAGATGATTCTTATCCCAAGGGGAGCTAGTTGATTTGAAGCATGATGCTACAAGTGTGGTTCTAAAGATCTGGGGATGAATGTATGAGCTTATATGTTGGATTATATTTTTAAATCATGACTGAAGCATCTCCATAGTATACATGCATCTTGAAGCTAACATTGAAAGGATTGCAATCTCATGAAGAAGGTTTGTTCAAATAACTTGATCATTCTAAAGGCAATTGAAGGTTCCCTTGGGTATGTGTAGGTGTATACAGTGTGAATATGCATTGTAAAGATATCACAAATATGTGTGAAGGGTGTCTTAAGTTGAGTCATGAGGTGCTAAGAGAGCTTGATGATACGAGAAGGTATATGAAGTCATGATAAGGTTGGAGTATTTAGATCATTATGATTAAAGGTTTCTTCAAAAGGGAATGGAGTGGTATATGTTTCACAAGGTCATATAGAAATGTTGCTAGGTATGGAAACTTTGGTAGCATAACTTCAAGCATGAAGAGTTAGTATTGAAGGAGGTTCGAATCTTGTAGTTTGGATATAGTCACCTACAAGTAGCATATGTAAGAAATCATTGAATTTAAATGAGTAATGATTCACCGAGTTCACTGTCAAGATTATATAAAAGGTTAAGACTATCACTAAAATACAGTCCCAAATTGGAGCCTTGAAAGTGTAAAAAATCTATGTTATTGAAGAATTTATCCTCTCAGGTTTGTCTAGAAACCCTCCCTAGGGTTCTACAAAGAATAAGAATTTGAGTTCTTTGCCATTGTAGTTAAGATAAGAAACTCTTAACATATAATCTAATGGTTGTGGGTAAACTGATTTGAAGGGTTTTAAAGATTGAGAAGCTTTGCAAAGCTAGGAAACTTTAACAGTATAGTCTAGGCATATAACTAATTCTTTGAAGACCTAATTTGTGACATAGAACTGTGAATTTGAAGCATGTTTTCCAAAGGAGTGCATACTATTTTTTTTCAGAGAAGGAAAACCCTAATGGGTATGTGGAAATGTATTTTCATGGGAAAATAAGTGAGGTAATAAAAGTTGGAGCTCGAAAACCCTTAAGACAAGGCTGGTAGGTCTAGAAGGGCTTGAAAGGAGGAAGAAGTACTATGTAGAAGAGATTAACAGTTTGAGATTGAAGTTTTGGATCATTTTCAATCATAATTATTCATGATATTTTCTTGAAATGAGCTTTGTAAAATAGGGTATATAGTTAGGTGGTTTAGTTAAGGATACATGATCAAAATTTGCATGTTGTTGCTTGTCCAAGTTAAGGAGTTTAGAGATAGTTATGAGAAAATAAAAGGAATTGTGCTATAATCTTATAAGTAACCATAGTGCAAGTGGAAAAATCATTGAGAAAGATTATAAGGCAATGTATATAAGTGGTAAAGGTAACGTGGCTTGCAAGGCTAATATGTCATTCTTGATCTCAAAATTATGTGGCAATGCTTTGTATGACTGTGAAAGATGTTAAAATGTTGAGCTACATGTTCAAAAATTTATGTAGGTCTATGATAGGAGTTAAGAAATATTCCTTAAGTATGTTAAGCCTAAAATGAGTAACTAAAACTTAAAAGGATCGTGGAACTCAAAGGATGTGAATAGTGCATGTTAGATGGCTTGTAAAGATATGAAAGGAAAAAATGGAGACTTATGGTTGGTAAAGGTTAAATAAACTGTGTAATGGTGAAACAATAGTGCTACAGGTTTGAGAAGAGTCATTAAGGCAAGGGAAGATTATGTTGTTATCCATTCAGGAGTATAAAGGTACTAGTAAGCTTGTATGACAATATTAATGATTGGTTGTAGGTTCATTGGCTTCTAGAGAATGTTATGAGACAAAGAAGAGTGTGTTAGACTATAAATAAGGTAGATATCACTGAATATTTGTTTTAGGACAACGAAATTATGAATGATCCATTTTTATGACATGAAAGGAAGGTATGCGTTTAATTTTTTCTTTTCAGTGAGATTTGGGTAGTATGGTTCTAGGGGGAACTATAAGGAGATGATTCATATTGTGTTTGAGAATCTAGAGCATGGAGAAGTTGTCCATTTTTTCATTGAAGATGAGGTTTGGGGACATTGGTATTGAATGAGGCTACAATAAGCTTGGAGGAAAAATTTCTTGGGTTCTTACATGATACATTCATAAGAAGTGATGTCAAGCTTGAATGAAGGCCAAACTAAAGAGTATCTCCTTAGGGGGAGCTTATTATATAACTCTATCAGGTCCATAGATCATCGGTTGTAGCTATAAAGGTAAAAAAAGAGAAAGTACAGTCCAAGGGGGAGTAATTTGTGTAATTAAGTTTAGTTTTGTTCATTGTTTCCATTGTTGTCATTGAGTGTTGTCATTTTCCATGTTTAGTTATTACTATAGCCTTTTTCATAGATGTCAAATGGAGAGAGAAGTATAAAAAAATGGAAAAGAGGTCTAGTAGGTGTGTTTGGTCTTGTTGGTTTCCATCAATGTTTCTGAAGGTGGTTGCCATCAATGACAAAGGGGGAGATTATTGGCCATTGTGTGTTAGTGTTGTCATTGATGTCAAGTGTATTAATAAAAAAGGGTGTCACGATGTTGTATAATTCTCCATGTGGTGTTAGTCGGTGGTCAAAAATGAAGGTTGATTTGGTAGTGTCCAAGTTTGGTATGTTCTATGAGGTTTTAGAGCCTGGTTTGCTATGCATAGTCATGGTTTAAGTCCTACCAAGTGAATTGAAGGTTTTCATGAGGTCAAGCATGGTCCTAGAGGTGTGTTACATGTGTTAATGAGTCTATAACGAATCATCATGGTTAGTTCATGAGGTACATGGCTTGAGTCAAGTCATTCTAGGCCTATTCCTAGTGCTAGAGGATGTGGTATGGTATGGTGACTTGAGTTTTAGAGCTAATAAGTCATGGTGGAGCATGGTAACACCATGGTGGAAATGTATACGAGGTGTATGATGAGTTTTAGGTCAGTTCTAAGAGGTCTGATGCTACTCCAAGTGAACCATTTCTGCTATATATTCTAGCCACTCAATTTGCTACCGACACACTCATAATTATATATCATAAAGAGAGAGCCGTCTATGATCTCAACTACACATTGATATCTTATGAGCTCAATTATCCAAAAATTGAAAAAACATGATTGGATATTGTTTTTTCCTTTCAAAAAATCTGTCATTACTTATTGGACAATAAAACCAAGCTTATATCTAAAGTCGACCCATTCAAGTACATTTTATCAAAACCTCCTCTTACTGGGAGGATGGCCAATTGGATCATTTTGCTTAGTGAATTTGATATTCAATACATCAACCAGAAAATAATAAAAGGAAAAGTGATTGTTGATCAACTAGTTAAAACTCCTTTACCAAGAACATAACCACTGAGTCTAGATTTGTCAGACGCTTTTGTTTTAATATTGAAGAATCTTCCACCTGACATATATACTTTGATGGGTCATTCACATATAAAGGATTGGGGGAAGGTGTTGTTCTTATCACCCCCACAGGTGATCTCATTCCTCAAGCTTTCAGACTTAGCTTCCCATGTACCAACAATATTGTTGAGTATGAAGCTCTCATTGTGTGATTGAATGTCATTATAAGATGGACTCTAAAAAAAGGTAATGTTATATGTGACTACCAACTGATCATCAAATAGGTTAATAATGAGTATAAGGTCAAGGATGAGAAGCTAATTCCCTATAACTAGATAGTCGATACCTTGAAGGAATATTTTTTTCAAATCACCTTTCAATAGATCCCACGAGCACAAAACTGTTGAGCGAATTCCATGGCTACAATTGGATCTTTACTACAACTATCTCCAGATACTATGAAATTTTAGTTCCTTATTGATCATCTAACAATACTAGCCTATGACATGCCTGAATCATGTTTGGTATATGAATTTGTTGGTCCTTTTTCCTTTGGTACATTGACATCTTCAATTACTTGCAAGATGGTACCTTCCCCCCGACATCTCCCAATCCCAAAAACCAACCCTTATCAAACAAATATAATGTTATACCCTACTTGGAGACACTCTTTATCATCAAGGTTATGATGGGACTTTGTTACATTTTCTAAATTCATAAGAGGCTATCCAAGAAATCAAAGAGGTGCACGAAGGCATCTACGGTTCTCACACTAGTGACATGGTTCTCGCAAATAATCTTCTATGCTTTGAATACTATTGGCCTAATATCTAGACAAATTGTTGTCAATATGTAAAGAAATGTTTACTATGTCAAAAACATGGTAATATAATACATGCTCTATCAAAATATTTACAACCCATCACTACACCGTGGCCATTTTCAAAATGGGGACTCGATCTCATAGGGAAACTCAAACCAAATTCTTTTGATGACCATAAACACATTATCATTGCCACTAAATACTTTACCAAGTGGGTGGAGGTTGTTCCTCTCACCTTTTGATGCAAGTGAATCATTGCAAATAGCTCAAATTTTAGTTTTCATAGTTTAATAGGTGTGTGGGGTCCACTTGGTTGATCTTGGCTCATGTCTAGTCCATTTGGACTCTTAATGGTGTAATAAGTGGTATTTTAGAGGTTTCCCTCCAAAAACAACATTTAAATATTCAAATTAGTCATGAAGATAATATAGGAATATGAGTTAGAATGTTAGTCATTTAGGGGTTAGTGTAGGCCTAATGCTAATAAATAAGATATTCAAATCATAAACTCTCTCTATTGACCATACCTAGGTATGAACTCACTATAGTTGTTTGAATCATAGTTTGAGTTAGGTGGATGAAAACCTAACTACTTCACTTCCTTCATAACGAGCACAATGAATTCTAATGGGGGTTGATGATAAGAGGAAGGATATATTAGAGAATAGGAGTAATAATATTTGTATCTGTATAATGGCTCTATAAGCCTCGTGTTTTTTTTCTATATTCAATGAATCAAGGACTTCTTAAACATTTATTCTTTGTTATTGATGTTCTCATGTGCTTTTATGAATGGTTAATGTTGTGTATGAGTGATTGCAATTAATCTATGTATGAATTACATTAAATGAGATGAATATAATTTATTTCACATGTATAAGTGTGTGTACATTTATGAAGAATAAGGAGTCCTGAGGATGGTGGACTAATGAAGAAAAACAATCATATGTTTGATGGAATGAAAAGTCATATTTCAGGTAAGAATGCTTATGAGAATTGAATGAAGGAAGAAATTAGGAAATGAGAACATTGTTATTATGGTGTTAGTATGCATGGATATGTGATGGAGTGATTAGAATCACTATAAAAATCTAAGTTAAGTTAAATAACTCAAAAAATACACCCTTGCTGCCCTATACATTGTCCTAGGGTTTTGAATGAAGGAAAAAATGCATAACTTTGAAAATATAAATGGAAAATTGCTAAATTTTGGAGGGGAATGATTGAAATGTATTTTTGGTATGTGTGAAAAGCTTCGAGAAGTTTTGAGTCAATTTGATAGGTTAGAAAACAAAAATTCAGTCTAGACCATGTTGTGAGAACAAAAAAAATCATGTTCAGACCTGGTAAAATGAGTACAAATCACTTGTTTTGAGGATATGGATTCTAAAATTTGGGGGTAGAAGAAATGGATTATTTTTCAAGCATGTTTTAAAGGGTTTAATGAATTCATAACCATATGGAAAGTTATTGATGACAAAAAATTTACTAAATGAGAAAGCATGTAAATTGTTTAATGTAATGTCTTCCAGTGAAAACAATCATAACTTTTAAATTAAATAATGAAAATAGATGAAATTTGGAAAATATGTTCCTTATAGATACTTATAAAAGTTATCAAATTTTTAGAGAAATTTTCTCTGTGCAAAAAAATATATACTTGACAGAAATTTGTTACAGATTGTTTGTTCTTGAGAGCACAAGAAGGGCATTTTTAACAGGAAAGGTAAAGTTTGGTGTTTTGATTCCTCTTGAGACAATTTTATGATTGATATAACATTGATTGAGGTGATAAAATAGGGTAAAGGGTTTCTAAGGCATTAGTGAATATAAAAATCCAAAGTTGTTTGTTTGAGTGAAGGGCTAGTGAAAAGAGTGTGAAGAGTCAATAAAGGAAGGCAAGAGATAGTTTTTATCGAAGAATGATCAATTTGTTGATTAAATGGACATTGTGTGGGGTGCATGAATTTCATGAAGTGTGTGAAATAGGGAATGGTGATTATAAAAACCATTTAAGTTGAATTTGATCAAAATTTACAAGTGTTATTCATTTTAGGCTTTGGGAGGATCCTCATGTGCAGAGGTTGGTGACAGGTTGTTATTGAATCCTCCTCACATAGTTAAATGAATGATTAGTTATTTTATCTACTATGCATCACCTTTATTACTAGTGTTCACATATCCAAGTTCATCATGAACAATATCATTTGCTATTATGACATCCCTTCTTCCATTATATCTGAAAATGGAAAATCTTTCAAGAATAAACAAGTGAAGGCATTGTGCCAATGCTTTAAAATTCACCAGAAGTGGTCTGTCCCCTATTACCCTAAAGGCAATGGAAAATATAAGGCCTCCAATAAGACTATTATTCAGATCATGGAGAATTTTTTTGGTAAATCCGTCCATAATCGACATTTTTAAATCCATCCTATCCTATAGGCCTACCGAACGTCTATTTGCACATCTATAGGTGTGACCCCATATTCCCTTACATTTGGTACTGAAGCCATTATCCCCCTAGATATCAAGCTCCCATCTTTGTGGATATCCTTGTGATATTATTTGGATAATGATGAGGACTATAGAGTGGCTAGGCTAACAGAGATGGAACTACTTGATGAAAGGAACCTACATGCAATAGATCACCTCAAAGTGTATCAGAATCGAGTTTTCAAGAGATAGAACAAGCGTATTATCCCTCATTAATTTAAAGCAGGAGACCTTGTTCTTAATGAGAATCAATTCAATACCACCAAGGAAAATGAAAAGAAAGAAAAGTTTGAGCCTAACTAGTTAGGGCCATACATTGTGGTGGCTAAATTTGATTCTAGTGCTTATAATTTTTCCTATCCTGATGGTGATGAAGTTCATGAACCTATGAATGCCATGCATCTCAAGTGCTTCTACGCTTAAGCATGGATACCTATTAGAAAATCAAAAAATAAAAAAAGTAAAGAGAAATCAATTTGTGTAAGTGTGAAAACCACAAAATTGTGGCACTTTGGACAGGTCCTTTGGTGAAAAATGGGTTCTAGCGACACAAGAGGATTCTGTTGTTCACAAGCACCTCATCTTTGGGGCATTCTCACTTCTTCCTAGCTTCTTTATTCATCGTTTGTGTGTTATACTGTTGAACCCATCTCTCTTGGCGTGGATCCGACTGATCCTTTTCTTGTATATATGTGTGGGGGTCACCCTTGTATATTCTCACCTCTCGCTAGGGGCATCTTGGTGCTTGGTTATTCCTATACATAGTTTTAGAAAACCTTCAAAATACAAAAACATTCACAAAATCCTTGAAAATCCTAAACATTCAAAATAAAAAAATAAAAAATAGCGAAAAACTCAAAAACACTAAATATTGGAAACTATACTACAAAACATCCAACTTTAGTGATTTATTATTTAAGTGCATGACATGCGGATAATTTTGATCTTTCTTCATTAAAAACTATGGTTCGCTTGCTATGTTTGTCTTCCCTTACATATATCTTTTCTCTGGGCAATTTCATAATGCATGTTTCTTTTTAAAGGACTTCTTTGTCCTCCGTCTACTCCCTTACATGTCTCTTTGATTGAGGCATCATTTCAACCCGTGTTGTATAAATTGAAAACTTGGGAAATGAAGCTGGCTAACAAAAACATTGGTACAAATTTCTTGCACTTTATTTGTTTAAGTTTATATGTATATGTTTGTTTATTTGTTATTCTACTTGTTTACTTTCTCGTACTGCATTACTTCATGTATATTGCTTTGAGTCATTTATTTACTATATAAAAAATAGTATTATGGTTTTTCATGTCATTTTACCCTTTGTTGTATGCTTATATCAAATAAATAGCTATTTTCGAGCCATGATGGTGCTTCAGCTATGTTGCGATCTTCCCATTCCTGATCTATCTTGTCTTCCATTCCACCTCACTTTTTACCTATCATTTTTTCCCTGCCCACCCTCCCTTATTTCTTCCACATGAAGAGGCCTAAGATCTATTTCTAATCAATTTACTTGAACAATGGCCAAGCAAGCCAAGTTTGAATCCCTTCGGGAAAATTGCCCCTTTTTCTTTTACAAGATATGTTAAGAAAGACATATCTTATTGTTGTGGTCTTTTCTATTCTTCTTTTCGAGCATCCATCGACATATTCTATCACCCCATCGATACTCGAGGGGGCATCCTTCATCCTACTAATTTTTCTTCTACCATTACAAAAGTTAATTATTTGTAATTGTCTACTATCTTCGAAGTGGCGTTGCTTGCGCTACACCACATCAAAGAGGGGTAAATATAGACACCTAAATCTAGCTATGTAGTTTTAACACTAAAATTTCACTTCTTATCCTATTTTCTATCATTTAGTTATAATTAACATCTTTCTCACTGATTAGATAACACTCCCTTCCATCTCAGTCAATTAATGACACTTCGTTAATTAACTAGTCTTCCCCTCATTCTGGATGCAAATTAACACTACTTTATTACTTATAATCCTTTTTAAAATTAATTAATTAATTGACCAATATTGATTAATTAATCCTCCAAATGAGAATTCACCATCTTATTGGGTCATTCCCCCTCTCTGATTATTCAGAACCCATCAACTCCTCTCCAACTGGATTTTACAAGCCTAACTTGGTCTATTAATCAATCTAATTGATTAATTTAAATCTCACACAACTCACTTGAGTTGGAAATTCTAATTAATCCTCCCTAATCATACTTAACTATTTCTA
Source organism: Taxus chinensis (assembly GCA_019776745.2). Lineage (NCBI taxonomy): Eukaryota > Viridiplantae > Streptophyta > Pinopsida > Cupressales > Taxaceae > Taxus > Taxus chinensis. The sequence goes on along the minus strand of CM034152.1, from coordinate 58,440,113 downwards.
CGTCTATTTAACACTTGCTAATCTGTAAATTTATTTTATTCCACATTCATGAGGATGATAGTTTCTCCATTTTGGAAAACTATATAAAGAACCCTACCCATCCCTTCTAAGTTTACACTAAGTCCTTGTAAGACATCTGCATAAGATAAGAGTATTTCTCAATTGGAATACTTATTGATCTATAAAAATCACTCCTTTTTCCACTTGGCAAGAGTAGTAAGAGGATAACCAAAAATGAAAATTAAGCCATATTGGTGAGACATCTTCCTCTTCCCTGGAGAAATCCTTTGATCACATGTGGCTATGTACGGATCGCTAAAGGAAGTGTCTACAATCCAAATCCCATAAAAAACATCAAAGGATGGTTTATCATTTCATGTTTTTAATATTAGATGCATTAGTTTAAGGCTTTCCTTTTAATGGATTTATAATGATGTTTATGATTAACTAGCTTAGTTATTGGATCTACTTGGTGTTATGTTCTAGTAATTAGCTTAGCTTGTTTATTATGCATACAATATTGTTAATATATTTACCACAACGTAAAAATAATTCACTAAACTTGTAATTGGTAAAATTATTAGTCATATATATTGTTATAAAAAACAATATATACACATATTATTTGTTAGTATTTCTTCCTATTTTATGGGAAGTAGTTTTATTATTATCATGACTATATAATAGTATGTGTATTGATTTCATGTAACACTAAATAAGAGAGAAATTATTATTTTTGTGCAAATCTCATACCTTTAATTATTTATAGTAGCCATTACATCACGTCTAAATCAATCAATCGGATAAAATATCTATCTTTCTTCATTTCCAAGAGTTCAAAGGTCCTAGAGACATATATTAGCAAGAGCAAGTCACTTCATGCATTGTTAAAGGCCTTCAAGGGACAAAAGGGTCTAGTCTATAAATTAAAGAAATCCACATCATGCTACTATTTCAATGAGTAAATTATTTACACTATAGTTATCTTGATATCTTTGAGTCAAGAGAAACAAAGGCACAAACATGAGATTAGATTAGATTGCATAAAAGCCTTAAACACTTACTAAGAGAACTAAATGAGGATCTATAATGCTTGAGGGGAAGTAGTACAACACTTCGATTGGTTCAATAAGGGTTAAATGTCAATGGTTGTTTAGCCTCACCCACACATTAATTTTTTCTTTTAATATATAATGCTTTGATGAAGGGTATTGTAAATATCTATTACTTGTTGCATGGTATCAAAAGTTGTGAAAGATTTAGAAATATAAAATGACAATCATTTCTAGGAAATAAAAGGGCAACAAAAGTTATAGAACCTTACTGTTAGTAGGTATAAAACCATACAAAAGGGGGTAGAACCATACCATGATCCAAGAAGAGTTGTACTGTTATAGACATAGATAATGTTTAGTGCTAAAATCAAAGAAAAAACATTTTCAAGTTCAAAACATCTCACCCATCCAACTTTTATAAGTAGTTCTCCTCATATCACTCTACACAACAAAATACTTATCCCTTTTTGTCTTTTAAGTAATCATCTTATTTTTTTGGAATAGTTGCACTTGTATTAGTGCATTATTCTAAATTAAAATGTTTTATGTTAATTAATTAATTTATAATGATCCCCAAAACTAGAGACCCTTACATCCTATATTTTCTTATATCACATCATATAATTTTAAGGGTGTAAATGAGAGGAGGTGAAGGGAAGGAAGAGTGAGAAAAAATTATCATTTTGTAACAAACCAACCATTATGTTAGTAAGAGGGCCATGTCAAATGTGGTATCACATCCCTTGACATAAGGATCATAATGTACCAAGGCTTATATATGACCACATACCAAGGCAACCAACCAATGTGGGACTATTATTTATTGAATATGGATTGTTATATTTGTAGAAGAAATTCATAGATGAAATGAAGAATCATATCATACTATGGCCATGCATTTAGAGGTAATTTAACATGATTTATTTTTTAGGATTTTTAATTCCACATAGGAGGAGAGGGGAATGTTTAGAAAGTAAACATACTCATCCTACAACCAATCAACATTTTTTTAGTAAGAGGAACACTTCCATTGTGACATCACCTCTATATACTAAAGGATGGGATATATTAGGGTTTATATGTTACTAAATACTAAGAAAACCAACTAACTTGGAATTCATTTTTATATTGTGAATATTTTTAGAGATCTAGAAGCAATTCCAAGATGTACCTAAGAGACATGTTTGACATGGTTACCAAGGCATCCATTTAGGAATAATTTATAAGAATTAATGTTTGGAATTTTTGAAGACATAGAGGAATGGAAGAGGTTGATAAGAAAGAAACTGTACACATCCCATAAGCAATAAAATATTATATTAGTAAAAGGGTCACTTCTATTGTAGTGTCACCTCTATTCGCATAAGAATAATTATATATTAAAGGTTTTATATATTTTTGTGAACCAATCGAACCAACCAATATGGAATTAATTTTTATCGAGTGAATATTTTTAGAATTAGAAGCAATTCCAAGATGCATATTTGACTTGGGTAGTAAGGCATGCATTTAGAATGTTGAAGTAAAATATTAAAAATATATATGGAAAACAAGGGGAAGAGTATTAAATATGGAAAAGATAAAATATAGGAGAAAGGTTGAACAAATACGGATAAACTTAGAAGAATAAATAACTCATGGGAATTATAGTAAAAAAATCATGCACTTTAGACATTATTTAGCCCAGTCTCATACTACTATTTAAAGGGTTCTTAAGTGAAGAAAGCACTAAATCCCATCTTTTGGCAATCTTGTTTTACTTTTATTTTTTCATTCCCGCATATTTTTATATACATGCCTAGTCTGTTTCAGAACTTTCCCATCATTTTAGCCTAAACTAGGGTGCCCAGGCCTGTACTGGGGCACCCCAGGGCGCCCTAGTCCCACCCGAGGTGCCCTGATCCTTTTTTTACTTTATCACCACTTTTTGGGATCTTTCTAGCCGTTTTTCATCCTTGTATTTTTCCTAGTTGGACATGTCGGGGTTAATTACGAAATTAGACCAAGATAACCCTATAAATATAAAGTTATGAGATCATAATGAGGGTCATAGCGTCACTTACTACTATCACTCCATCTAGAGTTACATCCATTGCATCACTTGCATCCACATACTTCCATGCATCAAGTATATGAGATCTGCATCAACACACACTTCATAGGGGGAGGGATTATATTCTATTCCATGCACACATGCTATTACATTTTCTACATTTAGTCTTTGCTCACTATTTCACATAGTGCGACTGACACAAGAACACCTAGGGCATGACATGCACAAACACACCATAACTACATTTGGGTCTGAAATATAGTGCAACACTCAATTTAATAAGCCCGCTATTGTGGCATATGAGGCCAGTCTGACCCATTCATTTGCATATTTTATTTTTAGGGATTTGATACTTATTTTGTCTTTTGCATGTCTTCAACATGATCCTTCATTATTTGATACATTCGATGCAGTTTAATAAATCCACTGTGATAACTGGTGAGGGTTACAAGATATCTCCCGATCCTAAAAGAATCAAGTTCTGAGCTTTTTCGGAGACCAGGGTGCCTATTCTGCCATACTAGGTTACCCCGGGGTGCCCCAGTACCCTCTTGGGCACTCCAGTCTGCTAAGATATTTGAGATCCACCATTTTTGGGACCTTTGTGTAGCCATTCCTACTTCTGAAATATCCAGTCAGACCTGTGACACTCTACGACATCCATCTATAATCAGTTGAGTTCTTTCCTCACTTTATTCTTGCACTTTAGGGTTTCATTTATATTATATTAATTATTTAATTACTTTATACTGCTTTATTGCATATATTTAACGTTTATGTCCTCTTAGATTAGATTAACTATCATTATACTTCTCCTAGTTTAGTTAATTTTAGTTAATCAATAATAGATTAGAGGTAAAAATTAAATAAAACAAAAGAAAAATGTTGAAATTCGAACAAACATAAGAACCACTTATTAACAAGACCTAACCTTAAGTAATAATCAATAAGTACACAAATATAATAACATCATAGAAACTAAATAATCATGTATATAAAAATTAGAAATGCACACAAGCATGAAGCAAATTTAACGAGATCTTTAATAATAAATCAATGATTATAAAATTTTACTAGTGATGAAAGAGCTTTCTAAGGTGGGTCATGGGCTATTCATTGAAAGAAATGAAGAATATTTGAGAGGAAATGAAAAATATTTGAAGATAATCATATATACTTTCAAATTTAATTAGATGTATATGACATTAAAAATCATTTAAATTTTGGAATTAAATATTATATAATAAATTAACATCAATCGAAAAAATAAATATTGTATAAATTTGAATTTTTACAATTAAAAAATCATATAATAAACTAATTAATCTAAATTATGATATATTTTACTCAAATTTGTCCACAACGTTCATACAATTTCAATATTAATAGAGCTTTCATCATAAATATAAAGGAGTCATTAACTCACATGAGATTTTTAAATCAATAATTTTTTACTAAAGTAAATGAATGAAATGGAGTTCCTAACTTTAAATGGCTCCTTCAATGGAAGATGAATAAGGCATATAATGAAGAACAATTGACTGATGTATTAATTCATTGCAGTGCACAAAATTATACTCAATCTCTTCCAACTTTCTTTCTTAGTTTCCTTAGAACATTTCCAATTTATGAAAATAAGATAAAATGTTGGGATTATGGCTTGTTAAGAGATTCTTTAGAAAAAAGAAGCATATTAGCACCTTCAATATCTATTAGCAGCTGAGGATAGAAATATGAGCCCCACGACCTGGTTGGTTGTAAGTAAAATATATGTGGTGTCTTGGCTTAGTATTAGTCTTAGTCACAGTCTTAATATGAGCTTGATCATCAAAGAATATTTTAGAAGTAACGATAATTTAAATGAAGGGGGTTTATAGGAATATTTGATTTATAGCAGATTTGGATATTATTTTCATAAATATATGATGTATAATAAGGCCACACATAAAGGACCATGAAAAAGGATCTTTTCGAATTCTATGTATTTTTCCAGAACTGGAATTGGCTTTGCTAGGGTTTCCTTTGCGTGCATGTCATACAACGACCTCTTTGGGAACTGCAGGATAATACCTTTATCAGAATTTTGTATGGCTTCTCACCCTCTAGGTGTACCTATATAATGGCCTCTTCCACCTCAAGCCCATTTATTGAAGTCATGACTGGATTTTGTGGAGACTCAAACAATGCCACCACCACCGAAACGCCTTCGGAAGTTCATCCCGAAGGTCTTCCATGAGGTATTGAATATTCCCCTGATGTTATTTTACTTGTTCCTGAGTTTAATGTTGCATGCTAGTGGTTATAACAATTCTGCATCATTGGGTATTTTGTGGATTACATCCCCTTTGAAAACATTCTAAAATCATGGGTTCACTCACGACATCTGACACGAGAGCATGCAAAAAATGACCAAATGTTTTTTCCTTTTCCATTTTTCTGACCCATCGTATGCCCTGACCATACTGAACCACTCAACCACTTGGTATGTGTGTAAATATCTTTTGGTCATCTCTCCATGGACCAATTTTTTTGCGGTCTCTAAATAAGCGACCCTCAAAGTGCCTGTTTGGGTCAAATTTCCTAGCCTACCATTTCCATGTGTCCATTTCTTGCATCAAATAGATTCTATTATAGGGCGGGTTGTTTGCATGGAACCTCAATGTTTTTATAGCTCCCAGCCACATAAACGTGTCTATGTTGAAGTCAACCTCTCTCAAGAGATGAAATATTTTGTGGAGATTCAAATGGTAGATAATCAATACTCCTAATGTATTTTATACATTAACTTTCCTAATACTTGCTTCCAGTGCCAAGAATCTGATCATAAGATCAAGGAATATCCTCTCTATGTCTCACGTAACCACCCAATGCATAAGACAAATTTTTAAGTGGCTAAACGCCCTCAGGAGGAAGGATGTCAAATGGTTAGAGGGTAAAAAAATAAAAACAAACTAGCTTAGCCAAGGTCCCAACACCAATGGCTTGAGTCATCTAGATGTTAAAGAACAAACCCATGGCCAACGTCTCAAGGAGCTTGTTACTGATGACTCGTTTTTACCCTTACTTAAGTTCTCCAGCACACCCAAGGTGACATCGGTTCTCATGGAACCAATAGATCCCATCTGAATTTCCTTGAATATTTTGAATTCACATTTATATTTAACAACTGGTCCATAGGGCCGATTCAAAAGGGTCCAAATTTTGTAGAGGAAGAGTAAAATATAGAATATGTTGAGCAAAGAAAAGTTGAGTTGCAGGATTTCTTGAAGCATAATAATGCTCAGTTTTTATAGAATTAGTTTGATGGATTGAATGGCTTAGATGTGAGTGGTATGGTCCTTAACCACCATTTACCATGAATTTTATGTCATGGAATGTGTGGGGTCTTATAGAATCCAATCATAATTATATTGTCTGCGATGCTTGTCAAAAAATTGCCAATTTAAATGTGTTGTGTTTGCAGGAAGTGAAAGTTACAGGTTTTTCAGTTGGCGATGGTTTGTAAATCCATCTGGCCTAACAACCTGAAATTCTGCAGTAATCATGATGGGGGGAATGGGGGTTTGATATCCCTTTTTAATCCTAAATTACATTGCTTTTTCATGGATCATGGTGTCAAATTGTTCATGAGAATTTTTTTTCGGGTAGACAAATTGGTGGATATCTTGCTAATGCTCTAGGTCTATAGGTCCCTCTTCTTAGATGTTGTAACTCCATTTATTGCGAGTGAACTGAAAAGGAAATTTATTGATGGACAAGAGGCTGGGGATCCAGTAGGCGTAATCCAATGTACCCGTGACAAAATTCTTGTAATGAATTACAAAGGAGGAATTTGTTGAATGATGGGGAAGAGGGAGTAAGAAATTAGGAAGGGGAAGATTAGCTTTGCAAGTAGAAAATCAGATTCTCACCAAAGATAATCAGAAGTATCACATAAAAAATTTATAGGAAAGAAACAACTATGCTTGTAACATCAATGATGAGAGGAAACCATGTACAAAAAGTTGCACACATTCATGCATCATGGATAGAAGAAACTCCTTTCTTTATTGACATCTTCACAAGTTGTACAATGTTAGAGAATGGAAGAAAATAGATAGGGAAAATGGAATAATGCTATCTATTTTTCCTTTTTCAAATAGATATCTCTCTTGAGTGCACAAAATTGACAACCCATAAGAAAGAGGGTGTCGTTACATTATATAGACCAAGAAAAGACTCTTTGTCTACTCCCCACGTGTCTTTTCACTTACCTTTTCCACTAGTGACTCTTAGCACTCCTAAGAAAGAACATTAAGTCCCCTTTTATAAAATAATGATGGCTTATTAAATTTTAGACTATAGTCACATTAATGAATAAGATAAAAGTGAATAAGATAAAAACAAAAAGTGTAACCCCCCAATGAAGAATTAGAACATGAAGGAAGAAGGGGGAGGGGGAGAGAAGAGAGGAAGAAGGAAAAAGATAGAGAGGACTATTCGAATGAAAACCCTGCCACTGATGAAATCCTGGAAAGATCCACTGGTGAAATATTAATGCCCTTAAATTTTTTTTTGAACCTTGCTACCTCAGGTTCCACTTTTCACTCTTGAGGAATGTGAACAAAGCCTATTGACTTAATCCAATTCTCCGCGAGAGAGGTTATGTTCCTGCACTCTGAATACCAAGATTGGTGATCTTTCGCAGCGTTAGAAATGATTGCCATTATCTCTACCATATGTTCTAATGTGTCTTCATTGAATGAGAATGGATCTTTGGCCTCCTTTTTGTTTGAATCTTTGAAGCTTTTCAGCAAATGATATATTGAAGTATCTACGTTCACGACTCACAGTACAAGCTTTTGTACTTGAGCATACGAATTATTTTACATTTTTTCAACATCCTATTCATACAAATTAAGTTCATCGATAATATGCTTTATCAATTTATACTAAGCAAACAAAGTTTGAGCCCATACTTGAGACAATTAATTCGATGCCAAAGAGAATACACCTTTGACTATTAGGAGAGATGATTTAAATTTTCCCATTTCTATTACCAATGGATACACCTCATCCCAGTGGTCTTTCTCCACATCAATTGCTTCCCATGTTGTGAGTATCTTCATGGCCATGGAATCCATGTATTTATACAATGTCAGCATCTCAGGTAGAAATGAATTCCCTTTTTCAAGAATCATATTTACCCACTTGTCATTTACCTTTCCTTACAAGGTGAATATTTGCATTAACTTGATGAACTCAGGATTGATGTTACTCATTGGAGTGAATTTCTCAACTAGGAGAGCATTGGTAGAATTCAGATCTAGGAGCACTTGCACATAGGAAGTGAGGGTTTGAAATGTAGTCTTCTACTTGATCTATTTTTCCCCTGTATTCTTGAATTCTCGTGCCAAGGCGAGTGGAAGACTCGTGAAACAAGTGAACATCACCCTCATGTGTTTTCGGGCCTAGGGGATTTTTTCTTGTCTCGTAATCAGCCGGGGTCATTTAATCAATGGGCTTGATGACCTTTGGATTGACTACCTTTATGTATTAGTTCCTTGAGTCACCACTGAAGAATTGAGAAACCACTTGAGCTAATCTTCTTTTATTCTATTTGACCATCGAGGTGATAGCTGAGAAATCAAGAATGGTCACTTGTTGCACTGTGTAAGTCTCTATTGTGATAATCTCTTGCACCCAGGGAAAGATATCATTGGTTTCTGGCTCGATGCTTGAAAACATAGCAACTTATTTCTTCAAACGGGAAGGGATATCTTGTGCAGGTGGAGCCAGTGCAACAACAAGAGATGAGATAATTTGAGATTATTGTGGGACAAAGAGGTAGGTCAAGTCAATTTCCCCTTGTTCTAGATACACCACATGTTATTCTACTATTCTTGCTTTCTTATGTAGTATCCTATAGTGAGGCACATTGGGTTCCTTTGGTTTCCTCTTTGTGCTTTCTCCTGAGTGAGTTGAGCTGAGAGCCTCATCCTTGGCCTTGGAGGAGGAGTGATAGGATGTTTATATCTGGATGGAAAAGAAGTTTCTTGATGAGATGAGATCATCTCTATTTCTTTTGAACCATTCTTTTGAACTTTTATCACCACCTTTTTGCACTCTTTGATGTCTCTGGAATCACAAACACTCCAAACCACCTGGGGAAGAGGACAAGCCTTCACTGTGAGATACTTTGGATTAAAATTTTCTGAGCCATCCTCTACGAAACCATATTCATATCAATCAAATTTGAACTCCCTAATTTGATCCAGTGTCATCCTTTTATGGTCACATTCATGCACCTCATATTCATCAACATAGTTTGCCAAGAAATATTCAATTTGGGGGACATGAAACATATTAAGCATGTGAAAAGTGTATGGATATTATCTGATGTCAAAATCTTCCGTGGAAGTATATGAGTGCATATTTATAGGGGCCAGGGAAGCTTCAATGTTGGAAGTGTCGTGGGAACTCTTGCAAGTGAAAATCCCTAGTGAGATAAGGAAATGAATATGCTTATTCTTTCCATTCCTCAACTTACCATTTACATGCACCAATTGTTTGCAGAGTTCCATCAACAAGAGACTATCGTTTGGAAAACGGGGCAATCTCCATGGAGGAATATCAAATCTTAACACTTTGATATAAGAGAACATAGAAAATTTAATGAAGTATGACGCATACCTCCTAACTATGGAAACAAATTGTGAACACATCCTCAAATGTTGATTTCCTCCTAGCAACTTGACCACATACATTGTGAATGTATCATTCACCTTGGAAAAGTGTTGATTACTCTCCTTTAAGACCAATTACAATGTATTTATTGAATGCAAGAGCCTTTTGAGAGACATACAGAGTAGGTGTTAGGCCCCTGAATGGTCTTATGTTTGAAAAGGCATAAACCAGATATGAGATCATGAAGAACTTATTTGAAACAGGTACCTGGAACAATTTGTGGTGCAAGTTATTTCCAATGAGCTGCCCCAAATCAATCACCTTCTTTCCTTAAAGGATTGTGAGAATGAAAAGTGCCATCCAGTCATGGAAATTATTTGTGTTATCTTCTCCCTTTACCTAACTTAAGAGAATGATGGCATCATAGAAGTCCTCATCAAATTCACTGCGGGAAAGAGTCTTCAGTACACAAGAGGGATTTATCTCATGCTTAAACAAGTATATGAGAGATATACCTTGAAGATAGGACTAATTCTTAGACCACTATCTATATGCAAACTCCTTAGTGATTATGACCATGTCTTTTCTAGTGGGTATTTACATACCTTGAGATATGGCTTTTGGGGTGAACATTGCTAAGACTGAGTTGTCATCTACTCTTATTATCCTGGTGTCTAGTTCATAGTGTTGGGAAAATGACAAAACTAACTCAATATTTTTTAAGGAAATATCATGGCTACCCGCTGCATACAATTCACTAGAGAATATATTTTCCTCAACAGGTTCTCTTAATCCACCCAAGATTCTATTCTTGAGCTCCTCTAGGTCTATATGAGCAACATTGCTATCACCCATACTCAAGAAATGTGATGTGAGAGTTGAAACATGCTCAGGGACGATGAATTTGAACTTCGTGATGACAAAAAGCAATGATATGAGTCATAATAGAGGTGATGGCAACTTCTTTCACTTAAAACTGAAACTTGCTATTTTTAGACCTTGGGTTTCAAGAGCCGCTATTTTGGGAAAGGTTTCCCTTTTGTCATGATGTCAACACCGAGGGGTTCTCACCATGTTTAAATCATTTCCATAAAATTTTAAAGACCAAATTCAAGCAATTTTTATTTTTAGAAATATGTTTTTTACTTTTTTTGTTTTTTGGCATGTGTGTACTAGTTTTCCAATTCAGTGATTTTAAGTGTTTGCTTCTTTGAAGGTTTTTATTGTTTTGGGAAAATTACTATAAATAGTAAGTGTGAACTAGGGGAACTTACTATTTTTAGAATCTGGTCTTTCCATCCTTTGTTTGGTGAAAAAGCAGCATTTTTGTTCTAGGTTTTCTTTTTGGATGCTCCGTGTGAAATTTCAACTTCACCCGCTTTCTGGATCAATGGAAAATTACCGAAGAAGGGTTTAGGGCACAAATTTTTGAAATTATTCTTTTAATAATTTGATACACCTTTGAAAATTCTATTTTTTGCAGCATGAGGTTCTTGTATGTGAGATACAAGAACTTCATTGTTTCACTCATGGAAGCTTCTGCAAAAATTTCGTCATGGTGACGAATAAAAAAGCAAAGTTTTGGTGTGATAACAAAAATTAAGGAAGATGAATGGATGTGCAATACAAGGGTGAAGTATTATAAGCAACATAAATGGAGAAAAAATGGGGATGGCCGGTAGTGAGTGTTTTTACGCGCACACACGAGAAGAAGTGGAAGTAGCAAATAAAACAAAAAAAATAGTTTTTACTCAACCTTGACATGGGAAAACTTTTTTTCCTAACCATCCCAAAGGTTTGGGATGGTTGGTGTAAAAAATTTCACCCCTCCCTCATTGGTCCAAGTGACATTCATTGATTAGTTGTTGGGAAATTGGTGAAAAAGCACTAAAAGAACCCAGGGGCCAAAACTGGGTCATATGGGTGACCTGAGAAGGGGAAGATCATGGGTGGAGAAAAGTTTCCCAAACATCTCAAAAATTTGGGATGGTTGGTGTAAAAAAGTTTTCCCCTCTCTCATTGGTCCAAGTGGCGCTCTATGGTTAGATGGAGGCAGGTGCTAGAAAATGGTGCACATGGGCTTAACTGGGCAAACTGGGCTCAAAAGAGGTCATATCATGGTCTAAGAGGATACTTAGGGGTTGGGTGCACTTTTGTGTCCCAAAATTGTTGACCAAGTTTTATTCTTCCTATTCATCTTAGTCTGCTAGAAATTAAAAAACACAAAATAACATCAAATATGGAAGGGCTTAGTACCTTGGAGATGATGACGACTGATGCGGGTGCAAAGTGAATGATGAGCTCCTCGCTGCGATCTCAACAAACCTGGAACTCAAAGACACTAGAGAAAAATTACTTAGATAATTTATGTGGGGGATTCCTGATGGAGTGAGTCCACGAAGCGTTCACTTCCTCGGTGGCTGTGAACCCCCATGTTCACAAGATAAAAATAAATGACGAGTGATATATGATGTGCAAAAGTAGAGAAATGCAATATGCCAAGTAAACAAAATAATGAGGACTCTTAACTGGTGCTCTGATATGATGATGAAATGAAAACCAAGATATCATTATGAGAGAAACATGAGGATGATATGAGATAAGAGCTATAATGGTAGAGTTTTTCCTTAACTTCAAACACTTCCAACATTTCTTAAAACTTCAAAAAATAGTTTTTGAAAATTTCCCACCTTCAAGCTTCAAAACTTGTTTCAGAACTTTCATATTATTCGAAAGAGGGGGGGGGAGGCCTATATTTATAGCTTAGATATGGTTTAATTGGTAACTGGGGTCTACAAAAGTAACCTTGATGTAGGGACATGATTTGAGTGATAAGGGATATGATTTGACCGAGGGGCTCATGATTTGAATTATTAGATAAAAAGAAAGGATGCAATATTGAGCGGGGAACATGATTGAAAAGGTTAGGTGTAACAGTGAATCCCAAGTGGATTACATTTGAACTATTGAATATATGAATGGGATGTCAGATTTTGAATGCATTAGGGGTTTATAATTATTAAATTCACGAGTGGGGTTCATGAATTCAATAATTTTTAGAGTATTGATTATTAGGTGAGGTGTTGGATTTGATTTGATTGAGTGGGGTTTATGACTTGGATGGTGGGTGTAATAGTGGATTTGATGTGGATGAGTGTGACCTAATTGGAATATTTGGATAATGAGGTTTAAGGGGATCAATTAATCAATCAAACTTGATTAATTAAATATGTTGTTTTGGTGGGAGATGGGATTCGCATGGATAAGCTTGTTGAAGAAGATAGAAAACGCGGGGTGATACCAAAATTTGGTGTCTAAAAAAATGTTTGGAATTATTGGTGCAAAAAAGTGTCCCACCACCTGGGCTTGACATGTGTCCACCTAGGAATTTGACTAACTCCTTGATCTTACCTTGGGGAATAACTTGACATAGGCATAACTCAAGTGTATGGAGGCCTTTACATGCACTTCTTTATATTAAATTGACTAGAAATGGCCTTTTGAAAACAATGGGATGGGTATAATTTATTTTTTCTACCTGAAAATTCTTTAAAAATAGGATTTTTCTTAAGGATCATAGATTGTGCATGTTAAAATTAGACTGTGGGAGAAATTGTTTGTGTCTTGTAAAATATACGAGACCACCATCCTTTAGAGATATGAAATAAATGTCCAATGATATTTTATTTGACCTAAAACTCTCTACAGAGCTCTTGAAATCACTTCTTGAAGCTCAGGGGTTGCTTTTACACTACAAGCTGCTTCACCCTCCAGGACCCACTTTTGTTGAATCTGTCTTAAAACCTCTGAAACTTACTTGAACCTTCCAAGACCAGTAGCAAAATGTTTCTATCTCTTTGATAAACGTCCTTGATAAGTTTTATCTTTTCATTTTTCTCTAGGGGGTGTGTGTTGGCCTTAGAAGGACCATAAATTGGCCTATCTTAATCTTCTTGAAATACCTATCTTGAAGGATTTTTACTTGGAAGAGCTTGAATGCAATTGATATTCCTAAATAACCTATAGAACAGGTTGGTACACCACATATGACCACTTAGAAGGTTAGGGAATAAATGATACGGGGTTAGGATGATCATAAGAAGGGCTCGAGATGGCTTTCAAGACAAAAATTTCACAGTAGGGTATGGTTATTATGCTCTCAAGTTTGAATTTTTCCCTTTAAAAACCTCATGACAACACGAACCCACCAATCGTGCCATCTGGGACTTATTTAATATTAATAGCTACCCTTTTGGATTCATCAACATTTATGCCTCTAATGATGTGGCTGAAAGGGCCGATCTTTCGCGGTGGATAGCTAATGAAATTCTTGATGCTTATTGGGTTATATGCATCGAATTTAATATAGTGGAGCTACCCTATGATAAGTATGATAACCTACGTATGTGATGGAAAACTACCAAAATGGAGGTTGGTTCTATATGCACAATAAATTTGGGTTTTATGACCGTAACGCCTCTCACACTCCCACCTCTGAAGCATGGTGTACTTGGTCTAACATTTGAAGTGGATTAGATCGAGTTCTCAAATGGATCGACATAGCCATGCTGTAAACTCAATATTTTTTTGAGTTTGACAACATTTACTCCTTTTTTGTGGAAGTAATGCCTAATTTTGTCCTTTTGGACCACTCCCCCATACGATTTCGTATCACTTGGCAAGATAGGTAACCTTTTTGTCATAAAGGTCAATTTTTCTCAATACTACCTTGATGGAACACGAAACCACTCTCAATCACATCAAACGAGTGTGGAATTTATCTCCTCAGCCACGTTATTTCTAAAAATATCATCCACCAATGCGTTCCAGCTAGGACCCAATGGTGGGAGGATGCTATGAATAGGACGACCAGATTCCTTAGAATCTATAATCGGCAACTGACCAAAACTTAGCGCCATTCATACTCTGTCACCTCCTCCGCTCTTAGCGAAGCTATGGTAGCACTTTAAGGAAATCCTTTTTCTGAAACTCTGTAACTCTAGGTGGTAGATAGTCATCAGAAAATTCAAATTGTGGACAAATACAATGCTTAGGGATCTCAAATCCATGCTCATCTTCATTGGCTTAAAGTGGGGGATAGAGGTTCAAAAGAATTTTTTGTATCCATCAAATCCAAACATTCTTCTAAGAAAATTCGTGCCATTCGTGATGGTGGAACTTGGGTTACAGACACCTATCATATGCTGCAGGCCTTTGTCAACCACTACAAGCTAGGTTTTCAAGCTCAAGATCCCTCATATGAGTGACATACATCTCTTGACCAATGCTTATCCGTCGTGCCTTACAAAATATCTCCAGCTCAAGAGATTTACTATGATCACATGCTCACCCTTGATGACCTGCATGAATTGACCATGCAAATGGATAATGATAAGGCTCTTGGTTGTGACGGCTTCCTATGGAAATTCTATAAATCACTTTGGGATACTGTTAGCTCAGACCTCGATTAGGTCTATCCTGAAGGATTCCAGAACTAGTCGGTTGGTGCTCACACCAATAAAGGGAATATTAAGTTCATCCCTAAACCTAGACACCTTGAGCTAGCTACCAACATATGACCTATCACTTTTTTAATGTCTTCTACAAGATTATTTCCAAAGCCCTTCTGATTTTGCTATGCCATATTCTTCTTATCATCATATAACCAGAGAAGACTGACTTCATTCAAGGGCATTACATTTTAGACAATATCATTTCTATTTGGGAGGGCATGAAATCGACACGTAAATCTAACCACCATGCCATGTTCATTAAAATTGATTTTGAGAAATCCTATTAGGATAGAATGGATATTTATTATTGGCATGCTTCACGCTTTGGGATTTAGCCCTATTTTCATTCAATCTGTCAAAATGATTTTTTCTAATGCCTTAGCCCAAATCACCATTAATGTCCATAGTTCAATTCCTTTTGGCCTCTTCTAATCCATATGACAAGGTTTCCCATTAGCGTATACTGTTTATGTTCTTGTAGCGGAAGGTTTTAGATATTTGCTTGCCAAATCCAAATCTTGAGGGCTTGTTAGGGGAATTACATTGCCGTCTTTAGATAACTACGAATTACTAAATGGCCACTTTGCGGATGATTATTTACTTAATTTAATTGAGGATGAAAGAAACATTTGCAATTCCATGCATTTCACGGACATTTTCTGTTTGACTTCTGGTTCTTCTATTCAATGACAAAAAATGCAATGTTACAGGCAATCCTTCCTCCCCGCACCCCCTAGCTGGATTATTATGATTGGAAAATGTTAGGCTATGGTAAGATGTTTAAATTTCTTAGCATTCCATTTTCCTTTAAAGCATCACCTGTGGAGCTATGGCAATATGTTGTCCAACGTGTGGAAAAAAATATGGAATACTAGATCACCAAACCGCTGTCTGTAGAAGGTAAATTCCATTTTTTATCAAAATTCCTTGAAGCCACACATGTGTATTACTATTGTTGCTAGGTGTCATCTAAAAAATCTATGTAGAAGTGGGAAAATATTATCAAATATTTTCTTTGGGCCAGTGATTACTTTGGAAATTGGTTCCACAAAGTCGCCTGGGAGACTTGTTGTCTTCCCCATGACTCTAGAGAGATGGGCCTTATTAATATCTTGCATCAAGGGTAAGCACTTTGTGCCAAATTGATAATTCATAGTATTGAAGGAAAATAATATTGGAAAGTGCTTATGCACCATGGCCTTGAGGAGGGTTCCCCTAATGACCCCCCGAACTGGAAAGGTTCAGGATTTTCCAATCTCCTCATTTCTCCTGTTACTATCAAGGTGGTCAGAACCTTCATCCTCAAAAGTATCTGGAAAGCATGGGAGAAAATCAAACCAAGAATTCAATGGAAAGGAAACTACTTTTACAATTGCCTATCTCTCAACCAACACTTCTTGTGGTAGTCACCTATTATTTAAGTATAGGATCGATGTCTTACAGAGCTCCCTGGAATTCCTATACTCAAGCTCTTCAAGTGCAAAATAAATTCTGTTCAGGACCTTTATTGCAAGCATATTGAATCTTGGTATCCTTGGAATGAGCTAAAAATTCTATTCAAACTTTATATGCATGATCGTGCTAGTATCATTGACATCATATCTTCTATCCATGATCATAATATGAATCGCAAAATTTTTGTGCATTCCTCCCATCCTTGGTGGACGGATTGGAAATGGTTCATGGATATTGTTATATAGTTTTACCCCCTGGTAAAAATAGTCAACTTAAAAGGATGATCTTGAACACTGGATAGGGCTTCATAGAGGAATCTGGAGAAATACAAGAGAGTTTGCACATTTTGGAAACATTGCAACTGGTTTTGGCAGGTTTGAAGTGAATTGGGTCATTTTTTCCTCCTATGGGTTTCCAAAAGACTCAAAACTTTGTCAAATTTAGGATAAAACAGTGAAAATGGGGTCATGGAACACTTTTCTCATCTTCATTTGGCTCTTTGGCTCGAGAAAATTGAAAAATTAGAGTCATTGGACAAGCTTTCATCACTTAGTTCAGTTGCAAAAGGGAAAAAAAATGATCAAAAAAGGGCCAAAAATGGATAAGAGTTGCAAAATTGGTGTTAGGATGTCTTATTTCATTTATCTCAACTTTGGGTCCTTGAAAAAATCCTAAAAGTTGGTAAAAAATTGAAGGAAATGGGCTAAAACAGTGTTTTCCTTTGTACATTAGATGGATGGGGTGTTCCCAGAAAATAAATTAGGGCCGATTTGTATTGAGTTCAAAACCTCCCTTATTGTGTGGATATTTCATCCACAAAGGAACTGAAGGCCCAAGGGCTAGGCGGGCTCATGTTATATGCAGGGATTTGGAGTCCGATTAGCAAAAATGGCTGTGGCAGGAACATGAGAGATGGGTCGCGGGGAGAAGGGGTTATCCACACTCATTTGGTGGCTGAAATGGCTTGACGGGAATCTGTTTGCATTCAATGTAGGTAGATGAAGATTTTATGGTCCAGGAGGTTGGGCCGGTAGGGGCCTTAGTGCCTTCGGGGGAGTGAGTGGCCGCACACCATTGTAGTGGGGTATGCAAAGAATCGAAGATCTCGGTGGGAGATCACCGAGCTAGAGGATGGGCTCACGAGAGTTATAGGGCTGATAGTGTTGAGTGCAAGGGAGTTGGTAGTTGGGCGAACTGAGCTCAAGTGGAACTCAGGTCGTTCGGGTCAACAAAGTCTGAAATGGCTGAAAGCTAAGGGTGTCAAGTTATATGCGGGGATATCAACTAAAGCGAACCCCGATGGAACTCCCAACCCCGTTCCAAATTAAATCAAGTTCCATGCACCCCTCCAAAAACTGAAATACAAAGCAATGAGCCCCCTTTTATATACAGACAGTGTTATTAAAAATGGAACCCTGGCTGAACTTTTCCAAAATAAGTCAAAATGACACCCCGAACCCGCATTTGAATATCTCGAGACCAGATGGTCCATTTTAAAAAAATTCATATGGTTGGATTCAAAATTTTATGCCCTTCATCATGGATAATTTTTTTTTGTGATTTGATAGGGTTAATTGAGTGAAAAATAAGCAAAACTTCTCCAGATCAAAATCACCACTTCCAGGTCAACTAAATGCAATAAATGAAGGAATGAGTACATGTTTCTTATTCCAAAGGGAAAAGGACAAGATGGAAATGCTCTTTCAAGTGTTCCCATGACTTTTATAGGTGTATTAATGGATTTTTTTGGTGGTTGAAGTGGAAACTCACCCCCCCTCTCTCTCACCAATTCTTCCTGTATTTGTAAAAAGAGAGCTCATTGTAAAAGTTGTTGGAAACATTTCTCAATGTTACTCTCTTCTTCTTCTCTATTGGGTGGATGTGGGAGTTTCAAGCCTTTATATTTGAAATTATAATGGGATTTCATCCTTCTTCCTCTACAATTGTGTATTGTGCAACACTTTGGAGCAATAAAAATTATGTTTTGTGATGGTTTCTCAATCCTTTACATGATTTTGTTGTTTTTCTTACCCTTTATCATGTTTACAAGTATGTTGTACATTCCTTTATTTCCATTACATGTCCTGATCTTGTTTTTTTTAATGGAATGGTGCATTGTGTCTAACCTTTTCCTGTGATGTATGCCCATCCTCTCTATGCTCACCCTTCTCCATTTCCATGCATTGTGAGTTGTTCAACACCCCCTCTTTCTGGTGCTATCATCTATGTAGTGTGGGATTTCACTCTTTCACCCTTTCTCCTTCTCCATGTCTCCTTGGAAGCCATATATTAGGATTAAATAGGTGTTTTTCTTGCATGGGGAGTAGTTTAGTGCTAGGATCAGGTAGAGTCACCAACCTTCTCTGGAGGGCCATCTCAAGTTTGCAAGTCCCACAACTTGAGATATGGTCCAATGTTATAAAATTACACTGATTGCCTCACACACACATCACAAGAAATCAGGGGTATTGTAATTTTTCACTTACAGTTTTGACATGCATGGTGGGATAATATAGAAGTCATTATTAGCAGGTGTGCATCCAAGATATTTTAGAGGGAGTTCCATTACACACCCTTGTGTGATTTACACCTTCATTTCACCAAGATTGTTGTGTTCTTGATGAAATATTAACCTTTGGAGGCAAGTTCAAACACAACTAGAGACTCTAATGATTTACACAACCCATTTATAAGTTGTAGACATTCACTTTCCATCTATTTTCTTTCCATATCTTTAATTTTTCTTCCATCCATGAAGTTGTGCAATCATGATTTCATTCCCATCATGGAATTCACATTTGCAACAGTAGAACACGCTCAATCCACCTCCATTTTTTTTAAAGACACCTCTAGATTAGTGTTAGAATCAAATTCATAACCATTATGCCTATCCCTATGAGAAATATCAAAATTAGTTTGGCTATGGAGCTTATTAAGAACAAGGATATGCATACAATGATGATCATCCAATGGAGAACATTGATTTAGAGGAGAAAGTTCAAAGAATGGAGGAAAATATGGTGTAGATCAGGGATACTTCTCAGTTGAAAGAATTCAGGATTGGCTTCAAGGTCCCTTTTCCATGGGATGGCCCTATGCCAAGATACTTGATTTCATGGTTGAAATGCTGCCATAACTTACAAAGTGGATTCAGGAGATAGAAGCTTATGAACTTGATGTAAGGAAACATTGTCAATGGGTAAGTCCTACACCACCAACTCATAGTATTTTCTTTTCTCTTTCCCAAAATTCATTATTTCAACTTGAATATCATGATCCTAGCCTCTTGCATGTTGCCCCATTATGGAATCCATTTCTCCACCTTCTACCCTTCCATCTCATCTTGTATTTTCTGCCCTTTTCCCTTCCAAGAATTCATCCCCTTCATAGTAGAAACAAGAAATTACACCTTCCCTTCCACCAAAAAAATGAAAGAATCAATTGAATCCTAACCCACCCCTCCTCTTACATTCCCAAATCCATTTTGGGATGATCAAAAATAGAAAATCAGTCAAGGGAGAGAAAATAGAAGATCTTAGACGGGAAGAATCAACACAAAATTTGAGGAATTGGGCTACCAAGTTCAAATTTTACTCAAATTCCATTAATGAATAGGCCTTAAGTTGGGATTGAGGTCAAGAAAAGGTTCACAGGTGATGATAGATGAGTAAGCGAAGAAAAGAGAAAACAATCCCACTTTTCAATAAATAGGAGAAGGAGTCAAGCTACTTTTGTAAAGAAACAAAAGTAGAGAAAACATTCGTGAAAGAGAACAAGATTAGATAGGTGATGACCATTATGGTATCCTACAAGACAAAAATGTCAAAGGAAGATGCGACAAGGGATATATGTGGTGATGTCTCCTTGAGAGGGTTGACAAGAATGGAAGAGATAACACCACTCTCGAAAGGAGGAGAGAGAAATTTTATAGAGAGGAGGTAGAGGACATTGAATAGAATAGAGTGAACGTGGTGGAGGAGGAGAAAAAAATGAATGAAAGAGGATAAAGGGGATGAGGTGTAATAGGATGGAGAAACCATTATCTGCCGGTAATAAGGAGTGTGAACTGTGCTTGATTGTGATGGAAAGAAGAGGAAGAGAATAATAAAGAAGGACGATAAGAAATGAAAGCAGAGAGGGCGCGATGGGCCTGAAGAAAAAGAAAATAGAGAAAGAGAATAAGAGACGAGAGTGACGAGGAAGGATGAACAAGAAGGAAACGACAAGATGAGAGGAGGGAAGATATGAAAGTAGGGAGATGAGAGAAGAGGGATGAGATGTGTTGTAAGAAAGAAACAACATAGATAATAAAGAGGGAAGATAGTGGAAGAAATAAATGATCAATGAAAAATAAGGAGAGGACAAGAATATGATAGAACATATGGTGAAGGAGCAAGGAAAAGGAAAAGGGAAAGAGAAGAGAGAAGGGGGCAGAGTAGAGGATGAAAACGAAAGAGAGGTGTGTAATATGAAAGTAGTGGAAACCAAGAAATATACAATATGTAGAAGATTATGGAGAGAAATTGTGGAAAATTGAGGGTGATGAGTTAGAGGAGGAATGTAAGGAAGAAAAAAGAGATTATAGAGTGGAGAAAAAGAAGGAAACTATGATGGAGGAGGGAGAGGTGAAGAAGGGTATGTGAAGTGAAACTGGGACAAAATGAATGAAAGGGGGGAAGAAGTTGGGATTCAGAAAGGAAAGGTAAAAAAGGGAATGATTGATTATGAGAAGAGCAAGAAAAGTCAAAGGATGGAAGATGGAGAATGAAATAAGAGATATGGATGACAGGGGTAGAAGGAAATGATGAAGGAAAAAATAAGAAGAGGACAAGAAAATGACATAGCAGAGGGTGAAAGAAGAAAAAAGGGAGAAGGAGATCAAAAATTAAGGGAGTGAAGAAAAGTGATAGGGATGAAGGGAGAGAAATAGTGGAACACAAAAAGATGATAGAGTTGAGAAAAGGAAGAGGTGAATATGAGAGAAGGATTATCGGAGAGAAGAACAAGAAGACAAGATGAAAGCAGGGGGTATAATCAGGAAAAGGGGGAGAAGGATGGAAAGGGAATGAGGAATATGAAGAAGTTAAAGAAGACAAAAGAGGAGGTAGAATAGAGAAGGGAAATAGCAATTAGGGACCAAGAAGATGTGGAGAAAAGTGAAGAAAGGAAGAGAAAATGGTACATAATGATTAAAAAGACGGGGGTGAGAAAGAAAGGAGATTTTGTAGTGGAAAGGTGAAAATGATAGGGAAATAAGAGATGATAGAGCATATACGAGGAGGAGATTGAAGAAACCAAGGTGTCGGGAGGAAGATATAGAAAAAGAATATGAAACAAATTGCATGGAAATGCATGTGGATGGTGAGATGATAAAAAAAATGGGACAACACTAGTGAGCCAGGTTATCGATGGGGAAGTAAGAAGGAAGTGCGAGGGAAAAAGGGGAAGAAGTCAATATAGAGGAAGTAAAATAAAAAAAGGGGTAGAAAGGAGGAGCGGAAAACATAGGAAATGATGCAAAAGGAAGGAAACCAAAAGGTGAGATATGTGGTGAAGAGCGAGCAGTATAAGGAATGTAAAAAGAAACTGGAGGGGAGGAATGAAACGGATTGGAAGAGATGCATGAAATGAGGATAAGTTGATGCCAATAAAATAGAGATGGGGTGTATGATGAATATAATAGAGATATTGAATAAGAAGAAGGGAAGATGGAGAGGTGGTGAAGAAAAAGAGAGGGAAGAATAGAATAGGCAATGCCATCATAGGGATGTTAGGAAAAGTCCTCTGATAATGATTGGTAGGGATAGGTGTGAGGGAAAGTGAGAAAAGGGAGAAAGTAAATGAGGAATGGAAGAGGAAACACCAATGAAGGGACATTATGAGAAGTCCAACAACAATTGTTGGTGGGGATGGATGAGGATGAAGAGGTGACGAGGAAAAAGGGGGATGGATGGTGTGGAAAGTGAGCCAATGAAGGGACGTTAGGAGAAGTCCCCCGATAATGATCAGAGGGCATAGATGAAGGAAGGAAGGAAGAGAAAATGGAGGAGGTCAAAAAGAGTGAACAAAGATGTGTAGAATGGGGATGAGTGAATTTTAGGAGAAGTCCACCGATAATTATTAGCACAGAAATGGAAGCTGATGATGAAATCATGTTGAGGGAAAAACTCATAACAATGGCGGGTAAGCATGAGGGTAGATACGTGGGAGAATTAAAGATGGATAATGATTTGTGCAAATATGAAGGTGAGGAGAGGATGTAGTGGATGAGGACTAATGAGGTAAAGATAAAGAAACAAGACATAGTAAGAAATGGTATGAAGTGGTTAAGTAATATTTCCAAGCGAGGGATGATAGAGATGATAATTAGGGAAGTTAGAGATAGTTTGTGTGAGGAAGAAAGAAGAGGTAAGAGGATGTGGTTATGGAGAATGAAGAGAAAATGTGGATGGTATGAATGTGGAGCGATGGGGAAAGGCAAGATGGCGGATCATCCTTAAGAGGGATTCTTAAGTAAGATCACCATGCCACATGAGTGGTTAAGTAAGATCACCAAACTGAAAATTATGATATGCAAGGAGAAAGAAAACATTGTAATGGGTATATGGGTGGAATGGTTGGTTGGAGTGGATGAATACGGGGAGAGGCATGAGAAATAAGATGAGGGTAACATGGTGAGAGGTGGAAGGGTGGATGACCGATCAGCCTTAAGAGGGACTTGTAAGGAATATTTCCATACAATGGGAATGGGTAAGTAGGATCACTAAGCCAAAGAAGAAGAAGAATGGTGAGAAGAAGTGGATAATTGATAGGGTTGATGGGAAGAGTGTATGGAAAGATGGAATGAAAGGGAACTGTTATCCAATTTTTCCCCTTAGGTAATAGTGGAAAAATAGGACCTCACATATAGAGAAAATGGAAGGATCGATTTAGTCATGGGAGCTCATGCTTCAGGCTCGAGTAGAGTAAGATGGTAGGTTGAGCACATTGCAGAGGAGTTCAGAAAATGAAGAAGCTCCAAAGTCCAAAATTCGGACTTCAAATGTGAGGGCGTTTGGAGGTAGGCTGAAGCAAAATTTGGGGACTTAGCAGAAAGAAGCACGAAAAAGGAGTGGGAATTCCAAAACCCAAAGTCTGAAATTCAGACTTTAGGGTTTCAGAGTTTCGGAGGTTTCACGAGCTCGCAGTGAACAATGCCACGTGGGTAGAAAAAAAGTCCGAAACCCAAAGTTTGAAATTCAGATTTCAGGCTTTTAGGATTTTAAAGGTTTCATGTGCCAAGAGGATAATCTTGCTTTGCACCTTCCCTTCTTCTCTTTTCTGTAAGTGAATTTTTGGAGTTCAAACCTCCCATTCAAGCTATAATTCAAATATTTTCCTCTTGGCCATTGTAATGCACTGTATCAAATCTGTGGAGCACTAATATAAGTCTATGGATGAATTTCAACCCTCTCTTGTGTTCATTGCATTCTCTTGATCTCTCATTGCAATTTTGGTTAACTGTGCATGTTAAATTGTGTTGCATATTTCATGGTCTATGTCTAACGGTGAATGAATTCATAACAATTGGTTGACTTGTGGTATGTATTCATCCCCTTCAAACTTATTGGTTTTCATCTCCATACAAAACAAGTGTTCAACATTCCTCTTGGTGCGTCACCCCCTTTAGATTAGGTTTAATTTCTTACAATCTTGTTATCCAAAATTCACCCCTCAGGGTAAATTTTGGTAACCTAGATAAATTCTTCAGGCTGGAGCAAGAATAAATGGGGATAGGCCAAAGAATTTGGATTTTTTGGGTACCTCTTTGCTTTCCTCTAACTTCCCTGTCCAAGAAAAAAATCCAAGGAGTTAGTAAAAATTTGAAAAAAACTGAAAAAATGAAGTTAGGGGCTTGTTTTAATGCATTGCGGGTCTGGAGGCTACGGATGGTACCAGTGCGGATCGTACCAAGGTTTGTCTTACCGAGTTCGGGGCCAAAATGCAAAGGATACTGTGTATTACGGGTTTTTCAGAAAAAAGTGTCCCAGGCTGCACAAGTTCAACTGGGACAGTCAGGATGCAAAAATCTAAAATTGCCATGCAACAAAGGAATCAGAAAATGTGAAAGTTTTTGTCCTAGGCGGTCCATGGGATAGTTGGGACGCGCGAGACCTGAAAACCCAAAATCACCGTAGGCAAGTGGGATGCGGCAAAAGCAGAGGTCAATTGCCCAATCAACAATGAGATAGTTGGGATAGGGAATCCTGAATCGGGTGATATGGAGAAAGGAGGCCCAGAATATCAAAGTACATGTGGGACATGAGTTCCTTGAAAACCTGCAATAGCTACACAACAAAGGAAAAGTCAATGCCCGACCTCCGAACTTCAAACGGTCATAACTTTTGACCCAGAGCTTTGTTTTTCACAAAATTTAACTTTTTTGAACGGGCACAATGTCCTCTATGCCAAAAAAACATTTCTTATTTTTAATGAGGGTAGCTATATGAAAATAAAGGAAACATATTCAGCTCCAGGCAATCAAATGCTTATTCTCGTTAAATGACAGAAATCCCTAGCAAACCCTAAACAACTACCTACACTTAGAATGCCATATCTTTTGCAATTACCAATGAAAATGCACAAAATTGGTACCGTTGGAATCCTGGTTCCAAGCCCAATGCATAGAAATATAGAAATCTTGAATTTGATGATGAATCGATGGATATTTTTCTAAAAATGTGGTTAGGTTCAGAACATTCTTTTATTTAGTAGGTGGGATGCATTCAATGAAGCATTAGACATTTCTCACAGCTGAAGGTTATGGGACAATATGGGGGGCCTTTTGCAAGAAACATACCATAATTTCACTTCATTTACTACCTCTTGCAAGTGGTGGGAAGAAAAATTTCAATATTTTCATTTCTCTCTCTCTCTCTCCTCTTAGGATTCTATAAATTAGAGTGCTGGGCTCATTGTAAAGGAGATAGTTTTTAGTAGAAAAACTCTATAAAATTTGTTTTGTGAAGCCAATGTGCTACAAGACCTTGTAGTGGACTCCTTGTATGGTAATCTAGGCCCTTATTCTATAATAGATTGAATTGTGCATATCAATGAAAGCAATAGATACAAGTTTGTGGATATCTCTTGCCCTGTTGTGTTTGTTTGCATTCTTCTTGCCCTTTCAATATCGTTTCCTATATATTGTGTCTATTCATGCTCTTACAGGGATTCATTATCATTTTGTATGTATGAAATTTTGTTGTGAATGCATTTTCTAAACTATGGAGAACTGTTATCACCTCTTCTAGTATGCACTTTGCTTATACTTTTAACACATTTGAAGATTATTCTCACGCCCTCCTAATCTGGTGTATCACTTCTTTAGTGTAGGATTTGTTTTCACACACTTTCTCTCCCTGGTCCCTTGGAAATTTAGATTAGGAAAATATAGTTTTGCCTTCATTATATTAGATTGTGGAAGGTATTTTAGGAGCAAGAACCAACTTTCTTTGGAGGTCTATCTCAAGTAACAAGTCCCACAACTTGGAGATAATACCCATGTTATCTAGTCACACCGTGAGCTCAAGTAAAAACACTTGTGCAAACCAAAGGGTGTTGTGATTCGACGATAACAAATCCTTTTAACCATGTCTCCTTGGCAAGTTAAAGTAAATTTTAGGATATATCCTCTACAATGTGTGTGTGTGTGTATCAGAATAGAGGAATATGAACCTACATTCATTTGGAGAGATTTCCCAATTGCAAAGTCCCACACTTTGGGAAAATATCCATGTTATGTAATCACACTGAACATTTTAATCTATCGAGTTGCAAACAATTAGGGGTGCTATGATTATGCATCAATAATTTTGGCACGCCCAGTGGGACATCGCATGAGTTAGATTTTTCTCATCTTTCAGAGGTGTCTCATTATCAAACAACAAATCTTAAGCCATTGTGTGACCACACTCAATAATTTTGGCATGCCCGGTGGGACCAAAAGTCATTCTATGAGCTTTGAAGGAATTTTCAAGAAATTACGACTTAGAAAACTACATATTTTCAAATTTCGGACGTTTCACCTCTCAAGATGAATTCCGAAATCAATTTTCAAGGGCTTAACTTGGTAAAAAAAGTCCAAATTTCACAATTAGATATATCAGAGGCTAATTTCAGAGCTTTTTAAATTTCAGGTTTCAGGATTTTGGACATCTCAGGATTTCAAAATTTCAGGTTTCAGGATTTCATGGTTCTCCAAACTTCATATTTCAGGGTTTCGGACATTCGGAAGTCTTGCATTTTTGGGTTTTTGGGACTGTCATTTAAAAAAAAAATTCAACCTCTAGAAAGCCAAATATATAGGTCCTTCAAAGTTTTCATTTTAATTTTGTTGAGTTCGGTGTGTGACTTGGAAAAATCCTAATCTTTTGAGGTTAATTCCCCAACACGTCTGGCAACTCTAAAGGGATATAATTCAATGGTGTAGCAACATAGGTTTCTCGAGTACATGAGAAGAATCCAAACTAGGTCTTATACTAGAGAAGAGGCCCATTTGTCTACCTAAAATTATCACTAGGAAGAGGAAGGAGATGAAGAAGGACATAAATATCACCATCTCCACCCAACAGGACTTTGTCTACACCTCCACCTAGTAGAATTTTTCTCCAATCAACCAGGGTTCTCAGACCTATCATAATGGAATGCCTACAACCACCTCAAGGACCACCAAATCCCTTTGTCGATTTCATGGGTAGTAGTCCACTTTCCCTAAATACTTAAAATCCAATTCCGGTTGCAGCACTAAAGAACATTACCTATTTCACAGGAGAAAATCATACTACTCCTATTGACCACATCCAAGACATTATAAATGTCTGTGCGATTCACAAAATTAATGAAATGGATGTTGCGATCAAATTGTTGGCTTCATATTTCAAAGATAAGGCCTTACAATGGTTTAGGATCCTATTGACAAGGTCTATTCAGAATTGGAATCAATTGTGTTTAGATCTTTGCAACCAGTTCAAAGACAAGGAAGCCAATCTATCTTTATTAGAATAATTGAAAACAATAAAAAAGGGCTCCTAATGAGCAAATGATAGATTTTAATTTCTATTTCCAACGGACATGGGATAGGATTCTGATAGTTTTCAGAACAATAGCAGAAGGTGCATTCCTTTATTTCTTGAGGGCTATAAATTCTAACATTGCTATGATGATCCAATCAATGGGAGGAAAAACATTGCCAATGACCTATGACATAGCAATAAGAGTAGAAAACTGTTTGACTCAAGTTGGTAAGCTAGCACCAAAGCCACCAATGCCTCTATATCCGGAAATGGGAACTCCTACAACAAGTCAAATACCTGATTTGAGTCCCATTCCAGCCCCTAGAAATAAAAACAATAGTGAGGCATCAAATTCTTCAAGCACTTCTAAAGAATTGTAGGAGGTTATGAAGTAACTCCAGAACCTAGGAAATGAGCTAGTGAATATCAAGAGACAACAAGCTTAGAGTTATAAAAAATATAAAGCTAGGCTCCCATATTAGCAAAATAAACCACCAACTCAGGCTACAAATCAAAATACGAACCTAGGACAACCTCAAGCTACCAGGACATTCTGACCATATGATCCTAATACAGTTTCAACATCAAGAGCCTTGGTTTCAATTCAAAACAACATGGCACAAGAGTGCGAGTGGTGCTACCCCTGCGATCTACCTCATAATCAATCAACATGTTTCAATGGTTCTCTAACCCAGGATCTAATGGTGCAGATCATTGGTGTTTCCCAAGAACCAAGTCAAGAAGGAAGTCAATAGTAAGAAACCCAACAAGAAGTACCTCCAACATAAACTATGTTGGTCAATTTGAAAACAAAATACTTCTGCAGAGTTAATCAACCTCCTTTCCATGGCGTGGTTACCAACACAAGGTTGAAGAGAAGAAACATAGAGGAAGGACAATCGTCTGGTCTAAGTGTTTCTCAACCCACTCTCATGCAACAAGGAGTTAGCAAACCAAGTAAAACCATGAATGTGCAAAATCAGCCTAATGCACCCATTACAACAACACATGTTCCTATTTAGGCTCTAGAAAAGGTTGTGCCAAGTAAGGGGAAAAAAAAAGATAATCCATCCCCTTTCAACATCATTGATCAGATGAAGAAAAAATATGTGAGAATTTCCATGTGGGAGTCACTGAAAATCCCAAGACAACGAGATTTGTTGCAAGCTACAATGGCCAATTGGTCTGCCTCGAATAGATTAAACCAAAGACAAGAGAAAGTTCTCACTAATGTAGTGCAACAAGATGGGGGTCAACCAAGAAATAATTTGAAGCCTCCACCATTCTATGTGTCATTGATTATCGGGAAGCACTTAGTACACATTTGCATGATCAATTTAGGGGTAAGTAGCTCAATAATGCCAAAGTAAATAACTGATCAGCTGGGAATCAAGTATGTACCCGTCTTGAGAGGAGTTGTGAAACTAGACGAGATAATAGTTGGAACAATTGGGGTCATCAAAGGGTTAATCCTAACACTGTATGCATGTCCCAATGTCACCGTCTTGCAGGATGTTTTTGTAATTGACTTACCACCATTCTTTGCGTTGTTCATTTATAGGGATTTCACTGTCGAAATTAGTGGGTACCTATCTATAGAATGGTCACACACGATTTTTAGGATGAGGTATGGAGCCAAAACCACAATCAAGTTAGAGACAATTTCCAATTTCCACATTAAGCCTCATGTACCAAGTCTTATCAATGTAAATTACTCAGCCTTCAATCATGAAGAGTGCTCAAATGATCTAGAAAAATGTACTAAGGTTGAGGGAATTTCAGATTTGACTCTGGATGAATGGGAAAACAAAATACATGATTTTGATCCTTACAAGGAAATGGAAGAATCTGGATGGGAGTATATTGTGTGCATTAAGAAAATCCACCTACCTACAATATCACCAAGTTGGAAAACAAGGATGACAATGAAGTATGGAAACTATTTTTCGACGGTTTGAGAAGAAAACAAGGTTTTGGAGGGGGTGTAATATTGGTTTCACCACAGAACATCAAGTATTATTCAACTTTTAATTTCCAGTTTTCTTGTTCAAACAACACAACTAAATATGAGGGTTTGATTCATGGACATCATTGGTCTAGGAAAAGAGGCATAAATAACTTACAGGTGTTCGGGGATAGTGAACTAATTATTAACCAAGTCAAAGGACAACATGATGTGAAGAATGACCTACTTAAGAGTTACAAGAATAGGCTATGGGACGTCATTGAGGAATTTGAAGTATTCAACATAGAATCCATACCTAGGAAGAAAAATGAAGCTGCAGACAGGCTTGCAACAGTTGGAGAAAATTTCATCGTGGTAGATAGTATTAAAAGAGAAAAAACTACCACATATATATATGTGATTGTAAGGCCAACAGTTCTAGATAACAAAAAAAGTTGGAAGGTGTTTGAAAATGATCAATTGCAGGAAGAGGTTGAATTATCAGCTAGGATTGATGATAAATTAGAACAGCAGTACAGGATCAGGTAGTGTAGCTGTGGACCAATAAGCTTCTAAAGGGTTTAGTAACACTCGGGTCAATATTCAATCTGAATGATCAATTTCATAAAGAGAAAACCAACATACAGGTCAAGGGAGAAGATTCAGAGCCAATTTTGGTTGGGGAAGGTAAAACACTCCAAATTGGCAAAGTGGCCACTGAGCAAGAAATATATGAGTTTATACAACTTTTCCAAGATTTTCCGGATGTCTTCACCTGGAGCTATGAAGATCTGCGAGGGTTCAACCCCAAGTTCGTGCAACATACAATATAACTAGATCTAGGTGCCAAGCCTATCAGGTAAAAGAAAAGACCAGTCAACCCTCACATTGATCCTCTGATGAAGAACAAGATGAATAAGCTGATAGAGGAAAGTATTATATTTCCAATCAAACACTCCAGTTGGGTTGCAAACTTAGTGCTAGTAAAAAAAAGGAATGGGGAAATCTGGTTGTACGTAGAATTTTGGGACATGAACAATGCATCTCTTAAGGAACACTACCCAGTCCCTTCAATGGAGCAAATCTTGCAGGTGGTAGCTGGTTTGAAAAGATTCTCTCTCCTAGATGGTTACTCGGGGTATAACCAAATAATGGTGAAAGAAGACGATTAGTTCTAAATGACTTTCACCACTAAGTGGGGCACCTATGCCTATAAGAAGATGCCATTTGGAATGTCAAATGCCGGAGCCACTTTCGAAAGGGTAGTAGACATGGAATTCAAGGGGTTGATCAATGAAATAGTGCTAGTGTATCCTGACGATATCACTGTGTTCTCTAAAAATGCAATAGATCACCTCTTTCATTTGAGACAGGTCTTACAGAGGTGTAGGAGATTTGGGGTATCATTGAATCCCCAAAAATTCATATGATTGGATCATGAAGGAAAGATCCTAGGCCATATCATGTCAAAGGAAGGGTTGACTATTGACCTAGAAAGAGTTGAAGTAATTCAAGCATTGCCCTTGCCAAGTCATAAGAAGGCTCTTCAAATCTTCTTCAGAAGGATCAATTTTGTTTGCAGATTTGTACCAAAATTTACCGCTCTTGTGAAGCCAATAACACCGATGTTGAAGAAGTGCATGGCATTTAAGTGGAAAAATAAGGGTAAAGTAAGTTTCGAGGCTATCAAAGAGGCTATATCTCAAGCCCAAACTCTCATCAATCCGAACTTCTCCAAAGATTTCATGCTCTATGCCTTTGGTGGTGGGGACACAATTTCTGCAATCCTAGTGGAGCAAAATAAAAAGGGGTCTGAACAAGAGGTTGCCTCATTCAGTCAAAGTTTGGAGGAATATGAAGTGATATAATCCTTCATCAATAAGCATGTATTTGCGGTAATAAGAAGTTTAAAGAAGTTCAAACACCTAGTTTCTAACAACAAGATCCAACTGCTAGTTTCCCATGCGGGGGTCAAGGACTTCCTATTGAACACGGATTTGAACAAGAAACGTGTAGGATGGATCACTCATGTCATGGAGTATAACATTGAGATTAATTTCACCAAGTTGGTCCTGTTGGTCGTCAAATAGGATTTTACGAAGAGCAACAGTCAGGGGACAAGAAGTCCCTCCTCTTTAATGGGAGAGGTTCCCTTATTCAGAAACGAACCTATTTACAAATATACAAAACATGATTTCTTGTGGAACTTGGATATTACGAAAGTGTTTTCTTTTAGGATCATCAACTACAAAAGGACTAAGGAATGAATATACGTATAATGAGCAGAAAGGCACCATTCAGAATTATAGATGACAGAGTAATTCTTTATGTATGCAAAGGTACAGTGAATGAAACAACATCATTTGTATCATATAATTAAGATGAAATTTGAAAGACACAAAGTTCTGTAAATAACATCTGCAAGAATACAAAGCTTCTTAACGTAATACAGACAAATGATCTTAGCAATATTAAAGGAACAACAAAAAGGAAATCAGATAGACAAAGAATGAAAAGTCCTTCTGTATTGATTTCTTTATGATCTATTTACACTTTCAAAAAATAAGCCAAGTTCTTCCTCTTTTCAAAATGGCGAGGAGAGGCCATTATATAGTTTACAAATCAATTACTCTTGGTAACTACTTCTTTTAACTAAAGATTAGTTAAGGATTGCCAATCACAATACCTCAACTTATTACAATAAATCCGAGAGAAAGAATGGAAGAGAAGAGAGGAATAAGGAGAAGAAGACAGGTGCTTATGACTGGGAGGGAACCATTGACTTCAAAATCTGCTGCCTGAATCTCTTCAATGCCTCGGCTATGTCTCTGCCACGTGGGACTGATGTGGTTGGCTGTAGACCTGGGTCCAAAATCCGAGGCACTTCTCCATTTCCATATCAAACTCGACATGAGTATGATAGTCCTTTATTTGCTTCTTCAATAGCAGATTGAAGAGAGCAGATCTCCTTCATTTTCTCTTTGGAAATGGAGCTTTCCTTGAATAGATTATCTTTAACAAAAGCTCTGAATTGAGCTTTGATTTCTTGCAAGGAAAGAGGCACACCAGAAGTTTCATCCTGAAGATGACAATGTATATCTTTGAAAGCAGATACAACCAGTGTCTTGGAAAGCCTCACCCTTCTGCCAGCTATTCTTCAGTTCTCCCAAAGCCTCCTCCAAGAATTTTATCTTCCACTCCACGCTGTAAACCCAAGACTTTGATAGATTATCCTTTGCATCATCAAAAACCTTACTCGCCAATAAAATGTTCTCATCTGTCTGTCCCATGAGGCGGAGGTCTACTATGCAACTGCTCCAAAGTTTGAGCTCTTTATCTATGATCCCGATAGTGGAGGAGAGCTTCTGTTGCAAGTTGTTCACCTTTCCATGAAGTTTGAAAGCTTCATCGATGAAGTTCAATCCTGCAACAAGCATATCTTCCACCATGGCCTCCATTAGCTCTACCATAAACAGAATACTTGTGCATGTCTTTGATACTCTGTACTTCATCTTGGCTCAAAATTACAGGTGGCGGAAGGGTAGTCAATGGGGTAGGGTCCAAAACTTTGTCCTTAGACAAAAGAGATTTGATAAAACCTGTGAGAATCTGGGCTTGTTCCTCCAACTGTTCAATAGTTTGCTGCCCTTTTTCTACCCTCCCAATGACTCTTGTGACCGTTTCCTGGAGATTGTGGATCTCACCTTCAGGGGTAGACTCTCCCATAGGAATCCTTGAGAATTCTAGGTCAGATGCCTGCAAGTCCTGCTCTGATTTATCTACTGTAGGCTTAGCAATCTCCAGGAATTGCTAACCCTCAGCATCAGACACTATCCTGGAGGTGATTCTGGCTTTTTTGGCACGAGAAGGAGGAGTAGTGCCTAACAAGGCTGCCACAACATCAAAATTTGGCCCTGAGCTCCGAGAGGAAGATTTCCTCTTCCTACTGTCGACAAAAGGTTGCACCCATGCAAAAGAGGAGGAGGAAGCAGCAAGTGGGGCAAGAGGACCAAGAGACAAAGAACTCATAGCGCCCAAGGTCTGCACCGCTGTTGTCTCGAGTTGAGACATGAGTGGGGCACTTGAGACAACTGGCATTCTTGAGACAACTGGTGCAGAGGAGTCAATAGCACTTGGAAGTTCGGTGCTCTGGACTTCCTTATCTTTATCCGTTGGAGCTTCAGGAGCGCTTAAAGGAGCTGA
This sequence comes from Taxus chinensis, assembly GCA_019776745.2. Classification (NCBI taxonomy): domain Eukaryota; kingdom Viridiplantae; phylum Streptophyta; class Pinopsida; order Cupressales; family Taxaceae; genus Taxus; species Taxus chinensis. The sequence goes on along the minus strand of CM034152.1, from coordinate 58,406,172 downwards.
CACTTCATTCTCTTCACTTTCACTGAGAACAATAATATTCTCTGATCCCAAAGGTAATTCTACCTGCTTTCTCTGAAGATCTTCTTCCACAGGCTCCTTCTTAACCTCTTTGAATTTCTTCTGATATACTTGGGTGGATGAAGGAGTAGAAACTGCAGGTCCTTGTGTTGATGAGGCAGGAGGGGTTTGCACAGGTGTGTCTGATCTTGGAGTCGATGCTTCCCTCCTTGGTGGTGAAACATCCTTAGAGGAGGATTCTCTTGAGCGCCTCCTAAGCTCTCGAACTTTCTTATCAAACCAGATCTTAGTCCTGACTAAGACTGGAGCCAGGATCTCGGCCAAATCAGCTTTCTCTTTCTTGAACCAATCCAAGTCCTCCAAGGGAGTGTGCTTAACCACATTGTCATACTCATATGAGTATAGATCAGAGTTGTCGTCCTTGAGTCCTTCAGGAACTGGGTACAAGCCGAGTTCTTGGATCAATTGTAGAGAGAACCTGCCATAATGCCTCCTAGCCTCAAAATCATCGGCACAGTCAGCCCAATAGTCTTCTGTATCTGCCCTATGATGATATGTTATCTTAATGTTCTGCTCAATGAACTTCTTCAAGTCGAAGCAAGTTCTGGGCTTGAAGAAATGAACAGTAATGGGAGCCAGGGCTCTTTCTATGTTCTGTGCATCCAGGGTTGTTTTACAGGAGTAGTTTCCCAAAGAGATGGGGAAATGCAAACCAGTAATCTTCTTGTCCCTGCAGGTTCTATGCAATTTGTCTAATTGCCTGCATACTTCTATCAGAGCCATCTTGTCACTGCAGAACATCGGAAGCCTCAGAGGGGTGCTCCCGTAGCCAGCAAGCTTGATATAGGAGAATTTTCTGAACTGGATAAAATAGGCACCGTAGTGCGATATTAGGCTCATGGCTTCTTCAGAAAATCTTCTAGCAGTGTCACCCTCAAGAAGTCTGACCATGTACATGGTGAAAGCATCATTCACCCTTCGGAAATTGCGATTGATGGTCTCTAGGGTGAACTGCGGGCAGTAGGCATATACAGGATCATCCTTGTGGGCATCAATGTAAGAAAAACCAAACCATTGCCTTGATGCCGCCAGAGTATACATCAGTTACGAAGTCATGTAGAATTTCTTCGTTTGCTGCACACTGGACAGCTGCTCCGCTAGGTTCATGCTGATGATTTCTGCCCAGTTGATATTTTGAGTTCCTTCGCATACCATGTTGATGAGCGGGCACATCCAGAAATGGAACTCATTAGTGGAGGGTAAGCCCATAACCCGAGCCAGTAAGATTATGAAATATGACAATTCTTCATTGAAATCTGCTCGGAAAAGAGTCTTGGATAGGCGAGATGCTCCCTTCTTAGGGTTTTTAAGCCAAGACTTCGCCACCCGCGCCTTATAGTTGTCACTGTCTTGATTGAACAGAGCCTGTGCTTGATTTTGGGAGACAACTATGGCATTATCCATTTCTGGAATCCTCAGTGCAGTGCCAATGGCAACAGCATCAAGTTTGGCAATGATCTCCCCGTGTATGTTTGCCAATTCGCTTGAATCAGGGTTGAAATGAGCTCCGCATAAGAGCACTGTGTCTGCGCATTGCACCGAGATTGGGAAACCACCAGCGAAATCCAGACCGCTGTCATGAATCATCTGTGCCATTGGTGTAGGGTTCGCGTCTTTCATCCTCGACCAAAAATCACTAAAGTCAAGATGGCGAACTTCACTGTCCCCGATATCAGGAACGGCAAACTCTAGTGGTGAGATTTGTTCTTGCCCTTGAAACTTAATCTTCATGTTGGTAGCAATTCAGAGAGCAAAGCTGCAAGCCAGACTTGGGATGAAATTGCAGAGGGAATGGATACACGCACAGGAATTCAAATTGCAAAGGTTTGAGCAAAAGATAGCAGGAAAGCAGTGTGCAAAACGCATAGGGGGTCCGCTCGTTATATAGCCGTTTAGGAGAGAGAAAGGCAATAAATGCGCATTTAATACATACCTACCAAATTGAATAAGCAAGATATTCGGGTAGAGCGGGAAAAATTAGCACGAATGGCGCTTGGTTCATTTTAGAAATGTGGGACGCGAAAGCGCGAGGCACGCGGTTCGGCCGATTCGGGCGAAGCGGGGAAAAGACGCACAGATGAACCTGGGACATGCGGGACGCAAAAGCGCGAAGTACGCGGCTCGGCCTATTCGGGCGAAACGGGGAAAAGACGCACAAATGCTTTTGGGACACGCGGGACAAAAATACGCGGAGTACGCGACTCGGCCGAATCGGACGAAAATGGAACAACTGGTCCGGGCGAACTCGGGACATTTGGGACAAAAAGTTCCGACGGGCCCGAAAAGAACAGACTTCGGGTAAACCGGCCGATCGGGGAACAGTGGGCCCAATTGAACTTGGGACACGCGGGACAAAAATGTCCGACAGGCCCGAAAAACACACAAAATGACCCAAAAACGCATATTTTCTCAATTTCTTTGGCTTTTCACATTATCAGTACAACAGAGAAGACACTTAAACTCAAAATTTTAAATTTTCACTTTCTTAAGAGCAGGGGAATTTTTTCAAGAAGGATATGAATGGAGTTATATTGAGATGTATGGGAATGCATCAAGTTGAAAAGGTATTACAGGAATTTCACGATGGAGATGCCGGAGGTCATTTTTCCCTACGGGTAACAACTCTCAAAATAATAAAGGTGGGGTACTATTGGCCCACAGTATTCAATGACTGTTATACTTGGAGCAAGAAGTGTAAAAAATGTGTATTCTTTACAGGAAAGGAAAGACTAGTAACACTTCCATTGCATCCGATTTCAGTTTACCAACCATTCATGTATTGGGGATTGGACTTCATTGGGGTCATTAATCCAAATTCGAGCCAAGGTCACAAGTGAATTCTGATAACAACGCACTATTTAACCAAGTGGGCCGAGGCGGTAGCACTCAAAGAAGCTAATGGGTCTAACATATTGGACTTCTATGAGGGGATAATGACTAGGTTTAGTGTACTGACCACTATCATATCAGATAATGCATTGACGTTCTTAGGTTCTAATATCAAATAATGGACTGTTAGGAATGGACTATATTTGAGCACCTCTTCTAACTATTACCCCTTGGGTAACGGATAAGCAGAGTCCACAAACAAGAACTTGTTGAAGATCATCAGGAGGAATCTGGTGAAAATCAAAGAACATGGCATACCAATCTCAAATCAACCTTGTGGACTGACAAGATAACACCAAAGAGGTCAACAGGTAGCTCTCCCTACAAGCTAGTCTACATGCAAGAGTAAGAGTTTCCTATATCACTTGAATTACCTGCATTGGAACTCATGAAACAACTAGAATTGTTTCAGTTTGAACCTATGGAAGCTAGGTATGTGAAATTGATGGAATTGAGAGAAATCAGAGAACATGCAATGCAAAGCATGGAAAGAAATCATGCCTTATTAAAAAAATGGTTTGATAAAAAAGAAAGAGCAAGGACCTGTCAAGAAGGGGACTTAGTTCTAAAGTGGGATGCAGATCGGGAAAAATCGGGTAGGCATTCCAAGTTTGATGCCATTTGGAGTGGCCCCTACATGGTCACTAGATATAAAATAAACAATTCCTTCCAATTGTCTACTTTGGATGGAGAGAAACTTCTGATTCTGGTGAACGAGATCTATCTTAAAAATTGCTACTGAAAAGGAAATGTTTTACCCTTGTAAATATTAGCTAAGGATTTTAATTCCTCTAAGTGCATATACACATTGTCTTGTTGTAGTTTAGGTTTTAATTTCCCTAAGTGCATTCGACATAGGTTTTGTTGCTCCCAGGTTGTATCATCGTGCAGTTTAATGTGCCTCCAAAGATGAGTGTTGTAACAGGAAGAAGCTTGTACTTGTATAAATTAGTTGCTAATTTCAAAGGAAAATAAATGCAGAGCAACTAAAATCAGGTTTTGGGACAGTCTATTTCAGGAACAAGTGAAAATTCTAGGTCAAAAAAATTTTCTACTCTCACAAATCTTAGCTTCAAGGTTTTCTTATAAAAATTGAGAGCGCAGGCAACATATCAGGTTTAGGGTCAACAGTTTGTGAGTAGTCGAGAGCAAGTTTCAAGTACAAGATTAGTATCAGGCTATCATTTATGACTCCATGCCTAATGGATAAATCTAAAAACTAATCTTTCACCTAGCAGGAAGGTGGCCTCATGAGTCACAAAATTGTTATTCAATTTTTCCCCTTAGGTAAAATTGGACAAACAAGACCTTGCATAGAGAGAAAATGGAAGGATCGATTTAGTCATGGGAGCTCACGTTTCGGGCTCGAGCAGAGTAAGCTGGAAGGATGAGCACATTGTAGAGGAGTTTGGGAAATGAAGAAGCTCCAAAGTTTGAAATTTAGACTTCGGAGGTGAGGGCGTTTAGAGGTAGGCCGAAGTGAAATTTGGGGACTTGCTGGAAAGAAGAGTGAAAAACGAGTGGGAAGTCTGAAACCTGAAGTCTAAAATTTGGAATTTGGGGTTTTGGAGTTTCAGAGGTTTCACAAGTTCATAGTGAACAGCGCCATGTAGGGAGAAGAAAATTCTAAAACCCGAAGTCTGAAATTCGGACTTCGGGATTTTGGGATTTCAGAGGTTTCATGTACAAAGTGGATAATCTTTCTTTGCACCCTCCCTTCTTCTCTTGTTTGTAAGAGAATTTGTGGAGTTCAAATCTACCATTCAAGATGTAATGAAAATTTGTGCCTCTTGGACATTGTAATGCACTGTATCAAATATGTGGAGTAATAATATAAGTTTGTGGATGAATTTCAACTCTCTCTTGTGTTCATTGCATTCTCTTGATCTCTCATTGCAATTTTGGTTAACTGTGCATGTTAAATTGTGTTGCATATTTAATGGTCTGTGTCTAATGGTGAATGAATTCATAGCTATTGGTTTACTTGTGGTGTGTATTGAACATCCCCTTCAAACTTATTGGTTTTCATCTCCATGTAAAATAGGTGTTCAACATTCCTCTTGGTGCATCACCCCATGTAGATTAGGTTTAATTTCTTGCAATCCTTTTAACCCTGTTTCCTTGGCAAGTTAGAGTAAATTTTAGGATATATCCTCTAAAATTTGAGTGTGTGTATTAGAATAGAGGAATAGGAACCATCCTTCATCCGGAGAGCTTTCCCGATTACAAAGTCCCAAAATTTGGGAAAATCTCCATGTTATGCAATCACACTGATAGTTTCAATCTATCGAGTTACAAATAATCAAGGGTGCTGTGATTACAATTCAATAGGAAATCTTAAGTACATTTTCCATACTATGAAAGTGTGTAGGTAATATGATCAAGCAGAAGACGGATACTAGGAAGGATGAGAAAAGAGTGAGTGGTATATGTAAGAATGAAACAAGAGGTAGGAGGGGGTGATAATAAGGAAAGAAGGAAATAAAGGAGTGTAACATAAATGGTTAGAGGAATGTATGTAGTGAAGGATGGAGAGTGTGAGGGGAATATTTAATGGAGAGTGTGATGACGCAAGAGCGTTAAGTGGAAGAGATGGAGCGGGAAGACATTTGTAGTGGTGATTGTCGTTTGATGGAATGGAAAATGGTGAAGGAGTTTCTACAATGACATGATCTTAGGAAAGGGATATATCTCAACCAAGATTCCTGCACGAAAGGGGTGATTAAGTAAGATCATCAAGCTGAAAGTGAAAGAATGAAAGGGGACAAAAATGATGAAATAAGTGATAGAGGAAGTGATGTTGGTAAATGAACATTAGGGGGAAAACCAACAATAATTATTAGGGGTGGAGGATGGGTGAAGGATCGAAGAAACAATGGAGAAGGATGAAATGGGTGAGAAGAGCAGTGAAGAATGAGATGGGGTGAATTTTAGGAGAAAATTTGGTTGGTAAAGGAGACTAGGAGGAAGGAATGGCCAACGGATGTAATTCTAAATGAGACTTTGTCTAGAATGATAGGTCTACTTTGAGTATACGTATATGAATTTGTCGTGCTACGTGGATAGTTAAGTAGACGTGCCACGCTAGGTATGAAAATACTTGAATAGTGAAAAAGATGATATCTATGCTATGTGATAGACATGAATAAGAACAGTGGCAAGGGTAATGGGTGGATAATTCACAAGAAAATAAGGGTGATGTGGGAGGATGGATGGAGAAAGGCCATATTGGCCATGGTGGGGGATGAGGAGCTACTGGACAATGAATGCTACTTGAGAGATATCCTCAAGTAGAATTCAAAAACTGTAGCGTATATCAAGTAGAATTCCCAAACCAAATAGTGCATTAGAGAGAGTGTTTAGAAATAGTAACATATTTCATGAATTTATAGATGACGTTAATAGAGGACATCCTTAAGAGTAAACATATGGATGTAGATTTTATGATTTGAAATTTGATCTCAAAGAATGTGATTGTGATAAAAGGTGACCTTGATGAGATAAGTGTCACATGATCACAGTACAGGGCCTATGGGGAAACCATGCTTTGAACCAGATGGGAGGTAAACAAGAAAGGATACCACTCAAGGCATTGCACTTGTAGCTAATAACCGGTGTTAGTACATGACCAACGACAGTTAGTTATAGCAAAAGATCATGAGGGAGATATGGATAAAAGATTCTCATAAACCTAATGCTAACACGACAAGGGGTTTGAGATGTAACTTGTATGTAGGAAGAGGGTTCTCTAAATGTGGTGTTCCCTAAGTTTATGTCCCAGCTCTGGGAAAGGGGAAAAACAATAATAGAAGAAAGCTGATCAATATGGGAAGCTTTATGAAAATGCTGACAAAAGGAAGGATGATTAATGTGGGAAACCTTCCAAATGCCATAATAAAAGAGTATCCATCCTTCAAGGGTATGGTATACTTTATACATAATATGGATGGCAAGAATAATATATATGATAACCATCCTTCAAGGGATCGGTCTATTTCTTGTGATTTTTCTTTGACTTTGATTTGCATGCTTTTCTTTTTCTCTCTTTTTTACATGAATAACTGTCTTTCGAGGGATCAGTCTATTTTTGATAACTTTTATTTTGATTTTTGCATACATGAATTTTAACTTTACATGGGGGAGAGATGGGAATAGCTGAGTAGACCACTTAGGAGGGGATAATGAATGTATAAGAGACACCCCTGGACCCTTTACATGACTGCAATAGAAGAATGAGAGGGTGATGGATGTAATGATTGTGGAGTCCTCATCAAATGGGATAACCTATCCATAATGAATATGCTATGAGAAGATTTGTGGTACTCATATTTAAGATCAAATCAAAGCAGTGACTATAGACCACATAGTTCATATCATTACCATGATAGATGGAAGGGGCTAATGATGGAGGAATGATATAAAGATATGATTATATGCTCACGGGTACATGTGCTAACAATAGAATTGATGTAAGTGTAATGCATTAAGAGGTCAGGTTTCTGGTTTACCATCGAGGGAAGCCAAACGATAGCCCCCAAACCCATACTTATGTGTAATGATGTACAGTCCAATATAGTTGGGAGAAAAATTTCCCCGTTGGCTCCTTTCTATGGTAGTGACGTTCTGATTCTCCTTTAAAAAAAGGTCACCTATTTTAAAGTCACATTCTTTGATATGCTTGTTATAAGCACATTGGATACACTCTTGATAAATATCATGGTGTTCAAGAGCGAGAAGGTAATGCTCGTCTAACAACTCAAGTTGCATTAGACGCTCTTGATGATAATCTACATCAAAAATGAAGTCATGAAGAGACACACATAATGATGGAATTTGAACTTTAAGAGGGAGAATGGATTAAGAATCATAAACAAGAGAAAATGGAGTGGACCCTGTGGATGTGCGAATGCTAGTGCGATAGGCCCACAGGGAAAAAGGAAGCTGGAGATGCCAGTTTCGACCTGCTTGATCAATGGTCTTGGAAAGGATATTTCAGACAATTTTATTGGTGGATTTAGCTTGGCCATTAGCTTGATGATAATATGGGGAGGAAAAGCTAAGTTGGATGTTGAATGCATCATTGATTTTTTTAAGATCCTTATTTTTAAAGGACTTTCCATTATCCATAACAATTTTATGTGGAATGCCAAAGTGACAGATGATGTGTTGATAAATGACATTAATAATTGGGCTAGATTTAGTCGAGGTGAGTGGGATAAATTCTACCAATTTAGTGAAATATTCCATAGTAGTGATGATAGAATGATGTTGCTGCAACGAATGAGGATTTATTAGACCAATGAGATCAAGGCCCAATTGTGAAAAGGGCCATATATCCTAAGTAAGATGTAAATCTTGGTTAGGAACACTGATGAGATTAGAGTATTGTTGACATTTTGAGCACTTCTTGACATACTCACAAAAATCATGATTAAGGGAAGGCCAATAATAGCCAAGACAGAGAACACGCTTAGTAACAGATAAGCCACTAAATTTTCCACCACAAATACTGTCGTGGACTTCTTGGATAGCTTGAGAGGCTTCATGGGATTTAAGGCATCAGAGAAGGACACCATCAAATCTGCATTTATAAATAATGCCACCAAGGATCACATAGCAGGTATCACGCTGGATGAAAGACCTCTTAGCATTTTTAGAGAGGTCAGGAGGAGTGATAAATTTGGATAAATAATCAAAGATTTGAGAATACCAGAGGTTTCATGAATTAGATTCAATAAGATGGATTTGGGATATGTCATGAAATGGTTTGTCACGACGGTATATAATGACCAAAAACTTGGGCTCCTACATTTTCCAAGGGATAAGGGCCATGAGAGATGCCATCATATTGGAAAAATGATTGGTTGATCAAGGGATAGGTTGAATAATGCAAGAATTGAAGGTTTTAAGAAAGATATGAGAAATGTCATGATATTGTTGTAGAATATCAATTTTGCAATGATATTCACCTGTGACTTACTTTATTACAAGTTCAAAATCACCATAGATGTCAAGAATCTGGACGCCTAGAAAGACAATAGTTTCTAGTCCTAGTATAAGGGCTTTGTATTATGCCATATTTTTTGTACATTCAAAGTCAAGTTTGAATGTGAGGGGAATAGGAGCATCTGTGGAGGAATGAGAATGACTCCTGCTCCTCCTCCTTGCTGTTATTTAGAACCATCAAAGAAGAGGGTCATTTTAAGGGGATTATGATGAAGCTGATTGATGGATTCATTTGGGAAATGGTCATGAGAAGGTTGAGTATTGGGAAGGGGGGCTTCTACTAATTGGTTGGTAATAGCTTGGCCCTTAATATATTTTTGAGAAATTAATTCAAGGTCAAACTAGGTCATGAGCATGAGCCACTGAGTGATGAAATCATTATGATATGGTTTAGAATGTATTATCTCAAGGGGTTGGAAGCTAGTAACAATATAGGTCTTGTGATTAAGAAGATAATGTCGAAGTTTTGAAGTAGTAGAGAAAATGACGCATCACAAATTTTTGACTTTAGTGTACCATGTTTCGCAGTCGTGAAGAGTATGACTAATGTAGTAGATGAACTGCTTGCATCCTTGGTCATCACGATGTGCTAAAATGGTCCCTAGAATATGATTGGTTACATAGATATATAAATAAAAGGGCTCCCCCTCACGTGGAGGTGTGAGTACCAGTGGAGGTAAAAGATATCATTTAAGATCGTCAAAAGCCTTTTGACACTTGTGATCCCAATCAAATTTTATGTCTTTTCAAAGAAGGTAATGAAAGGGCTGACAAAAATCAGAAAGTTGTGAGATGAAACATCAGACATATTGGAGGTGACATTAAAGACTACGAAGGTGTTTGAGATTGGAAGGAGGAGGAATTTTGAGGATTGCTTTAATTTTTATGGGGTCAAACTCAATGCCCCTAATAGAAATGATGAAGCCAAGGAGTTTACAAGTAAGAACTCTGAAAACACACTTTTATGGATTGAAGAAGAGGAAGAAACTGATGAGATGCTTGAAAATGATTTCAAGGATAAAGAGACGATCACATCGATGTTTGGACTTTCACAAGAGGTCATCAACATATTCTTCTACAGTTTGATGTATGAGGTTGTGAAAGATATATGTCATGGCTTGTTGATACGTGGCCCCGAAATTATTCAAACCAAAGGGCATGACATGCTAGCAAAAATTACCCCATGGGGTGATAAAGGATGTCTTGTGTTGATCTTCTGGTGTAATTAGAATTTGATTATAACTGGAAATACCTTCTATCAGAGAAAGTATCTCATGCCCTGCGGTAAGATCTACAAGTTTATAAATATTAAGAAGGGGTCATCTTTAGGGAAAGCGAGATTAAGATCTCAAAATTCGGTACATATACGAAGCTTTCTTGATACTTTAACAATGGGCCCAATGTTAGAAACCCATTGGGGATAGTCCATGGGGATAATGAATTTGGCAGAAAGAAGATGTTTCAACTCTTCTTTCATAAGAAGAGCAACTCGAGGATACATGCGGTGAAACTTCTTCCTAACCAGTTTAGCATTGGGGATGATAATGATATTATGAAAAATGATGGAGGGGTCAAGACCTGACATGTCATAGTATGACCATGCAAAAGCCTGGCTGTGTTTGGATAAGAAAGAAGTGAATGCTTTGAGGTCTTTCGGTTTCAAGGAACTTCCCACCTTAAGGATGCGAGGCTCTTGAAGAGTCTCAATATTAATATCAATAGTGGATTCATTTAGGAGACTAGAAGTGTCAGGGGAAGGGAATTTTGGATATGAGAATCTTCAGCCCCCATGTAAGAAAGAATGGAATTATCATCGTCACATTGAAGAATGTCAATGATAGAGGAATCTTCCTCTACCATCTCTGGGTGCTTGAGGGGAAAGGATCAGGTTTCATTTCCAACTTGATAAGTGACCATTCCGAGGGAAATGGTGGAAATAAATAAAAAAGTTAGGGGGAACATAAATGGCGTCATTTAGATTTGGATCAGTAAGATAGTTGGATGGAGAGAAGGTATCATCTGAATTAGTAGGATAGTCAAATGGAGATGAGATAACACATAAATTAGTAAGATAGTTGGATGGAGAAGAAGAGTCATCTAGATTGGTAAAATATATAGATGGAGATAAAGTAGGCTAATCAAGGTTGATGGGAGAGGATGCATATGTTCCTGAAGGAGGGATGGAGGGATATTTGTATCGCAAGCCAAAATTTTCACATGATTCATGGGCTTGTATGAAGACATTACCATGAGGGCCTTGTTCATAATGCCACATAACAAAACCCTTCTATGCACAATGATAGAGGTATGTATGAGCGAAGGATTGTTTTTTATGAGAAACCCAAAACTGCCAATATATGGTTTGATGTGAGGGCGATCTTCAACATGAGAAGAAGGTCGATCAAGGCCACTATAGACTAGGTTGGTTTTGAGAGAAGAAGGTCCAAATGAGATGATTTACCCAACATTTGATCAATACATAGGGGCCTTATTAGGTCGACCTAGATGGTTTGGAGAAAAAAGAGCATTAATAAAGAGGAGTTGATATTCTCCTAAGATAAGGTGCCGCATAAGAGCATCAAAGGATCCATAATGGGATAATGTGGATAGAGGCACATAAGAACTGGTGGATGCACCGAAAGAAAAGTTAGATTTAGGGATAAGCACGTCCTTAGGTCTATAGATCATGTGGCATGTCTTGAAAGGAGGGGCATCAACAGGGATAACATAAATGGTACCTTCATATTCATATTTGATACATCGATGGAGGGTAGATGGGACACAATGCATGGTGCAAATCGAAGGACATCTAAGTAAAAGATTGTACTAGAATTATCATTCTATATTGTAGAAGACCTCGTGGAGGAGTTTATGGCCAACACAAATGGGAACGAAAACTGTACCCAGTGGGGGAGTTACAACATCGTTAAAGCCACAAAGGATGGTAGGATATTTAGCAAGAATGGTGTTAGGTAGTTTGAGTTGGTTGAAGGTATGAGAAGAAATGATATTGATACTAGCACCATTATCAATCATGGTTCGTCATATACATGTATTATTGATGTGGAATGTGATGAATAGAGGTAGATCATGCTCTTCTAGTGGCATATAGGGGATTTCCAAATCCTCAAAGGATATGGTAATATATGTTGTGAAGGAATCAAATAAAGTTGTAAAAGGTTTAGGCTCATTGGATGATACTGTGATGTGTTGTAGAACTTTGATGGGATCCTGTTTGTGTGTGGAGAGATTTGGATGAGCTCATAAAGATAAATTTTGGCCGAGGCCTGATGGAATTGTTTAATAATGGTATGTTCAATGGAAGTGGGATTAGGAGCGGCCAAAATAGATACCTTGTCCTTAGAGGAAGATGTAGATGCTGTAGTGGGATGAGTGGTGGGAGCAGCAATAAAAACCTTTGGTTGTGATGGGGGTGTAGAGATAGTAAGCTCCTTAGGCGGAGGGATAGCAAAACGGTCTTTGGAGTAGGTTTTGTGGTGGAGTAAGGGTTATGTGGTCTAGAACAGGTGGTTATCTGAACATCATTGATCAAAAGAGGGTGACCATCCTTGGAATCATCCTCTTGTGGTGGCGGGTTTGTGGTTTCCTTGGATTTATCCTCTTTCAGTGGTGGATTGGTAGCTAGAGTTATTGATGAAAGGGGTGGCCTAGATGTTATGACAGATGCATGTTGGGATGAGGGGGCTGATTGGGTTAATGGAAGAGTTGGTTCTCCCTCATTAATAAGACAATTCTCATTGATAAAGTGGTGCACGATGGTTTGGAGAGCTTTGTAGTGTTCAGTTTTATGTCCTGGAGCACGGTGAAATGCACAAACAAGATTAGAGTTAAACCATGAAGGCCTCAATGCACTTGGGTCGAAAGGTTTAATTTGTGGCAAGGTGATTGTTGAGGCTTGGAGTAAATGATAAAACATGGTAGTATAATATCCTGAAGGAATAGGAGATGGTGCTATAGGTGAAGGATTTTGGGATGGTGCCTGAACGTGTGGTGGTGTAATGGTAGCATTTGAAATTGTCTTGGATTTGGGAATGTGAGTCGACTGCGTTTGAGGTGGGATATTGGATGAGGACGTGGATTCCTTTGACTCAATTATGGGATGTGGTTTGGGAAGAGGTTGTTGTTGTGTTTATTTATTAGTAGCGTAGGTTTTTGATGAAGGGGATGCTCCAAAAATGGAGGAATAAGATGAAGGGTGTGGTCCTATAATAGAGGAATATGATGTGGATTTAAGAGGATTGATACTAGGTACAATAAGGTCTATTTTTTGTGAGGATGTGAAGGATGATGTTGGGGAAATGGGGGTCTAGATCTTGTCTGTGAATAGGGACCCTCGGAAGAAATGACAAGAATTTCCACTGGAGGCGCTGAATATGGTAATGTAGTAGACACATGTGGAGATTGATTAGATGTGTGGGCATCTGATTATGAAGAGGAGATGGGATGATAATTTAAAGTAAGCACAAGTTGAAGTGCTTGCCAAAAGTCTTCAAGTAATGACATTTCCGTAGAAGAAGAAGGTGACATAGTTGTGTTTACAATAGTGGATGTAGTAGGTGTGGGTAAAAGTACAAAAAGAGGGACTGAGAGTGATGCTAAGGATGGGACAATGGTTAAAGGTGGAATGATTGCAGATAAGGTAATCAGACTTTACAAAGTTGGTGTTATAAGTGATGAAGTAGGAGTAATATTTGTAAATGGGGAAAGTGTGATTGGTATGGAAATAGGTGTGGGTGTGAGAAGAGATGTCAAGATAGATGTAGATATGATTGATGCTGGTATGGGAATGAGTGTTGATGAGCTTATGGATGTAGGAAGATTTTATAGGGAGATGGATATGATGGTTGATGAAGAAGGTAAATCTGTGGATGAGATAGGATCTTCATCAACAACGTGTAGAGTATTTATCGTATGAGCATTGGGTGTTTGGGATGTAGAAGTAATGGTGGTTTGACTTGTTGATGTTGGTCCGTGATTTGGAAATGATTGTTTAAAGATGTCTAATGGTTGATTAGGTGAAGCACTTGGATTATCTACCTGAAGATCTCCCTAATCAATGAGTCTTTGGACCAAATCCTTGAAATTCTGACATATCTCTATATCATGTCCTTGGACTTGATGATACTTGCAGTAATGGTCCTCAACGATACCATGTGGGTTTTGGCATAGCCTCGTCAATTGGTCGGATAGGTGGCAATGTGATCAAGTTCAATATCACTAATTTGTCAAATATCATGCTGTATGACTCCTCGACAGGAGTATAGTTTGGCATTGGTCCTGTGAATTTTTGTTGAGCCAATGTAGTATATGTAGACGCGGGGGAGAATTTAACAATGACAACATTCGTCACTGTTTTTGACTTATCATTTGATGCAGATGGTTTGGTGAATTCCTGTTTGGGCTTATTTGATTTCAATTTTAAATGGCCCTGTTTGAGGTCACACATCTCAAGCTTGCGAGAAATGATAAAGGCTTCCTCCAAAGTTCAAAATGATTGAATTTGTAAAGTAGAAGAAATATGTTTCGCATAAGAGCGCGCGAAGAGTTCGATCAGATCAGTTTGAGGAAGAGGAAAAGATAAGTGATTTATAATATTGTGCCATCGTGTGACAAATTTCGTAATGGATTTATCTTTGAATTTTCTGATGGTATTGTTGATAATTTTCTCACTTCTGCAAAAATGGGCAACTCAAAACCTTTTTACGATGGATAGCATCGGTGAAGTATACCTAAGCTATGGGAGATTATATTAGATTATGTTGTTACTGCTGATTTATTTGAAAGATTATATGAAATCTGCAACTATGTGTGCTATTACAAAATGTAATAGATCACATAGTCCACAATTTCATGACCATCCTCAGTAAAAGAACACAAGCCCTGAAGGACAGTTATGTTGTCTTGATGAGAACATCCAATTGAAGAGTAGGTGAAGTGTAAAGTTTTGGAACAACAAACATAATTGCAGATCACACAAAAATCAGAGTTCATTATTTAATGTTACAAGTTATAGTCGATATTTTAATGTTACAAGTTATGAACAAATGCCTACACTCCTACCTTACTATGGCCATCATCAACTACTTCAAGGTTTCAATGTTCAGGACAAGCCTTCATTTTCTCAAAACATGAAGTGTATTTTGGCTCTAAAATATGCACAAGAAGCAAGAAATAGATCGAATAAAATGACAGAAAGCTCAGATCACAAAAATATAATGCACGAAGATTTTAAGCCCAGATGGAGATAATAAAGACTCGGATTTGTTTTCATTTCAAGAAAAGCAAAGTCAATATGCGAATACCCTCATCAAAATCAGAGTAGAATGGAACAGAGTGCAAAATGATTCAAAATCAGACAAGAAATATAGATCCTAGTTTTCATCGTAGGCCCATTAATGGGTATCAAAGGAAAAATCAGAATAAGGAACAGGTACTTACTGTTCAAATTAAATTTCAGCAACCCTCAAATGGTCATCAAATTTAGCAAAGGAAGCAACCCAACACGAGTTTCAAATCAAGATCCACAAAGGAGCCAAGAAGACACGTAATATGCAAAGGAAATGGTGAATTATTAGTGCTTCGAAGTCAAGGTAATAAGAACAAAATGATTACCGTGCTCAGAGATCAAGAACTTACTAGAATTCAACACCTTTTGTATAGTCAACTCGAAAACAAAAGCACTCGCAGCCAAAAGAGATAACATAGAAACCAAATGGGCATGAAGAGATCACAAGAATGGAGCCATCACCCACAAGTAATTGAGGTTTGAAGCCTCAACAATGGTGGATCTTAGAAAAGAATAGAGAATAAACACAAAATGTAGAGGCAAGAAATATTCATAATACTAGTTTGAGAGCAAAGCCGAATTAACAGAGATCGAAAGGAACATAAATGGTGTCCAGAAACCTCACCAATTTCTAAAAACTTAGAAAAACACATTCACAGTTGGGAACTAAGCTCGGAGTTACTCTAAAAACATGACGAGCATCATCCAAATTCACTCAAAGAGTTCTTGATAGAATAGAAGACTGAATATATAAGATGTGCGAAGATACATAAACCAGACAAACCTCAAGAAATACCGAGCTTGAAATCAATAATAAAGATGCGGCCATGGCTACAATGTTTCACCTTGAAAGCTCGGGACCAAGAAATCAAAGACCCCACAAAATATACAGTTGCTCGAAGGCTAAGAAGGCCGAAAATGGACTGATCCGAGCTTCAAAAGCTTCAACAAAGGAATCAATGAAATTTTTTCCAGGGCTTCACCCCCATGACGAAAATCCAAAATGAAGTGATAATTAGGGTCAAGTGATCTTTACCACTCAAACTTGAGATATGAGTTAAATGAAACTCAACCACAGTCAGATAATCAAAGGTAGAGAAGGAAAAGTACCAAGATCAATGCTCAAGGATCAATCCCCAAATTCGAAGCAAACCATCATGGTTAGATGCCATTACTACGCCAAACTCTAGGTCACAAACCCTACAACAAGTCAAAGATCGACGACTTGAGATTCAATAGATCAAAGATCAACGATTGGAAACCAATCAATCGAGTTCAACGTAAATCACCATGGTGACATTAACAACCTACCACATTAAATGCCAGGTTGGAAAACCTAACTAAGGGTGAGAAACATCAACGACATCGAATTCACAGGTACAAAGATCAACGGCTTAGTTTCCATCATCGATATCAAAGAAAACTCAACATAGATCAGATTTCCACCAATAAATGCATGGAGGGGTGAGTAAACGTGGGGAGGGGGCCAACCCACGTCACCAAACAAATATCATTGCATTGACTTTAAAAATTTCAAAAACTATAGTCATTTCCAAAGAATGCAAAAATGCCATCATACATGCTCATCACTGAAAAGGTAAAGTTTGAAATATGCCAAGACCGATGAATATGGGTGGTAGCTATATGCCATAGTATTTGTTACAAAGGTGGTCGAATATAATATGGTGGTAACTATTACAAAGTTCCCCATGTATATCCAAAAACATGCGCCCCTTTTATATGAACTAAGTCCACAGGGTGACATATTATAGCATGGTGAATAAAGTTCACAAGGTGGTAAAACAAATGGTCAACCCTTTAATATGCTGAATTCCACCAAGGTGGCCAAACCAAGAGAGTTAAAGGTGGTCCCCACAAGGAGGTTGGAGTGGTGTTGTAAAGTGTCACTCATGTGACCACTCAGAAAAAGATGTAAATATCAGAACATGTACACATAGCAGGTGGTCCCCACAGGAGCAATTATTTTTGCAAATATTGCTAAGTGTTGTAATTATTTGCTAACAGGAAGAGAGTTGTATTTTTTTGCATGCTTCACAAGAAGATAGAACAGAGAAGAAGACGAATTTGCATGCTCAAAGGAGGGATAATTTCCCAGCAAGCAATTTTATTATTAGCAAATTATTCACCCATTCTTATCTTAAAAATAGAACAGTCAACTTTAGTTTGACTGCATTGTAAACAAGGCTTTTAATGCTTATTTTTAATTGCATGCTCTATTTTGTATTATTTTATCCTTTTATTTATTATTAAATAAAGGATAAAATTAGGAAGCATGGGCAAGTACAACCTTAGTCTATTTTTAGGAAGGGTGGGAAAATTTATTTTGCTATATATTGTGTACCTTTGCAAAGCACAGGGGATTATTCCTGGAGGACTTTTGGATATATGAGTACTGAAGCAATTTTGCCAATTTTTCCCTCTGAGTGTGAAGTATTTTATTCCTTTCCAAGTTATTTTGCAGTCTTGTGTATGTTACATTAATCTTGTGAATGCAAATTCCCTGATCAACCACCTTACCCTGCTGAAAATTTTAGTCTTTTATGCTTAATTTTTAATATGCATGTTAAATTATTAGCGCTGTTGTGATCTTCCCTTAGTGCAATCAAGTGTTTTACCCTTAGATATTCTACAGAAAAACTATTGGCTCGTGCATCAAGAATCCTTCCCAAATTAGTTGTGCATATACTCAGTCAAAGCCCTCATACAAATTTAGTGTATCACCTTAGTTTTAATCATTTTTTACAGTTATCTTTTACTCTCAAAACTCCCAGAAAGCAATTTAGGACACACCAATAAGGAACCAACCTTGATACTGGAGACTCACCTCAAAAATAGGTATACCCACAGACCTGAGGTGTTTCCATTGTATCTACGAAAGAGAGAGATCATTTGTGCAAGCTTAGAAAACCTGTAGCCATCTCTCTATAGGGTGCACTTTTGAGAGATAATAGTTTTTGGCACACCCGGTGGGATGACGAATCAAATCTGTATGCAAGTTTAAGTTCTACAGTAGATTTATAGCAAATTTAAAATTCACTTTCGGGAGAAAATTGTAGCTAATTTATTTTAAAAGATTTTATCATCTTTTGGTGACTCCGTAAAGTTGATATTAGACTAGTATTGTAGTATGTTCCATGCCTAAAGTGACTACAAGATCATCGGTAAGAGGAATTCCTTCTGAGTTTGTTTCTTTACTTTTGAGTTTTTCTAGAAGGAGAAGAGTTGGTAATACTTTGCCTCATAATAGACCTGGTTTTGGTAACCCTCCTTCTAATATTCCTTCACCATGTGTAAATTTTTCTATCAATATCCCAATTTTTCCAATGGCCCAACAACCACCCAGGAACTTTGTTCCCTTTACTAATGGTAGCCCATTAGTAATTCCAGTTTATCAAGATATTCCCAACGTTGCCATAAAAAGCTAGCCATCATTCACGGGTGAAAATCAGGTTACACCAGCTGAACATATCAAAGATGTTGCAGCCCTATGTGCTGTCCATAATATCACTCATGAAGACGTAGCCCTAAGACTTTTAGTTTCATCTTTTAAAGTACAAGCCTTGCAATGGTATAGAAACCTAGAAATTAGAAGCATAGGAACTTGAGATATTTTAGGTGAAAAATTGCTGAAATAGTTCCAGGTAATTCAGATCATTTGTCTCTCATTGAACAATTATCTACTATTAAAAGAGCTCCCAACGAATTTATGTCTAGTTTCAATATCCATTTTGCCAGAACTTCGGAGAGAATTACAGTAAGTGTCAAGCCTCATGCTGATCATGCTTTTCTTTATTATCTCAGAGCATTAAACAGTGATATATCAACTATGATTCAGTCAATGGGTGGAGAGACACTCCCAACAACTTATGATATTGCTATCCAAGCTGAAAATAGTCTTATTCAAGCTAGAAAATTAGCGCCAAGGCCATCAATGCCTTTTAAAGCAGATTTAGCACCTATTCCTTATCCCATTACAATTACAGAGCCCAATGTTGTAGCTCCATCAGATGATATATTCAAAGCTTTGCAGACTATGAGAAATAAATTAACTTTAATTGAGAACAAAATTACATTACCTAGCAGACCCTACTAGGATCCTTATCAGCCCTACCAACAGAATCAACAAAACATGCAACCCTATCAATAGAATCAGAATTATAGGCAACCTTACTAGCAAAGGCAGTTTGACCCAAAGGCTCCAAGTTCCTCTAACACTTTAGTTCTAGTTAATATGGTTACAGAAGAGTGGTGTCAACCTTGCAATCAACCTCATTCAGCTACAACTTTCCCAAATGATTTTCTGAATTTGAATCTTGTTGCACAACCTCAATCTGAAACATTGTTTATGCCTCAAATAGAGGGTGGGCAGCAAGAAAATCATGTTCAGAAAACACCTGAACAAAATTTAGTCAGTTTTAATGAGGAAGATTTCTTTACAATCACTACTAGGGCTCAAGGGAGGGCTACTAAAAATCAAAAGCAACAAAATAAGCCTATCTTGCCTACTGTCACTGATAAGACAACATCTACAGCTCTAAAGTCAACTAACAACCCTATTGTTCCTAAAAAATCAGCAAGTTTCCTAGTTGATAAAATTCATCAAAGACAACTACAACCTGATCCAAGAAGACTTTTTATACCTCAGATATCCAAGGCAACTAAAGCAGAATCAATTTTTGCTAACGTCTAATCTAAAACAGTTGATTCTGTTTCTAAGACAGTTGCTTATTTTAACATTGTTGATGTAATGAAAAAGCATAATTTTAACTTCTCAATGTGGGACTCTCTAAGTATTCCTGGACAACAAGATTTACTTTCTCATGAACTAGCTAAGCTGTAGATTTCTTCAAGTACAACAGAAAAGGAATTTCAGAAGACAAACATGGTCCTTGGAACATTTGAGAAAGACCATATTAAAGAAGTTAAGTGGATGGTTCAGAAATTTCTAAATGCTCATGACATTAAGAAACCACCACCATTTTATTTATCACTTATTATTGGAGAACATTTAGTTCATAATTGCATGGTGGACAGTGGTGCAAGTAGCACAGTTATGCCAAAAGTGATTGCAGAAAAATTAGGCTTGCAGTATGAGCCTACAGAAAGGAGTGTCTTACAACATGATGGAACTGTAACTAACATGGTTGGTATAATAAAAAATTTGGAGGTAATGTACATACTTGCCCAAATGTTTCTATTCTGCAAGATGTTACTGTTGTGGATCTACCTACATACTTTGCCTTGTGCTTATCTAGAGATTTCAGAGCGAAAATAGGAGGTTATCTCTCTTTAGATTGGTCCTTATTTTTTACTACACATTATGGAACTAAGGTTAGTATCAATTCAGAACCATTGGTTAAATTCCATATTGAGCCTTATTCTCCAAATGCAGTAGCTAATTACTCAGCTTTAGAGCAATCTGATTTTGATGATGTAGCTCAGGTTTCAGCATTAGATGGTGTTTCTAACCTGTTTATGGATGAAAAGACAGTTGAAGAACACACTCATGATCCTTTTAAGGAGGTCGAAGAACATATTTTTGGTGTGTATTGTATGCATGAAGAAAATACACCACTTCCCTTGATGTCTAAAATAGATGATTCAACAGAAGGGATTTGAAAGCTTCATTTTGATGGAACTAAGAACAAGAAAGGATAGGGAGTAGGTTTGATGCTCACTTCCCCAACAAATGAAAGGTATTTCTCAGCTTTGAGTCTCCAATTTACATGCACTTGTAATGTAGCTAAATACAAAGTATTAATTCATGGCTTACTTTGGGCCAGAAAGAGAGGTATCAACACTTTACAAATATTTAGTGATTCTGAGTTAGTTATCAATCAAGTAAAAAACTTCAATGTTTGTAAGAATCCACTAATGAAGTCTTACAAACATAGAGTTTCAAACTTAATGGAAGATTTTGAAGCTATTAATATTCAATCTATTCCCAGAGCTTTAAACAAGCATGCAGATAGACTTGCAGCAGTTGGTGCTAGTTTCGAAGTGCTGGAACAGATGGAAAACAACAAATTTCAGCCTCATATTAAGCCAATTGTCAGGCCTTCTATACCTGATAATGAATCAAATTAGCAAGTTTTTGAAAGTGATGATCAAATATGTAGGTTTTTACAGCAAAAAGTTGAGTTCTCTGTAATTAATCAGGATAAGTTACAACATATATATGGTGATCAGATTGTTCAGTTGAAGACAAATAAATTTCCTCGAGGTCTGGTCACATTGGAAGACATCTTCAGCATTGACGATCAGTTAAGAAAGGTGAAGACTAAAATTTCAACCCCCTCGGATAACTACGAAGAGATATTGGTTGATGAAGGGAAAAGACTGTTTCTTGGAAAGGTATGTTCCTTAACCGAAAAGAAGTCATTTATTAATATTTTCAAAGAGTTTAAGGATGTCTTTGCTTGGAAATACCAAGATCTGAAAGGATTTGATCCCAGTATAGCACAACATACAATCGAGTTACATCCAAATGCTAAGCCTGTAAGAAAAAAATAGAGGCTTGTTAATCCAAAAATAGAACCTCTGATGAGGAAAGAGTAATCCAAGTTGATTGAATCAGGTATTATCTTTCCAGTTAAGCATTCAAGTTGGGTAGCCAATCTTGTTCCTGTAAGGAAGAAGAATGGAGAAATTAGATTATGTGTGGATTTCAGAGATCTTAATAAAACATCATTAAAAGATCATTACCCACTACCCAATATGGATCAGATTTTGAGAACAATCTCAGGTTCAAATAGACTATCTCTTCTAGATGGTTACAGTGGCTATAATCAAATTTTAGTCGGAGAAGAAGATAGATACAAAACAACTTTTACCACCAAGTGGGGTACCTATGCTTACAAAAGAATACCTTTTGGTCTTTCAAATGCCGGAGCACCGTTTCAATGTGCAATCAACATGGATTTTCAGATCTTGTTA
Organism: Taxus chinensis; assembly: GCA_019776745.2. Classification (NCBI taxonomy): domain Eukaryota; kingdom Viridiplantae; phylum Streptophyta; class Pinopsida; order Cupressales; family Taxaceae; genus Taxus; species Taxus chinensis. Next base: position 58,383,935 of record CM034152.1, on the reverse strand, counting down.
AATAAATGTATTCTTGTTTATTTGGATAATATTATCATGTTCTCAAAGAATCCAGAAGAACATATGATGCATTTAAGGCAGAATTTTCAATTATGCAGGTAGTTTGGAATATCTTTGAATCCATTGAAGTCTATATTTTCAGTACATCAAGGTAAATTACTTGGTCATATTGTTTCGAAGTAGGGTTTAGCAATTTATCCTTTCAGAATCGAAGCTATACCACAGCTATCATTGCCTCATCATAAGAAGGCATTGCAAAGTTTTCTTGGAAAAATCAACTTTCTTAGAAGATTTGTTCTAGATTTCGCAGCATTGGTTAAACCATTAACAATTATGTTAAAGAAATATAACACTTTCTCTTGGACCAGTGAAGGAAGGGAAGGTTTTGAAGCAATAAAATCAGCTATCTCTCAGGCTCCTACTCTTGCAAACCCAAATTTTGATAAATATTTTACAATGTATGCACTTGTAGGAGCTGAAACAATCTCAGCTATTTTGCCTCAGGTTAATGATGAAAATATTGAGTAGCCAATTGCTTTCTTTGGATAGAGTTTGCATGATTACGAAACAAGGTACACATTTCTTGAAAAACAAGTACTTTTAGTAGTCAGAGGACTAAAGAATTTTAAGTACATGCTTTCAAAATATAAAATTCACGTTCTTGTTTCTCATCCAAGTGTGAAAGCTTTCCTTTTAAATAAAGAATTGAATGAGAAAAGAGTAGGATGGATAACGAAGGTTATGGAATATAATGTTGATATCCGGGTTGTTAAGACGGTTCGAGGTAAAGGTTTATGTGAACATATAATTGCTGATATGGAAAAACAACAGGCTGCACAACCCAAAGATTTAGAACAACATGCTGAAATTGTGTATCAGCAATCAAATATCAAGCTCATTAAAATATGGAAATGAATTAGAAACAAATCAAGAAGACTTTTGACAAGAAATCCAAATTCAAAGTCTTCTATGAAGGAGATATTGTGTTAAAGTGGGATGTTGATCATGCAAAGCCAGGAAGACACTCAAAGTTTGATACACTTTGGAGTGGTCCTTACATGATTTCAACTTACAAGGAACATAACACTTTTCACCTTTCGAAGCTGAATGGAGAGGAACTTCCCATTCCTGTGAATGGTATGTTTCCCAAACACTGTTATTGCAAATCTTACAGTGATTGTTAAAGTAGGATTTCCCTTTAATAAGTGCAGTTTCTGCACATTGCATTATTTTTCAATTCAATAAGTGCATTCGTGCACGTGATCTGGTTTACCAGATCCTTTCCCAGCTTTATTTTGTTTTGGAAGGGTTGGACCTTTCGGAAAGGAATATTTTGGTTATATGCTTCAGACTCCATGCCCAATGGATAAGAGCAAGGCACTAGTATATAAGCTAGCAGGCAGCTTTCCCTGTAGGATCACCAGAAATGTTGACAATTTTTGCACTTGTGCAAAAATGGGCAACTCGAAACCTTGTTACGATGGATAGCATTGGTGAAGTATACCTAAGCTATGGGAGATTATATTAGATTATGTTGTTATCACTGATTTATTTGAAATATTATATGAAATCTACAACTATGTGTGCTGTTACAAAACATAACAGATCACATAGCCTGTAATTTCATGACCATCCTTAGCAAAAGAACACAAGCACTGAAGTACAATTATGTTGTCTTGATGAGAACATCCAATTGCAGAGTAGGTGAAGTGTAAAGTTTTGGAACAACAAACATAAGTGCAAATACACAAAAATCAAAGTTCATTACTTAATGTTACAAGTTCTATTAAATGTTTTTCCTTCATGATTAAGACATTCAATTATGTTACTGAGTTGTTTAGTTCATTATACAATCCATATGGAAAGTAGAAATGCAGAAAGAGATATACAACTCATTTACATAATTCAATGCTTTATTCACAAGGAGAGTCAAATGTTTCCTACACAAGCCATGGGATGTAACTGAAAAGTAAAGTACATCTACTGAAAAGAAAGATACACATGCATGAAAGAGAAAGTAAAGGAGTATGAGGATGACCCATCATTGCCTTGTATATTCTTTGTTGTGCAGAGCATCTCCTTGCCAGCTCCTTCATCCTCAAGTCATGGTACCTGAAAAGCAAAAACAAGTCAACCATCAGTTACGAGCTCAGGGATCAAACCATATTCCTACACTATCCTACTTCATGCATATGAATCTTCCCAGAAGCAGGAGATGTATTCTACTTAAAGGACAAACTGCATGCATGCTTTAATCATTCAGAAAGAAGAAATTAAAAGAAAGGACAAAAAAAATGGACATAAGAGAGGCCAAAAATCCTAAATATTTCCTAACTATTTCCCTAAGTGTGAAGGTACAGGTTGCAGCTAAAGAAAGAAATAGATAAGTCATAAATACATGCTAAGAAGAAGGAAGAGTGCAACTCAAAGTTCAGCAAACATTCTGCAAATGGAAGAGGTTAGAGCTAAGAAGAGAGAATGGAAGATAGAAATACATTTTTTAGTTTACAAAGAAGAGGGAGAATAAGATTTCAACAAGATGAAGCTAAAAGCAAAAAGGATTACAGCTGAAACAAGATGAGAGAGAAGATTATGGGAAAATTTTGACAGGGCTTCGCCATGTAAAATGAACATTTATAATTTTTCATCATACTGTTTCAATTACTACATTCTTTAAAAGAACTATGCAAATCAAATAAGTGATACAAAAATCAGAAAAGCATTACATGATCAAGAGAAACAACTATCATGTTTTCAGTTCTCAATTGCTATATCAATTCAACATGAAAAGTGTTACTTTCTGTATCATAGATCAGAATATATAACTACTATTTCTTGAAATGCATTAAAGAAAATATTCTGAATGTTTTTTCCTGGGCTTCACCTTATAAAATCAACATTTCAGATTTTTTAGCATACATATCAGAGCTGTAATGAAAGGAAATACAATATATAATGCAGAAAATAATTCTTTATAACTTAAACAGCTGAAGGGAATTGAAATTCAAAGATAATATTACAAATTTCAGCTTTTCTAAGTTGCAATTTTCAAAATAAAGCAGATATGAGAGCATAGAATTACTACAATGACAATGAAGTACATTCATTCAAAGAAGGTAGTACTCATATATGACATGATCATAAGCTATTACAGGTGAACAGAAAGAGCTATCTCATGATTCCATTAAAAGTGAGAAGTAATTCAAGTAACATCTACCGTTATAAGGGGTTTCAGAAAGAGATAATAACCCAGATTTAAGGTATAACTATCTTTTCAGAACATGTCTATATCTATCTAGGAGAGAATTTTTCTAGAAATAATGAAATGGAAGATGATTCAGTTTTCTTAAAGAGTATTACAAATAGAATGCAGAGTTGAGTACAAAAGTTCTTTTCTGTTTCCAAAATTATTAGTGGATTACAACTATTATTTCAATTTGGAAATTTCCAAATAACAAGAAACTAATTACATTCAAGCACTCATCTCAGTAGGAATTTCAGTTTTCAAGTGATCTCAGATCCAAAGAGTCACCGCAACTAGGCAATTAAAGGAATTTTATAGATACAAAGTTAGTTACAAGGCTCAAAACATCTACAAAGTGTGTCAAAGTGTAGCAGAGAAGCATCAAATTGTAGAAAGTAAAGTGTCTGAGCATCCTAAAACCTTCAGGTATGAGAAGGAACAAGAAAAACCGGAATCAGAGTTTTCATAAGCTATTATGAAATATGCAGGATTTGAGCTCAAGGATTCTTGATAGAACAGAAGTAAAAGCACTTGGGAAAAGCCACTAAATGTGGAGATTCAGGGACCAACTTTCAATTCCAAATACAGTCTTAACTTACATTAAAACATAATACAAAAAATGCCTACACTCCTACCTTGCTATGGCCATCATCAACTACTTCAAGGTTTCAATGTTCAGGACAAGCCTTCATTTTCTCAAAACATGAAGTGTATTTTGGCTCTAAAATATGCACAAGAAGCAAGAAATAGATCGAATAAAATGACAGAAAGCTTAGATCACAAAATAGAATGCACGAAGATTTTAAGCCTAGATGGAGATAATAAAGACTCATATCTGTTTTCATTTCAAGAAAAGCAAAGTCAATATGTGAATACCCTCATCAAAATCAGAGCTGAATGGAATAGAGTACGAAATGTTTCAAAATCAGACAAGAAATATAGATCCTATTTTTCATCGCAAGCCCATTAATGGATATCAAAGGAAAATCATAATAAGGAACAAGTACTTACTATTTAAATTAAATCTGAGCAACCCTCAAATGGTCATCAAGTTTAGCAAAGGAAGCAACTCAACATGAGTTTCAACTCGAGATCCACAAAGGAGCCAAGAAGACACGAAGTATGTAAAGGAAATGGTGAATTATTAGCGCTTCGAAGTCAAGGTAATAAGAACAAAATGATTACTGTTCTCAGAGATCAAGAACTTACCAGACTTCAACACCATTTGCACAGTCAACTCGAAAACAAAAGCGCTCGTAACCAAATGAGATAAGATAGAAACCAAATGGGCATGAAGAGATCACAAGAATGGAGCCAACACCCAAAATTAATTGAGCTTTGAAGCCTAAAAAATGGTGGATCTCAGAAAAGAACAAAGAATAAACACAAAATGTAGAGGCAAGAAATATTCAGAATACCAGTTTGAGAGCAAAGCCAAATTAACAGAGATCGAAAGGAACATAAATGGTGTCCAGAAACCTCACCGAGTTCCAAAAACTCAGAAAAACACATTCACAGTTGGGAATCGAGCTTGGGGGTTACTCTAAAAAAATGACGAGCATCATCCAAATTTGCTTAGAGAGTTCTCGATAGAACAAAAGACTGGATATATAAGATGTGTAAAGATACAAAAACCAGACAAACCTCAAGAAAGGCCAAGCTTGAAATCAATAAGAAAAATGTGGGCCATGGCTACAATGTTTCACCTTAAAAGTTTGGGACCAAGAAATCAAAGACCCCACAAAATATACAGTTGCTCGAAGGCTAAGAAGGCTGAAAATGGACTGATCCGAGCTTCGAAAGCTTCAACAAAGGCATCAATGAAAAATTTGTCAAGGCTTCACCTCCATGACAAAAATCCAAAATGAAGTGATCATTAAGGTCAAGTGATCTTTACCACTCAAACTCGAGATATGAGTTAAATGAAACTCAACCACAGTTAGATAATCAAAGGTAGAGAAGGAAAAGTACCAAGATCAATGCTCAAGGATTGATCCCTAAATTCGAAGCAAACCATCATGGTTAGATGCCATTAATACGCCAAACTCCAGGTCAGAAACCCTAACAATGAGTCAAAGATTGACGGTTTGAGATTCAATGGATTAGAGATCTAAATAATTTGTAATTGGTCCATGTTGACAAGTCATAGGCCACTCTATTCTCATGAAGAGAGAGAAACAGGTGAGGAGATTTTGGAGGCTGGTGATTTGAGCTTGTGAACCTGTGACCCCTGAGATCCAATTAAGATATGAAATGTGGCACTAACCTTGGGAAAAAATTAGAGATCATATCACCAATTAGAGATGGAAGTTTTGAAAAAGTGATCATGAGGTTAAAATTGACAACCCCATGGCTGTCAACTATGCCAAATGACTTAGTAACCTTCAAATACTCATAAATTTTGCTTGATGTCACCAAATCAGATAAAATATATCTCATTGGAAAGGTATTAAGGAATGCTACACTTTGAAGGTAGTTTTTGTTCAAAATAAAAAATTTATTAGAGTAAAAAGTGATTAAAGGTGCTCATATTCATTTTAGACCCAAACTTTATAACAATGATCTAGACCATTTTTTTGCACATATCTTTCTATTTGCACATATCTTTCTATATTGAGATCTTGTTGTTAGGGTAGGTATTTACCTTAGCCATGTTCACCTAGATACTTTATTTACCTTTATTGTATTTATCCTCACCCACTTGTGTGTGTGGATATTTATTTTATCTTATTTAGATATTAGGAGATATTATCTAGTTGTTATGTATAGTTCTTTCCTTGATCTATGGTATTTAATAGTTCTTTCTTTGATCTATGGTATTGACTAGATCCTTGATATCTAGTTCTCTCCTAAATCTATAGTCTTGACTAGTTATTTGATGATTAGTTATTTCTTTGATTTATGGCTTGATCTACGACCTTGACTGGTTCTTAGATTGTTATTCCTTTCCTATATAAGCAAGGCCCATTCTCATTGTAATTCATTGAGTTCCATAATAATATATGATATTGTTTCTCATTTGTTTGAAAAGGTTTTATGTAAAGTTATCCTAGCAAATTACTTTCATCTTATAGATTGTGGTGTTTGATTAACATTTGTGTTCTTGGTTTGGCACGATCTAGTTATCGTTCATTTTACTTGTTTTCCTACGCAATACATAAATGGAAATGTATTGAGAATGGATTCAGTCTAGGATTATTTCAATAGGAAATGGTTGATATATTAGATATTTTTCAATGACATAGTTTTTTGCCCTTTTTGGGTTGTTTTCTCAATCAAATGGTTTCCAAATTAGCTACAAATAAGATCAAATCAACCCCAACAACCAAAATTAAACTACGTCTTAGGGAGCTCCCATTTTTAAATAATACGATCTAATTTTCCATCATCCAAGAAAAATACGGTGCCTATATATGGTCTACACACTAAATTTAGATTGTTCATTTGATGGTTGAGAAGTTGGTGTCTCTCCTTATTTTGAGCATTCTTCTGATCCTCTCTCTTCTCTCCTTTATATATATAATGTAACTCATTCCTTATTGTAAAGGATCCCCTATTGAATGTAAAGTTACCATGCCCAAATGGTGGCTGAATATTTTGAGTGTAGACCTCTATTTTAATCCCATGTAGTACAATTAGTTCCTTTCCTATTGATGTAATGTATTTTGTATATTTTGATCAATAGAATTTTGTTATTGTGGCAATATTACTTCCCTTAACTAGTTATTATTGTGTTTCTTACCCATTTATTTATTCATAAAATGATGTGTGTGTTATACTTGCATGTTTTCATTTCTATGTGTCTTTATTATGTGGAATTGGAGTCTGATTTTATGTAGGTTTGATTATGGCTATTATCTTCCCTATATGCTCTATGTCTATCTTGAAATTTTCATCTTAGGGAGAGAAATCCATATTCTAATTTGGTGTCATCACCACCCCTTTCAATTTATTTTGTGCCTTCCCTCATCCCTTTTATCATGTATTCAGTAGCATAGCTAGGAGTAGTGTTAGGATTAAAGTAGTTAGTAAAGAAATTTGGCCTTATCTGAAGGTATATCATAAGGAACCAAGATCCCACACCTTAGGGAAAATCCCATGTTTCATTGAGGTGTCAAGCTTGGCCTCAACAAGAGTGAAATCTCAAGTAAAATAATTACTATATGGTATTATGTAATTTTCTATATGGTGTCAAACTCATATATGGTATCAGAATCATATATGTAATTTACATCTCTAGTTTTCTCATATCAATAGTTATTCAGAGTTATTTGCATTATTGGTTGGAGATATGAATGAAGAAGAGTTTTTTTGAAGAGATATCTACATTTTTCCATTTTGAGTGTTTTTGGTGGATCTTAAATTCCCTTTGAATATTTTTTCATTTGTGGATTTATACACCTTCATTAGATATAGAATTATCATAATTCTTACCAATCCCCTAAACATTTTTGAGCCAATCCATGTTGTAGGTTTAAATTTCCTAATGGGTATTTTTTGCTTGAGCCAAAATTACTTTTATATGGTTGTTGTTGGCATTTTTTCAGTTTTTAGAAAAATATAAAAACTTCTAAGTATGATCAAGTATTTTTTATGAATTATACACTAAAAACTATATCAATAGAAAAATAGTTTTTTGGAGCATTTGGTGTTTTTCTATGATTTTTTGAAAGTTTGGATTTATAGGGAAAACAAGGAGCAATAGAGAAGACAATAATTTTTTTCATTTTTCCACAATACCATGGGCTAAAAGTATATTTTTTGGAATCATCTCTTTGATATATTTCCAAAAAATATTTTAAAAAAAAAATTTGGAGCAACAAGGCACCAATGGCATGCGTTTGAAGTTTTAACACAATTATGGTGAGTTTTTTATACTCAACATCATTGGTGCATTTTACATATTATGCACTTGGCACTTTATCTCTAATATGACTTTCCTATAGCCCCTAACACCTACACTCATCCCCACGGCCTACCATTTGACCACCTACTATGTGTTTTTAGTCCTTGAGGGCTAAACATTCACCGTCAAGCCTTTTTTGGGAGCACATTTCTTCCGAGGCTCATAATTTTGATCCGTGAAGTGTGCGAAGATTATTTGTTTTTCATCTTGACCATTTTTTATTATCTAGATAATGGAAATGTTATTTATTAAATTTTTGTGACCTAGATTTTCAGAATTATTAGTTTTTGTCTTGTTTAGTTGACCAAATCATGTATTTTGGACATTTATGAGGCCACAAATTTTGAATGGTAACTCATATTTGCATGCTATTATTAAAAAATGTTTATTTTTGCACACCCTTCAAATTTTAAATATCTATTTATTTTGATTCTAACTCACTAGATATTTTATAAACTATAATTATATTGGTTTAGTTTTCGGATGTATTTATACTTGCACTAATTTATAAACTATTATGGGGTGTTTCTAGATTTGTTTACATTAATGAGTGTGTGTTATTTTTTTGCACCCCATTTTCAAATTTCATTTATAGATTTCATCATATGGAATTTGGGCACTCTCACTAGAGGATTTTCCTATGATTTTTTATACACCCAACAAATTGACACCATTTGGAGATATTGATTTGCATTGTATTCAATACATAGTCAAAATTATGGGGGTTTTGTAAAATGGTAATGCTTCATTGGTTGTTAAAGTATGATATGTACCTTGTGTTTATTCCTAGTAGATGTAGAGGTTGGTTATTTTTTCATCTTAGAGAATTTTTGTGCCAACTCTTATAGGGTTTTCAAAACTATTTTTGATGCCAAATATGTAATTGACCCAACTTTTATGAGGTTTTAAAAATTCAAAACATTTTTTCTAATCCAAAATTCTTTGGTGGTTTTAAATTCATAATAGTTTGTGTGCCAAACTTTTTTGGTTTTCACCATGCATTACTATGTGCATGGTTTAATTTAGCTAAGTTAAGAAAATTATAACTAACACCTAGTAGTCCTATAACAAAGATAAATCAAAATCTAAACACCATCATGTTAAGAGCTAAGCAAGATTAAATATCAACATCATTACATCATAACTTTGAAATGGAAATCAAACTAACATGTTAATTATTAAAAACCTCTACTCTTTAGATTACCAAAACAACTAAATTGAACCTAGGTAGATTCATGGCAATCAAAGTTGATTGTTTGATTTTTAAGGGATTAGGAATGGAATCTCATCAAAGCATGGCTACAAGACCACTTTGATTATTTCCATATGACCCAAAAGCTTAAATGGATGAAATGCAAGAATGAGGCTTAGCTCTTCTAATGGTGAAATGCTTAAGGATGACAAAAGGCTTATAGTGTATGTATTATATGCTTTCTTTTTTTTCTCAAGAATTAGGTGTAAGTGTAAAGGTAGGAGGAGGGCTCTTTATATAGCCCAATGGATAGAGGAATCTCTACATCCCTTTGGATGTGGGATAATAGAGATGTTGAGTTAGTTGTGGATAAGGGGGGGTTTAGAAAAGGTTGAGTTAACTTTATGAGAGTTTAATTTGTCCTGTATTGACTCATGTGGATAAAGGGGGTTTATTAATTAATCAAGATGATTAATTAATAGATGTGCAAGCTTATAAAAGCTTTTTAGAGGAATATTAGCATGATTTAGACTATAGAAGGGAATTAAATCAACTAAATAATGATTTATTGGTTTAATGAAAGGGGAAGCTAATTAATTAATAATAATTAATTATTCTAGATAGAAGGAAGGATTAATTAATGGAAGGTCGTTAATTAGGGTATTTGTTGAATAGAAGACTTAATTAATTACTTATTGTAATTAATTAACGATGATAGAAGAGAAGATGAGCATTATTGATGATATGTCGCCAATTTGCGGGAAAGGGGATAATTAGCACAATTTAAGTATTTAAATTATTCAGGATAAATTATAGGTGTCTACATTTTCCCCTCTTTGGGGTGGCATAAGTGACGCCACTTCAAAGATAGTAGATACATGATAAAATTTTGAAGGGGTAGAAGAAAAATTAGTAGAAGTGAGAGATTCCCCCTCGAGTGTCGATGGGGTGATGAAGGAAGATGATCGACGATTGAAAAAGGTGAGAAATGGATAGAAGAAAGGAGAGGAGCAGGATGCCCCAAGTGAAGCAAAAGAATAGTGTTGATAGGAGGGTGATGTAGAAGAAATATGGAGAAGTAGAGAGAAGAACTAGCTTTCATCCTTTGCATTGGGACAAATTCAGTGTTATCATATTGCCAAAAGATCTACGCCATCGGTCCTTATTAAAAATATAAGCATACGACAAAATTAGAATGACATGAAAATCCATACTATGAAAATTGTCCATTGCTGAAAACACCAACTCCATGCAACATACAAAATGCAATGCAATATGAGAAGGAAACAAGCTCATTTAACAGGGAAAACAAGTATGAACACACATATCCAACCCAACAATGGTCAAGACAGTTGTATAAATGTTTTGTTATCAAGATGAATCGTTCCACATGTTTGTGATTAATTACAAGGGTTAAAAATGATGTCCTGAGCAAGGATACATGTAAGGGAAAATGATGATGGACACTAGGTCTAAGGAGAAAGCTTTGTGCACAATGAAACAACACCAAGTAACGAGATGTGCCCTTGAGTACAAATGAAGCAGGAAACTAGCTTTGTGAATGGTTGTGAATTTGGTGATCTACAAGTCATGTGTGATCGGTGAAGATGTGAAAAATTCTAGAAGGATATGAAAGAATATCATGCGCAAGACACAAGTTTCATCCACTATAAGTGGGTTTACCTATTTTTGTAGGTTTTATAATTTTTTAGGATTTTGTTGAAGAATTTTGCCTTGTTTTTTGGATTTTGGATGTGTGTGTGTGTGTGTGTGTATATATATATATATATATATATATTGGTTTTTTGTATTCAAATTTTCCAAATGTGGTGGATAGTGGGACGTGCATAGAAGAAAGTAGAAGAATCAGAATGAAGTCACCTAGATGCAAAAGAAATTCCCCAGGGGGAAGAAAGAAGAAACATGTGACAAATAATGTCCCCGTACAATGGAAAAATTAATAAAATAATTATTTAATAAAAATAATTATTCGATAGAGTGTGGATAAGAAGAAAAATCACCTAGGAGCAATAAAAATTGTCCTAGTGAGAAGAAAGGGGTACTAGATGGCAAAAAAATGCCCCAGCATGATGAAAAATGAAAGAAAAATAATTATTTAATTAAAATAATTATTTGACAGTGAATAGAAGAGAAAACAATGGTCAAAACAAGCCTCCAGGCATCATGGCTAGTGAAAAATGGCTTGATATACCCCACCCGGGGTGGGGGGTAAATCACCGCGACCAATTCATTTGTTACTGACCACTACCGAGTTTTTATCGTGAGACTCTAACAGCAACGAGGATGATGGTGAGAGAACATGAGACCATTTGAGACAAGCAGACATAGTTCAAGGGTACAACCAACATGTGGACGATGGTGTCTTTGTGAGTAACCTAACCCTCTTCATTAATTTTGTAATTAATTCTCCTAATTAATGCTAGAAGTAGGAAACTAGGGTAGGGTTGCGCATGGGCACATGCGCAGGGGCACATGGTGTCCCTAATGGTGGCAAAACAGGCACCCTTGGAGCATGCATATGCATGCATGCACATAGCACCAAGATATGTACATGCACACATGCGTATACACCCACATGATAGTGCACACACAAAACATATGTGCACACACACTGCACAAGCACCAACATGATAGTGCACACACATAGTGCACACGTATGCGTGCACATGCAGGCACACGAAGAATGGTGTAAGCATCCATAGGTAGATGTGCACATGCGCATGCGCCAAAAGAAGGGTGCACATGCCATGGGGTGTGCACATGCCCTAAAGGGTGTGTAGGCACATGGAGTAGATGAAGGAGAGATAGAAAAATGCCAAAAATGATGACACTTAGAAGAAAATTAGGATTTTTGGGTTAACCCTAAAGAATGAGAGGTAGAACTTAGAAGAAATGTTAGTAGCTGACAAATGGAATGATTTTACAGAGACAGTTTCCTATGCTATAGATGCGAGAGTGACATACACATAGCAGGAGCTAGAGGGGAGCATGTGCCGACAAGATTGGCATGCAGGTGGCGATACTTTAGAGGTGGTGGGCCTAGGCCCCATATCCCGGATGCCTTCTATCACATTGGATCATAGTCTACTGACCACATTGACTAAGTGGTGGCACAGTGAAAGCCTATGTTTTAGGCTCTCGACAGGAGAGATGCTAGTTACCCTGGAGGATGTATGGCGGATCCTCTGCATACCTATCGTAGGCTCGATGATCAAGTACATGAGAAACCTTAGGTGGATCAGGGCAGCGATCAGTGACTTGTTTGACCATGATGAGATACCCCATGATGGCATGACAGTTTCATTGCATGAGTGTATAGCTGATCTGACATTGCACCGGGGCCGCTATATGTGATGTCACTTATCAGTGGGTTTTTCTCACTGATAAGACCGGAACATCCTTCCCTATGGGTTTGATGACATTGGTTCATAGGATTTTCAGTGGTGAGTGCTATTGTTGGGGCTAGTGCATACCGACACATCTTTACTGGGACCTACACCTGATTACATACCACCGTCAGAAGATGGTGGGGCCTGCCTCTTTACTACAAATTTTCTCTTGGGACCACATAGCTATCGGATGCCCTGTAGGCACATTACATGTCTGAGTTCTAGAGGAGCTGATCATACATGGCTTGGGTTTCTGTAGGTGATGACATACGAGGGCACCTAGGCAACTTATATCATTATCGACGAGAGTTTCGACAAGATACTAGATAGAGACATTATATGGAGGCCTTACAGGCACATACAGTGGCCAGAGGATGGAGTAGAGCTCAATGTTTTGTGTGGTAAATCACTTCCTTCTAGGTAGTCACAATTACATCATAGAGTTATACAAAGTAGATTGATGTCAGCAACAGTTGGGTAGGGTGCAGGGGGTTCCACAGTGAGATTTGTGGTATGCCTGCCAAGATGCTGAGAGGTAGACTATGGGGCCACACATATAGGTGGCTTGAGCCAGGGCTAGCTTTTTACAGGTGGTACCACAGGTATGGGACCCAACCCAATAGATCAGAGACCCAACTACCACTTGCTGATTACATGGATTGATACGCCATTATTTTACCTCGGCATTTGACTATTCCAGATGAGGCATGGGTAGTAAGGCACTCAGCCACCGCCAGAGCTTCCTTACAGTGGTGATGAGAGGGAGGATGTAGCAGCCTGCGACCTGGATGATCCATTTGATGGGTTACCGCATGACAGGAAAGGTGCAACACAGGTGTAGGGACCAAGGCAACAGGAACCAGTACAGGCACATGCACATGTTCTTAGGCTTAGATTATGAGAGAAGGGATAGCCTCTAGACTAGAGTATAGGGGTAGGCATAGGGACATGCCCCTATGGTGTACCAGTGGTACAGATAGTCACCTTACATCAGCAGCTGTACAATAGGCTATAGTAGAGAGAGACTAGGCCCGAGCTCAGACTTTGGTAGTGGCAACAGAGCGGGATCAGGCTTGGGCCCAGACTAGCCAAGGAGGTGATGGTACCATCCATTTCTAGCAGATACGGTAGATGGCAACACAAATGGCTCAGGTGACGAGCCTATATCAGTAGACGTAGGCTCAACTACAATTTATGATACTAGAGAGAGATAGACTGAGAGTAGAGCAAGTTCATGGGTCAAGCTGAGCTTGCCTGAGTATCAGCAGATATAGCGTCCTTTCGAAATGCACAGATGACATAGTGGTGATAACCTGGACTCACAAAGATCTAGCTACAATAGAGGGTAGAGCATCCTATTATAGATCATTATACTATGAGGTAGTTCCAGCTGAGTGGTGGGCACCTTCTTATAGTCAGCAGTCGAGTAGAGTGATGAGGTTAAAGAAGCCACATTCCTCAGTGGAGCAGCCATGGGGGGCAGCCTGTAGGGATCGAGCGGTGCTCATACTATGCCTCCACCACAGGATAGACCAGCCATCCCATCTGAGGGCTCAGTTCACCCATGATCCATATTGTATTGATACATGTGCCTCTTGATGAAGGCTATGAGCATCTTGTGCTTGATGTATAGCATTCTTTATGTACAGTAGTTTTGATATATGCCTCTGATGAAGGCAGTTTTATTCTTTGATCGATGTATATCATCCTTTTTGTATGCCTCAGATGAAGGAATTTTTTATTTATATTAGTGATGTATATCTATTTTTGATACAGATATACCACACATATGTATATGTATAGTATGGACATTTTTGACAGATGACCACATGTGTTATGAGATGATGGATATTTTTTGGATTGATACATGTGCTATGATGGATGTGTTATGATGTTATTTTGATTACATTTCACATGCATATGTATCTTGGTGTTTGATGTATCATATGTGCTTTGATTTTTAGATGATAGATCTATAGAATATATCAAATGTGTTAACTCATGTGATGTGCTAGATTTAGTGGATGGGATGACAGGATGATATGGGTGTGGGGGGTATATATTTTGATATTTGTGATCCCTCTTTCCCCCATTTGATGATACAATATGTGATGATTAGCTTAGCATTCATGTATGATGTATACTTAGCTTTTTCTTGATATATGATGTATAGATGATGTTAGATGTGATGATATTGATGGAAATATGATGATGTGATAACAAAACGATGCACATGCAATAGGAAAACACAATCAAATGTCTAACAAAGAACATAATGAACCAACACAACAATGTACTATGATTCACCAGCATGTAAAAACACACTTCAATATGCACAAGCAAGAATAAATATGATCTAAACAAGAAAAGATGAATCCTAACAAAGTATGTCTAAGCAACAAACTATACAAATGTACAAACATGAAGCAACTATACAAGCAAACAAGCAAAGCAAGAAACAAGATAACAAAAGTAAACTAAAGTGAATGTTTTTGTAAGATTGTTTTGTGAAACAATTTTCTATTGTTTAGAGTTTTGTGAAACAATTTTCTATTGTTTAGAGTTTTGTGAAACAATTTTCTATTATTTAGAGTTTTGTGAAACAATTTTCTATTGTTTTGATTTTTCTAACATATTTGAATGTTTTTGTGTTTTCGTAACAGTTTTCCGGAGCTATGCATAGGTAACCAAGAAAGTGCGGATGCCCCCAGCATTAGATGAGGAATATACAAGGGAAAATTCCACGTGCTTATAAACAGGAAGGTGAAGTCACAGAAGTGCCCCCAGTGTGAGATGGGGAATAGAAAAGACAATCCCTTCACAGACTAACAATAGGAGAAAAAGCCAAATCAAGGCTTCACAAGATTAGGCTCATAGGGAATCTTAGAGGCGGATGCATAACTAGCCTTAGGCTAAGTAAAAGTACCCTCCAAATGCAAGATGCTTGTGAACAATGAATCCTCCCAAGGTTCTGAGAACTAGTTTTCACCCCAAGGACCTATCCAAAGTTCCACAATTACATGGTGTTCACTTATGGATGACCTATTTTTCTCTTTTTTTTTTTCTCTTTTTTTTTTGTTTTTTATTTTGATTATTTTTACCCTATTTTTGGTTTTCTTTTCTGATTTTCACGTCATGTTTAAGCATAGAACTACTTAAGGTGCATGACATTCATGGGCTCACAGAGCTCATCACCATTAGGGTGGGAAACTTTGTATGCTCCTGTGCCATACTTGGCCATGATAACATAAGGTCCTATCCAATACGGTTCAAACTTTCCTTTCTTCTCTCATTCTGCCTTTGTGTTGAACTAATTTTCCTTCATGACCAAATCACCAACCTCAAACTGACGAGGTATGATTCTTTTGTTGTAGTTGTGAGAAACTCTATTCTGATACACTTTAAGATGATTTAGGGCATGGATGCGCTTCTCATCCAGGAGTTCTAACTCTACCAGTCTAGCCACTCGGTAATCTTCATCCTTGTCTAGATAATCCCTAAGAGAGATTCTTAGGGAAGGAAGCTCAATTTCTAACAGGATGATAGATTCCATTCCAAATACTAGGGAATATGGTGTCGTACCAAGTAGGAGTATGGAATAAAGGTCCTGTAAGCCCAAAGAGCTGGGTGGATTTACAAATTCCAATTACGACCTGTCTTACTTACCATCTTCTCCATGATTTAAACCAAAGTCTTATTAGTGGCCTCGACTTGTCCATTACCTTGGAGATAATATGGTGTAGACCATTTTAACCTTATTTGAAACCGATGAAAGAGATCCTTTATGGTTTTATTCTTGAATGATTTTCTATTGTCAGTAACTATGGCTACAGGAATGCCATACCGACAAATAAGATGATTCATGATGAACTTTGAAATATGAGCACCCATTACATAGGTCAAAGGGACAATCTTCCACCCACTTGGTAAAGTATTCAGTAGCTGTAATGATGTGGGTGTGGACATCAGATGAAGTAGGGGTAAGCTTTCTTATTAAATCAAGTCCCCATTTATAAAATGGCCATGGGGTGGTGACGGGTTGCAATAGCTGTGATGGAGCATGGATAAAATTTCCATACTTCTGACAAAGTACACACTTCCTTACATAGTTGCAGCAGTCAGTTTCCATGGTAGGCCAATAGTAGCCCACTCTCAACAATTTTTTGGCTAGAACCATTCGTTAGTATGGGCCCCACACACCCCTTCATGCACCTCTTTAATCACTTGGATTGACTATTGTCGTATCGAGACAACGTAAAAGATTCCCATCGTAGCCACGACAATAGAGCATACCTCCTAAAAGGGTATAGCAGGATATATGGAGAATTAGGATTTGTTTCTCAGAAATGGGAGATGTCGGGAGGGAATTTGTTGTCTTTAAGATAAGTGAAAATGGGCTCATACCATGGGGAATTGGGACCAACAACATCACAAGATAGACATGATTCTGACATGTTGTATGCAAGCTGACATAGATTTTCCACAAAGAATTGCATATCATTACTTTCTGTTAGAATGCAGAAGCATAGAACCTATGGTTAACATAGCATCTGTAAATCTGTTTTGTGCTCTTAGAATCTTTTCAAATGTTATGCACAAAATACTTTTTCAGAGTTTCTACCAGCTTCTTTTAAGGGATGATTTTCTCATCCTTAACTTTGTACTCATCATTGACTTGCTTGATGATTAACTAAGAGTCACCAACAATATTAACATGATGAATGTCCCATTTGATGGCGAAGCTTCATCCCAGTGATGAGTGCTTCATACTTGGTGATATTGTTCGTACAAGGAAAACCAAGGTGAAAATCCAAAGGTATGGGGTTGCTAGAAGGAGTAATGAGGACCACACTTGACCCTGAACCATGAAAAGTAAAAGATATATCAAAGTGTACCTTCCACATGATGGATTCTTTAATGTACAGTAATGAGGCATCTAGAAGATCTAGATTCACTGGTTCAGTTCCTTATAAAGGTGCTTCTGCTAATTGATCAACAAGTAATTGTCCCTTGACTGACTTTTGGTGCATAAATTTGCTTAGCAGAATGATCCAATTAGCCATTCTACCGATAAGGGTGGGTTTAGACAGTAAGTATTTGAGTGGGTCAAATTTTGATATAAGTTTGGTTTTGGTATTTAACAGATAATGGTGAAGTTTTTGAAAAGTAAAAACGACAGCTAAACAAGCTTTTTTGATTTGGGGATAGTTGAGCTCATAAGAGATGAGAGTGCGACTGACGTAGTATACTGCATTCTTTTTCTTTGTGACCAAGGTCATATTGGGCGAGAAACTCACCAATAGAAAATTGAGTAGTAGAGATATAAAGTAGAAGAGACTCACCAGGAGTTGGAGGCATGAGGACAAGGTGGATTCCACAAGTATTGCTTAAGTAGGGAAAAGGCTTGTTGTTTCGCTGGTCCCCAGATAAAGGCAACATCCTTGTAAGTAGGTGAGTGAACAAATGACACTTATCGGCAAGTTGGGATATGAAGTGGTGAATAGCCTATATTTTTCCCTACAAGCTATGTAGTTGCTTAATGTTTTTGGGAGGAGGGCATCTCAGTAATAACAGACACTTTAGTAGGGTCTACCTCAATTCCCCTTCTTGATACAATGAAACCAAGAAATTTTCCTGATAGCACAGCCAAACACACATTTCTTTGGGTTGAGATGGAACTTGTACTCTCATAGGTATTCAATATATGTCGTAAAATAGTAGGATAGTCCTCCCTCATCTAAAATTTCCTGAGGATATCAGTCCAAATATTCTTCCATGATATCATGAATCATATCATGGAGAATTACCATCATTTCCCTTTGATAGGTAGCTCCTGCGTTTTTAAGACCAAATGACATTATCTGATAATAGAAGGTACCCCAAGGATTTGTAAAAGTCCATCTTGTGTTGATCTTCATCAGCTATCTTGATTTGATTGTAGCCTAAACAATCCATCCATAAGAGATAACATTTCATATCCTACAGTTGAAATCAACAATCATATCAATATTCGGTACTGGAAAATCACCCTTAGGGCATGCCTTGTTTATGTCTTTAAAATATGTGCAAATTCTAATCCCAATAGGATTTTTCTGGACAGAAATGATATTGGATATCCATTCAGAGTAATCAATGGGTCGAATGAATCCTGCTGCAAAGTCAATCTTTATAACTCTTCCTTAACCAAGAGAAGCCACCCTTGGGTGCATCTTTCTAAGCTTTTTCTTAATACGCTTAGAATTTGTGTGTATAACTAGGTTGTGCAGTACTAAAGTTGGATCTAAGCCTGGCATATCATTATAAGATAATGTGAACACATCTATACACTCCCGTAGCAACAAGGTGAATGTTTTTTATTCCTGTGCTGAGAGTGAAGCTCCCAACTTGACTATTCTCGGGTCATCTTTTATGCCAATGTTTACATCAATAGTCTCTTCTACCAATAACTTTGACAAATCCTCCATATGTGTAGGATTGGGATGAAGGTTTAGATCTTTGTCAAAGGATTTCTCCACGATATTTTCATCCTTGGCATGGTCACTTTTATTTTCCTTTGATTTTTGTACTTGTTTTTCTGCCAGGACCTCAAAGAAGTTTTCACTGTGTCTTGGACTTTGACTTTTGCCGAGGCTTTTCATTGGAAATTTTTCCCTGGATTTTTCTTAAATTTTTCTGACCATGAAGCTCAACTTCCTCTTTGAAATAGGCGTAGGTATCTAAGTCAATATATAAGCCCTTTTTGTGATCTCCAATGGGGATTGTATCTTGAATGCCCATGAATTCTACAATAGCTTCATCATTTTCAAATAGAACTAGTGAAATATGATGTTGTTAGTCCCATTCAACAAGGCAAGGGTAAACAAGGTCAAGGGTAGGTTCTGTAGGGGTTATGGTGAGGAAAATGATATTCATGAATAGGTTCATGGAGGCAAGATCCTCGTATTGGCTATAGTGGGAATCTGTATCACTGTCCAAATAGTTAGAGCTATCTTTGCATTCAGAACAGGTAGCATCTTGATCATTGGGATGTGCCCCATAAGGGCAAATTCTGATGCCATACCTTTTTGTTTTAAAATGTGGGAGAGGCACTGGTTCTCACTATCCTTGCTCATTCCTTTTGCATCCTAGACCTTTGTAGCCCATGGAATACATCATTCGACTAGATTTCTCATACTCAAGGGTTTGGTAGCAAGTTTTTTGAGTATCTTCTGGGACCTAAGTCATAGGTGGATCTGAAAATTTCTCTTCAGCCAGCAAGCCTCTAGGTAAGAATGACCCAATTAGTTTTCTTATCTCTAGGCCATCTGAAATGAAAGTTGGGATGACCACTAGTTTTAGGTGACAGTGAGAGGTCCGAAACTAAAAAGGCTTGTTACACATTATATTCTCCATAACCGTATTCTAAAACCTTCATATCCCCATGAATTAAAAGGATAAGTTGATGTAGAGGCACCACGAGGTGCAAGAACTAAGGGAATCTGAATCTACTCGGGACTCCATGGCTTTAAATTGAATAGGAACAACTATATCAGATGAGGGACACATATAGGTACCCTTACGCGGTAAAACTATTGAGAGCACATCAGTGAGCAAAGGGCTCTGAATCTTCTTATATCGTGATAGTGTGTCTCTCATGTTTTAATTTGATGTATTGATGGAATGTTGATGGCATGACCTGTTTGGAATGAATCCATGGTCGACCTAGAAGCATATTGTACGGAGTTCCAAGTCCCGGACATGAAACTTTGTGTGATGACAAGTGGGTCCGAATTCCATGGGTAATATGATTATGCCAGATGGCTCTCTTTCCACGTTGTCATAAGCATTTATGGTAATGATTTTTGACTTGATGTCTTCTTTAGTATTTCCTAGTTACTTAACTAATTTCAACGTGCATATATTCAATCTTGATCTGTTATCTACAAGCACCCATTTTATCTTTTGGTAGGTAACAGATACCTCAATATACAAGGGGAGATTATGTGTTTGATTTTAGGTAGGGATTTCCCTATGATTAAGGAAATGTTCTCAGTTGGTACAATGTTTGTTACTATGATCTGAAGATGTGTAGGATCTACTTCTAGTGGCACTCCTCGCCCTTGAAGAGTTTGGTAAAAAATGTCTTTATGCACATTCAATATTTTAAGAAGATCCAAGATCAAAATATTCGTAGACATCTTCTCAAGATGTTATAAGAGGTTGTACCTACCATTTTGTGGGATTGACAGAGAGGGTTCATGAATCATGAGGCGGGCACACCTTGTTACCATAGTGAAATCCTTTCCCTTTATTTGTGAATGGTGTTCACATGGTCACTAGGGGAGTAGATACATCCTATGATTGAATCCTAGTGATTATTGTCTTTCTTGGTATATAGATAATTCACTGCTTTATAACTCAGGGATGAATCTCCTTGATCCGGCTTTAACTCCTCTTACTTACCATGTTTAGGGAATGTCTCTTTGTATATCCCCATATTTTCATTGGGCATCTGAGTTTTTTCTGTGTTGTCTACTTCTATATCCCCATTGTCGATGAGGTATTGGATGTAGTGATGAATTCGTAGATATTTTTCTGTTTTGTGTCCCTTTACACGATGCAATTCACAATAGTCATGATCTTTGTACCATGATGGTTTTGGAGCATTTTCATCAAAGGGTTGTGTCGTGGGATGATTCACCATGTGATCTACATCCAATTGTTTTAATATGACCGACAAAGGATCATTGAGAGGAGTGAAAATTCTCTATTTAGGTGGTGGATAAATAGGTCCTTTGGTCAGTTTAAAAGGTTGACCGGTTTGAACATTTTGTACACGTTTAGAATCTATGATTCCGTCTCCCACCACGTTCTTATTTTTGATGAATATAATTGGCTTTTCCATAGGTTTAAAACTTTTGTTATCTTTAGATTATGACCTGAGCATTCCTTTGGCTATAAGTGATTTCTATATTTGAATGCCATTTTCAATGACCTCCTTGAAAAGTGTGAACACAATGAATTTGAAGGTGGAAAGTGATGTCTGGATTTAGACCGGGCACAAAGATACTTACTAGCTATTTTTTAGGGAATGCGCAAGGGAAGCGATTGGATATCCCTCTCCACTATTGTAGGAAGCTGTAGAATGTCTCGTTTAGATGTTGTTTGGTACCGCATAAGTATGCCATGGTAATATCACTTTCTATATTGTATGAGAAGTGTCACACAAACCTCTTTGCCATTTCTGGATAGGTAAAAATAGACCCTCGAGGTACACGAGTAAACCACTCCAAGGCTTGGCTTCCTAGACTCTTACGAAAGAGTCGTATGAGGTAATTATCATTATAGGACACCTCTTGACATGCCATATAAAAATCCTTTACATGATCTCGTGGGTCTCCCTTTCCTCTATATTTGTCAAATTTCGGAACGTCAAATGTTTTAGGGAAGGGTTGAAGTGTCATAGCTATGTCAAATGGATGGGGACATAGTTCTTCATATTGATATTTTCTAATTCTCCCCACATTTTTCTCTTGAAGGCTTATGAGTGTCTCTTTCATAGATTGTACTTATTGTGTGAGTAATTGTTCTTTAGTGGGAGAAGTAGGGATATATACACGATAATGCTCCATATTGTCTTCTCCTTGATTTTCCCTATGAAGTTCACTGATTTTGACCTTAGGTTTTGTCCTTTGGACATTCTTGTTTTTTTATTTTTGTACATGATAGGTTAATAATGTTGGGTTGTGGAACCTATTTTTTCGTCTTCTTGAATCAGTGTTGAAGTGTTAGAGCTCGAACGGTTAAGTTTGGAGTCTTCGGGAGCATTTTGCAGTCATTTGTTGTGACGTTGCTGTGACGTTGCTATTAACTAGTTGTCAACGTAGGGACTATTTTTCCAGATGTGGGAAGTTGAAAGATCACAACTTTTAATCTTTTAGGGTTGGCTTTATGGCTTCTTAGAAAGAGTGTAATCCTATAAATAGAGATGTTAGGGTATCTTGATGATATCTTGAGTGTTCAAGAGGTGATCAAGAGTGATCAAGGTTAAGCAATTGGGTGTCAATTGTTGTTTAGATGTGGTTTAGCATCTTTGGAATTCTATTGTGAGTTCAGGACTGAGAGAAGATTGTGAGAGTTGTTTTACTCTTGTTCATAATAAAATGTGAGCAAGTTCTTGGTGGACGTAGCCCACATTAGGTGAACCACGTTAAATGCTTGTCTTGTCTTCTTTTGTGAATTATTTATTTATGTCGTTATATTTTCTACAAGTATAATTCTTCTATATAGTTTCTACTGTTGTGGTTTCAGGAATTGTTTTTTGCATATTTGTTCTCTAATTCCTAAAAATTGGTATCAGAGCTTTGGTGGTTTTTTGCTGAAGTTGTAAATCACAGGGAAAGTTTAGCTTGAGTTGGAGCTATGGAAAATGAGGGCAGATCAAGGGTTGAGAAGTTCAATGGTAAAAAATTTGGTTTGTGGAAGATGCAAATGGAGGATTACTTATATCAGAAGGACCTCCATGTTCCTTTGGCTAGAAAAGCAAAGAAAACTACAACCATGTCAGATGAGGATTGGGAGTTGCTGGATAGAAAGGCACTTGGGGCACTTCATTTATGCCTTGTATCTTCGGTTCCTTTCAACATATCGTAGGATAAGACCACATAAGGTATCATGAGTGTGTTGGGGAAGTTATATGAAAAACCCTCTAAGCCTCTATTGCTCTATATATTTTTGATGAAAAATTTATTTAATATGAAGATGTCTAAGAATGGTTTTGTTGCTGATCATTTGAATGAATTTAATACGATTGTGAGTATATTAAACTCAGTAAAAATTGACTTTGATGATGAGGGTTAGGGCTTTGCTAATTTTGTGCTCCTTTCCAGATAGCTGGGATAGCTTGGTTATGGCTATAAGTAATTCAGTCTCTAATAACTCAAAGCTGAAGTTTGAGGATGTGACAGCTTTGATTCTAAGCAAGGAAATGTGAAGGAAGAGCACCAAAGATTCTTCTACTTCTAGAAATTCTTTGATGGTGAAGAGCAGAGGGAGACAAAAGAACAGAGGGAAAGGTAACCGTGGGAAGTTGAATGATCGTCTAAGGTCAAAGTCCAAGAGTAATTTCCTCGTCATTAGCATTATTTGTAGGTGAGATTGTTTCATGTTCAGTGGGAATTTTGGCCCCCAGTTCTATAACTCATGCCAACACCCTATCCTTGTTTATAAAATAGAATTCATCTAAAAAGGTTGGGTTGAAGTCAAATTCTTCATGTGGGGATTCCAATTTCTCAGCACTATGATCTATCATGTCTTCTATCTCTTTTTATGTGCAAAAATAAAGGCCCAATATCGTCAACAATAAAATGGTTTGACCCTTGTTTGTTTGAGGCTTCCTAAGTTTGTGCTTGTTTTGCTTCAAATGTTTTCTTTTTGAGCCCTAATCATGTCTTAGGAGCCATGATGTGCAACAGTTTCACCAAGGTATGTTGTAAATGTGTTCAAAAAATTGTGATCACACCTACGCGAAATGAAAAAATAATGTCAAGAATATGAATGAGTATAAATGTAAAAAGTACCAATGTGATAAAGTAAAAAGTCAATAGTGACACAATGTTTGGTAGCTAAGCCTATCAATCAAATGAAGTGCTTCCTAGGTTTGTTTCAAAAAGGTAGTCGGTTTTGTAAATAATTAAAAAGATGTCCCTACATATGTCAAGTTCAAAGACATGAACAAGGCGTAAGTAATAACAAGAATTTAATGTGACCTCCTAACAAGGTATACTAGTAGAAGCAAGCCCAAATTCAATTAATACCTATATCTGAAATGTGTTAGTTACAATTTGTGAGTGACACAACAATGTCACCAAGATATGTTAACCAAACTTTTCGAGAAAGTAAGGTATTGATATCAAGATGATATTGATATAACACACCATAAGTAGTAACACGTAACACCTTTCAAAATTGAGGGATAGTAATAGAATGAAACTAAAATCTTAGAGTCATAACTTAAGAATTGTTAAAATGTGTATAACATAGCCTTACAATGTAGATATTTAGGTGAAGTTTACAAGAAACAAGACATAAATACCAAAATTGTAGTGATACGATATAAACAAGGTAACCTTTATAAGGAAGTTCAAGATGATGAAACATGCCTAACTATGATGACAGTTCAAGATGATGAAACATGCCTAACTATGATGACGGTCCTAATGTGGGTACAAAAATCACAAAGGCCACCAATGATATGAATACATATCCACACATTTTAGATGTTTAACTTACCCAGCTGCAAACATGGATGGGCATAAACGGACAAAAACATGGTAGAAACAATCAATTGATAACGCAAAGGTAGCCACTCTTCTTTTGATCAACAAGAGTGTCAAAATAAAGTGAGGGAAGTAGATTAAAATGGGGATGAAAAATGTTTTCTTTACTTAAGAAAAGTTTCTCCTCGCCTTAAGGCAAGTGAAAAAACTAAGCAAAAGTAACGCTTCCCACATTTCATGATGAATGATGGCTCACAACTCAACACTATTTTGAAATGGTCAAAGTGAGATCCTAGCCAAATAATATCTTCTTAGGTGGTTCTCTCTTCCTAGGTATTACAAAGTTGTCTTAAGCGAGCTCAATTTACCCAAAAAGTCGCACATTTACCCAAAAAGTCGCAATGACTAATTTGGGAGTATATCGGCTTTACTTTACCCCTTTCAAGCACAGTAGGAAACTAGTGTGATTATGTATACTATCACTAGGGTCCCCATATGGACAACCAGTAAAACTAGCTCACAAGGAACAACTAGTCAAGTAGGTTGTGTAGAGCAATTCCAGTTTCATCCACAAGGTTCCCTCTTGCATGGACTACTTTGGGGTTCCTAGTACCACCCCCATTGTTATAGCTTAAGGTGTTATGCCAAAGGGGTTATGTTCTAGTTGAGCGGATAGGGATGTAACCTTTTCCGAAACCTGCAATATAGTGTTTTGAATATGGCGTTCTTTTTATCTTTTTTAGTGTGATGTGGTTTACTTGAACACCTTTTGGCAACCTGCACGACAACTATATTAGTAGTTTGATTTTGTTTCTATTTCACCTTTCTTTGGCAAGCGTGTGTTTGTTTCTACAAAATGAGTTAGTAATTTTCCATAAAGAGAATAAACATCATTTCTTATTCTCAATATCGTTTGAGGATGGCAAGAGAAGAGCATACACGACGTTTCTAAAATCTAATAAAATACCAAACGGAAAAACTCTTAATTCAAACACACCAAGTTAACTCATTCTAATTCAAATATTCTCAATAATTTCAAAGAATCAAAAAGATTTAAGAATCATTTATGATTCCCAAGATTTGCCTAAATGACACGAAGGAAGATCATACGTGACCTTACTCTTATAAGAAATCATGTAAAGTCTATCTAGTCTAGCAAAATCATGTAAACATACCATGAAAAATTATGCATTAATTAGATAAAACCTTCAAATAAGTTAGCACTTTAACACTTTAATTTGAGAAAAATGAAAGGAACTTTCACACCGGTGTAGGCATGTGCACGTGGGTTAGGTCGGATATGTATCAGTGTGTTTTTCAAACTCATAGTGCACTTGCGGCACCCGAGAGGTGTTTGCACCAATATTAGGGCATGTTTGTCAGGGTAGATAAAAAGTGGTACAAAATTTTGATAGAGTGCCTATGCCACCCAAGAGGTTCTTGTGCCATGGTTAGGGCATGTGCGCTAGCTTGACATGTTTTCCTATTCCAGTGAAGGTAAATTACGAATAGAGTGTCTTCACCCGGTTTGATGTGCCTACACCATGGTTAGTTGTGCCTGCACCACCCCAAGAGGTTCCTACACTAGGGTTATGTGTGTTTGTTCCAGGGTTACGGTATCGCACCAGGGTTTTCCAAACAGAGATATAAAGCTCCGATAGTGTGCCTGTGCCACCTGAGAAATTCCTATGCTATGGTTAGTGTGTCTGCACCCCTCCTATACTCAAAGTATGATCAAAGACACAAAAAAATCTCACAACACTTCAAATTTTAGTAAGTTAGTTCAAAATTGACAACAACCCATTAGAATGATAGCTCTAAATGAGAACCTATACAAATAATACTAGCAAAATCATAAGAAATTGAACATTATTTACCATATTTGTATAGAAAATGTTAGCCAAAAAAAAAGGAATTCAAGATAGAATGTTAAGGGACTAACGATACCCGTCCAATAGGGCATTCCATATGTTTGCATGGTTTTGTTTAACTATGTTAAGAAAATTAAAACTAACACCTAGTAGTCTTAATAACAAAGTTAAATCAAAATCTAAACACCATCATGTTAAGAGCTAAGAAAGATTAAATAAAAAACATTATTGCATCATAACTTTGAAATGGAAATCAAACTAACATGTTAATTATTAAAAAACCTCTACTCTTTAGATTAACAAAACAACTAAATTGAACTTATGTAGATTCATGGCAATCAAATTTGATTGGTTGATTTTTACAGGATTAGGAATGGAAGCTCATAAAAGCATGGCTACAAGAACACTTTTATTATTTCCATACGACCCAAAAGCTTATGGATGAAATGCAAGAATTAGGCTTAACTCTTCCAATGGTGAAATGCTTAGGATGACAAAGGATTATAATGTATGTACCATATGCTTTCTTTTGTTTCTCAAGAATTAGGTGTAAGTGTAAAGGTAGGAGGAGGGGCTCTTTATATAGACCAATGGATAAAGGAATGTCTACATCCCTTTGCATGTGATAATATAGATGTTGAGTTAGTTGTGGATAAGGGGGCTTTAGAAAGGGTTGAGTTAACTTTAGGAGAGTTTAGCTTGTAATTTAGTGACTCATGTGGATAAAGGGGGTTTATTAATTAACCAAGATGATTAATTAATAGATGTGCAAGCTTATAAAATATTTTAAGAGAAATATAAGCATGATTTAGACTATAGAAGGGGTATTAAATCAACTAAATAATGATTTTTTGGTTTAATGAAAGGGGGAAGCTAATTAATAGATAATAATTAATTAGTCTAGATAGAAGAAAGGATTAACTAACGGAAGGTCATTAATTAGGCTATTTGTTGAATAGAAGACTTAATTAATTACTTATTGTAATTAATTAACAATGATAGAAGAGAAGATGAGCATTATTGACGATATGTCGAAAGCAAAGGAGATCCATTTTATTATAATTTCTTCCCCTCTCAAATTTCTTCCATTCCCATATTATGTACAACTTTGATTTGAGCAATAAATATAAGAAGAAGGAGTTTCTATCTTTCTTTGACTAAGGGGTTTCTTGAAACTTGGTGATCAATAAGTTCTATTTGGTCTTGTTGCTATTCGCAAAGTTGTTTCTTCCCATGAATGCATGTGTTAAATTTTCTAACTAGTGTGTGTGCAGGAAATTGATTTTATACCTACAACATTAGTTGCTATTCGCAGAGTTGTTTCTTCCCATGAATGCATGTGTTAAAGTTTCTAACTAGTGTGTGTGCAGGAAAATGATTAATAAATTACGACATGAACTATACAATGACAAACTAACTTTAGACTAAAAAATAATCTATAAACTGACAAAACAATAAAATGATAATCAAGCTCTCTATTGATTGGAACTATGTTATGTGAATATGTATGTTGTGTTTATTTGCTTGTCTATCACATCTAAACAAATTTCATAAACAAATGTTTATTAACAAAATAAAATATAGATATCTTATGCTAAGATATATTTGAAAGTCAGGTATTAGTAGGTTATACAATGAGATAAGATATCTAAATGATCTTCACTTTTTGTACATAGTTTTTGTGTGGTTGTTTCTCTTACAGAGTTCATCTTGTTGCCAAGAGAGAAAATGTTGTAGTAATGGGTTCAAAGTTGCAAGAAAAAGTTTCTATCTTCAAGAAGATTCAAATGCAAATAAACTAAATCAGATTGAGGGACGATTTTCAATGTTTTCATCTCTTTTTTCTCTCTAGATCAGTCACAGTTGAGCTCTTAATGCCTTTTCTTGAATCATAAAATCAATTTCATAGGCATCATTTCAGTCAAGGCATGTCAAGAGGAAAGTTCAGTTTTAATAGTAGTTCCAAGCTTTCCAAATCAACAAGTGTTTCCTACCTCTATAGTGCTTCATCTTTTGCCATGATTTAGTTTAGTTTTTATTAAAAATTGGCAAACAAATCAGATTTTTGGGGGTTTTTCAGCAGTTTTTCTAGAGGAAAGAGAGATCCATATCCAAAACAATTATCCACTAGAACTTAATTCTCAAGTTTTCTTATAAAAGTTGGATAATTGAGCATAACAATTTCAATGGCTCAGGGATATGATTTCAAAGATCATGATCAATTTACATGTGTATTAGGCTGACTCCATGCCCATTGGATGCTTCAGGCAACTGGTCACTCATGTAGCAGACAGATGTCCCCGAGAGGTCACCAAATTGTTATCTATTTTTACACCCTGGTAAAAATAGTCAACTTGGAAGGATGATCTTGGACACATGACATGGATTCATAGAGGAATCTGGAGAAATACAGGTGTGTTTTCACATTTTGGAAAGATTGCAATTGGTTTTGGAAGGTTTTAAGTCAATTGGGTCATTTTTTCCTCTTTTGGGTGTCCAAAAGACTCAACACTTTGTCAAATTTGGGATAAAACAGTGAAAATAGGGTCATGGAACACTTTTCGCATCTTCATTTAACTCTTTGGCTCAAGAAAATTGAAAAATTAGAGTCATTGGACATGCCTTCATCCCTTAGTTCCGCTGCAAAAGGGAAAAAAATGATTAAAAAATGGCCAAAAATGGATAAGAGTTGTAAAATTGGTCTTAGGATGTTTTATTCCATCTATCCTAGCTTTGTGTCTTTGAAAAAATCCCAAAATTTGGTAAAAAATGAAGAAAATGGGCTAAAACAATGTTTTCCTTTGTAAATTAGATGGATTGGGTGTTCCCGGAACATGGATTGGGGTCGATTTGTATTGAGTTCAATGCCTCACTTATTGTGCGGCTATTTCGGCCACGTGAGGAATTGAAGGCCCAAGGGTCGGGGGGGACTCATGTTCTCTGCAGAGCTTTGGAGCTCGATTTACATTATTTTTGGGTGCTTATAGTTCAAATAGGCAAAAATTGTCGTGACGGGAACAAGAGGGATGGGTCGCGGGGAGAAGGAGTTCTTCGCACTCGTTTTGTGGTCGAAATGGCTTGGCGGGGGTCTTTTTACATTCAATTCAGGCAGAGGAATATTTTCAGGCTTAGGAGGTCAGGCGGCCAGGGCCTTAGTGCCCTTGGTGGAGCGAGTGTCCGCATAGCATTGCAGCGGGGTATGCGAAGAGTCAACGAGCTCGACGAGTTAGAGGATGGTCATGCGGGAGTTATAAGGGATGACAATTTTGAGTGTGGGGGAGTTGACAGTTGATTGAACCAAGCCTGAGTGGAACTCGGGTTGGTCGGGTCAATAAAGGCTGAAATGGCCAAAAGCTAAGGGCGTTGGGTTATATGCGGGGATATCAGCTAAAACGAGCCTCGATGGAACTCCTGAACCCGTTCCAACTTAAACCAAGTTCCCCGCACCACTCCAAAGACCGAAATACAAAGCAATGATCCCTCCTTTTATATGGAGACTGTGTTATTAAAAATAGAACCTTGGCCGAACTTTTCCAAAATGAGCCAAAATGACACCTCGAACCCACTTTTGAATGTCTCAAGCCTAGAAGGTCCCTTTTAAAAAAAATTCATATGGTTGGATTTGGAATTTGATGCCATTCATCATGGAGATAATTTTTTGGTGATTTGACATGGTTAGGTGAGTGAAAAACAAGCAAAAATTCTCCAGATCAAAATCACCACTTCCAGGTCAACTAAATGCAATAAATGAAGGAATGAGTGCATATTTCTTCTTCCAAAGGGAAAAGTACAAGATGGAAAGGCTCTTGTAGGTGTTCCCATGAATTTTTGATGCGGGAGCATAACTTGCAGAGGCCATAACTTTTGATCCGACCGTTGGATCGTCCTGAAATTTTACAGGGTGGTAGATATACATTAGTACTATGCTGGGGTCAACTTTGCTTGCAAGGTTCTACTCATTTTGGCACGTTTTCGGGATCGGATTCCGTCATCTAGTGGCCTAAAATTGGCTCCGAATGTTTTTTCCGCTTTTGACTAGGTCTTAGAACTTTAATAACTTTTGTTGTGCTTGTCAGAATAAGTCCAAATTTCGCGTGAGCCCTAATTTATGAATGCATATTTGGCACACAAATTTTGGGGTCAATCCGAGTTGTTTTGCATTTTAGGGTTTTTTGGCATTTTAGGGTTTTAGAGTAGTCTTGAAATAAAAGGAGAATTGTAATGATGTAATAGATCAGTGTGAATTCCAGAATGAGAAGTAAGCTATTGTGAAACTCTTAGTTTTATTTGCAAAGCTGTTTATGTGTGTTTTTGGAGGTATTTCAACCTCTTGCAGCTAGATTCACATCAATTGGTATCAGAGCAGGATTTTGATCTTGCGGAAATAATTAAGGTAACATATTACATTTTTATGTGTAGTTTTTACCTCTGTTTTATATAACCATGGCTAGACACGGGAGGGGAGGTTATGCCCAGATGAATAGGCATATGCAGGAGCTACAGAGACAAATTGCTGAGCTCACGGGGGAAGTTACCCGCCTTAGAAGGAGACATGCAAATGGGGATGCAAACCCAGATAGTGATATTGAAGAAGAGACTCCATTAATGAATGAAGGAGGAGATGAAGAAGAAAATGAGAGAGACGAAGAAACCTTGAATGAGAGACCATTTGAGGAGAGATTGATCAAGGCCTTAGAGGGAAAGAATGACGACATCAAGATTAATGTTCCTGATTATGGTGGAGGGTTACGACCAGAGGAGTTGATTGACTGGTTAAATCGCATGGAAAAATTATTTGAGTGGAAAACCCTTTCAGAGGAGAAGAAGGTTAAGTTTGCATGCACTAATTTAGCCGGACATGCATTGATCTGGTGGGATCACCTACAAAATGAAAGACAAAGGAATGGAAAGGGCAAGATCCGAAACTGGAATAAAATGGTAAAGAAGCTGAAAGAAAAGTTTCTTCCTGTAGATTATGCTCAGACACTCTTTCGAAGGTTCCAAAACCTAAGGTAGAAGGATCTCAGCATTGAGGAGTATACTAATGAATTTTACAAGTTATCAATCAGGGTGGAACAGGGAAAGTCTGAAGAACAAAAGGCTACACGGTACATAAATGGGTTGAGTTACACCATACAAGATGAGTTGAGTATGCTCCGGATCCATAGCCTAGATGATGCTTATCAACTTGCATTAAAGGCAGAGGAAAAGAACAAGAGGAGTAATTTTAGAAGAGGTATGAAGAGAGGTCCATCATCATCTCCAATGAGGGGTAGGGGTAGATTTGAATCTACAAAAGGTGAATCCTCTAATACAGAAGGGCATGAAGATTCTGGCCAAAGCCATGGTAACTACCAAAGAGGTAGGGGGTTTCAGAGGGGAAGAGGTTATAATGGAGGACGGGGCTAGAATAGCCCCCAAAGGCAATATACATGTTAAAAATGTGGTGAAGAGGGGCACAAAGATTTTGAGAGTCTGCACTATCCTATACAAGATAGATGGCGAGGAGAAAAACCATGAGTAAATTTGGTTGAAGCTAAAGAGGAGGAAGAAATGGAGGTTGCTACAGACTTGGGTGAAACCCTTAAGATAAGGAGGATGATGATTGTGCCAAGGAAGGGGAAAGAACGCGATGCTTGCTAGTGCTGATTCATGGCTATAGAACAAATATATTTCGAACAAGATGCACCTCTGGAGGAAAGGTAAGTAAAATTATTATTGATGGTGGTAGTTGTGAAAATATTGTTTCAACTATAATGGTTGATAAAATCAATCTGAGCTGTGAGAAGAACCCATAACCCTATCATATATCATGGTTCAAGAAATGGAATGAGGTAACCATAGATAAATTATGCCTTATAAAGTTTTTAATTAGGAATACCTACAAGGATGAGACGTGGTGCATTGTTATCCCAATGGATGCATGTCATATGTTACAGGAGAGGCCTTGGCGATACGATAGAAAGGTTACACATGATGGAGGGAAAAATACATATACCTTTTGGAAGGATGGTGTCAAGGTGGTCTTGCTACCCTTTAAGGAAGAAGAGAAGAGTGAGGGCTTATTGGCTACAAAAGAGTTTTTTAGAGAAATGGAAGAAGTTGGATGGTGTTATGCACTAATTTCAAAGAAGGTGGAAATAGAGGACTTTAATATACCTGTTGATGCAAAAAAGGTACTAAAAGAATACAAAGATTTCATACCAGATGAGCTACCAAATGAGTTACCTCCGAAGCGGGATATACAACACCATATTTATTTGATCTCAGGATCGACCCTTCCAAACCAGGCAACCTATCGTATGAGTCCAACACAGAGTGAAGAGTTGAACAGACAAGTGACAGATCGAATACAAAAGGGGTTACTGAGAGAAAGCATGAGTCCATGTGCAACTCCAGCGTTATTGACTCCAAAAAAAGATGGAGACTGGAGAATGTGTGTAGACAGTAGAGCCATAAACAAGATCACAATTAAGTATCAGCTTCCAATTCCGCGATTGGATGATATGATGGATGTGCTAGCAGGAGCTCGATATTTTAGCAAGATTGACCTACGGAGCGGTTACTACCAGATCCGAATCCGTGAAGGGGACGAATGGAAAACTACTTTTAAAACAAAAGATGGATTATACGAGTGGATGGTGATGCCATTTGGGCTATCTAATGCACCCAGCACATTCATGAGGTTGATGAACAGAGTACTCCGAGAATACAATGGTAAGTTTGTTGTTATCTATTTTGATGATATTTTGATATTCAGTAAGACAGTGGAAGAACACTTGTTACATCTGAAATTGGTGCTAGATTTGTTACGTAAAGAGAGTCTATATGCAAACTTAAAGAAGTGTAGATTCCTTCAGAAGAGTCTTGTTTTTTTGGGATTTTTCATATCAGGGGATGGAGTGAGGATGGATGAGGAAAAAGTAAAGGCAATTTTGGAATGGCCTATTCCAAGGAATGTGACAGAGGTTCGCAGTTTTCATGGATTGGCAACTTTTTATAGGAAGTTCATCAGGAATTTCAGTAGCA
Source organism: Taxus chinensis (assembly GCA_019776745.2). Lineage (NCBI taxonomy): Eukaryota > Viridiplantae > Streptophyta > Pinopsida > Cupressales > Taxaceae > Taxus > Taxus chinensis. The sequence continues at coordinate 58,350,026 of CM034152.1, read as the reverse complement.
TTGCTGCACCCATAATAGAGTGTACAAAAGGGAGGGAGTTTGTATGGACCAAGGCAGCAACAGATAGTTTTGAATTGTTGAAGAAGAAAGTATCAGAAGCACCTGTTTTGGTATTGCCAGATTTTAGCAAGGTCTTTGAGGTTGACTGTGATGCCTCAAATGTTGGGATTGGAGCTGTGTTGAGTCAAGAAGGACGACCAGTGGCATTCTTCAGTGAAAAGCTAAATGAAGTCAGGAGGAAATATTCTACTTATGATGTGGAATTTTACGCTATTGTTCAGGCATTAAGGAACTGGAGACATTACTTGGTAGCAAAGGAATTTGTACTCTTCACTGACCATGAAGCCTTGAGGTATGTAAACACACAAAATAAACTAAATAGTAGGCATGCAAAATGGGTTTCATTTTTGCAAGAATATACTTTTGTTTTAAAGCATAAGTCTGGTAAGCAGAATCAAGTTGCTGATGCCTTGAGTAGGCGTGTAGCCCTTTTGACAACAATGGAAAATAAAGTCCTAGGGTTTGAGGCAGTTAAGGAATTGTATGAAGGTGATCTTGATTTTGGTGATGTTGTTAGAAAGCTTAAGGAGCCTATAGTAGTTAGTGATTCTTTCGATTATTTGATACAGGATGGTTATTTGTTTAGGGGGAAACAATTGTGCATCCTTGCTGGTTCAATGAGAGAAAATATTATAAGAGAATTGCATAGTGGAGGGTTGGCTGGACACTTCGGTATAAGTAAGACAATTTCTCTTGTTGTAGAAAAGTATTATTGGCCAAAGATAAAGAGGGACATCAGTAGGGTTGTAGCAAGATGTAGAGTGTGTCAAATGGCTAAGGGTCATGCACAAAATACTGGGTTGTATATGCCATTGCCTGTCCCTACAGGGCCATGGGTTGATTTGAATATGGATTTAATGTTAGGAATCCCTAATACACAGCGAGGGAATGATTCTATCTTTTTTGTGGTTGACATATTCTCTAAGATGGAACATTTCATTTCTTGTAAAATAACTAATTATGCTTCCAGAGTTACAAATTTTTTTTTTCAGAAGTGGTTAGATTGCATGGAGTTCCAAGAATGATCACTTCAGATCGCGACACAAAGATTTTAAGTCACTTTTGCAAGACTTTGTAGAGGAAACTGGGGACACATCTATAGTTCAGTAGTGCATATCACCCCCAGACTGATGAGCAGACGGAAGTAGTGAACAAAATCTTGTGAAATCTCCTATGTTGCATAGTTGGAGAAAAGCGCTAAAACAATGGGACTTAGCTTTACCGGAAGCTGAGTTTTCATATAATAGCTCGGTAAATAGGTCAACAGGGAGGTATCCTTTCCATATTTTATATGGTAGGAATCCTAAGGGGGTCCTAGATCTAGTTTTTATACCATGGTGAAGATGCTACTAGTGATGATGCAGAAGCATTTGTAGAACACATTCTACAGCTACAAGATGGAGTGACGGAAAAGCTGAAAGTGAGTAATGCACAATATAAAACATCTACAGATGCTAGTAGGAGAGTAAGTGTATTCAAAGAAGGAGATATGGTGATGGCTCACCTTATAAAAGAGAGGTTTCCAAAAGGGCACATATAATAAGCTCATGTATAAGAAGATTGAGCCATGTAGGATTCAGAAGAAAATGAGTGATAATGCCTACAAGGTGGAGCTACCTGACAAATTTTGCTATATCACCTAGTTTTTAATGTTTTTTACTTATATAATTTTCCAGGTCATGACGAAAATTTTACGGAGGATGAAGAAATAAAATGGAAGCAGGATATGCCAAAGAAGAAAAAGCAGAGGGTAATGCGTGTCTTGGACCAAAAGACAAGTCACTACTAGACATGGGAGCTATAACAAATATTTAGTATAGTGGGAAGGTTTGCAGTAAGAAGAAAATAAATAGATTCCTCAGTGGGAATTGATGAATATTGACAGTGCAAAATTAGATGAGTTCCATCAACAGAATTAGTAGGAGCTGAATTCTTTTCAACCAGGGGAGAATGATGTGGGAGCATAACTTGTGGAGACCATAACTTTTGATCCGACCATTGGATCGTACTGAAATTTTATAGGGTGGTAGATATACATTAGTAAAATTCTAAGGTTAACTTTTCAATAGCAAGGTTGTGCCCATTTTTTCACGATTTTTGGGCTCGTATTATTTCATCTAGTGGCCTAAAATTGGCTCTCAAATGTTTTTTTCGCTTTTGACTAGGTCTTAGAACTTTAATAACTTTTGTTGTGATTGTTAGAATAAGTCCAAAATTTTGCGTGAGCCCTAATTTATGAAGGAATATTTGGCATGCAAAATTTGGGATCCATCCGATTTGTTTTTCTAGTAGGTAATTTTTGGCATTTTAGGGGGTTTTTTGGCATTTTAGGGTTTTTCACCATTTAGGGTTTTTAGTAGTAAATGTGAAATAAAAGGAGGATTATAATGATGTAAGAGATTAGTGTGGATTCCAAAATGAGAAGTAAGCTATTGTGAAACTCTTGGTTTTCTTTGCAAAGCTGTTTATGTGTGTTTTTGGAGGTATTTCAACCTCTTGCAGCTGGATTCACATCAATTTTGCAGGTGTATTAATGGATTTTTTTGTGGTTGAAGTAGAAAATCACCCCTCTCTCTCACACTAATTCTTCCTATATTTGTAAAAAGAGAGCACATTACGCGGAAAAGCGTTGCCCCTACGGGAAAGGCCTTTCAGGTTGTTCATGTCACTAACCTAATTTTGACGGCCATTTTGACGTTTTTCTCGTACGATTAAATTTGACTTGCGTTTTGATAGTTTCGATGAACATTTTGATGTTTTAGCTATTTCCGCTGGTTTTAGCAGTTTTTATTTTTAGTTTTGTTGTTTTGTTATATTTAGTTTTGCATGCCAACTATTTTCAATGAAATCTATAGTCATATAAAAACCAGTTTGGGTATTGTTACAGGCAAGAAGGATTTTCTTAAGAAAGTTGGAGAGGATCTTCTAGAATCATTTGTTGATCCGGTTGTAATCAGGCATCCAAGGGCGCATACAATACCTAAATTAGGTATGAATACAGATCACAACTTTACTATAATTTGTCAATACCTGGGTCAAACCTAATCTCCCCAGCCTCTAATGAGTTAAAGGTAGAATCAACTATATGTTTTATTTTATATAAATTTATTTTTCAAGATTTTTGGATTTTGGGTTTCTTTTTTTAAGTTCTCCACTTGTAATAATAAGTGCATAGGCAAAATTTTCATGCCTATAATGAGTTAAAGGTAGAATCAGCGATGTGTTTTATTTTATAAAAATATATTTTTCAAGATATCTGGATTTTAGGTTTTTTTTGCAGTTCTCCACTTGCAATAATAAGTGCATAGGCGATTTTTTCATGCTTTGTAAACATGGGATCTTCAACTCAAAGCTCAGAAGCTTCTAAGTCTCCGTTTTAAGCTTGCCCAAATCAGTAAAATTATCATATTTTACAAGGATTGGTTTTTTTTCTCTTTCTTTTTATATGTCTTTTTCTCCTCTTCAATGCATATTGCCTAGTTAGAGAATAGAGCCAAAGAATATCATTGACAAGGAAATAACAAAATTGGGATTAAGGGATCTGATTTGTATGTACCCATTTAAGGAATTCATACTATGGAATTGAATATGTACCCATTTAAGATTACATTGTATTTATCATAGTTACCTGGGTCAGACCTAATTTTCCCAGCGTCTAATGAGTTAAAGGTAGAATCAACTATTTGTTTTATTTTATATAAATTTATTTTTCAAGATTTCTGGATTTTGGGTTTTTTTGTAGTTGTCCACTTGTTATAGTAAGTGCATAGGCGATTTTTTCATGCTTTGTGAACATGGGATCTTCAACTCAGAGCTCAGGAACTTCGAAGTCTTTGTTTCAAGCTTGATTGCCCAAATCAGTAAAATTATCAGGTTTTACAAGGATTGGTTTTTTTCTCTCTTTCTTTTTATCCGTCTTTTTCTCCTCTTCAATGCATATTGCCCAGTTAGAGAATAGAGCCAAAGAATATCATTGAACAAGGAAATAACAAATCTGCCGAGGGTGACCTTTGTATAGTTGCCCTTAGATCAAGGAGCTGAAGGCAAAGCACTTTATATTGATGCCGAGGGAACCATCAGATCACATAAGCTTTTAGAAATTAAGGAAAGGTAAAGTATATTTTAGTGTCATTTTTACATGTTGCTTGTAGAAATCCATTCCAAGTTTAATGCTTTTACATGTTGCTTTTTATGAAAATCTTCTTTTGGGAAATGGAAGCAACTGGTTTTTACTATAGGATTTTCAGTTGCTATTAGCCGTGATTGTAAAAATTTTGCAAGAGATTATTTAAGAAATATTTTTTGCAAATTTAAATTTCCTCTTTGTCTCCAGTTTCACTATGATGATTTTTTCAGAATAAAATTAGAGTTAAAAACCTTGAAAACCAGTAGCATGCCCTTCTATAATTTGGTGGACAAACTTTGCCGCGGACATCCACATAATTGTATATAGTGATTTGCGCTTAAGATGATAGAGCTTATTCATAGGATTTCATTTTTTGCATGACCAAAATCCTAGGCTTAGAACCTTGTTCAAACTCAGTTTTAGTAGAATCGGGTGCGTTGCCACAAACGTACCTGTGAGCTCCATGGTGTTAACCATAAAGTCCATGTTTTGTTGAACCTTTCCCGTGGATAAGGTAAATATTTCAGAAAGAAACTAAATATTTCTTTGATTTCTTCAAGCAAGAGTCCACCCAACTGAAGATTTTACATTTTTGCCTCCATTGTTTCCATGTGAGAAAGGGCCACGATCTGCAAAACATGTTTGTGCATTTTACATTCTTTGACAACACCAATCTTGTTAATCAAATGTATCTTATCAAGAGACAATAAAGAAATTCAGTATAGTTGACCCATACATGCAATAATCTATTTATTTAGGAAGTCATTGGTTTTTCATATGTGTCGTTGAACACTTTCAGTTGAAGTTTGATAAGTTGTGAAATGACACTTTTTTTAATAATGCACTCTTTTTCAAAAGGACCTTTAGTTAAATCTTGTGATTCTATAATTCACACACAATTAGATCTAGGATCTTCAATCTGAGATTTGGTTTGTCATTCAATATGCAAATCAGTCTCGCTACCGAATGGCAGTTAGATTGGAAATCTCATTTTATGTCATATTATAGAAGTCTATTATGTTATGGTCAGATTCTACTATGCAAAATGTGGGTGTGGAATTCAAGAAAAAATGTAAAGAACTTAAGGTAAGGATGGAAATTGATAAATCGGTTTTGGATGTTAAGCTGCATCCCCTTCCCTATCATTGGCTTTGCAAAATGTCTTTCAAGTTTTTGAATATATATGGTCTGCAAGCACAGGAAGGAAGGTCAGTGGTCAAGCAATGCAAGCCGCAAAATTGGATCCTAGAGCTTCGATTAATGGTCAATGTCTCATTTCCCTTTCTAAGCTTCAGGATTGATTGAGTGGGTTCCTCTATTGTTGCTCCTGACTATTTGCATGATAATATGCTTCTTATCTTGTCCTAATTCATGGAATTGGATCCTAGAGCTTCAAATAATAGTCAATGTCTCATTGTTCTTTTAAGCTTCAGGATTGATCGAGTAGAGTTCCTCTATCATTGCTTCTAGCTATTTGCATGATAATATGTTTCTTAACTTGTGTTGATGAGCTGTGAATGCTATTAGTTACTAGATTTTTGATCCAATTTTCACTCAGCTAAGGCCCCTCTCCCTGGGCATTTTAACAAACAAACAAAAAAATGTACATGCTGGCATTATTGACAGAGATTGTTCAACATGTTTTCTCTAGATTTTTTTTATTAAGAATGAATTGTACTCTGGGATCAAATATCCCGCCTTTACATATATACAAAGAATAAAACCAAAAAAATTTATGATAAGAGATAGAATGGAGGCGGCTCATCTGATACCATCACCCTGTCCATGTATACATTCCAAAAGATTTCCTACTATTCAATCCATTTGTACTGGATTGCTCACCATATAGAAGAATTAACAGAGAATGAAAATAATTATGTTCAAAGGTCAGAATCTCAATCTATTATATTACACTGTTTGATAAACTCGTCCGAGAAATCTACATATTTCACCCACAAAGTCCTTAGCTTAGGAAAGGCAATGTCCAACCATGGCTTTGCCCGACCATTATAGTGAATGACAACAACTTTTTGGATATTGGTGAGATTGGTTTTGGGCAGGTAGCCCAATTTTGACATATGCCAAGCTTGATCAATAGGATGAATAAGCTCATAAAATGCAATTAATTCTGGTGGTAGAGTCCCCATACGCCAGAGCCTTAAATTGGAATTTAAATTCTACAAAGATGTGAAACAAATATGTTAAGCAAGTTGTAATAATTTGAGGTATTTCTAAAAAAGTGAAGAGACTTCTATTATATAACACAATCCAAATTGTGAGGACTGATTATTTTCAGCAATTTTTAATGGTGGAGATTTTAATTCCTCGAATACAATCAATCATAAACAAGAATGGCTAGATTATCAAACTAGAATCACATACTGGAATAAAATTCTAAAATTGGTCTTACTTGTTTTAGCCAGTAATGGTAAGTCTCTCCAATGTTAGTCCTCCACACTCATAATTCAAGGATATTCATGCCATATGGCCATGCACATTGTGTTGGATCAAAAATCTCTATAAGAGGATGAGAAAAATAAATAACTACCCCTCTAAATCAAATAACATACACCGTTCGACATTCACATTGCATTGTGCACATGTTTTCTTGCCTTTCATCATGCTTATAGGTATGTTATGCATTCCTTTGTTTCCATTACATGTCTAGATATTGTTGTGTTCAATGAAATGGTGCATTGTGTGTAACCTTGGCCTATGATGCATGTCTGTGCTCTCCATGCTCACCTTTCTCCATTTCCATGCATAGTGAGTTGTTCAACACCCCCTATTTCTGGTGTTATCACCTCTGTAGTGTAGGATTTAACTCTTTCACCCTTTCTCCTTCTCCTTGTCTCCTTGGAAGCCATAGATTAGGATTAGATAGGTGTTTTTCTTGCATTAGGATTAGTTTAGTGCTAGGATTAGGTAGAGGAATCGACCTTCTCTGGAGGGCCATCTCAGGTTTGCAAGTCACACAACTTGAGAGATGGTCAAATGTTAGCAAATTACACTGATTGCCTCACACACACATCACAAGCAATTAGGGGTGCTGTAATTTTACACTAACAAATACCCCATTCTGGAACTATTCAACTAGTAAAGAATATCGTTGGATTTCTCCGCATTGCCCATGGTTGATAAGATCAACACTTGGCGGGGGATTCACTTCCCTCCTTCAAGTTGGAGAAGGAGAGTCGACACTATTTGGTCTGCTTGTGTGGTACCTAAAATTGTACACTTTTTGTGGTGTATCTTACATCAAGGTCTCCTGATTTTTTCCTGTTTGGTTCATATTAGTGTCTTAGCTCCCAAATGCCCTTTTTGTGGACACGTGGAAACCTTATTTAACCTATTTTGGTTTATCCGTAAATCCTAACAGGATTGGAATTGGATTCATTTATTCTTTCTCCCATTCTAGCTAGAGTGTTTTACATGGAAACATATTATTTTAGGAGATAATCCCTAATCGCCCCATATGTTTTTGCAAATTTGACATGTTTTGAAAGGGGAAATTATTTTTTGGCTATGGAAAGTGTTGGTTGGATATTTTGTCAACCCAAAATATGAGGTTCAACCACAGTATATGGGATTAAATCCCTCCTCAAAGACAGGTGAGGCTGCCTGCTTGCTACTAATCTAAAACACAGAGAAAACAATATATACAATATTCACACTAATCTAACCATTGGGGGTTGGGATAGAATCCTGAAATCCACATTCACATGATTCAAAGGTATCACTTTCGTAAATGAACGGGGTTAGAAACTGTTACAATGAAAGAAGCACAATGGAAAGGAAATGAGAGAAACGTATTTTCTTTCGAGTAAACGCAGAGCACGAAATAATCATACGAGCTTTAGATCATAAATATAATGTCTGAGATGATTAGCAACACTAAGATGCTATGCAAAGAATAGCTTAAGATCATGAACGTAAGAACAATGTCTTAAGTAAGATATATCCCACAACACAAAGTTTGTAAAATAATATCAACTCCTATTCTTCGAAATGATTGAACAAAAACACAAAGTTTTTCTTCTTTCCAATAGCTCCGAATATTACAAAAATCTCGACCCTTTGGAATGCATAAGCATCCCTTATTTATAATAAAAGGGAACGAGAGAAAATAGGATAAATCCTAGAAAATAGTGTTCTTTAAACAATGTTCTATTTTGCTTGATCCTCACGCAGGAGACCAAGTCAAAATTTGCTTCCTATATGACGAAACAGAAATGAAAAAGACATGTCAATTTCAAGATTGAAATGACATGAAACATCAAGAATTAATCTGAATCATCATCTTCCACTCCTTCATCTTTCTCTTCCTCCAGCTGCACCTGTTTATTTCGAAATTCTTGGAACCTTTGAATTATTGCTTGCATTTCGTTTTCGTCAGGTGCAGTAGAATGATCATTCCAAATTTCATAGGTTTCATGGATATCACTAGCACCTCCGGGAAGCTTTTTCAATCTTTTGCTGAGCTTTCTCAAGGCCTCAAAAGAATGTTCAATTCTTACAAATCGATCAATGATCTCAATACCAAATCCGTGCGTTGGTTCATGATGAACAGACTCTTGGACTTGTTTGAAAAGATCATCTGCTGATAGGACACCTGAGTTTCCAACTGACACCCTTGGAAAAATCTTTAGCAACTCTTCTTCCAAATCACTTTTTCCATCAATCAATTTATCCCTTGATTCTCTCAACTTACCGCAGGCTTCGTTGAGAATCCTCACCCTGAACCTAATGGCTTTAGTCAGCTGAAAATGCTTATCCGTATGTGGGATACCGCCTTCTTCTACCAAGAGATGTGCTAGTATTTGCTTTAATACTTGGAGAGCTTCATAAGTCAAATCAAGATGTCCAATTTCTTGAGAAAACTCATCATCCATCTCTCTCCATCCTTCTGAATGTCCCCCATAGATTGATGAACTTTCACAACGTCTTGTATCACTTCCTTCCCCTGTTGGAGCAACCTTTGGATCCATTCATCGACCACTCTTCCTTTTTTAGCAATCTTCTCAATTGTAGGTACTGATGAGAAATCGAATCCGACAGGGACAGAAGAAGATGGTATGGATTCAAGGGGTTTTGAAAGTTTAAGAAAAACCTCTGTCAACTGCTCCACTTTTCCTTTAAGCTCATCTATGCTGTCTTTTGTTTCTTTCAACTTCTGGCACAACACGTTTGTGGCATCCTGCGCATCTTGTTGCGCCCCTTCTGCTGTTACTCTTCCTAGAGCCACCCTGGTTATCTGATAATTAGAGGCTGTTATGTCCTCTTTAGTTTTGTCAGTCGTGGGAGTGGCGATCTCTGCGAACTTATCTCCTGAAGCGTCCACCAAAACCCTTGAAACTGTTTTGGGTTTCTTGACTGATTTAGTAGTAGGAGCCTTGAGTGAGCTGAAATCAAAGGCTGGTAGGGGCACAATCACCTTCCTCTTCCTCGGAGTTTGCTTGAGTAGCCATTGTGGCGTATCAGAGGGAGTTGCCACAGTTGTAGAAGCTGGTATCATACTCTCAAGGGGAGAAGATTCTACTAGTGGAGGGGGAATAGTTACCAATGTAGTAGTAGATCCAATAAAAAGAGGCACAGGAGGGGGCGTGTTGGTGATCACTTGGGTCCCAGCAGAGAGGGGTGAAATTCCAGAGAAAATATTGGCCATTACTGAAGAAGTTGATGGAGAATAAGGAGGTAGGAGTGGTTGTGAGGAAAGAGGCACAGATTCAGACTCTAAAGCCTTGGATGCAAGAGATAAGGTCTCTTCAGTTGAGCAATCAGCAAATGGTGAAACCAGAGGCTAGCTTCCTTCTCCTTCCAAAGTAATTTCTCCTATTTCTGGTGGTGTTGGTGATTCTGGCACATTCACCGTTTCAACTGGAGAAAAAATTGAAGAGATTTCTCTTTCTTTCCTCTTTTTGACAATCTTGACCTTTATAGGTCCCCTAGAAGATTTTATGTCCTTTTCCTTTTTGGAGGGCCCCCGCCTCTGAAGGAGCCAACTTTGAAAACTTATCATCTTTAAAAATTCATTCCCCAAGAGGAGAGACATGCTTTGGTGCGTGCAAGAATTGGAGCCGACCTATCTGTAATGGAGGCTTTTTCACTGATTGACCAATCAATAGGTGGGAAAACATATTGATCTTCATTTAGTCCATCATAGGAAAGATCCAAAACACTTTCATTGTCACTGGTACCTTTGGGTAAATCAGAAAGCTCAAGTGTTTGAATCTCAGCAATTGTCAATCTGCTATTATCCTTTCTGCGAACAACAACCTCATTACGCAGATCAATCCAAATATCCTCTATGTTTGGCCTATGCAGATGCAGGGTTCCATACGCCCTGAGCACTCCTCGGATGTCAAAACCGTCTCGAGGCTTCATATGCTTCTTCAACTTGTCCTGAAGCTCATGGAAAACATTTTTAGCCTTCACCACTGTTGAGCAAGTGTATCTCCCAATAGAAATTGGGAAGGATACAACAACCTTATGTTTACTTTGTTGGAATTTATGGAAATCCAACAGCTGCCTAACCAATTCCATCAATATCAGTTTATCCCCTAGATATCGGGGCAGGCGAAAAGGATCCCCCGAGTACATGACCACCCGAAGATATGTGAACTTCTTGAACTGTAAGAAGACACATCCCCATTTGGAAACTTCAGCCCAAGCCTCATCTGAGACTCTTGTCTTCCTTAATTCAGGGTTTAGCCTGTAGATGTTTTCATAGAAGAAGGCGTCATTCACCCTTCTGAATTGATCTTGGGATCCCTTCCTTGTCAGTTGAGGGAAGTATTGATACACATGACTCCCCGTCCTGCTTCCCTTAGTATCCAATCCGGGATAGTTCCTCATCCCGGCCGCTGCATATGTGACATATGAAGACATATAAAATTTCCCTGTGGACAAGACTGTTGTCAGTTGGGAATCTATCTCATTACTAATGAGAGTGCCCCAGTCAATCCCTTGTCGATTATTCTTAATGGTGATCATGAATTGATACATCCACCCTTGGAACACATTTGATTCGGGTAAACGGAAAACCCGACTCAGCTGAGTGATGATGTCATTGATTTCTTGGATGAAATCACTCCTGGGGATAAGTCTTGGAAATCTGGAGACAACCGGTTTGGCCTTGATCAGGAACTTCTTATTTACATGCTTGATACAGTCTTCCTGATCATTTTCCCAGGATTTCTGAGCTGACTTGATGTCCAACTCTCCATACTCTTCAAAATTGGGCAGTTTGAGGAGGTCATCAAAGTAACCTCCGTCCAATTTGATCACTACTTCTCTTGCCTGACTTCTCACAGAACGAGAAGCCGAGTCATAACTGGAAGTGCAGGCTAAGATGAATTCAGGGCACTGGGCGGACATGGGAAAACCCGCTGCAAGGGGTAAGCCACTATCGGCTATCGCTTTCATCCATGGAGTTTGGGAGGAACCTCCTTATCCTACTCCAGAAATATTCAATATCTATATTCCCGAGCTCTGTATCTCAGATGTCATAATTGCAATCGATATATGACGGAGACTCCACCTTTCTGAACTTGTATTTCATTCTTCCTGACTTCTCAGCCTTTTCTTGCGATGGACCAGGGACCGACATGAAGGATGTTGAAGGAAGAGAGTTTCAGAGATCAGGAGATGTTGCACACTATGGAAAATCTGACCTACTGGAGATGCCGGAAGAACGGAAGAGTCCGCCACACTGAGGAGTATGTCGGGGAATCCAGAAAACCCGATGCGCTGAGGATGTCAGAAACTCTGGAAAGTCCGAAACTTTTGATGATGTCGGAAACTCTGGAAAGTCCGGCACTTTGATGATGTCGGAAACTGGAGAAATCCCGACACGCCAAACCTTCCAATATACTTCGGGTATTTGACACTGCACAACTCCCTTCAAAACCTGAAAAGGAGGAACATGGTTTTGGTTGAATTTAAAACATGTAAATTCTTTTTACGATTCATATACCAAACATATCTTAATTCCAACAACAAAATTCTGGGGAAAAATCACAAAGTGGTATTTCCAAAGAAATAAACCCTAAAACATAAACCCTGTTTGGAAAACAACCCCAAAAGGAAAAAGAATAAAAACCCCACAAACTTGGTAAGGGAATGGGAAGAAGTTCATCCATAATCAATCCATAAAAACCAAGAACAAAGAATGGAGAGAGAAATACCTTCAACCAGAGCGAGAAAAGATCAAAAACAGGTGATTCAATCGGGCACATGCGAGTTTCGGGTTTCGAGGTTGGAGAAGCACGCGCGGAAATCCACGAGTTAAAAATACGTCCGGTGAAAATGATGTGGAAATCCGCATATTTATAAGAAAATTTGTAATTAATACACTTCGGCTTGGCACGTGCCAACTCACCCGACAACTCGGCATTAACGCCATGTCAGCATGCTCGGGAGGTCTGAAAACCCGCCACAAAGGTGTGCAAAGAAATTCGGGTTTCGGGTTGCGGGAAGCAATCGACACAAAACATGAGATGTTTAGATGCTTCAAATTTCTGAAAACCCGACACAAAGGACTAAATCAGACTTCGGGTATCGGAAGACAGACGACACAAAACATGTTTCGGATAAGGCATGTTCCGATGCGCCGGAGGCCCGAAAACCCGACTCGACTTACTTGAAGTGGGTTTCGGGTTTCGGGGAACATAAGACATAAAACATTCAAAACGCATGTTGACCTGTCGGCAAAACCTGAAAACCTGATTTTCTCTTATAAGGGCAATTTTGCAAAACCAGCTTTAAAAATTTCGTAGGGGTTATCTGATAGTTTTGGCGTAAACTCAAAACTGAGATAACAAAAAGAAAGGAATTCATTTTTATTAGCCAATGCTAAATTTGATCACCATTTCTCTATTTATAATAAGTCAGTGGTTATCTCTAATGTGCTGCTGTAGATACAAGTGCAAGTGCAAAAGGTGGCCCTTGAGATGGAGCACCTCCAGACCCTCCTCCACCATTGGGGTGATTCCCCCTATAATCTTGCTCGAGAACCACCTTATCCCTCTCTGTGCTCTCTTCCCCATAGCGCTAGTCCTTGAGGTGGTCTTCGGAGCCGTTCCCAGTGGCACTCTTTCAGATGTGATCTCTAATCTCTGTGCAGTCAACCACAAAGAATTTTAACTCCCCTAGCTCACCACTAGGGTTGGGGCTCCCCCACCATCTCGTTAACTTAGTTGAGGCTCACTTATCACCCCCAAGCCACGCAACCGCAATGGCTAGAGCCTCTCACCTCCACCCCATCGGATAAGTTCCCTCGAATTGATCTTTCCATCTCCCCCACATAGGTTGCTACGAAAAATGAAGAAGAAGAGCCCCCAGGCTCTAGTTGGGAAGTGTTGGACACTGGAAAAGACCTTCCTGGTCTTGGTTGTCTAGATGACCAGGATCCTCCATCTGTTGGTCAAATTTTTGCGGCAACAACATATATTTGGTGTTTGTTAAGTTGTTTTGTTGGTTATCCTAGGCTTGGCCTAGTTTGTTCGTGGTTTTGGGGCGTGCTCTCATACCACCCACTTTTTTATTGAATTATATTTTATCATGTTATTACTAATATAATATAAGATCCTATTCATCAAAAAGTTTATATTTTTCCTCCAAATTTTAATAGAAAGTACCACCTCACAAGAAGACGATAAAAAATAGAGGATATTAGTTTTTTTTCTTAAATAGTTATTAAGTTTTATATAAATATAATTTTTTTTTTTTTCTGAAGAAGTTAATTTATATATAGATATATATATATATTATATATATTATATATATATAGATATATATATATATATATATATATATATATATATATCTTTATTAAAGAGGTTAAATTCAAAAGTAAGAAACATCAAAATTTTAATACAAAATTACTATGTAATATTGGAAGATAATTTTGTTTATATAATTTTTAAAATACTTATAAATTAAATGAAATTTATTATATTTAACCTATTCATCTAAACTCAAAAGAAGACATTTTATTCAGCTCTTTAAAATTTCTTATCAAGGGAACATCAATTGAATGTTCTAAAAGCTTGTCAATGGATTAGAAATGGCTAAGCCACTAAATTTCTCACCATAAATACCATCATGGACTTCCTGGATGGCCCGAGAGGATTCATGGGATTTGAGACATCAGAGAAAGACACAATCAAATCCACGTTTATAAAGAATTCCACCAAGGATCACATAGCGGTGGTCCTTGCACCACTTTCCTGTCCCTTGCACATCCTCTTCAAATTTACTCTGTGGCCTTGATCGAGCGTAGTTCTATCCTCTTTCTCTACCTCCTCCTCCCCATCCTACTTCTTCTTCTTCTTCTAAAACGACCACCAGGGTCATGATTCCTAATTTTCTCTTCCTACTCTCCGTTTTCTATCATTTTTTGGTTTCTGCTCCTTCAGATCCCTTCTGTAGGTTGAATCCAACATACTCAAGCCTCTATTTCATCTGGGTTGCATCAAGGTCTTATGGGGTTTGCATACTTTAGTTACATTCCAGATCCAGCCTCCCAAGTCATCGTTGACTTGCCTCTGCATAGTTTGTACCGTCTGAGGTACTGGAGTAATCTTCTACCAAAGGCTAATCACTTTAAACAATAGGCACAAACTTTTCTTTTGATTTTTGATCACCCAAGGCTTTCCAGACTTGTTTCTTTGCTGGATTTGTCCTACCCAACTTTGGAAACAACCTTCTAGTAGGAGTTGTCTTGAAAAAATACCTTCTTCCTTCAAGTATGTCTACACAATCAGTTATGATTTTCCTTTAAGCATGTAATTTTCATTTCATACTTAAAAGGGGAAGTTTAGACACTTAATTTGGTAATTTATCATTTTGACATTGATATTTATGACCGTGCTTCTTGGTTAAGACAAACATATACACCTTATTCCCACTTAGTACATGTTTCTATCTCCCTCCCAAAATGCCCTTTTTGTGGACACGTGGAAACCTTATTTAACCTATTTTGGTTTATCCGTAAATCCTAACAGGATGGAAAATTGGGATTCATTTATTCTTTCTTCCCATTCTAGCGAGAGTGTTTGTACAGGGAAAAACATATTTTTTAGGAGATAATCCTAATCGCCCAATATGTTTTTGCACATTGCCATGTTTTGAAGGGGAAATTATTTTTGGCTATGGAAAGTGTTGGTGGATATTTTGTCAACCCAAATATGAGGTTAACCACAGTATATGGGAATTAATCCCTCCTCAAAGAAGTGAGGCTGCCTGCGCTTACTAATCTAAAAACACAAGAGAAAACAATATAACAATATTCACACTAATTCTAACCATTGGGGGTTGGGGTTGGGATAGAATCCTGAATCAACTTCACTGATTCAAAGTATCAATTTCGTAAATGAAGGGGTTTGTTAGAAAACTGTTACAAGAAAGAAGCACAATGGAAAGGAAATGAGAGAAAACGTATTTCTTTCGAGTAAACCAGAGCACGGAAATAATTCATACGAGCTTTAGATCATAAATATAATGTTGAGGCTGATTAGCAACACTAAGATGCTATTGCAAAGAAAGCTTAAGATACATGAACGTAAGCAACAATGTCTTAAGTAAGGATATATACCCACAACAAAAGTTTGTTAAAATATATCAACTCCTATCTCGAACTGCTTGAACAAAAACACAAGTTTTTCTTCTTCCAATAGCTCCGAATATTACAAAAATATCGACCTTGGAATGCATTAGCATCCCTATTATAAGTATAAAAGGGAACGAGAGAAAATAGGATCTACTCCTAGAAATAGGGTGTCTTTTAAACAATGTTCTATTTGGCTTGATCTACGCAGGAGACCAAGTCAAATTTGCTCCTATAGGACGAAACAGAAATGAAAAAAGACATGTAAATTTCAAGATTGAAATGACATGAAACATCAGAATAACTGAATCATCATCTTCCACTCCTTCATCTTGCTCTTCCTCCAGCGAACTTTTATTGCGAAATTCTCTGAACCTTTGAATATTGCTTGCATTTCGTTTTCGTCAGGTGCGAGTTAGAATGATAATTCCAAATTCATAGGTTCATGGATATCACTAGCACCTACGGGAAGCTTTTCAATCTTGTGCATGAGCTTTTTCTCAGGGCCTCAAGAATGTTCACTTCTTACAAACGATAATGATCTCAATACCAAATCGTGCGTTGTTCAGATGAACAGAATCTTGGACTTGTTTTGAAAGATATTATGCTGATAGACACCTGAGTTTCCAACTTGCACCCTTGGAAAAATCTTTAGCAAACTCTGCTTCCAAATCACTTTTTCCATCAATCAATTTATCCCTTGAATTCTCTAAACTTACCGAAGGCTTCGTTGAGAATCCTCACCTGAACCTAATGGCTTTAGTAAGCTGAAAATGCTTCATCCGATGTGGGGGGCGATACCGCCCTTCTTCTACCAAGAGGAGAGTGCTAGTATTTGCTTTAATACTTGGAAGAGCTTCAAAGGTCAAATCAAGATGTCAATTTTTTGGAACAAATCATCATCCATCTTATATCCATCCTTCTGAATGTCCCCATAGATTGATTGAACTTTCACAACGTCTTTATCCACTTCCTTCCCTGTTGGAGCAACCTTTGGATCCATTCATCGACCACTCTTCCTTTTTTTAGCAATCTTACTCAATTGTAGGTGGACTGATGAGAAACGAATCCGACAGGGACAGAAGAAGATGGTATGGATTCAAGGGGTTTTGAAAGTTTAAGAAAAACCTCTGTCAACTGCTCCACTTTTCCTTTAAGCTCATCTATGCTGTCTTTTGTTTCTTTCAACTTCTGGCACAACACGTTTGTGGCATCCTGCGCATCTTGTTGCGCCCCTTCTGCTGTTACTCTTCCTAGAGCCACCCTGGTTATCTGATAATTAGAGGCTGTTATGTCCTCTTTAGTTTGTCAGTCGTGGGAAGTGGCGATCTCTGCGAACTTATCTCCTGAAGCGTCCACCAAAACCCTTGAAACTGTTTTGGTTTCTTGACTGATTTAGTAGTAGGAGCCTTGAGTGAGCTGAAATCAAAGGCTGGTAGGGGGCACAATCACCTTCCTCTTCCTCGGAGTTTGCTTGAGTAGCCATTGTGGCGTATCAGAGGGAGTTGCCACAGTTGTAGAAGCTGTATCATACTCTCAAGGGGAGAAGATTCTACTAGTGGAGGGGGAATAGTTACCAATGTAGTAGTAGATCCAATAAAAAGAGGCACAGGAGGGGGCGTGTTGGTGATCACTTGGGTCCCAGCAGAGAGGGGTGAAATTCCAGAGAAAATATTGGCCATTACTGAAGAAGTTGATGGAGAATAAGGAGGTAGGAGTGGTTGTGAGGAAAGAGGCACAGATTCAGACTCTAAAGCCTTGGATGCAAGAGATAAGGTCTCTTCAGTTGAGCAATCAGCAAATGGTGAAACCAGAGGCTAGCTTCCTTCTCCTTCCAAAGTAATTTCTCCTATTTCTGGTGGTGTTGGTGATTCTGGCACATTCACCGTTTCAACTGGAGAAAAAATTGAAGAGATTTCTCTTTCTTTCCTCTTTTTGACAATCTTGACCTTTATAGGTCCCCTAGAAGATTTTATGTCCTTTTCCTTTTTGGAGGGCCCCGCCTCTGAAGGAGCCAACTTTGAAAACTTATCATCTTTAAAATTCATTCCCCAAGAGGAGAGACATGCTTTGGTGCGTGCAAGAATTGGAGCCGACCTATCTGTAATGGAGGCTTTTTCACTGATTGACCAATCAATAGGTGGGAAAACATATTGATCTTCATTTAGTCCATCATAGGAAAGATCCAAAACACTTTCATTGTCACTGGTACCTTTGGGTAAATCAGAAAGCTCAAGTGTTTGAATCTCAGCAATTGTCAATCTGCTATTATCCTTTCTGCGAACAACAACCTCATTACGCAGATCAATCCAAATATCCTCTATGTTTGGCCTATGCAGATGCAGGGTTCCATACGCCCTGAGCACTCCTCGGATGTCAAAACCGTCTCGAGGCTTCATATGCTTCTTCAACTTGTCCTGAAGCTCATGGAAAACATTTTTAGCCTTCACCACTGTTGAGCAAGTGTATCTCCCAATAGAAATTGGGAAGGATACAACAACCTTATGTTTACTTTGTTGGAATTTATGGAAATCCAACAGCTGCCTAACCAATTCCATCAATATCAGTTTATCCCCTAGATATCGGGGCAGGCGAAAAGGATCCCCCGAGTACATGACCACCCGAAGATATGTGAACTTCTTGAACTGTAAGAAGACACATCCCCATTTGGAAACTTCAGCCCAAGCCTCATCTGAGAATCTTGTCTTCCTTAATTCAGGGTTTTAGCCTGTAGATGTTTTCATAGAAGAAGGCGTCATTCACCCTTCTGAATTGATCTTGGGATCCCTTCCTTGTCAGTTGAGGGAAGTATTGATACATCATGACTTCCCCGTCCTGCTTCCCTTAGTATCCAATCCGGGATAGTTCCTCATCCCGGCCGCTGCATATGTGACATATGAAGACATATAAATTTCCCTGTGGACAAGACCTGTTGTCAGTTGGGAATCTATCTCATTACTAATGAGAGTGCCCCAGTCAATCCCTTGTCGATTATTCTTAATGGTGATCATGAATTGATACATCCACCCTTGGAACACATTTGATTCGGGTAAACGGAAAACCCGACTCAGCTGAGTGATGATGTCATTGATTTCTTGGATGAAATCACTCCTGGGGATAAGTCTTGGAAATCTGGAGACAACCGGTTTGGCCTTGATCAGGAACTTCTTATTTACATGCTTGATACAGTCTTCCTGATCATTTTCCCAGGATTTCTGAGCTGACTTGATGTCCAACTCTCCATACTCTTCAAAATTGGGCAGTTTGAGGAGGTCATCAAAGTAACCTCCGTCCAATTTGATCACTACTTCTCTTGCCTGACTTCTCACAGAACGAGAAGCCGAGTCATAACTGGAAGTGCAGGCTAAGATGAATTCAGGGCACTGGGCGGACATGGGAAAACCCGCTGCAAGGGGTAAGCCACTATCGGCTATCGCTTTCATCCATGGAGTTTGGGAGGAACTCCTTATCCTACTCCAGAAATATTCAATATCTATATTCCCGAGCTCTGTATCTCAGATGTCATAATTGCAATCGATATATGACGGAGACTCCACCTTTCTGAACTTGTATTTCATTCTTCCTGACTTCTCAGCCTTTTCTTGCGATGGACCAGGGACCGACATGAAGGATGTTGAAGGAAGAGAGTTTCAGAGATCAGGAGATGTTGCACACTATGGAAAATCTGACCTACTGGAGATGCCGGAAGAACGGAAGAGTCCGCCACACTGAGGAGTATGTCGGGGAATCCAGAAAACCCGATGCGCTGAGGATGTCAGAAACTCTGGAAAGTCCGAAACTTTTGATGATGTCGGAAACTCTGGAAAGTCCGGCACTTTTGATGATGTCGGAAACTGGAGAAATCCCGACACGCCAAACCTTCCAATATACTTCGGGTATTTGACACTGCACAACTCCCTTCAAAACCTGAAAAGGAGGAACATGGTTTTGGTTGAATTTAAAACATGTAAATTCTTTTTACGATTCATATACCAAGCACATAAGAAAATTATGAGGAAATAACACCAAGTGGTAATTTCGAAGAAATAGACCCTAAAACCTAAACCCCGTTTAGAAAACAACTCCATAAAGAAGAAGAATAAAAATCCCACAAAACCCGGTAAGAAAATGAGAAGAACATCCACGTGCAATCAATCCAGTTATATCTCTATACTTATCTTATTTTAGTTTCGTTTCAATCTCATTGCTTATCTTACTGCTTCTGTTATACATTCATTAGATAATAACAACATCTTATAACAGGCGATGTTAATCAGGCACAGGCAAGCTTATCAGGTTCTCGAGGTTGGAAGATGCATTTTTTTGATAATCAACAAGTTACTAAATAAAAATGTCTCAGTGATACATAATGTATAAATCCACATATTTATACCAAAATTTGCAATTAATACACCTCGGCAATAGCACGTACCACACTCACCCGACATTTCGACATTAACGCCATATTATCAGCATGATCGGGAGGTCCGAACTAACCCGACATGAAGGTAGTGTAGAGTAATTCGCCTTATCGCAATGCGGGGAAACACATCTTTCACAATAGCAAAGTACAAGTTTACATGCTCCAATTTTCCAAAAGCCCGATTTAAATTGACTATAATCGGACTTCAGGTATCAGGATACAGGCGACACGTAATTCATGCTTCCGTTAATCACTTGCATTGATTACTCTACTCTGTTATCTGTAGGTCCGAGAACCCGACTCGACTAACTTGAAGTGGCTAGTTTCGGGTTTCGGGAAACAAAAGATGATTATTCTATTCACAACACATGCTAATACATGTATGTGTGAAACCCGAATATACCCGATGTTATCTCATTACATTCATCAAATTTAATGTCCTTGACTAAATGAAATGTACAAATATCATAGGGGGTTATCTGATAGCTACAAGAAAATCAACTCAACAAGAATTCTTAGATAAGCACAGATAAGACAGAGTAAAGATTACGATTTAACATTTTACCATTAAGATGTCATTGTAGTAAATGATCCCTTTGGTCTGTCAAATGGACCTTACACCATATTTTTCTGTGAATAGTTTAAATGGAAGGAAACAGAGGGTTTTCTTGAAATTTAGATCTCATTGTGCATAAAATAATTAAATTCTTGATCATAGTTTTAAAACCAATCTCTACGTACATGTGAGGATCACTACAAGCACCTTATAATAACATAGCAACTAAACAAAGGATTTATTGCCATAGAGAAAACATACTCCTACGTAACCAACCACTGAAAAAACTTCATACAATAGGCAATCTTTCAGTCCATAGCAATAGTGCATTTGGTCGAATCATAGTTCTAGGGAAGGTATCGATAGGGTTAATCCTTCCATGATTTGAGCTATTATGGATAGGCCTAGCACTAACTAGAGTGGCTAAACGTGTTCACAGTATTCATAAAGTTGGCTGGTTATCTACAGAAGCTATTTTTTCAGAAATTTTATAGGTCTTTGCACTTCATCCAACTTAACTAATAGCGGAAGTGCGGAAGAAGTTTGTTATGGTCTGATAGGTGGGAGACTAAAAGAATTCCTTAAGTTAGCATTCAAGTCTTGCTAAGCCAAGATTCCTCAGAGGGATTGCTTTCTAAGTAGGGGTCTTTGGGTTGATAGACATTCATAATTGCCTAAATCCAATAGGTGGAGTACTCATGTTGTAAAGAAAAACACACCATCCTCAATCTTAATTTCACTTTGAGTCTTGACAACTCAAAATTCATAGGATTTCCCAAATATATAGTCCCTTAATCAGTGAAATAGAATTTCAGAGCCTTATAACTAAGGGTCAACATGTTCCTATACTCATATGGTGCGATCTGAGAACGAGCTTTTCTCAGCTAAAATTTAGGATATTTATTCTCAAGATAGACCAGTTGAGCTTACAAAACCTCTTCACACAAGCCAATCACAACGCTCGTCACTGGTGTTCCACATACCTGGAGTTTCTCATGATGAGTAATGAGATGGAACATAGAGATATATGAAGTTGAAAGAGAATAGTTTAGGAGCTAAAACTCTACTAAGTTTGACAGACCTTAACCATTCAAGCTATGAAACCATGGACAATAATAGCATCTGGTACAATTTTACCTCAGAGTCAATGAAGGTATACGGCAACTCTTCCATCATGAATCCTATTTTACCTTCCAAATAGAGTAGACTTACTTGAATCTCACTGACCCTTCATATACAGAAACATCAAAATCAACCCATCAAACTTTAGCGTTTGAGATGGAATTTCAACGACATAGATGGTAGATTTCTATGTATTCTAAAATGGAGGTTGAAGCAGAATATGACCGATCTATGGCAAGGCTCATTTTCATTCACATGTAACATAAAATCTGGTGGTGAAAGAAGAATCATCGCCATGCCTGATATCAAATGATTACCTTGCTAGTTTCTCACTAGACTCCCTTTAGACCGATGTATCTAAGCACGTTTCATGTTTATTAGGGTAAAGAATGATGGTTCCATCTTTGATCCATCTTCACTTCTTATTGACCAGTATGTTAACACAGAGTGGAAAAATGGGACAACACTATTTCCATGCTAGCATTGCCAGTAATATAGTAAACAATCCTCTATGACATATGCATTTTTCTTGAGAACTTTTAGTTATCCTCCTCCTTCCATCATGGCTCCCAAAGGATAGAGCTGAAAAAAGTGTCTCAAATTTTATCTTGTAATAAAACCAATTAATACATCTAGTTAGCTTCCTGAGTGTGCACTTGGATCGTATTTTTCTAGCCCGTCTACATGAGATTCAATGAATTATTTTCAATACTTTGGTTCATCAGTCAATGACTAATATTAACACTTACTGCTGGTTATTAGACCCCCAATGAATGGTGGTAGTGTGGCTTGTTTAGGGACTTAGAACTTATTCAACCATTATTGCATGAAAAATCAGTTAATCAAAAACAGACCATATTGCTATACCTAAAGCACCTAGGTTAACCATTTTATCCAGGACATGCAATTGTATGACATTAAATCAACATTCAAAGTGGGAAACAATTGAGTTTGCACATAACAACAACTTAGTCAGAACATACACATGGCACAAAGTGTTATGGCAAGTGCAAGACCCTCATGTTGACTATCAATAACCCACAGATAAATTGGCATTTTAACATTGTCTACTAACAAATGCCTAAAAGAAATATAGTGAAGAACCATCTTGTAATCAATAAAATGCAGTTAATCATGCCCCTAAGTTTAGGAGGCATGCACCTAGCACAAGGAACACGAAGCCCTGGTAAAGGAGATAAGATGCAGATTTGATCTTCGAAGGAGATTATCAAGTCTAAGAAACCAACCATGTAATTCTTAGTGAATCACCCACTCTAAAACGAGGAGTCAACCCAGATTATAGGAACCAACTCAGCCATGTACTATGTAGCATCTCGTAATTCCAGTTTGAGATCAACTAGTCGAAGATCACATATACCTTAGGTTACACACCCTAGCTCTAATATAAATACTTAGGGCATCACCCATCTTGTCAGTTACAAGTATTTCAAAACTCAACATAAATTTCTTGGATGAGTGGAAATATTTTTATCAGTATTCCAATCATCAACCCATTTCATTAGATAGCATTGATCATCATGCCTAAGCAAAATGATGGTAGTAGCCACACATACCGTTTATATCATAGGACTTTCCACTCTAGGTCAACTAATCTTCACAACTAAGTTTAGATTCACTAGGGCCGGTCATGGTGCAAATTATGCTACTAACAAGTGGGATTTTGAACCATTTAAGATCATCTACACATCAGTCCAAGCAATATCCACATCTATTTAAGTGACTTCACACACAGAATTCAAATTCATCAAGGGGAATGTACACCCATAACCCAACTTCTATCGACAAGGTATATTACAATATTTATTAGTAGGTACACCAATAGCAAATGGATGTAATTGTATCATTTTGGTTTATCACTGTTGTCATGATCATCAGATATTCTGATTATTGTTGGAATTTGATAAAGTATGATCTACATGCATTATTAGGTGAATACCAAGAATTAATCCTCATGTCCAAAATGTGTTGTTAGTATCTTACTCATGTTGACCCATTTGGACATTCTCATTACGTGTTGCACGTGAATATAATATTTGACCTAATCCTTGTGATAAATTGTGAGCAATTCCTTAAAAAGATAAAATTAAGATCATGTTAATGTTTAGACCCATACTCTTGTTCATGTCAGAACATTTGTTTCGACTTATCCTTTCTATGAAATGCAAACTTGAATTATGCCATGTGACATTTTATCTTTGAACTTCATGACAAACCATGGCCATGTGGCCGAACTCGAGGTATTTTGTGCATTAAATAACTCGTATGGTGATAACATTTTCACTAATCAATCGATTAGTGAAGGGGGATTTTAGAGACAACTCACGATAGCAATACTTGAGATGGACCATTTAAATATGTCACTATAGTTGGTCTATGACTCACCTGTGACCATGGGTTATCTGTGTAATTCATTCCCTTTTTCTTAGGATTACGTTTTCCCAAATCCTTCCCTAGTTGATAAAAACAGTTTATTTGTAACCTATGATGAACCTATAAGCTATTAAATAGAGGAAGTGGACTTAAAGTTTCATCCTTATTAGACATAGTTCAGGCTACAGGACGGTTGATATCCTATCATGGTTATAGCTTCCAAAACTCCTTCGCCATTATTTACGAATGAGACTCAGTATATTTGTGAGCCCATCAAATTGTCACATAATGCAACTAGACCCTCCCTGCAAAATTATTCTAGTCCCAATTCTTTTTGACCAATAGTTAAACCATAGCTAGAACACCTATCAACATGAGAAACCACTTTTCTTATATAAGGGTGTAGAATATATTGATTCTAAGTAATCTTTCCAACCCGTAGAGTAATTAGTCGATAAACAATCTATCAATTTTTTCACATGTAGCTCATGCCTATCCCAATGCAATCATCTATTTACCCTGAATCATTTCTCATATAATTATGGCAGTCAAGTATGGGGTAGCTAAAATGAGATGGTCCAACCTATCGAATGGAGCTTTCATTTGACAGAAGTCTGATGAAGACATGAAAATCAATCCTAATTAACACTCTTTGGATATACTTGAACAATATAAACTCACATATTTGGACAAAATGAGTGTCAATTTATAACTTGGACAATTCCTTTGGACAACCTTGAATGCTCAAATACACTCTTATATATTATGGAAATTGACCTATTTAAGTGAGATGGTCACATCATGTCCGTGACCTCTACCACCACCATTTATGGAGGAGTATCCCTAAGGACCCTTCAATAGACAATGTTCCAATAATAATCCATGTACTAGGAAGATGACCTGTAAGTTGGCTATGTAAACATAGGATATACTTTCTATGCATACCGCTTTCAAGCTAGAGTTTCAAATCAATAACTTAGTTGTTTACCTTCTGATCACATTCATTCAGAACGTTAAGGCTAACAATGAAATGGTAATTGTTGATGGTCGAATCACAGCACCCCTGAAAGTTTTTAACTCGATGGGTTGTAGACTCTCAGTGTGATTGTATAACATGGAGCTTTTCCTAAGTGTGGGACTTTGTGAAATCGAAAAAAAGCTCTTCGGATGAAGGCCGGTTCCTATTCCTCTGTTCAGATGCACACGTAAAAATGCATAGGGTCTACTCAAAAACCTAATCTAATTTTCCAAGGAGGCAGGGTAGAGAAGAATGTATAAAAACAAACCTAAGCTAAGGAAGGTGATGCACCGAAGGAATGAAGAACACCTATCTTGCCAATAAACACAGACCACAAAGATGTAATGCAAGATCATGCACAGACAACTAGATTTACAGTGAAAGATAAAAAAAAATGCAAATAAACATAGAGAGGGTTGATAATCATCCACAGAACATGCATTAATTTTCTCCAAAGATTGACACAACACACTGCAGATTGCCAAGAGAGCAAAGTTACATTACAGTTTTAGATAGGAGGTTTGAACTCCACAGATTCACCTGCCAAAGAGAAGAAGGGAGGGGAAAAACAAGAATGTCCAACCTTTAGAAAGAAGCCCCTCCTTAAAATTTAAAGGAAGAATGAGAGAGAGAAGAGAGAGAAAATTCCAAATCTACCGCAACCACCTCTAGGTTGCATTTAATTCATCTCATTATTGTGGTAGGTGAGAACCCTAACAAACCTAAAAAGTGTCGAATTGTATTTTATATTTTTAGGAATTTTTTCTCACTCAATTAAATATATCTAGTTGTAGTTGGATAGAGGACCTTGTAATATTTCCAAAAAGTCCAACCTTGCGTGAATCCGAGCTCCCTGTGAAAAGTTATGGCCATTTGAATATCTGGGTCAGGGTTTGCTTCCTATCGGGTTCGGGGTGTCAGCGCTCAAAATGTTGTGCCTCCTGAAGGTGCACCTTGGCACATCCATCCTCACATTAAAATAATCTTAAATGCACCATAGGCGCTGAAATTGTGGTGTTAACACCTTTTGATCTGCGCCAGGGTGTAACTTTTTTTGTGTCGACACCTTCTGATCTGCGCCTTCAACCTGTGCCAGGGCGCAAATTTTTCCGTGTTGACACCTTCTGATTTGCGCCTTCAACCTGCGCTAGGGCGCAACTTTTTTCGTGTTGACACCTTCTTATCTACACCTTCAACCTGTACTAGGGAACAAATTTTTCTGTGTCGACACCTTCTGATTTGCGCCTTCAACCTACGCCAGGGCGCGACTTTTTCCGTGTCGACACCTTCTGATCTGCACCTTCAACCTGCACCAGGGTGTGAATTTTTCCGTGTCGACATCTTCTGATTTGCACCTTCAACCTGCGCTAGGGTGTGAATTTTTCTATGTTGACACCTTCTGATCTATACCTTTAACTTGTGCCAGGGCACGTCTTTTTCCATGTCGACACCTTCTGATCTGCGCCTTCAACCTGCGCCAGGGCGCAACTTTTTCCGTGTCGACACCTTCTGATCTGCGCCTAGGCGCGACTTTTGGCATAAATAAATGTCAGGTTTTGAGTTTCTTTGATTTCTATTTTCTTCCATTTGTCTATATTTACCCAGGGAGGGAGATATATACAACAATTTGGTGACTCAACAGGATCACCTGCCTGCTAGGTAGAAGATCAGTGGCCTTTTAGCAATCCATTGGGCATGGAGTCATAAGAAATACCTTGAAACCAACCTGATATCTGATCTCGAGCCTGATACCGCAACTCCTTCTTTGAGATCACATTGAACTGTAGAAATTCAACCTGAGAGCAACAAAACCCGTGTTGAAGCACTTAGGGAAATTGAAACCTAACTACAACAAGATGATGTGCATCCACACTTAGAGGAATTGAAATCTAGGCTAATATTTACAAGGGTAAACCTTTTCCTTTTTGTAGCAATGTTTAAGATAGATTCCGTTAACCAAAATCGGGAGTTCTTCTCCATCCAATGTAGAAAATTGGAAGGCATTACTACTTTTACATCCCATGACCATGTAGGGGCCACTCCAAATGGCATCAAACTTGGAATGCCTTCCTGGTTTTGCTTGATCTGCATCCCATTTCAGAACTAGGTCCCCTTCCTGGAAGGTCCTTACTCTTGCCTTCTTATCAAACCATCTTTTTACTAAGGCCTGATCCTTCTCAATTGTTTGAACTGCATGTTCTCTGATTTCTTCCAATTCCATCAACTCTGCATACCTAGCCTCCATTGGTTCGAACTCAGACAACTCCAATAGCTTCATGAGCTCCAATGCTGGCAATTCTAATGATATAGGAAATACTACCTCTTTCCCATAGATCAACTTGTAGGGAGAACTACCTGTATACCTCTTTGGCGTTATCCTGTCATCCCATAACGCTAATTTTAGCTTGGTATGCCATGTCCTTTGGTTTTCATCCAGAGTCCTTCTGATGATTCTTAGCAAATTCTTGTTCGTGGACTCTACCTATCCATTACCCTGCGGGTAATAATTTTAAGAGGTGCTCAAATAGATTCCATTCTTGAAAGCCCATTATGTAATCTTATAACCTATGAATGCCAATGCATTGTCTGATATGATAGTGGCTGGCACACCGAACCTGGTCACTATTCCTTCATTAAAGTCTAGTATGTTAGACTCATTTGCTTCTTTGAGCGCTACTGCTTCGGTCCACTTGGTGAAATAGTTTGTTGCCATGAGAATCCACTTGTGGCCTTGGCTTGAGTTTGGATTGATGACCCCGATGAAGTCCAATCCCCATTGCATAAATGGTTGGTCAACCAAAATTGGGTGCAATGGAAGTGCTACTAGTCTTTCTTTTCCTGTGAAGAGTGCACATTTCTTGCACTTTCTTATCCATGTATAGCAGTCACTGAACACTATGGGCCAATAATACCCTACATTCATTATCTTGAGAGCTATTACTCATGGGGAAAAATGTCCTTTGGAATCTCCATCATGAAAATCTGGTAACACTCTCTCAATTTGACCTGTCCCAATGCACCTCAATAGAACTCCATAGATGTATTTCTTGAACAAAACACCATAAACAAGCACATATGGAATGGCTTGTAATCTAAAGTATCTACTTTTTGCTTTGCTCATTTCTGGAGGGCATAGGCCTGCCTATAGGAAGTGTATCATTTTCTGAGTCCAACAAGGAGAGGGAAAATCATCATTTTCATGTTCTTGGCCATCCTGTAGTACCAAGATAGTCTCTTTTTCATCACCTGCTTCATCTTGCTGACTCAAAGCTAGCTGTTCACATAATCCCTTTCCATGAACCAACTTAGTGACCTTAAATTTGATGTCATATTCCATGACAAGAGTGATCCATCCTACACGTTTCTCATTCAGATCCTTGTTTAGAAGGAAGTCCTTGACTCCCGCATGAGAGCCCAATAATTGGATCTTGTTTTTTGAGACTAGGTGCTTGAATTTCTGTAAGCTCCTGATCACTGCAAGGACATGCTTTTCAATGAAAGAGTACCTAGTTTCGTATTCCTCCAAGCCTTGACTGAAGAAAGCAACTGGTTGTTCTAATCCCTCTTTGTTTTGCTGTACCAGGATTGTAGAAATCGTGTCCCCACCACCGAAGGCATATATCATGAAGTCCTTGGAGAAGTCTGGATTGACGAGAGTCGGAGCTTGAGATATAGCCTCTTTTATTGCCTCAAAACTTGCCTTACCTTCAGCTGTCCACTTAAATTCCATGCTCTTCTTTAACATCAACGTTATTGGCTTCACGAGAGTGGGAAAATTTGGCACAAATCTACGGAAAAATTTGATCCTTCCTAAGAATATTTTAAAAGCCTTCTTGTGACTTGGCAATGGTAACGCTCGAATTGCTTCAACTCTTTCTGGGTCAATCGTCAACCCCTCCTTTGAAAAAATATGGCCTAGAAGTTTTCCTTCATGAGCCAAGTTTTCCTTCGTGAGCCAAGAATATTTGAAAAAATCTACCCCAATCACCTCCATATTGTATTTAATTCATCTCATTATGGTGGTAGGTGAGAACCCTAGCAAACCCAAAAAATGACAAACTATATTTTGCATTTTGAAGAATTTTTTCTCACCTAATTAAAGATATCCAGTCATAGTTAGATAGAGGACCTTGTAATTTTTCCAAAAACTCCAACCTTGTGTGAATCTAAGCTCCCTGTGAAAAGTTATGGCCATTTGAATATCTGGGAAAGGTTTGCTTCCTGTCAGGTTCAAGGTGTCAACGCTCAAAATGTTGCACCTCCTAAAGGTGTGCCTAGGCACATCCATCCTCATGTTAACATACTCTTAAATGCACCATAGGCACTGAAAATGTGGTGTTGATGCCTTCTGATCTGCGCCAGGGCACAACTTTTTCCGTGTCGACACCTTCTGATCTACACCTTCAACCTGCGCCAGGGCACAACTTTTTCTGTGTCGACACCTTCTGATATGTGCCTTCAACCTGCACTAGGGAGACACTTTTTCCATGTCAACATGTTTTTATCTATGCCAGGGCGCGACTTTTTCCGTGTCAACACCTTCTGATCTGTGCCTTCAACCTGTCGCAGGGCGCGACTTTTTCTGTGTCGACACCTTCTGATCTGCGCCTTCAACCTGTGCCAGGGCATGAATTTTTCCGTGTCAACACCTTCTGATCTACACCTTCAACCTGCGCCAGGGTGTGAATTTTTTCATGTCGACACCTTCTGATATGTGCCTTCAACCTACACCGGGGCACAACTTTTTCTGTGTCAACACCTTTTGATCTGTGCCTAGGTGCGACTTTTGGCGTAAATAAATGTCAGGTTTTTAGTGTCTTTGATTTCCATATTCTTCCATTTGTCTATATTTAACTAGGGAGGGAGATATATACAACAAAAACTAGTTGAAATCAAGGGCTTTGGAGTGGTGAGTTGTTGGTGCTCCTCTATACCAAAACAATTTACTTAAAAAGTAAGTTTCTTATATATGCTCTTTCCCTTCTTGCTCTTTCTTATATATCAAGCTCTTATATTAAATAATAAACACACAACATAGGTAAACTTGGTGTTAAACATTCAAATTTTTAAATCTAGGAACCTCCATAATTGTAGAAACATGAGATATTGAAACCTACAAATTAGAACCAACTAAAATCAAGGGTTTTCGAGTGTGAGTGCCAAGTGCTCTTCCTCCACAATGTTTTTTTTATAGAAAATCAATTTTATTTTTTCCTCTTTCCTCTCTCAATCAATTCTTTACATACTAAGCATTGAATACATAAATACAAGATTCAAGATTTATCACTGGCATTGCACAAATACACAAAATTGTTGCAATGTTTAAGATATTATACAAACAATCTTTAAAAATAAAAATAGGAGTGACATTCATCATACCATATGACAACCATACCCTAACAAATTATTGACTTAAATTTATATTGTTTCAAATAATAAATTACACCACTAAAATTAAACTTAACACAAATGAATAATAAATATTACCAATTAAAATATAATCAAAACTTTAAATTTTAATGAAACAAAATGAAATTATATGACAAATTTGGTGGAATGGAATACTGCCCATTTAGATCAAATGTACAAAGTGGTAAAGAAGGACACCCAAAAATTGAAATATTTGTGGTTCTCAATGTTGGTTTCAGAAAATTGAGCACCTTCAGTTGCAGGAGGCACAAATATATGAAAAATTTCACACCCAAGAAGATCAGATCCACCGAAAAATATATTGTCACCCCATTAAGTTGCAAAGCTAATTGCATACACGTCTTCCATTGGATAGGGTCCCAATTCTTTCCACACACATTCCTTTAACATGTATTCCATGAATTCCTCACAGAATCCATAATAATACAACTTCCCACCCACAGGAACCAACCTCCCCCCAACAACTTCATTATAAGGGATTCCCCTATTTTCCACAGTAGTCCATCGTCTTGTGTTGGGGTGGAAAACTTCTGTGGACCCAAATTCTTTCATCACATAAAAATTTCCATCAATGAAAGCACCTCAACCTTCAATGTCTTTGGTCATGTTTGGGAGAATTTCCCACTCGTCTTCTTCCACTTTGTAAACTACTGCTGCTCCAAGGAACTTACAGTCATTGACGATGTTGTATCCTCCCGCAACATAAATTAATTCTCTTCCCGTTCATGTTTCTGTACAAGAAGATATTGCAAAGGAGTACACTTCTAACTAGCATATAACCGACATGTCCTTACACCGCCACCATTGGGATTTGGAAAAATCGTACAAGAAAACCCTTTTGATCTTTTTTGTTGCGGAACATTTTCATCCTCCTGTAGATATGGGGATCGTTGAGAGTACCGATCAGAAACAAGTTCCTGTTTACTGTGACACAATGAGCACTGCAAAAAATTATTCCCTCTTCGAATTTACACATGGGAGGAATCCTCTCCCATATGTTTTTGTTAGGGTCTGTGATGCCCGCTAAAACAACCCAATTGAGACCCAAGAACAATCTAGGATTAGTTAGGAAAATTATGGAATAATTTTTTTTTTTAAAAGATTCTACAACCAAGTTACAAGACAACAGTTTTCAAGAGCAAGTTTCAAAGCCAAAAATATTAATAGCTTATAGTTTTATTAATACGACAACTATAAAAGATCACAAGGTCCAAACACATGGTTAAATTAATCCATTAGATTAAGAGGGTAATTTCTCACTAAACCACCCTCTAATAGGATTAAAAGATTCAACTTTATTTTTCTAAAAATTAATGCCCTCAAAACTTCCCAAAAACATT
This sequence comes from Taxus chinensis, assembly GCA_019776745.2. NCBI lineage: Eukaryota > Viridiplantae > Streptophyta > Pinopsida > Cupressales > Taxaceae > Taxus > Taxus chinensis. The sequence goes on along the minus strand of CM034152.1, from coordinate 58,317,952 downwards.
TCCATTAGATAGGAAATTTCGTCACCTTTCCGTTGTTATAAAGAAGTCCTTCTAACTCCTCATATTTCTCAAGTTATGGGCCGACGGACCTTGGGAGGAAATTTTTCCCAAGAGCGGGTTTGCGAGCCTGAGAAAGAAAATTTTCCCATGCGTGGGCCGGCGGAGCGGGGAGAGTTTTAGTGCATTTTACCTTTTGGAACAAAAATGTGATCTGCCTCTACGCGCCTGCTGACACCCAAAGTGCCACATGTCAAGCGTTGATTGATCGCGGGGGGAAACGAATTTGCGGAGAAACTTAGAGATTTTAGACTTTAGAGTTAAAAGCGCAAAGGATTAAAATAGCTCATGCCTCTGACTTCCCTGAACAATACCACGTGTCACTCAAAGATTGGTTGTGGCCTATCGAGCCGTCAGAGAAATTTAGTAAAATTTGAATTTTGTGAGAAAAAGGTTTAAAGACTTAAAAGCTCCGCACCTCTACAGACGCGCCGTGAAGACACATGTCAGCCATCCATTAGATGCGGATCGGTGGGAGAATTTAGGAAAATTTTATCAAATTTTTTCTAAAATGCTAAGTTAAAAAGGGGATCCGCTCCTCTACCGACGCCTTATGACGCCACATGGCAGTACCTGATTGGCTGCGGGCTGGCAGGGTGGCGGAGGAAACTTAGAATTTTTTCCCAAATTATTTTAAAGGATAAGTTAACTATTGCAGGCCCGCGCGGCTGCGAAAACAACCAAGAAGGCAAAAATGGGGTGGCGGGTTCGAGGGGAAACTTTTCCAAAATTTCTTTTTTGAACTTAGGTGATTTTTGACAAGAAGAAGGGCTTGCGGGTTAGCAGAGCGGTGAGGGAATTCGTGCCTTTGGTGTTTTTGACCAGAAAGTGCTAAGGGAAAATTCGGGCCTGCGGGTCCACCAAGGAAATTTTTCCCAATTTTTTTTTATAGTTAGAATTATTTTTGGCATGAAATGAAGACAAATATCATAAGGCCATAACTTTTGATTGGGATATTTTTTTTGGGAAAACGAGGACTTTTTGGAAATCTCTCGACGTCCTCTTGCACATAAATAATTAATTCTTTTATTTTGTTAATGTTCAAGGGGCCAATTTCACGAAAACTATCTGCAAGCTTTTAAAAGGCAAGATGGAAAATTTTAACTTATGAAATTTTAATCAATTGATTTTCTTCCTCCCTCAACATATTAATTAGACATAGAGAATTGCTCTTAGATGGATTTAGGATGGATTTGGGAGGTAAGTTTGTTTGATTAACTCCCAAATAAAAAAAATATAACCTTGACAACAAAAACGATAGTAAAATGGTTTGAGCCCGATTTCACTAAGTTTTATAAGAATTTCCTTATGTGTTTTTGTCCAATTCAATTAATTTAGGGCATACTACTTCAATTAATCATTTAATTTGTTATTTCATTATTGCAGGTTCGAACTGTGCAGTTTGGTTTAAGTATTTGCTAGTTTGAAAATACAAAACAAAGATCAAATTTTAAAGGATCTGTTTGCCATTTTCATCTTCCAAGTATTAGAATTCATTCCAACTCTAATCTAATACATTTATTTGATTCAAATCAAACTATTCAAAATCAACATGCAATTCTGATTTCCAATTTTACACATTTCAAAAGACAGAGTTCTGTATTTTACTCACATGCAATTCTTCCTTTCAAACAAAGATTTCAAATACATTTCAAACTTAGATTTTAAAAAAAAGTAGTTCCAATTGTGGAAAATATTGAAAATTATATTCAAAAGACAAGATTTACTTCTTTTACAACTTTTCTTTTCGGTTGATTTTCACAATACAATATACAAAATACATCTTTTTCTTTTCAAACATAAACAAAGTATATCTCTCCTTTACATTTTAAAATAACAACTTTCATATTCAATACAACACATTTCCATTACAAAACATATATGAGTTCATCCACTTCAAGTGGGAAGGGTTACAATAAGATTTCATTTCAACAAGGGACTATCAAACTGTTTTCTTTTTTTTTTCTCCTTTGCTCCAGAACAACAACATGTAGATTTATCATTCTTCCAATTCTGATCACAACAAGAACAGGGAAAGGCAATGCTCTCCACCCAACCAAGATATCCAATGAAAAGGAGAATACATCCTTCTTCATTGGCCCCTTAGCCCCAACCATAATACAATAGAAGATGTGATTCAACTCATGGAAATAAAGGCTTCCACAACACACAAGCACCACTTTCACATTTAAAATGTAGTCCAAAACAGAATGTAGTTTACAACTACATTAAAGCATGACAAAAAACACCGAGGCTTCATAAAGCAAGCCAAAGGAGCAAGAAACTATGGGGGATGCTACTTATGCCTCCCAAAGGGGAAATGGGTATCACCACCTGATTTCAAACCACCAAAATATAGTATATCAAAGCCCTGACATGCCCTTATGCCTCCCCCAATTAATCCTTATTCCTCAAATTTCCTTATGCCTACCCAACCTCTTATGGCACCCCATAACGAGTAAAAAAATGAAAACTATTTCTTTGTAAGGTGGAACCCAAATCCCAACTCCCTCCACACTTATACCTCCCCAAAACACTTGTTCCTCCCACAAAATGAACCCCATAGTCTTCTCCTACACCATTCCTAGGCCATCTACCCAACATGCCAAAACATTCACAACACTAACAATTTCATAAATAGAAAATAAGCATTCCAAGAGCCAAGCTCCTACCTCTTGATGATGGAGTTGTTTCAAAGTCCAAAACAACAACTTTATCTGAATGCAAACAATCCAAATGAGACAAGCACAAGCATGCAACAATCTTCCAAAAACTTCTCCAAAGCAAGAGCTCCAAAACAACAACAACATTCACCACAAAAATAGTTTTCAAAAGTGAAACCACCAAAAGGGTGTAACCCCAAACCAAAAAAAAGAATTCAAATATATAGAAGGGGGAAGAGAGGAGGATGAGGTGGATCTTTGTAGGATGCCACATCACACATCCTCAACTCTAACTCATAAGTCAAATTCAATCTCCAAGACACAAAAAATAAGTAGGTGAATAATATGACAGTCTTACTTACACACTTAAATCAAGCCCATATCCCAAAGGACCCAAATTAATTTCAAGCAAGAAGTGCAATTAAAACATTTGGCTAGACTTACAAAAATGCATAATGAAAGCTGGATTTAAACTCTCCAACCATAGGTGAGGTTGGTATAAAAATTTAAGAGGTATGGGACAAGTTTAACTTGTCCCACAAGCCTCTAAAATTAGTCTCCAAGGACAATTTCGAATTCCAAAGAAGATGAAGTGTTTTATACTCCAAATTTACTTACATATCTCTTACACATCACTTACACATTGCATACACATATCTTACAATATTTAATACAAGAGTCACCCACTCCAATAATTACTTTCTTGTGACCCAATTTGATTAATTTATTTTAACAATATGATTACTCACATTATATACCACAATTTGTTTAAATAAAAGGGATAAACACATCACTTGATAAACACATACAAACATTAATAAAAATGAACCAAATAAGAAAATACACATAACCCTCGGTCATGTTTAAATGTGATCCCCCCATGGGAATCCCTACCATAAAAAAACACATAATAAAAAACAAGTTGGCATGGTGACCTTGTTGAATTCATCTAGAATTCCAATGTGGTTGGTCTCCAATCCCCCGATGTCTGTTGTAATATTTTAACCTGCAAAACAAAAATACCTCCTTCGGCCTTGTGGCCATATCAGAACATCCAAAATAATATAAATAAAATTCTAAAATCATTTAGATATATGAATCACAAAAAAATCTAAGCAACCAACAAGATCATTTGCAATTTTACTCAACAACTATATCATCATCAAATACTTTCCATTTCTAGGTCTACTCACCATATCTAAATATCACATGTCCAAAAAACATCCATAATATAACCATGTCAAACAACATATCATCATCAATATATAAAAATGTCTCTAATAATCATCATGCATCATAACTGAATCAAGGTCAACAATAATCCATGATCTAACATCTAAGATCATACTATAATAAATTCCATAATCATGTGTATAATATAATCAACAGTATCATGATTAGTATCAAACGGTGTCAAAGGGAAGTGGACACTACATACCCCTCCCCTTAGACTCAACTTCCTCCTAGAAGTCACTAGAAAAAATGTGGAAACGTAACTCTTAGTAATGTATAATCCTCCCATGTAGCTGCAATCTCATGATATCTTTTCCACTGCACCCGGACTTGGTCAATCTCTCTACTCTGAAGGCCCAGGGTCGTGTGATCTATAATGTGAATGGGCTTCGCCATCACATGCCCCTGATCCTACACTTGCTATGATGTCCAATATAGCACATGAGAAGGATCTTCAACATATCTCCTAAGAACTGAAACATGAAACACATCATGTACGCGAGACAAGCTAGGTGGTAATGCTAGATGGTAGACCAAACAGTTGATACACTCTAAGATCTCAAAGGGACCCACATGCATATTGGAGCTAGCTTAGAGCCTTTTCCACATTGGATAGGGATCTTATGTGGCCTGATGTGAAGGAACACCTGTCATGTCCACATCAAAACTAAAATCGGTCATATGCTGATCTACATACTTCTTCTACCTAGTCCTGTTCCTCCTACAATCTCTACCTAATCATAACCACCTATTATTCCCATGTCCTAACAATAAAAGCTAGTCCTAAGAGAACCCCTGTCCTCTAACCTATCCTAACTAAGAGGTTTCCTGCACTCTCTACCATGCAATGCCCTAAATAAGGAGCCATGGCCTATCAGAACTTTTAAAAATATTATTGTAAGTAAAACTCCACCAAGTACAGGTACTCCTCCCCATCTTAGACTAATAAGCCATGACGTACATCCCAAGCATGTCCTCCAAAATCTGGATTTACCTGCTCAGTCTGTTCCATTTTTCTCAGGGTGATATGTTGTACTGAAATTTGATTCTCATCCCGAGAGCGTGTTGTATGGTAGTCCATAGAAGTGGGAAGTATACACAGGATCAAAGTCACAAATCATCTTCCGTAGAATCCCATGCATCTCTAACAATCTCCTAAAGACATACCTATGCCACTACATTAGCTTTATAGGTAGTCTTCAATGGAGAAAAAATTATCCACTTTTCTTCAATTTATCCACAGTGGCCATGATGGCGTCGTGGTGATATCTCGACGTGGGTAACCCAACAATGAATTCCATAGAAATGGGTTGTTCCCAATTCCATTCTGTTATGGCATGAATAAAGAGAAGGTCAGCAAGATGCTGAGGCTCGACCTTAACCTTTCTAGCACTTTAAACAACATGATAAAAATGGAGCAACACGTCTCTGTGAATTCCTCTCCAATGATACAATTGTCTTAAGGTGGCATGCATTTTGTTTCACCTCGGGATGGGCTAAATAAGGTGCACAATGTGCCTCTCCCAAATGTCCTACCTCAAGCCTCCATCTTCTAGGTAACATAAATCTAGCCTTATTTACCTCAGAAGGGCCATCTGCCTCTAATGAAAAACCATCAAACTTCCCCTTAAGGGGTCCCTGAGACTCAATCTCTACTTGAACTGCAATGTAGAAGCTGTCAAGAGGAAGCTGCTTGTAAGAATCATGCTCTATAAATATTTTCCCACTGAAGTGGCCAATTATCACATGTCTCCATCTGCTGAGATCATCTACACACCACATTCTCCTTCCCCTTCACATGCTCTATCTCCATATCATACTCACAAAGAAACTCCATCCAACGCCACTGACAGAGCGTTGAGATTGGGCTACATGAAGAGGTGGTGAAGACTCAAGTGATCTATCCTGAGTGTGAATCTCCAACCAAGCAGAAAGTGCCTCCATCGAACCAAAGCATGCACAACTACCACAAGCTCAAGATCATGAGTTGGATAATTAAGCTCATAATATTTGAGTTTGTGAGACTCAAAAGCCACTACTCTGCCCTCCTACATCAACACACCTCCAAGCCTGCTAAAGAAACATCCATGCAAATGAAAAAATCACCCTATGGATCTAGCACTACAAGAATAGGTGCTGTAGTGAGACATTCCTTCAGTGTACTGAAGGCCTACTCGCACTTGTCTGACCAAACAAACTTCTTCCCTTTCCTCTGAAGGGAAGTGATGGGGTGCGCAATCCGAGAGAAGTCCTAAACAAATCTCCTGTAGTAACCTACTAATCCCATGAAGATGCACACCTCAGTCATAGTAGTGGGTGTTGGCCAATCCATGATAGCTCTAATCTTGGAAGGATCGATGGTGATACCTTCCCCAGAAATGATATGACCCAAATACTGCACCTCTATCTGAAAGAATGCACACTTCTCCAAGTTCCCATAAAGTTGTTTCTCCCGAAGACACTAAAGAACCTGGCGAAGGTGCCCCTCGTGCTCCTCATTGCACATACATGAGTAAATCAAAATGTCATCAAGGAATATGAGCATGAAGTGATCTAAGAAGGTCCTAAATACCCCATTCATCAAACTCATAAATATTACGGGGGCATTCGTCAAACCAAAAGGTACCATTGTGAACTCATAGTGGCCATATCTCGTATGGAAGGTGGTCTTATAAATATCCACCTCCACAATCCTCAACTGATGATAACCTAACTTAAGATCAATCTTAGAGAAAACTGTGGCTCCTTTCATCTGATCAAACAAGTCATCAATGCACGGAAGGGGATAACGATTCTTGATCGTTACCTTATTCAGCTGGTGGTAATCAATACACAACCGTAAGGATCCATCCTTCTTCTTTACAAAACTCCACCGGTGCACCCCAAGGGGATACACTAGGGATAGATAAGGTATTTTTCCAGAAGGCCCTCCAGTTGTAACTTGAGGTCACATAGTTCTGGGTTGGTCATCCGATAAGGTGCTCGTGAGATAGGCTCTGCTCCCCGGAACCAGATCTATATGAAAATATATCTCACGTGGGGGTGGTAACCCCGGATAGTTCCTCTGGAAAGACATCTGCAAACTCTCTCAAAATGGGATGATCATCTAGTGATGGTCCACTAGACCCATCCTCTTATCTGTGGGACAAACTGTAAATCAGCATACATCTGGACAACCGCATCGCATTCACTCCGCTTAAGCTGCATAACAGAGATGGTGTGAAACATAGAATCTAACTGGGTCTCCTGACCCCTGAAATCACCGACTCAACTCCTAAATCATATGCACTGAGGAAGATATAATACTTGTGGCCAACAATCCATCCTTGGCCCTATGTGCAGACAACCAATCCATACCCAAGATAACTCCATATGAGCCCAAAGGAAGGATACAGAAGATCCATAGGTAGTGGTGAAAGGTCATCCGCGGGCATCCACTACACACTCCTTGAACTAAGATACAATACACTCTAATGCCAGAGATCTTGGCTGCCAATTTTATAGCCATCTTGGAACGATCCTGAACTAATTCACCTGCCTGATTGACCAATGATTGTTCTACTAGAGACCTAAAGAAAGAATCAGAAGACTATCAAACCGTTTGAGGTAGAATGCACCAATGCTACCTTACAATTTCTCAATAAAGAATGCAGAGAGGCCTGAAGACAACTGTTGCAATGGTGAAGGACTGCCCCAATGTCACCGACACGTAGGTTATATAATTCATGCTATCTATGCTCTTGTCTTAGGGTGAGTTCCTAGCAAGTACTCTCCAAAAATGTGAACTGTATATTCCATTCATCAAGACCTTGTAAACAGGCCGAAAATTCCAAATAGCATGATCCGTCTCCCTACCAAAATTTATTGCCATGTGAATATCTACATCTGGAGGTCTGGGCAGTGGATCTCGTCTGATCAGGTTTAGGGTCTGCTAAGGTCTCAACTACCGAGCTCCTGCTGAGTGAGTTCACCTTGCCTGCACCCTATCCTAACTGTAAGGTCTACTCTTAGTAAAGTTGGAGGCCATGAAAATTACATGTGATCCTTCTAATCTGCATCAAACCTGCACGTGGAGGTAGCAAATTATTGAGGTTACTTCTGTTGGCTGCTCCAATACACAACCGCAAGGGTCCTTATTTTTAAAATGATCACTGGTGACACCTTCTAATGGGAGCCTCTACTATGATGGAAATTAGTATACTCCGACCCTTCTGATCTGTAACCTCCTGAGCTCTATAGAGCTCACTAGGGTGGCAGTATCCGAATAAGATGCTCTCTGTTGATAGTTGATCTGATCCCAGAACCAGATTCTATATTCTCGAAAATCAATCTCACTGTGGGGGAGATAACCCCCTAGTATCTACCACCTAGAAAGAACATCAGAAAAATCTCTCAAAATGGGATGGTCATCCTAGCGATGGTCCACTTCTGCATGATCTGTCACTAACTGTAATATATACATCTAACAAATACTCTCACACACACTATCTTAAGCTGCATAGCATAAGAGATGGTGTGAATAAGAAACAATCTCCTAACCCCTGCTATCACTGGATCTGAACTCCTAGAATCATCTGCTACAGGATATAATCTTGTGGTAATAATCCACTCCTAGGTCTGTGTGCAGATAACTCAGTCCATGCCTAAGATGACTCCATATGATCCCACGAGGAAGGATACGAATCGTCATCCGAGGTAGTGGTGAAAGGGTCCTAAATCCACTACACACTCCTTAACTAAGGAGTCTACTAGAGATCTTGGCTCTCAGAAGCCATCTCAATGTCCCAACTAAGACCCTACCTAACTGCCACCAACCTGCATCTCTCTACTAGTAGATGGTGCAATGAAATTATTCATGAGAACTAGAATAAAAAAAATGTGAGGTAGGAATACCACTTTGCAATGCTACCTGTACTTCTCAATAACTTTACTCTAATGCTCTACCTAGCAGTTCTCAAACACTGGACTCCCTAGATCCTGTGACTGCGCCCCATGTCACCAATATTAGATTTCTCTCCTCTGTGTCTGACCCTTATTATTAGGGTTTTGTGGGCAGTCTCTCACAAAAATGTCCAGCAATGCCACAACCAAAACAACTTCCTGGATCCTCTCCCCTGTGTAATAGGTCCAGACCTGGTACTCTAGAGGTTTACTGGTATGGATCTGATGATCCTAGCTAACTGCTGAGGTCTCTGCTGATGAGCTCCTGCTGAGTGAGTCTCTGAGGCACCATGTGTCCTGATGGATACCCCTAGGATGGAGGCCCCATACTCTGACCTCTTATGCATCGAACCTCTGTGGAGTAGGCTATAAGGTGGGCTGATGAGTCTGTTGTTGCTGTGGTCTAAAAGATGACTAATTTCTAAACCCTGTTTCCACCATGAGGAAGAGGTAATGGCCCCCTCGATCCTGTTGTCCTGCATCTGCTGTATGTGGCAAGGTGAGAATCAGTCTCTGAGCCTGTTAGGTCTTTCCCCAAGTCTCCTTTGTTAAGTATAGTAATTCTCGAAATCCTCAGCTAATGTCTGTGAACAAGTGAATCCATACTACACCTCCAATGTCTAGATGTAGGCCCCTAATGAAACATTGGATCTTGTCACCTGCTCATCCTGCATGTAATCAACATACTAGAGTAGTTCTAGAAATCTGACTCTCATACTCAGCTACTTATAATAGATGCCTGTTAGGAAGGTCATGGAACTCATCTATCTGGTTGTTGTATGAAACCTCCATGACAAAGCATTTTCCTGAATCGCTCCTCAAAGAGCTCCCAGGTAACCGTCTCAGAATTAATATGGAGCTTTTGCTCCTCTGTCCTCCATTAGACACTAGCTCCATCCCTCAGTAGATGGATCACAACACGAATTTCATGTTGCTAGAACAAGGATTAAGAGCTTGAAGTACCCACTCAAGCTCACCAACTAGGAGCCTCTACCTAAAATCTACCTATGTCACCAGCATAATGAGTTGGTCGTAGCTTGAGGATCTCCCTGATATGGTTTGCAGTGGTGGTCTAGTGACCCCTAAGCCTCTCCGCATGCTCATCCCTAAGCCTAGGGCTCTAAGACCTATCTCTGTGTCTTGAAACCCGATCTCCCTGTCCCCTCTGCGGTGACTCTACTCTAGCTGACTCCACATGGGATTTCTCTGCTCTTTGATTTATACTATGTTGGGAAGGTGCCTGAGCCTCATCTGATGGATATCTATCATTTCTAGTGGCATGTGCTCCCATGGACCCTCCGCGTAAGGCGAGCATTAACATCCTGAAGTGTCTATAAAATCTATGGTAGGATGGCCACTAGAGCATGATCCGGTGGTGGTAACCCTAGGTCTATTTAAAAAGACCCCTCGTCATGTCTGCGCCTCCTGCACAGACCAAGGTGAAAGTTAGTTCTTCTTTCTAAGTTTTATTCAGTTTTCCATGTTTACTAAGTATGCAATTTCTAACAAGGTTGTTCTCTAGATTTTAAAGTGTGCTAGGTTTTAAGTTCATGTCTCAAGTCTTCTAGTGTGCCCAATGGCCCAAGCTTTAAACCACTACTCTGATACCAAGTGTGATGCCCCTAAAACAACCCACTTGAGACCCAAGAACAACCTAGGATTAGTTAGGAAAATTATGGAATAATTTTTTTGTTTAAAAGAGTCTACAACCAGGTTACAAGACAACAGTTGTCGCAAGCAAGTTTCAAAGCCAAAAACTATTAATAGCTTATAGTTTTATTAATATGACAACTATAAAAGATCACAAGGTCCAAACTTAGGGTTGGATTAATCAATTACGTTAAGAGGGTAATTTCTCACTATACCACTCTCTAACATGCTTAAAATATTCAACTTGATTTTTCTCAAAATTAATGAACTCAAACCTTTCTAAAAACATTCCCATTAGATAGGAAATTTCCTCACCTTTCCGGTGATATAAAGAAGTCCTCCTAACTCCTCATATTTCTCAAGTTATGGGCTAGGCGGGCCTTGGGGTGAAAATTTTCCCAAGAGCGGGTTAGGAGGGGAAGAAAATTTTCCCATGTGCGGGCCGGCGGAATGGGGAGAGTTTTAGTGCATTTTTTCCCTTTCGGAATAAAATTTAGATCTACCTTCATGACCGGGAAGAAAAGCAAAATCAGGCCATCAGAGGATTTTAAGACAATTTTCCCTTTTGGTCGAAAATTTATCTATGGAACAAAAGATCCACAGGATGCCTCCAAGTGCCACGTGTCAAGAGGTCACGTTGACTTGCGGGGAAACTTTCTTTAGAGTTAAAAGTGCCAGGAAAAATAGCCCACCCCTCTGACTTACGAAGTGTCACTCAAAGATTGGTTGCGGCCCAGGGCCGTCGGAAGAATTTAAAAAATTGATCCTTTTGGGAAAAAGGTCATAAAGACTTAAAAAGCTCCATGCCTCCACCTGATGCATCGTGAAGTGCCACGTGTTAGAATCCATTGGATGCGGATCAGTGGGCCAGCATGGAGAATTTAGGAAATTTTTCCCAAAAAAAATTTGAAAGTTAAGCTAAAAAGGGGATCCGCTCCTCCGCCGACATTTGTGACGCCACGTGGCAGCACCTGATTGGCTAAGGCTGACGGGTGGTGGAGGAAACTTAGAAAATTCCCAAATTATTTTAAAGGTTAAGTTAATTGTTGCGGGTCCGCGCGGCTGCGAAAACAACCGAAAAGGCAAAAGCGGGGCGGCGGGTCCATTGGGGAAATTTTTCCAAAATTTCTTTTTTGAACTTAGGTGATTTTTGACAAAAGAAAGGGCTTGCGGGTCAGCAGAGCGACAGGGGAATTTGTGCCTTTGGAATTTTTGACCAAAAAGTGCTAAGGGAAAATTCGGGCCCGCGGGTCCACCAAGGAAATTTTTCCCAATTTTTTTTTACAGTTAGAATTATTTTTGACGCCAAATGAAGAAAAACTTCAGAAGGCCATAACTTTTGATTGGGAGATCATTTTTGGGAAAACAAGGACTTTTTGGAAAGCTCTCGACGTCCTCTTTGCACAAGAATCATTAGTTTTTTTATTTTGTTAATGTTTAAGGGGTCAATTTCATGAAAATGATCTGCAGGATTTTAAAAGGAAAGCTGGTAAATTTTAACTTATGAAATTTTAATCAATTGATCTTCTTCCTCTCTCAACATGTCAATTAGACATAGAGAATTGTTCTTAGATGGATTTAGGATGGATTTGGAAGGTAATTTTGTTTGATTGACTCCCAATTTTAAAAAAAACAACTTTGACAGCAAAAACGACAGCAAAACGGTTTGAGCCCAATTTTGCTAAGTTTTCTAAGAAATTCCTTATGTGTTTTTGTCCAATTGAATTCATTTAGGGCATACTACTTCAGTTTAATCGTTTAATTTTTTATTTCATTATTGCAGGTTCGAACTGTGCATTTTGGATAAAGTATTTGCCAGTTTGAAAATACAAAACAGAGATCAAATTTTAAAGGATCTATTTGCCATTTTCATCTTCCAAGTATTAGAATTCATTCCAACTCTAATCTAATACATTTAGTTGATTCAAATCAAACTATTCAAAACCAAAATGCAATTCTGATTTCCAATTTTACACATTTCAAAAGACAGAGTTCTGTATTTTCCTCACACGCATTTCTTCCTTTCAAACAGAGATTTCAAATACATTTCAAACTCAAATTTTAAATAGTAGTAGTTCCAATCATGGGAAAGAATGCAAATTTTATTCAAAAGATAAGGTTTACTTCTTTTACAACTTCTCTTTTTTGTTGATTTTCACAATATAATATACAAAATACATCTCTTTCTTTCAAACAGAAATAGAGTATATCTCTCCTTTACATTTCAAAATTACAACTTTCATATTCAATACAACATATTTCCATTACAAAACATATACGAGTTCATCCACTTCAAGTGGGAAAGGTTACAATAAGATTTCATTTCAACAAGGGACTGTCAAACTGTTTTTTTTTTTTTTCTCCTTTGCTCCAGAACAACAACATGTAGATTTATCATTCTTCCAATTCTGATCACAACAAGAGCAGGGGAAAGGCAACACTCTCCACCCAACCAAGACATCCAATGAAAAGGAGAAGTCATCCTTCTTCATTGGCCCCCGAGCCCCAACCATAATGTAATAGAAGATGTGATTCAACTCATGGCAACAAAGGCTTCCACAACACACAAGCAACATTTTCACATTTAAAACACAGTCCAAAATAGAATGTAGTTTACAACTACATTAAAGCATGAAAAACAACACTGAGGCTTCATCAAGCAAGCCAAAGGAGCAAGAAACTATGGGGGATGCTACTTATGCCTCCCAAAGGGGAAATGGGTATCACCACCTGATTTCAAACCGCCAAAATATAGTATATCAAAGCCCTGACATGCCCTTATGCCTCCCCCAAGTACCCCTTATTCCTCACATTTCCTTATGCCTCCCCAACCTCTTATGGCACCCCATAACGAGTAAAGAAATGCAAGCTATTTCTTTGTAAGGTGGAACCCAAATCCCAACTCCCTCCACACTTATACCTCCCCAAAACACTTGTGCCTCCCACAAAATAAACCCCATAGTCTTCTCCTACACCATTCCTAGGCCATCTACCCAACATCCCACAAACATGCCAAAACATTCACAACAATAACAATTTCATAAATAGAAAAGAAGCATTTCAAGAGCCAAGCTCCTACCTCTCCATGATGGAGTTGTTCCAAGTTCCAAAACAACAAGCTTTATCCCAATGCAAGCAATCCAAATCAGCCAAGCACAAGCATGCAACAATCTTCCAAAAACTTCTCCAAAGCAAGAGCTCCAAAACAAAAAAATAATTCACCCCAAAAGGAGTTTCCAAAAGTGAAGCCAACCAAAACAATGGCAAGCAATTCAAATTTTTATGGAAGAGGGAAGAGAAGAGGATGAGGTGGATCCATGTAGGATGCCACATCACACATCCTCAACCCCAACCCAAAAGTCAACTTCAATCTCCAAGACAAAAAAAATAAGTAGGTGAATAATATGCCAATCTTACTTACACACTCAAATCAAGCCCATATCCCAAAGGACTGAAATTAATTTCAAGCAAGAAGTGCAATTAAAACATTCGGATAGACTTACAAAAATGCATAATGAAAGCTAGATTTAAACTCTCCAACCATAGGTGAGGTTGGTATGAAAATTTAAGAGGTATGGGACAAGTTTAACTTGTCTCACAAGCCTCCAAAATCAGTCTCCAAGGACAATTTCGAATTCCAAAGAAGATGAAGTGTTTCATACTCCAAATTTACTTACATATCTCTTACTTACACATTGCATCTTACAACATTTAATACAAGAGTCAACCCACTCTAATAATTACTTTCTTATGACCCAATTTGATTAATTTATTTTAACAATATGATTACTCACATTATATACCACAATTTAATTAAATAAAAGGGATAAACACATCACTTAATAAACACATACAAACATCAATAAAAAGGAACCAAATAAATAAATACACATAACCCTTGGTCACGTTTAAAGGTGATCCCCCCATGGGAATCCCTAACACAATCAAACACACAATCAAATACAAGTTGTTATGGTGACCTTGTTGAATTCATCTAGAATTCCAATGTGGTTGGTCTCCAATCCCCCGATGTTTGTTGTGATATTTTAACTTACAAAACACAAATACCTCCTTCGGCCTCGTGGCCATATCAGAACATCCAAAATAATATAAATAAAATTCCAAAATCATCTAGATATATGAATCACAACAACATCCAAGCAACCAACAAGATCATTTGCAATTTTACTCAACAACTATATCATCATCAAATAATTTCCATTTCTAGGTCTACTCACAATATCTAAATATCACATGTCTGAAAAACATCCATAATATAACCATGTCAAACAACATATCATCATCAATATATAAAAATGTCTCTAATAATCATCATGCATCATAACTGAATCAAGGTCAACAATAATCCATGATCTAACATCTAACATCATACTATAATAAAGTCCATAATCATGTCCATAATATAATCAGCAGTATCATGATCAGTATCAAAAGGGATTGTTCGGGTTTACATAATTCCTTTATAAAAAAATTATTGTTGCAAGGAACCTAAAATTAGATGACATGTTTCTTTTTTGGTAATTCAAAGAATCTATAGGGCAACCAAACAAAGGACTAAAATTAGAGCAATTTTAAGATTGCATGCAATTATCCATCACATATATAGATAATATTATTGTTTTTTATATAAATATTCCAAATATTACGTCTAATAATATTAGTAAGAGGCAATGTTGCCAATCTAATACATAATTTTTTAAAATCTAGTTCTAGCAATCACACGTGCAATGTGCGATAGAAGTGCTGAAGGGGATGCATAAAAAAAGTTAAAATAAATGGTATGAAACATTGGAGGAGGAAGAAAGGAAAGGACGAAGGGGTTTGAGGGAGGGGAGAAGTGTTGGGGGGAACAATTGAAAGATTTTTTTCTTACGATCAAACGTAAATGAAAGACATGGCATTTGTATCAATCGTTTGTAGGAAAAAGGGGCGTGTAGTGCAATTTTTGAAGGCAATGAATTTAGGAGATATATTGAAAAAGCATGTTCCTTATGTTGTCAATTTTATGCACATTCTAACACTCAATATAGGTGATTTCTAGTTACAAAGAATAATTAGACCTAACTTTTCAAGTGTGGTACATAAGAACATAACATGTTTGCTTATAATGAAATCCTTTGTTGAGTAAGTTTAGGACATTGTAAATTATTATTTTATTAAATGAAGAATAACACCCTAAGCAAGGAATTTTTTATGTTATTTTCTATAAGCAATTTTGGGTGTGCACATCAACATCAACAACGATACACTATAGTGTTTCCATTCATTTTAATATTTGTTGTGACAAGAGATGATGTTTGAACTTGTCCAACATGGCATTGAAATTATTTGAGAAAGTTAATAATGAAGTGGCTTCATGAAATATTACACAACACCAAATAGGAAATAATTTCTGCACATTAGAAATATGAGATGGAAAACATAAAAGACCTAAATGCAAGAAATGTATTAATGTTGGGAATTTCCTTTTGTCACTGTTGTCATTCTTCTACAGAAGAGGGAAGACGTAAAGGAAAACCTTTCAAAAATTTATAGAGGGTTAGTTATTTCCAAAGTAAGAAGAAACATAAATCATTTTATTAAAAAATTCCAATTAAATAATGTTGGATATCGTGGAGAAACCAAGAAGAATCTTTCATGAGCAGTGTGTGGATATGATGAAAGAAATATCGATCTTAAGAATAATGTTGTATTGCTAATATTTAAAGAGATATAGAGGGGTAGATTAGGTAAAGTTTTTAATTTGTTCATCATTTTGAGGGAGTCAAAAAATGGGTCTTACAGAAATGAAGAATACTCAATTTTTTTAGGAAATATGAGAAATAACAGGGTTTGGTATTTTGTATTTTATTTTTTACGGTCTCAATATCATCAATCAGATGACACTTAATTTGTTAAATAAGATGAAGACATGACTTGATCATTACCATTGCATGCATGTGACTGGTGCAATGGAGACACCGAAAGGGATGTGTTGAAGAAGTTATATTTAGGGGAGCGAAACATTGCAGGATTAAGTGTTTGGAAAAAGGATTAGATTCTTTTCCTTAGATTGTATTTTGAAAGATGCATGTGACATGTAACATGAGGAAGACAAAATGTGAATGGACTTGAAGGTGTGTGCATGAGTACTTTGCTTGATACTAAATCAAATGGAACAAGAACTACCACCTAAAATAGTTCTACAATCTAGCTAAAATAAAGCATAAGCACCATTAAGATAAAAAACTAAACAAGATCTAAACTAACATCATAACTTTGAAATACATAAGATCAAAACTAACATGCTATTTAAAATCTCTACTCTCCTAGATTTCCAACAAGAATGAATGGACCTATTTAGCTCCAATGGAAATAAAAAATTGCTTGTTTGATCCTTAAAGAATGCAAGAATAAGAAGCTTAGCTCTTCAACAATGGTGACCTCTCAAGAAGACAAAATGCAAGCTCTTAGTCTCTTTGCTATATGCTTTGAATTTGCTCTCTTAAGAAGTTTAGGTGTAGGTATAAAGGTAGAAGGAGGGCTCTTTATATAGCCCAATGGATAAAGAAAACACTCCATCCCTTTGCATGTGGGATAAAGGTAAAACATGATTAGGAGTGGATAAGCTTGCTTTATAAAAAGTAACCTTACTTTAGAAGGGTTTAATTTATGCTTAGCAAGTCATGGGAGTTAGGGGATGTTTTAATTAATCAAAGGTGATTAACTAATAGGTAGATGTAAGCTTATAGAAGCTAATTAGAGGAATATTAGTATGATTTAGGCAATTAGAAGGGGATTAAATCAATTAAATATTGATTTATTGGTTAAATGAAGTGAAAGGCTAATTAATTAGTCTAGATAGAAGGGGTGAATAATTAACAGAAGGTCGTTAATTAGGTTGTTAGTTGGATAGGTGACTTAATCAATTAGCGTATTGTAATTAATTAATGAAGATAGGAGAAAATATGAGCGCCTTTGACGGTATGTTGCTAATTGACGAGACGGGAGATAATTAGCACAATTTAAGCATTTAAATTGCTCGGGTGTAATTATAGGTGTCTACATTTTCCCCTCTTTGGGGTGGCATAAGTGACGCCACTTCAAAGATAGTAGATGGAAGAAAATTTTGAAATGATAGAAGAAAAATTAGTAGGAGGAAGAGATGCCCCCTTGAGTGTCGATGGGGTAATGAAAGAAACCGATCAACGATCGAAAAAGATGAGAGATAGGCAGAAGAATGGGGAAGGGGCAGGATGCCCTGGTGAGAGAGAAGATGAGGGGTGAAAGGAAAGTGACGTAGAAGAAATATGGAGGATGGGAGAGAAGAGCTTAGCCTTTAGCCATTGTTTATTGTGACCATTTTGCTGTCATCATATTACCATAGGAGCTACGTCATTGGTCCTTATTGAAAATATAAGCATACGACAAAGGTAGTATGACATGAAAATTCATATGACGAACAATTGTCCATTACTGAAAACACCAACTCCATGCAGCATACAACAATGTAATGCAATACGAGAAGGAAACAAGCTCATCTAACAGGGGAAAAAAGTACGAATGCACATATGTAACCCAACAACGGTCAAGAAAATTGTACAAATCTTTTGTTATTAGTGCTGAAGAGATCCACAAGTTCATGATTGATGACAAGGGTTAAAAATGATTCCCCAAGCAAGGATACATGCAAGGAGAAATGATAATGGACATAGGGTCCAAGAAAAGCGTTGTGCGCAACGAAACAACACCAGGTAATAAACGTGCCGTAGAGTACTGACGCGGTAAGCAACTAGCTTTGTAGATGGTTGTGAATCTGGTGATCCGTGAATCATATTAATCAGGGAAAATGTGAGACAAACCAATAGGATATGGAGAATACCATGCGCAAGACACAAGTTTCAGCCATAATAAGCAAGTTACCAGTTTTGTAAGTTTTTTACTTTTTAGGATTTTGTGAAAATTTTTGCTTTGTTTTTGGATTTTTGCCATATATACTGTTTTTATTTTCTATTTTCTAAAATGTAGTGGAGAGTATAAGAAAATAGAAGAAATAGGACAAAAGGCCCAGGGGCAAGAAAAATGCCCTAGATGAAAGAAAGGAGAAACAAGTGACAAAAAAATCCTTGTGTAGTGGAAAATTAACAAAAAATAATTATTTACGCGAGTATGGATAAGAAGAAAAATCACCCGGGAGCAATAAAATTGTCTGAGGGAGAAGAAAGGGGTATCGGACAACAAAAAATGCCCTAATACGGTGAAAAATAAGTGAAAAATAATTATTTATTAAAAATAATCATTCCACGGTGATTAGAGGAGAAAACGGAAATTGAAATGGATCTCCAGGCCATCACGGCGGTGAAAAATTGGTTAATATACCCCACCTTAGGGGGGGTAAAAACATCGCAACCAATTCATTTTAACCGAGCCGTTTAGAATTTTTACTGTGAGGCTTTGAGAGTAACGAGGACCATGGTGATCGCACGAGACCGATTGAGGCGCGTAGATGCAGTCCAAGGGTGGCACGCGGATGACGGCCCCTTTGTGAGTATCGAAATCTAGCTCATTAATTTTGGTCATTAATGCTTGAAATTTGGATTTTTAGCCCTAGGAAGTCACATCGGCGCGCTTGCGTGCAAGCACAAGCGTCGGATTTGGGGCGCATGCATCCTTTTAGGGGTGCATGCACCAAAACACACACACGCACATGCACACATACTCTATAGGTGCACACTCGCACACATACAAAAAAGGGGGTGAAGGCATGAAAAATGTGGCACAGACACGAAAAGACGGGCGCACACACCTAAGGGTGCATGCATGCAAGCGTAAGCACCAAATGTGTGGTGCATATGCAAAAAAGGGGGCGTAGGCACCCAAATGAGGGCGTAAGCACTAGAAGACACATGCGTTCAAGTGCAAGCACCAAAAATGAGGCGCAGACGCCCAAAAGGGCGTGCAGGCACCTTAGACCGGTGAAGAAAAGATAGGAAAACATAAAAAATATGACGTTTTGAGGAATTTTTAGGATTTGTGGGTTAAACCTAAAATGAGAGATAGTTTTTTTTGGAAGAAATGTTAATAACTAACCAGCAACTTGTAATTCTGTAGAGACGATTACCAGTTTTACAGGCGTGGGATTGCCACACTCAGATAGCCGAGGTAGAGGGGAGTATGCGGTGGTGAAACTGGTGAGCCATGGCCATACTCCTCGAGGTGGTGGGGCTAGGCCCCGTGTCTTGGATTCCTTCCATCACATTGGATCATGGTTTACTAACTGCGCTAGCCAAGCGATGGCATAGCGAGAGCCAATTTTTTAGATTTCCCACAGGAGAGATGACAATGACCGTCGAGGATGTATGGTGTATCCTTCACGTGCCTATTATGGGCACCTTGATTGACTATAGCTCAAATGTGGGGCTGATCAGAGCAGCTTGCAGGGACCTTTTTGATGTTGATGACATTCCGCATGAAAGGATGACCATAGCTTTGCATGAGTGCATTTCCGACCCCACATTGCATCGGGGGCCACTCTATATCATGTCTCTTATCAGTGGGTTCTTACTCACTGATAAGACAGTGACTTCATTCCTGAGAGGACTATTGCCCTTGGTTCATGGCATCTTCAGCAGTGAGAGATATTATTGGGGGTAGTGCATACTAGCCCACTTATAATGGGATTTACACTTGATCACATAGCACGGTCAGAATACCGTGGGTCCAGCCTCCTTGTTACAGATATGGTCATAGGATCATATTGCGATCGGATGCCCTGTGGGCACTTTACGTGATCCATCCTACATGGCATGGGTAGCAGATGGTGGGGATGTACGTGGTCATCTTGACAACCTATTCAGATATAGGTGAGATTTTGATGAGCTACCAGAGATAGATGTTATTTGGTAGTCATACAGGCATTTCCATTGGCTAGAGGATGCCACAGAGCTCGATGTGTGGCAGCCGCAGGTATATTATTGAGCTGTATAGAGTAGATAGGTGCCAGCGGAAGCTTGGAAGGGTATAGGGGGTCCCCCAACTAGATATATGGCATGCACGCAAAGATTCAGAGAGGCAGACCATGGGACCTCGCATACCGGTGGTCCGAGATAGGGCGATTTTCACACATGTTGTTCCATAGGCATGGGACCCATCATGATAGGTGCGAGATCCAGGGACCACAGATGATTATGCAGCTTGGTATGCTACAATGTTACCCTGATGTCTCACCATTCTAGAGGAGGCCTGGGTGGCAGGCACTTGCCCACCTATAGAAATATGGCACAGTTTAGAGCGCAGTGCAAGGGCAGTGGCACAGGGGCCAAACCTAGAGGATCCCTTCGATGGAATTGCACATGATGGGCAGGGTGCCTCATAGGCACAGGGATTGAGGCTGCAGGGCCTAGTACAGGTAGCAATGTAGCCATCTAGAGGTAGGGACAATCATCTAGAGCCCCTCAAGGACCTGTCACAGTGGCACCAATAGCTACCTTGCAGCAACAACTACAACAGGCTATAGCTGAGAGAGACATGGCCAGGACAGAGAGAGATGAGGCTTGAAGCTAGTGTGTGACTACCACAACAGAGTGTGATGAGGGCCGAGCTCACATTGTTACCTTACTGTCAGAGTGAGATCAGGCTCGGGCCTAGTCTACCCCAGAGGATGGCAGAGCGAGTTGGCAGAGGTAGATATGAGAGACAGCTACACAGGTGCCCTAGGTATTAAGTCTTCTTCATCAGTCCCAGACCCAGGTGAAGATGGTCATTGCTAAGAGAGACCATCTATACAAATGTTCACAGGCATTTATGGACTAGAGAGATCAGGCCCACACTGAGCTACAGATTGTTACTACAGAGAGAGACCGAGCGGTTGTTTCTTCTAGATAGGTCGAGGCTGATTTGGGTAGAGTGACAAGCGAGTGTGATGTTACCCTTCAGGTAGCGCTCATTTCCGGAGATGCCGACTTGATATGTGACGCCACCAGGCTTGGTGGTAAGGCCTTATTTTACAGGACTGCCTATTACAGGGTAGTTCCTCCAGAGTAGCGAGTAGTACTGCCTCGACAGTCAGGGTCGAGTGCATCAGGCTCTCGATCATGGAGATCAGGCCATTCCAGAAGATCAGTGAGACAACCCATACCAGAGCAGCCGATTGGACCAGGGCCATCTCAGCCTCTAGTGTTCTATCGACCAGATGACAGATTTGGGAGCCTCGACGAGGGCGAGTGTTACGGTTGAGATCCGCATTTTTGTTATACAAATTATTTGTATGTATGCCTCTTATGAAGGCCAATTTTGATGTACAGTCTTGTATACTTTTATTTTGATGATGCCTCATGATGAAGGCTTGATTCTGTCTTATACATGCCCCTTTTTAACGAAATTTTGTATCGATGATGTATCATTTTGAGTACCGATCTAGACAGTGTATAATTGTATAGATATGTGGAAATTTCTGATGTAGCATCTTTGTACGCCTTATCTAAAGGCATTTTTGATATAGAGTACTGATGTGTATCCATTTTTGTTGATATAGATGTATATGACACACATGTATATATAGGATTACTTTTTGGGCTTAGATACACATGTTTATGAGATGATGCATTTTATTATTTTCGTGTCCTGATGCGTGTGACATGAGTGGGCATAATTCTATGAGGTAAAATACCATTTTTCAGAAATTACTCTATGTCGAATCTTATTTCATGTTGCGTGTTTTGATTCAACATTTATGGATGCGTTATGATATTATCTGATTTTGTACTTATATGTATCTGATTTTGATGTTTGATGTATACATGTGTTGTGGATGTTTAGATGATAGATCCTTAGATGATATCAAATGTATTTCCCATGTGTTATTGTAGATGTATATGGATGGGATGATACGATGATATTGGTGCGGGGGGGATAGATTTGTGATCATGTGCAACCCCTCTTGCCCCCATTGATGATACGATACGTGATGATTAGCTTAACATACATGCATGATGTAAAACTTAGAATTTTGTTGATATATATGATGTATAGATGATGTTAGATGTGATGATAATGATGGTAATGTGATGTATGATAACAAAACAATGCACATGCAATAAACACAATCAAATTCCAAGAAAGAACACAATGAGTGAACATAATACACCATGATTCACTAGCATGCAAAAACACACTTCAATATGCACAAGCAAGAAGAAATCTAATCTAAGCAACAAAAGATGAATCCTAACAAAGTATGCCCAAGCAACAACACAAAAGCGCAAATACGAAACAACTATACAAGCAACAAGCAAAGAAGGAACAAGACAATGCAAGTAAATGTTTTTGTAAGATTTGTTTTTATGCTACAATTTTCTATTGTTTTTGGTGTTTTGAAACAATTTTCTATTGTTTAGGTTTTTGTGAAACAATTTTCTATTGTTTTTGTGTTTTCTAACGGTTTTCCAAAGCTATGCACATGTAACCAAGAAAGTGTGGATGCCCCCAGCATTTGAAGGGGAGTATACAAGGGTAGAAGCCACATGTGTATGAACAAGAAGGTGAAGTCATTGAATTGCCCCCAGTGTAAGATGGGAAATAGTGAAAGACCATGCCCCTCACAAATGAATAAAAGACGACAAAGGTAGATCAAGGCTCGACAAGATGGGGCTCACAGGGAATCACCAAGGCAGGACCAGGGTTAGGCCAAGTAAAACTACCCTCGAGATGTAAGATGCCTGTGAACAACGAATCCTCCCAAGGCGCCGGAAACTAGTTTTCACCCAAGGACTTATCCAAAGTGCCACAATTGCGTGGTTTTCACTTGTGGATGACCTGTTTTCTCTTTTTCATTTTTTTGTATTTTTTATCCTTTTACTATTTTTTTTGCTTTTTTGACTTTTCTGCGCCATTTTAAAGCATAAAACCTCTTAAGATGCATGGCGTTCATGGGCTCACGTAGCTCATCACCATTGGGGTGAGAAAGTTTGTATGCCCATGTGCCGTACTTGGTGACTATAACATAGGGTCCCAACCAATGTGGTTTGAACTTACCTTTCTTTTCTTGTTCTGCTCTTGTGTTGAACTGGTTCTCCTTCATGACTAAATCACCAACCTCAAATTGACGAGGGATGATTATCTTGTTGTAGTTTTTGAAGAATATATTCTGGTATACTTTTAGGTGGTTAAGAGCGTGAATGCACCTCTCATCTAGGAGCTCCAATTCAACCAGTCTTGCTACTCGATAATCCTCATCTTTATCCAAATAGTCCCTGAGAGAGATTCTCAGGGAAGGAAGTTCAATTTCCAGTGGGATGATAGATTCAGTCCCAAACACTAGAGAATATGGTTTCGTACCCGTAAGAGTGCGAATGGACATTCTGTAAGCCCAAAGGGCTAGGTGGATTTGAAAGTGCCAGTTATGACTTGTTTTGCTAACCATCTTCTCCATTATCCTTACCAAAGTCTTGTTTGTGGCCTCAGCTTGTCCATTACCTCGAGGATAATATGGTGTGGACCATTTTAACCTGATTTGGAATCATTGACAAAGGTCTTTCACAACTTTGTTCTTGAATAACTTCCCATTATCTGTAATAATAGCCGCGGGAATGCCATATCGACAAATGATATGATTCATGATAAATTTGGAAATTTGGGCTCCTATCACATAGGTCAGAGGGACAACCTCCACCCATTTTGTTATGTATTCCATCTCTGTGATGATTTGTATGACCATCAGATGAGGTAGGAGTAAGTTTTCCTATCAATTCAAGTCCCCATTTAGAGAATGGCCAAGGGGTAGTGATAGGTTGCAATGGTTACAATGGAGCATGAATGAAGCTGCCATACTTTTGGAAAAGTTTACATTTCCTGACATAATTGTAGTAATCAGTTTCCATAGTAGGCCAATAATAGCCTACTCTCAACAGTTTCTTAGCTAAGACCATTTCGTTTGTATGTGCTCCACACAACCCTTCATGTACTTCCTTGATTGCTTGAATTGACTCCGTCACATCTAGACAACGTAAAAAATTCCCATCATAGCCACGATGATAAAGTGTACCTCCTAAAAGGGTGTAATGAGCTATTTGGATAATCAAGATTTGCTTGTTGGAACAAGAGATATCAGGAGGGAACATGTTGTCCTTTAGATAGGTAAAGATGGTCTCGTACCATGGGGAATGGGGACCAACAACATCACAAGCTAGACAAGATTCTGGCATGTCATACGCGGGTTGGCATAGATTTCTACGAAGAACGACATGTCATTATTCCCTAGTGGAATACGAAGCATAGAACCCACCTTCGCAATGACATCTGCCGATCTATTTTGCGCTCTTGGGATTTTTTCAAATGTAATGCGCACGAAGTAATCCTTTAGAGTTTCGAGAAATTTCTTGTAAGGTATGAGCTTGTCATCCTTAACCTTATATTCATCATTAACCTGTTTAATAATCAACTGAGAATCTCCCACAACCTTGACATGATGAATGTTCCACTCGATAGCTAGCTTCATCCCTGCAATAATTGCTTCATACTCTGCAATATTATTTGTGCAATGGAAGCTTAGGCGAAAAGCCTGCGGTATAGGATCACAAGAAGGAGTAATAAGGACCACTCCTGCTGCTGAACCGTGAAATGTAAAGGACCCATCAAAATGTATTTTCCAAATGATGTATTCTTCAATGTAGAGCAAGGAAGAATATGGCAGATCCAGATTCAAAGGTTTAATTCTTTGCAAAGGTGCTTCTACTAGTTGGTTAGCAAGTACTTTTCCTTTGACCGATTTCTGATGTACAAATTCTATGTCAAACTCATTGAGTAGAATGATCCAATTAGCCATTCTTTCCGCGAGGGTGGGTTTAGACAATAAGTACTTGAGTGGGTCAACTTTAGATATTAGCTTGGCTTTGGTGTTCAATAGATAATGGAAGAGTTTTTGAAAAGTAAAAACTACTGCCAAGCAATATTTTTCAATTTGTGGGTAGTTGAGCTCATAGGCGATGAGGGTGCGACTGAGATAATACACTGCCTTTTATTTATGACCAAGGCCATATTGGGCGAGCAGTGCACCAATAGTAAATTATGTAGCAGATATATAGAGAAAAAGTGGTTCTCCAGGAGTGGGAGGCATGAAGACAGGTGGATTAGCCAAGTATTGTTTAAGAAAAGCAAAGGCTTGCTGTTGCTCAGGTCCCCAGATGAAAGTGACATATTTTTTAAGAAAGTGGGTGAATGAGTGGCACTTATATGCAAACTAGGAGATGAAGTGGTGAATGGCTTGAATTTTCCCCTGTAAGCTACGTAATTTCTTGATATTCTTAGGTGGAGGCATTTTAGTAATAGCAGACACTTTAGCAGGGTCTACCTAAATACCTCATCTTGAAACAATGAAGCCCAACAACTTTCCTGATAGCACACCGAAGACAAACTTCTTTGAATTTAGCCACCTTGTACTCTTGCAGGCGCTCAAAGATATGCCGCAAAATGACAGGGTGATCCTCTCTTGTTTTAGACTTTCCAAGGATGTCATCCACATAATCCTCCATGATATCATGAATCATATCATGAAAAATTACTGTCATTTCCCGCTGATAAGTTGCTCCTACATTTTTTAGGCCAAATGACATCACTTGATAACAGAAGGTACCCCAAGGAGTCATGAAGGCCATTTTGTGTTGATCTTCATCAGCTATTCTAATTTGGTTGTATCTAGAAAATCCATCCATGAGTGATAGCATCTCGTACCCTACTATTGAGTCGACAATCATGTCAATATTTGGCAACGGAAAATCATCTTTAGGGAAAGCCTTATTAATGTCCCTAAAATCTATGCAGATTCAGATACCGACAGGATTTTTCTAGACAGGAACAATGTTCAATATCCATTCAGAATAATCAATAGGCCGGATGAATCCTACTACAAGAAATCTTTCCAACTCTTCTTTAACCAGTAAGGCCACTCTTGGGTGCATCTTTCGGAGTTTCTTTTTGATATGCTTAGCATTTGCATGCAAAACTAGGTTGTGCACGACCAAAGTTGGATCTAAGCCGGGCATGTCTTTGTAATACCATGCAAACACATCTATAAAATCTCGCAGTAGCATAGTGAAGGTCTTTTGTTCTGTAGTGGAGAGTGATGCTCCCAATTTTACTATCTTGGGATCTTCTTCAGTACCAATATTTACATCAATGGTTTCTTTGACCAGTAACTTTGATAAGTTCTCCATATGCGTAGGATCGGGAGGAAGGTTGAGATCTTCATCCAAGGATGTCTCCACAAGATTTTCATCCTTGGCGTGGTCACTTTGTTTGTCCTTTGATTTATTTATTTGTTTGTCATCCAGTGCCTCAAAGAGGTTTTCACTATGCGACTTGGACTTTGATTTTTGTCGAGGCTTTACGTTGGAACATTTTGCCGTTGCACTTTTCTTTAAGTTTTGTTGACCACGAAGCTCAGCCCCCTCACCGAAATAGGCACAGGTATCTAATTCAATAAAGAAACCTTTCTTGTGATCTCCAATGGGAATTGTATCCCTTATGCCCATGAACTCTATGATAGCTTCGTCATTCTCAAACAAATCCAGCGACATGTGATGTCTTTGGTTCCATTCAACAAGGGTAGGGTACACAAGGTCAAGGGTTGGTTCCATGGGCGTTATGGTTAGGAAAATGTGGTTCATGTATAGGTTTGTGGAGGCCAAATCCTCGTATTGGCTACAATGGGAATCTGTATCACTGTCTAGATAGTCAGAGCTATCCTCACGTTTAGAACAAGTAGCGTTTTGATCATTGGGGTGTGCCCCATAAGGGTGAATCCCAACGCAAGATCTTTTTGTTTTGAAATGTGGAAGAGGCATTGGCTCTCTCTGTCCTTGTTCATTCCTACCGCATCTTAGGCCCTTGTAGCCCATGGAGTACATCATTTTGCTAGATTTTTCATATTATGGGGTACGATAACAGGATGGTTGGGTATCCTCTGGGACCCAAGTTGTAGGTGGATCTAGCAATTTCTCTTCAGCTAACAAGCCTCTAGGTAAGAATGACCCAATGGTGCGTTCGTTCCTAGGTCTCCTGAAGCGGTAGTTGGGTCAACCTCGAGTCTTGGTGACAATGAGAGGTTTGAAACCAAGAGTACTTGTTGTACATTGTATTCTCTATAGCCATATTCAAGGATTTTCATCTCCCATGAATCAAAAGGAGATGTTAATGTAGACGCCCCATGGGTGCAAGAACTAAGAGAATCTGAATCTACCTGGGATTTCATGGCCTCTGACTGGAGAGGTACCGCTATATCAGTGGAGGGACATACGTATGTACCCTTTCGTGCAAAGCTATTGAGAGCTCTACAGTGAGAGAAAGGTTCTGGATCTCCTTGTACAGTGATGGTGTGTCCCTCATGCTTCAACTTAATGCATTGATGAAATGTTGATGGCACGACCTACATGGCATGAATCCATGGTCGGCCTAGAAGCATGTTATATGGAAGTTCTAGGTCTAGGACATGAAACTTTGTCTAATGGAAAATGGGACCCACCTCCATGGGCAACGTGATTGTGCCCGCTAAATCCCTTTCCGCGTTGTCGTATACGGTGATGGTGATGATATTGGACTCAAGATCTACCTCTGTATGTCCCAACTATTTGACCAATTTGAGTGTGTAAATGTTCAACCCGGATCCGTTATCCACAAGTACCCATTTGATCTTCCTGCGGGTGACAACTACCTCAATATATAAAGGAAAATTATGTGTTGGATTTTTAGTAGGGATCTCCCTATGATTGAAGGCAATATGTTCATTTGGCATGATGTTTTCCATTGCGGCTTGAAGGTGCGTAGGATCAACCTCTAATGGCACTCCCGACCCCTAAAGGGTTTGGTACAAAATGTCCTTATGCACATTGGATATCTTAAGAAGATCTAAGATTGAAATCTTAGCCGATGTCTTCTCAAGTTTTTCTAAAAGGTTATACCTACCTGTTTGTGGGGTTGACGAGGAAGGTTTTGAAATCACGATACGAGCACGCCTTGTTACCATAGCACAGTCCTTTCCCTTGATTCAGATGGTATTAATATGGTCTATGGGAGAGTGAATACATCCAATAAGCGAATCATAATGATTATTGTCTTTTTTGGTGTACAAGTAATTCACTGCTTTGTAACCTTGGGATGACTCTCCCTGATCCGGCTTTGATTTCCCTGTTTTACCATGATTGGGGAATGGCTCTTTATATATCCCCATTTTCTTGTTGGGCATTTGCATTTTTCCTGGGTTATCCACCTCTATCTCCCATTGTCAATGAGGTCCTGAATATAATGGCGGAGTCATAGACATTTGTCTGTCTTATGCCCCTTGACCCTATGCATTTTGCAATATTCATGCTCCTTGTACCATGAAGGTTTTGGAGCATTGTCGTCAAAGGGTTGCGTCGTAGGATACATCATCATGTGGGCCACATCTAGTTACTTTAGTATGACTGACAATGGTTCATTAAGAGAGGTGAATTTTCTTCGCTTTGGTGGTGGTTGAATTGGTCCTTTGGTCAATTTAAAAGGTTGACTGGTTTGGACCATTTGTACATGTTTGGAATCAGTAATTCCATCTCCCACCACATTTTTGTTTTTATGAAAGATCTTCAGGCTTTTTTGTGGTTTTGACATTTTGCCTATCTCTAGATTGGGTTTTGAGGGGTTCCTTTGGCAAGGAGAGATTTCTTCTATCTAAACCCCTTTTTCGATGACCTCCTCAAAAGTGCAAACACAATGCATTTGGAGGTGGAAAGCTATATCCAAGTTTAGGTTGGGAATGAAGATACTAACCAGCTATTTTTCAGGGAAAGTGCAAGGGAAGTGGCTGGCTATCCCTCTCCACTGCTGGAGGAAGCTGGCGAAAGTCTCATTAGGGCATTGCTTGGTGCCACATAAGTCTGCCATGGTGACATCACTCTCTATGTTGTACAAGAAGTGACACACGAACCTTTCTGCCAATTATGGCCAGGTGAAAATTGATCCTTGTGGTAAGCGTGTAAACCACTCCAGGGCTTGACCTATGAGACTCTTAGGAAAGAGTCTGATGAGATAATTGTCACTATAAGACACCTCTTGATGCCATGTAGAAATCTTTGACATGATCCCTTGGATCTCCCTTCCCTTTGTATTTATCGAATTTTGGCATATCGAATTTCTCAGGAAAGGGTTGGAGGGTCATAGTCTTGTCAAAAGGATAGGGGCATAATTCTTCATATTGATATTTCCTAATGCTCCCTATATTTTTCTCTTGTAGGCTTGTGAGTGTTTCTTTCATGTCCTGTACTTCTTGCGCAAGCAATTGTTCTCTAGTGGGAGAAGCGGGGATATATACGTGATGATACCCCGTATCGTCTTCTCCTTAGAGTTCATTGATCTTAACCTTAGGCTTCGACTTTTGCACATTTTTTTTTGCTTCCTTCTGTACATGGGAGGTTAGCAAAGATAATTGTTTGCCTAGGTTACTAATCTGTTGTTGAATTGTGGTTTCTTCTTCTAAAGGTTCTTCCTTCTTGTACTGTGGAGGTTCTTCACCAGTCTCATGTCCTGTTTTGTTTCTACATGGCACTTTGATAAAGGGTATTTTATGCCCTACCACTTTATCATTCCCTAAATTGGAGGTGGAAGCATGTCCATGCATCAAAATGTCCTCCATATTGATGAGGGGTCGTTCTTCCTCAGTAGCGTTATTCGCAGGTGGAATTGTTTCATTCTCAGTGGGTAATTTAGCCCCTAATTCTACGACTCGTGATAGGAATCTATCTTTATTTCTGAAAAATAACTTTTCCAATAAAATAGGATCAAAGTCAAATTCCGCATATGGAGATTCTAATTCATTTCGACTATGATTGACCATATCTTCTGTTTCTTTTTCCGTAGAAAATAGTAGTCCTAGATCATGTCCAATGAAGGGGTTTGACCCTTGTCTATTGGATGCTTCCCAAGCTTGCACTTATTATTCCTCATACATCTGTTTCTTTAATCCTAACCATGTTTTAGGAGCCATGTTTTCGTGATAATTTCACTAGGGTAAGTTGTAAATGTGTTTAAAACTTTGTGACCTCCCCTAAGTGAAATGCAATATGTATTGTTAAGAATATGATTAAATCAAGAATATGAGAATACCAATGTGATAAATCACCAGTGACACAAGTGTTTGGTATCTAAACCTGTTAAATGAAGTACCTCCTAGACTACGTTTCAAAAAGTAGTTTCGTGTTACGTAAGATAATTAACAGGATGTTTTTACTTATGCTAAGTTCACGAGAATGAACAAAACGTAAGTAAACACAAAGATTCAATGTGACTTCCTAACAAGATATAATAGGAGCGAGCTCAAACTCGATTAAGACCTATATCTCAAAAAGTGCCAATTACAATTCGCGAATGACACAACAATATCACCAAGATATGTTAACTCCCTTTACGAGAAAGTAAGGTATTGATATCAAAATGCTATTGATATAACACACACAAATGGTAACACCTAGCACTCTTCGAAATCGAGGTAATAATAGAACCGAACTAAAAGGCTCAAACTATAGCTAGGAATAGTTAAAAATGTGTGCAGCGTAACCTTAAAATATAGATATTTATGTCGAGTTTATAAGAAACAAGACGTAAATATCGAAATTGTAGTGATACAATACAAACTAACTAACTCTTCTAAGGAAGTCCGCGGTGATGAACCACGCCTAACTACAATGACGATATTGACATGGGTATCAAGATCACAATGGCCACCAATGACGTGAATACGCTTCCGCACACTTTAGACGTGTAACTTACCCAGCCACAAACATGGATGGGCGTAAACAGACATAAAAGTGACAGAAACAGTCGATTGGTAACACAAAGGTAGTCACCCTTCTCTTGATCAACAAAGTGTCAAAAGAATGTGAAGGAAGCAAAAATAAAAAAAAGGATGAAAAATGTTGACATCACTTCGGCAGAGTTTTACCTCGCCCTAAGGCAAGTAAAAACTAGGTGAAAGTAATGCGTCACACGTTTTCGCAATAAAAATACAGTTCACAACTCAACACTTTTTTAGTCAAAGTGGGTTCCTGGCTAAAGTATATTTTCCTAGGTGGTTCTCTCGTCCTAGGTGCTACAAATATTATCCACGAGCGGGACGATTTACCCAAAAAGTCACACTGACTAGTTTGGGAGTATCTCGACTTTGCCCCCCTCAAGCACAGTGGGTAGTAGATGCATCCATCATGTACTTAAAAGGGTCGCGTAGAGACAACTTGTAACTCTATCTCACAAATAAATCACTAGTCAGATAGGTAGTGTAGAGCACTTCCCGTTTCGTCCACAAGGTTCCCTCTTGCGTGGACTACTTTTGGGTTCCTGGAACCACCCCCATTGTTGTAGCTTAAGGCGTTATGCCAAAGGGGTTATGTTCCAGTTGAGTGGAGAGGGACGTAACCTTTTCCAAAACTTACAATACAATGTTTTGAATATGTTGTTCATTTTATCTTTTTTAATTAGGTGTGGTTTGCTTGAACACCATTTGGCAACCTGTATAACAACTATATTAGTAGTTTTCTGACTTTTGTTTTGATTCCTCCGTTCTTTGACAAGAAATGGCATTTTGGTCCTGTATGACGATTTTGAGTAGTTTTCCATCAAAAGAGAAGGCACCATTTCTTATTCTCCAGATCGTCCGAGGACACAAGAGAAGAGCATACGTGATGTCTTCAAAAAAATCCACAAAAATATCAAATGGAAAGACACTTTAATTTTACCAAATTAACCCATTCTAACTCGAATATCCTTAACAAACTCAAAGTATTAAAAGGATGTAAGAATCATTTCTGATTCCCAAGATTACCCAAAGGGACGCGAGGGAAGAGCATACGTGATCTCAACTCCCATAAGTGAGCAATGCAACAATCTATCTAATCAAGTACAAACATGTAAAAACAGCCTACAAAAATAAGTATATGATTAGATAAAACCTATAAGTATGTTAGAACATCACCACATTAATTTCAAAAATATGAAGTGACACCTGTGCCCCTTTTTTAGCTCCTACACATGGATTAGGGCATGTACGCCACTCTGTGGTTTTTCAAATGATAGTGCACTTGTGCCACTCGAGAGGCGTGTGCGCCACGAAATCAACGCCTGCGCTACTCTGTGTATTTTTTACTTACCATGCGCCTGTGCCACCAGAGAGGCGTGTGCACCACAAAAACAGCGTATGTGCCAACCTCAAGAAAAATAGATAGGAAAATAGATAGAACGCCTGCGCCACCAAGAAAGTGTGTGCGCCACCAGAAAAGTGTCTATGCTACCAGGAAAATGTGTGCGCCACCACTTTTTGGAACAACTCCAGATTTTGATAGAACGTCTGCGTCACCAAAAAATGTGTCTGTGCCACTAAAATAGTGTGTGCGCGCTGGTTAGGGTGTATGTGCCGATTTGACAGGTTTCAGAATGTAGTGAAGGTACAATACAAAATGACTTATGTGCCTAGGTTAGTGCATCTGCGTGCTGGTTAGGGTGTGTGTGCCGGGGTTAGCACGCATGTGCCATGGTCGGAAAACAGAATAATAGGTTTTGATAGTGCGCCTGTGCCACCAGAGAGGCGTGTGCGCCACAAAAACCATGCATGTGCCCCTAAAAATGTACCTGCTCCAGACCTGCAATCAAAATACGACAACAAACACAAGAAAACTCACAATATTTCAAATTTTGACAAGTTAACTTAAGAATGGCAATAACCCATTAAAATTATGGCTATGAACAT
The DNA here is from genome assembly GCA_019776745.2 of Taxus chinensis. NCBI lineage: Eukaryota > Viridiplantae > Streptophyta > Pinopsida > Cupressales > Taxaceae > Taxus > Taxus chinensis. The sequence goes on along the minus strand of CM034152.1, from coordinate 58,284,646 downwards.
GAGGTTACACATATCAAATTAGCAAAAATTCCAAGAAAATGGACATTAATTATTACATGTGTATATCAAAATTTAGCCAAACAATGAAACTTAAACTAAAATGCCATGGGACTAAGGGTCCCACCGGGCGTGCCAAATGTGTGCATTTGTACTTTGCTTAATGCTAAATCAAATGGAACAAGAACTACCACCTAAAATAGTTCTACAATCTAGCTAAAACAAAACATAAGAACCATCAAGATAAAGAGCTAAACAAGATCTAAACTAACATCATAACTTTGAAATACATAATATCAAAACTAACATGCTATTTAAAATCTCTACTCTCCTAGATTGCCAACAAGAATGAATGGACCTATTTAGCTCCAATGGCAATCAAAAATTGCTTGTTTGATCCTTAAAGAATGTAAGAATAGGAAGCTTAGCTCTTCAACAATGGTGACCTCTCAAGAAGACAAAATGCAAGCTCTTAGTCTCTTTGTTATATGCTTTGCATTTGCTCTCTTAAGAAGTTTAGGTATAGTTATAAAGGTAGAAGGAGGGCTCTTTATATAGCCCAATGGATAAAGAAAACACTCCATCCCTTTGCATGTGGGATAAAGGTAAAACATGATTAGGAGTGGATAAGCTTGCTTTATAAAAAGTAACCTCACTTTAGAAGGGTTTAATTTATGTTTAGCAAGTCATGGGAGCTAGGGGATGTTTTAATTAATCAAAGACGATTAACTAATAGTCAAATGTAAGCTTATAGAAGCTAATTAGAGGAATATTAGTATGATTTAGGCAATTAGAACGGGATTAAATCAATTAAATATTGATTTATTGGTTAAATGAAGTGAAAGGCTAATTATTTAATTAATAATAATTAATTAGTCTAGATATAAGTGGTGAATAATTAATGTAAGGTCGTTAATTAGGTTGTTCGCTGGATAGGCGACTTAATCAATTAGCGTATTGTAATTAATTAACGAAGATAGGAGAAAATATGAGCGCCTTTGACGGTATGTCATTAATTGGTGAGAAGGGAGATATTAGCGCAATTTAAGCATTTAAATTGCTCGGGCGTAATTATAGGTGTCTATAGAAGGGGATGCAAATGAAAAACCCAAGGGAGATTTCCAACCTAGTTGAAATCCTCCAACAACTCAAATTTCTCATCCACCATCTAAAATCGTCTTCTTTCTTATGAAAAGACACATATGGACTTTGTGTTAGTTATGTAAACTACTCAAAAGAGAAAGGGGTGAAGACTATGTGAATGGCATATGGAAAAAGTAGTTGATTTTACAATCAATGGTCCATATACTATATATAGTAAACCCATTAATTATTAATTAAGCTTCAATATAAATCAAATTTATATAACAAAAAGAAAAAAATTTAATTTTCATGCTTCTAACCTTCCACGGTAGTGATGGTACCAATATGTTGGAAAACCCATGAAATATTTAAACTATGGTCGTATTTTAATATTCAATGCAAAATCTAGCTAAAAAATAATTAATGATCCCTACAATGAATACTCTGCATGTCTGCCACCTCTACTAACGTATTAATTCCAAGGGTCATGTCCATGTGTCTGCATGACATGTAGAAAAAAACATTTAAATTGACTAAATAAAAAATTTGAAATAAATTAATACAAATATTTATGCTCTGTACGCAAAAATCAGAATAATAATGCAGAATCCCATAATTACGATCCACCTATAAAGATTATGAATTGTGAATTTGTACCTTAATTAATGCACCCACAACTTTCATGGTCTAATCAGATATACATTTATATATAAATTGTAGAATCCCATTGCTTTGTTTTTTTCCAGCAAATCTAATGATCAAAAGGTCCTCATCGATGCCAATTATAGAACTTATGAGGGAAAAATAAGATCTTCCGAATATTTTAATCTGAACCAAGTAAACACAAAAATTAGATCTTTTCACAAATAGGCAAATCATCACGAATTATGATTCACCCATGTGTGCCATTCTGTTACTGCAACTGAGGACTCACATTGCTACCTCTTATTCACGTAAAGCTTCCTCCTCCATGCCTAAAAACTATCATACAACAGTGCCTCTCCTGATAAGTTACTGTAGTTCACCTGCAGTTGTAGGGAACATTAACATGGAACATAAATTATTCACAGTAGATGAAAAACAAGTGTCCGCTTTGATGAAAAATGGAGAGCAATGTGGAAAATCCCCCTTCCTTTTGAAATAAACAAAAATTGAAACTCTTGAAAGTTTGATTTGTTAGAAGAGGTGAAGAAATATCAACACATCCACTTAAACTGTAATATCTGCCGTCCACATTCTGAGCGGTGTCAAAATGAGTGATGGCGTAATAAATATTGATAGATAGTTGTGTACATATTTAGCAGTAACACTATTTTTAATAAAAGGCATATTTAACAACCTCACACTCCTTATAAGTTTCTCTTGCTTTATAAAATATAAACTCAACAAAAATCTCAAAATCAATAACATTGCAACAATTCTTCCATTAGACATCCCAATCTCTTGAATATCACCATTTTTTATTTCTGCATAATTTTGAGACTTAACAAAGATGTTCATTTTTCTTGGTAAAAAAGAAGATTAAATGCTTTATTTCTATGGCCCACAAGTAATGGCAGCCGAAAGAATTATGAATGGAGCAATTTTATTATTATGAAGTTTGTAGCAGCTCTGCACAATGTCATTGCAACTACTGTTATTTTTTATTGTCTAATTTTTGCTATGTTCAAACAAGCTGCAACACTCACCGTGGAACCCTCCTTAGAGGCTCAATATTTCATGAGCTTGTTAGTTTTCCTAGTGAGCTCCAAATAAGCTTTTTTCCACATTAAAATAAATAGACCTCGAGCATTGACAATTTGATCCCTTATTAAAATCACCTTTAGAGACTCAAAAATTTAACACAATAAAGGAGCTAGTAATTCCATTTTAATACATTTCAAATACAACATATTAATAGGTAATTAAATATGCAAAGAAAACTGATGTATATATGGTCTAGAGTAAGTGGTTGTCAAGAGGAAGACCATAATGCATCACATTAAGAAATGAAGGGTATATTAATGTAAGCGATTCAATTGCATACTTTATTTCAGTGAGTCATGTGACCTCATTCTTAAAATATTATTAGTATACATGCATTCGTCCATCACATATTTTTCCTTTTTAGGTTTGATTAATTTTAATGCAACTGTCACATGTAATAAACAAAAGAAAACTCTATAAATGAATCTTTGAAATGAACTTCCAGTACAACCCTCAAATATATTAAACAAAACTAATGCATGCACAAAATAATGAACATGTTATTTAAGTTTACTTAAAATCAAACAACCAATTTTTATTGTTCAATAATAATTTCCATAACACACAACCAATTCAAGGGGAAAGTTAGCTATAACTGCTAGTAACATTACTTCCGATGAGAATAGCTTATCAAAAAAATTCTTTATGAATAAGAATGTTGGACAATGATAAGGTAACAATGGACCATATATACAAGATTCTTCTGAAATATTCTTCTTATGAGGAATCCTACCCATATTACACTCATATAAGGTCCACACCACAATTCACTTTCACAAGCACATTATAAACAAGTGGGAGTATCCCAATACTTTTATGGAGCCATTTTTAGGGATCAGAATGCCTCGAGGATCAAATATGGTCCCAAGTTCACAAGGCGAGTACCAAGATCAATTCTAACCGTCATTTGCTATATTTTTTTTCTCACATTGAATTTGGGAATGAAACAAATGATAATAAGCAATTCAAAACTTCATGGTTAGTGTTTCACTATCTTATATGGTTTTGGATTATGTAGGCATGTAGTGCAAAAACCTTCGCTATCATTATATTCCACTATTATTTCATCCAACATAGAGCATATGTAACATTAAAAAAACAAAAAACTAATTACAATAAAATTTTGAAAACTTCAGATTTTATTTATCAACAAAGACTCTCAACACTCATATGAATACTTCTCATTTTTAACTGTAATAGCATAAGATCACAACCAACACTCGGTAGTATCGGGAAAAATATAAATATTCAATACACTCTTCGTTCATATCCTAACATTTAATAACATAAGGTAATGATCAAAACAATACACGTCCAACTTATAAATTATGAAACCTAGAATAGTTGAATGCACTACCTACAGGATGGCCTCTATTGAAGGAGGAAGCTCTTATTCATATGGGCCTAAAAATAATAATTATGGCCACTTTGGAGACACACTACCAACGAATAATCAGTCACCCTATCATGATTGTAACAGGGGAGGCAGAGCATCCATGCACATAAAATAATTGTTATGGAAAAATGGTTGTTTAAGGATGTGGAGTATGGGGAGGGCCCTAGGCCTTTCCACTAAGCATAAAATTTTGAGTAATATCATATTCATCTCTTAGTAATTTCATTGGAGATTTTACCCTCAGGTAGTTTTGTTGTCCACAACTTGGGATATACCTAAACAAACAACACAACCATATTAATTCTTAGTTTGTGGGTATGAATGTATATAAGTGTTGAATAGAATTTGATTGAATTGATTACCCACCTGTGTTATGCAGCGATCAAACAGATTGTATCCCTTCATGCTTGACTGTGTCAATTCTTCTCCATCCATTATGGTTTATTACAAAACAAATCAGTTGTTTTTGTTAGTACAATGGAATTATTGGGCGTGTAGAGTGGTATGAGGATACCTACTTATGTAATTTTGATGGGTGAGATGTTTTGAATTTGAAAATTCCTTTTATTTGATTTTGGAATTATATATTGCCTCTGTATATAACCATATAACTATTCGTGGACCATGGTATGGTTCTACCCTCTTTTGTATAGTTTTATTCCTATTGAAAGTAGGGTTCCGTAACTTCTCCTACCATTTTATTTCCTATAAATGATTGTCTTGTATATTTATAAAGCTTGCACAAATTTTAATGCCTTGCAACAAGTAGAAACCCCAGATACCTACAATACCAATCATCAAAGAATTAGATGATAAAAGAAAAAAATAGTGTATGGGTGGCGATAAACAACCATTGGTATTCAACCCCTATTGGACTAATCCAAGTGTTGCACTACATCCCATCGAGAAGGAGATATAATCATTTAGTTCTCATAGTAAAGGTGTATGGATTTTATTACAATCTAATATGACCCCATGTGTGTGTACCTTTGTCTCTTGACTCAAAGATATCAGGATAAATATAGTGTAGAGAATTTATTCATTGCAATAGTAGTTTGATGTGGTTTTTTTTAGCTGCTTGACTAAACCCTTTGTCCCTTGAAGACCTTTGACAATGCATGGAGTGACTTGATATAGCTAAAATATGTCTCTAGGACCTTTGGATGCTTGGAAATGGAGAAAATATGGACTCTTTTATCTAATTGAGTGCTTTATACCTGATTTAGTGGTTACTCTACATGACATACATGTACTTTAGGAGATCCTTGAGTGATTTAATGTTGATATTTATAATACGATCTTATGAGAGTTTCAGGTAGGTTATTAATTTTAACTAAATTGTTTATATAGACTTCCATTTAGGTTAGACACTCACATTATGGATGACTTAGGAAGATGAACCGATTAACGTAATATTTTTTAAATTAGAAAAATAGTAGTTAGATGGAGGGGTGAAAAACCATACATGTTGATCAGGTCTATAGTTCATTATAGACCTGATTTAACAAAAATAGAAATATTATAAAACCTTTAGGATATTTCAGAGTCACATGAAATAAATAAACAATGAAGTACAAATATAACACAAGAAATAAGAAAATGGAAATTAATACCCTAAGTGCAATAGAGAGGATATAATACTTAGTTGATTACATAATAAATCCTGAAGTTCTCTGAGTTGGAAAATTGATGAAACATGAAGGTAGATTGTCACATCTGTGCCCGATAAATTTTGGAGCTATCAAATATGTCAGTATTGGGGCACTTGGACTGGGTCGAGGGAACTTAGGAACCAGAAACCTCTGCTAGAAACATGTGACTGTGCATATGTTTGGAATATGATATTTATCATGTCACCAGGTGGTCACTAACCTTCGTTGTTGGTCTCTTGTATGTCACACTATACCTGCAAAATTCTCTTGTAACTTGAAAAATAAATGATATCCTGCAAAACCCAAAAACACATCAAATCTAAAAATAAAAAGATCCAAATGGGGATTCATACTGATCCCAATGGTTTCTTGATAGAGTGAAATTATGACCAAGGGTTGCACTACATTTCAGACTCCATGTAATTTTGTGTGCATGTGTAGAATTGTGCCTTAAGAAGCTCTTGTGCAAGATGCACCTGATAGCGAGAAATAACTAGATGTAGTAATGTAAATAGACGAGTACATGGAAAAATGAAATTCCCCTCCTATGTATGTATACAGAAAAATGTAGTCCCTTGCGCTTTAATGGATGTTAGATGGATGCTTTGATGTTCTTAGAATTCCTTTGGATGTAACCTTACGTGATGATAATAGATGCTTATAGCTTGGTCCTTTATTTTGGTCACATGGATTTATATTTATATGATTCCCTTGTTTGAATTTCATAATTGACCATCAAAATGCTGACCCATAAGAAAACAAGATGCCCAAAAGATAAAATAGGACCAAAAGAGGCGAGTAAGGTACAAAGAGATATGTGGTGTCCAGAAGCACGACGACGCCTGGGAACTGACATCCCGGCTGGGCGCTGGTGTTTAGAGTCAAGAAAGATGAAATAATGAATATCAAAATGGGTAGTGGGGTGTGTAATACCAAAGAGGAAACTAAAATGATAGAAAAGAGGCCAAATATAGATGTCAATTACTAGTTTTATCGCTTAAGAATTATATGAATACTAGTATGTGATTAGGAACTAGAAATGTACCCAAGTACGTGATTTAGTGTCTACATTTACCCCCACTTTATGTTGTTGAGTGAATACTTAATAACATAAATTAGATAAGAGATGTGTACTTGATAACCATGGAGATCGATGATGGAAGTGTGCTGAGAGACAAGTGAAACTGTAGAGTGATAAAAGATGAAGCGTGGAAGCTAAAGAAGAGGAAGTGACCCTAGGGGTGAAGTGTATGTGTTGTGTCACATTATACATGTTTTCAATATCTCTTGTACTTGATGTGTTTGCTGATGTGATTATTGCTTCTCATAAGGATGAACCGGTTAAAAGAGGGGAAAAAGAGTATATGTATCATGAAAACTTTGTAAAATCATGTAAAAGTATGTAAAAATGTGAAAAAGTAGTAAAAGGAATAGGTGTTCCTGATCTGTTACGAGTCAAAAGGATAGAAAGTGTCTTAAAAATGTTGTAGGAGAGTGAGTTTTTTGGGCAAAATCACACCAAGAATGATTTTTTGGGGTGATTTCACGCCACGATAGAAGAAGTGTGTGAGTTGTGGAGTTCAATTACTTTAGATTAACATGTAATATGAAACTTGCTAGAAAACACAGTAACCGACATCGGTCACCAATGGACCGACATCTGGTCAGGCATGGAGGAGCCAAAATCGGTTAGGGCTAACTGGCATCAATTACCTATGTGTGGGTGTTTTAATTAACTCACGGGAATTAGATCTAATTTTAGTATTAAAGAAAATATATTGATTGTAATTGCATGGTAAGTGCCCTAAGTTTGTTTACCCGCCTATATAAGCATGAAAGCTAGGGTATATAAGTAAAAATTAATAACTTGCAAAATTTGATGATTATTGTGAGAATAATTGTGAGAGACAAAATTTCTGGAGAAGAAGTAAAAGCTTGAGAGAAAGAAAATAATGTACATCTAAGAGGTGTGGAAGATTATAAATCTTCATTGTATATCTTGTGAAAGCTTTGGATAATATATTGTCTTGTTTCTTGGTGGACGTATCCCACACTAGGTGAACCACATTAAATATGGTGTTGATTTATATCTCTTGTTTTATATATTTCTTCTGGTAGAATATCCACTTTTATTTGCATGTCTACTTAGATCTGATATATTATCTGTACAACCGGTTTGCTAACCCCAAACAACTAGTATCTAAGATTTTTTTAAGGGTTTTGTGTGTTGACAGAATTACTCACAGAGGGTTTTCTGATTAAGTGGGAGCTACAGCAATGGGAGAAGAAAATAAATACAAGGTAGAGAAGTTTCACGACCAAAATTATCAATTATGGAAGATGCAGATTGAGGAATTATGTGTATCAAAGAGATTTGTATTTACCATTGGATGAGAATTCTAGACCTACGAAGATGACTGATGAAGAATAAAAGATTCTTGATAGAAAGGATTTGAGATCTATAAGATTGAGCTTAACAACATTTGTGGCTTCCAATATTGCAGAAGCAACTTCTACGATAGGGTTAATGAAATATCTTGCTAATTTATATGAAAAACCTTAGTGTTTTAAATAAATTTTATTTGATGAATAAACTATTTAGATCTAAGATGCATGAAGGTGGATCTACATATAGTCATTTAAACACTTTTAGATCTATTGTAAATAAGTTAAAATCGGTTGATATACCATTTTATGATGAAGTGAAAGAACTTTTATTTTTATGTTCTTTACCTGATAGTTGGGATAACTTCATAATGGTCGTTAGTAATACAACATCTACTAATAATATTTTGAAGTTTGATGATGTGGTTAGTATAATTTTGAATGAATAAATTCACAGGAAGAGTACAGAGGAATCATCATCTGAGAATGATTTGAATGTAGAAAGCAGGGGCGGGTAGAAGAAGAGATCTAAGAGTAAGAGTAATGGGAAATCAAATTCAAGGGATAAACAGATCTAAATCTAGAGGTAAGGGAATTATCTGTTGGAAATTTGGAAAGAAAGGAACATGCAAAGAAACATTTTTGGTCAAAAGGATAAAGAGAACCAACAACTAGAAAAAGGTAAAGAAACAAATATTGATGCAGCAGAGGTAATGCAAAATTCTCTTATTATTTCTTTAGATAATCGAATTGAATCATGGGTTTTAGATTCAGGAAGCTTCTTTCCGTGCAACCCCTAATAAGGGTTATTTCAGATATTATGTCCTCGACAATTTTGCGCATGTTTATTTGGGTGATGATGAACCTTGCAGTATTACTACTAAAGGGGAAGTTCATCTAAAATTGCAGAATGTAAATAAATGGGTATTGAAAGATGTGAAGCATGTGCCAAGCCTCAAGAGGAATCTTATTTCTACAGGGAAACTAAGTGAAGCTAGTTGCATGGTTACATTTACAGGAGACTCTTAGAAAGTCACCAAGGGTGTTTTTGTTGTGGCAAGAGGTAAGAAGGTAGGAACGTTATATTTATCTACCTGTGTTATTAATTTATTTTTTGCATTATCTAATTTAGATTCAGATGTATGTATGTGGCATAATCGGTTGGGCCATATGAGTCAAAAAGGAATGCAGATCTTAAAGGCTAAGGGTAAGTTATCATATTTGAAATATTTAGATCTTGATTTCTGTGAGCATTGTGTCTTTGAAAAACAAAAGCGAGTGATATTTCTCAAAGTTGGGGCAACTAAGAAGGAGCAGAAATTAGAGCTTGTACACTCAGATGTGTGGGTACCAGCTTAGGTAGCTTCTCATGGAAGATCCTAGTATTATGTTACTTTCATTAATGATGCTACAAGAAATGTATGGGTTTATTGTATTAAACATAAATCTGATGTTTTTGAAACTTTTAAAATATGGAAATCCTTTGTTGTAGAATGAATCAACTTCAAAGTTAAAGTGCCTTAGATCTGATAATAGTGGTAAATACTTTAGTAAGGATTTCAATGATTATTGTTCAGTAAATGGGATACGTAGAGAAAGAACGGTTCTAAAAACACCATGGGAGAATTGTGTTGCAGAAAGAATGAACAGGACAATCATGGAATGTGCTACAAGTATGAGGATATATTCTAGATTTCCCTTGTGATTTTGGGTAGAAGCAGTTGATGCAGTGGTTTATTTTATTAACCATGGGCCTTCAAGTTCACTAGATGGAGGAATACCAATGAAAGCTTGGATCGGAAAAGAGGTATATCTATCTTTTCTTAATTTTTTTAGTTTAAAAGATTTTATGCATATTGATAAGGAATATAGGAAAAAATTGGATGCAAAATCCAAGAGATGCACTTTCATTGGTTATGGATCTAGTGATTTCAAATTCTTTTTTTAGGATTTAGAGAATTCTAAAATTATTAGGAGTTGTGACATTGAATGGAATGAAAAGAGAATGTACAGAGATCAAATTTTGGTACCTAAGGAGGAACCAATTGAGAAATTTGTGAATGAAAATGAACTCTCAGATTTAAAAGTAATACCGACATGGTTACACAGTAATTGGTGTAAGTTGACCCTTGGCCAACATCGGTCAGCGAGATCGGTATTGGTTATAGAAGATCCAAGCCGACATCGGTTAGCAAAACCGATGTCAGTTACAGGTGACCAGCGTCAGTCACTGACAGATTTGGATAGAAATGTCCAAGAGGTCAAGAATGAGTGTATGGTACCCCAATATCTTGTGAGAAGGTCACAAAGGGTGAGTAAACCTTCATAAAGATTTACACCTTCTCTATTTTATTTGTTATTGACTGATAATGGTGAACCAGAAGAGATTTTGAAGAAGTAATACACGATAAGACTCACGTCCAATGGGAGCATGGCATGGATGAGGAGATGGAATCCTTGGAACAGAACTAGACTTGGGATTTGGTTAAGTTGTTATCAGTTAATAGGACATTGTAGAACAAGTGGCTTTACAAGATCGAGGAAGAAGAGGATGGACAGAAAAGGTACAAGGCAAGACTTGTAGTAAAGGGATTTACACAGAAAATAAGGTATTGACTTTAGTGAAGTATTGTCTCATGTTGTAAAGATGAATTCTATTCGTACTGTATTGAGTTTAGTTGTAGTAGAGAATTTATGTTATAGAGCAACTAGATGTGAAGACGGATTTCCTTCATGGTGATTTGGATGAAAAAATTTATATGCAACAGTTGTTTGGGTATGAAGTCAAGGGTAAGGAAAAATTAGTGTGCAAGTTAAAAAAGAGTCTATATGGGCTCAAGCAAGCTCCAAGGCAATTGTACATGAGGTTTGATAGTTTTATACATGAGCATGGTTACTTGAGATATGAATCTGGCCATTGTATTTATTTTAAAAAGCTTGAAAATGGGAGCTATATTATTTTGTTATTTTATGTGGATGATATGCATATTGCAAGATCTAGTATGCAGAGACATTGGTAAGCTTAAGGGAAAGCTAGCTCACACATTTGATATGAAGGATTTAGGAGATGCAAAAAGAATCATTGGCATGCAAATACACAGAGCTAGAAATAACAAGAAATTGTATTTGTCTCAGGAGGATTATATATACAGGGTGTTAAAAAGTTTCAATATGCAGAATGTAAAACGTGTTAGTACACCTATGGTTAGACACTTCAAATTGAGCAAAGATCAGTGTCCTTTATCACATGATGAGGTCAAATACATGACACGAGTACCATATGCTTCAACAATTAAGAGTCTCATGTATGCTATGGTTTATACAGAACAGAACATTGCACATGCAATGGGATTTGTTAATAGATATATGGCCAATCCAGGTAAAGAGCATTGGAAAACAATCCAATGGATACTCAGGTATTTGAGAGGGACACCTAGCATGCAGTTATGTTATAGAGGTTTTGATATTTCATTATGTAGCTATGTTGATTCAGATATGGCTCGAGATCTGGATGGTAGGAGGAGCACTACTAGATATATTTTTACAGTAGGTGGGGTGGGTTAGTTGGATTTCAAGATTAGAAGGTTGTGGCTTTACTAAGATTGCAAAGGTTGTGGCTAACAAAGAGATGATATGGATGAGTAGGTTCATGAGAAGAGTTGGGAAAGGAGCAATATGATTGCAAATTATTTAGTGACAGTCAGAGTACAATTCATTTGTAAAATAACTCAATGTTTCATTCAAGAATGAAAACACATTCAATTGAGGTATCACTTCATACAGACAGGTATTGGAGGATGGGCAGTTGAATATGGAAAAGATTCATACGAGTGAGAACCCTGTGGATATGCTAACAAATTCGTTAGCAAAGGAGAAGTTGGAGCTACACTCCACTTTTATTGTTCTTCAAGTTTGAGACTTGAAGAGGAAGAAACAAATCTAAGGATCTAAGAATGGTGATTATACAGGTATAGTGCAATAATTAATTTCTAAGTGGGAGATTGTTGAGTTATGGAGCTCAATTACTTTGGATTAGCATGTAATATGAAACTTGCTGGAAAACATAGTAACTGACATCAGTTATGGAAGGGACCGGACATCAGTCACCATATGACCGGCATCAGTCAGGCAAGGAGGAACTGACATCGGTTAGGGCTAACAAGCATCGGTTACCTGTGTGTGGATGTTTTAATTAACTGATGGGAATCAGATCTATATTTATTATTAAAGCAGATCTATTGATTGTAATTTTATGGCTAATTTCCCTAAGTTTATAAATGCCTATATAAGCATGAAATATAGGGTTTAGAAGTAAGAATTAAGAAGAACTTGCAAAATTTCATGATTATTGTGAGAATAATTGTGAGAGATAGAATTCTTGGAGAAGAAGCAAAAGCTTGAGAGAAAGAGAATATTGTACATCTGAGAGGTATGGAAGATTGTAAATCTTCATTGTATATCTTGTGAAAGCTTTGGATAATAGATTGACATGTTTCTTGATGGACGTAGCCCACACTGGGTGAACCACATTAAATCTGGTATTGATTTATATCTCTTATTTTGTATATTTCTTTTGGTAGAATATCCACTTTTATTTACATGTATGCTTAGATCTAATATATTATCTATACAACCAGTGTGCTAACCCCAACAAAGTGTTAGGAAGAAAGGTCTAGTTTTATTCTCCATCCTTGAATACTTCTCAAAAAGTATACACCACTACAGATGGTGTGATCCTACTTTGTTCTAATTTGATCTAGTTCGATCCACCAAAATAGAAGAAAAAAAGAAGATAAAATGCATTTGATTGCTGGAGGATTGTGCTTGTACTGTGAAACTACAAAATGAACTATTGAAAAAATTTGTTGATTTGAGAAAATATATGTAACTTCCCTTAGTCATAGGCACCCAAGAAATATCAGAAGCACCTAGGTGCTCATGTCTATATCTAGGCACTGGCGTTTGTGTTGTGCTAAGGATCCAAGTCAAATTTTGTTTCTTTCAAATGATGTTGTTGTATTCATTTACATGTCAAGAGAAACTTGAGTTTTATATTTGAGTATGTTTATACCTTACCTTCTTTCAACTAGTTGTGAAAGGTTTATATTTATTTCTCCCTTAAATTATAAGAGCCATACTAATGTTGAAATAAATACAACATTACAAAAAAAAAAATTTACCCAACTAGCTCCTCGATTGAAAAGAAATTAGTCTTCCTTTCATTAGTAAAACTCTAAATAAAAAAAAAGAAACAATTAAATCAATCCAAGTTGACCCATTTATATATATATATATATATATATATATATATATATATATATATATATATATCTATACATATATGTATGTATGTATGTATGTATGTATGTATGTATGTATGTATGTATGTATGTTACATACATATATACATACATAGATATATACATACATACATACATACATAGATACACACACACACAGATATATATATATATGAGTTTAAAATATATAAGATTTAATTAAATTGTAATATATTCATAAATATATATACAAAACTTTATATTGCTAAACTTACAAGAAAATATAAGGAGATATAAATACACACACACACACACACACATTAATTAATATAAAAAATAAAGAAGATTTGGGGTGGGGCTGAACCACACCCCACATTTGGTTTAATGTAAAATATTTGGAAAAGGGGAGGGGCGGGGGGACGAACCCCACCCCACCAATTGTACAATATACAGTGGGAAAGGATGGGGCTGTGGCCCCCCATTTTTTTTATACACAACAATTACCCTAAATAAAATGTGGCCAACCATGTTTAAAGATTTCGGCCACTCTATTTCAGGGTGCCCTTTTGGATATGACGATGATCTAGAATGGTTACTTTGTTATATAATTCCATTTAGATTATTGAAGTATTAAGTATATTCGGAGTATTGGACTAACCATGTGGTCTCATTGAGATTGTGTGTTGCTTACAATATGATGGTATTAGGGATCGGTAGTATGTTTTTGAGTGTATCTAGTATTTAGGACTTATAGTAGATATAGAGAATTTCATGATTATTGGAGAATGTGAATTGGATTATTGATGATTGTAAATTATTTACTAGAGTAAAACTGAAATTTTAAGTTATTTCAAATAATTGTTAGATGTTGGATGTTTTGAGTAGAATTATGATTTTATGGATGTTAGAATCAAATTAATTGATATGACGATAGATGATAGAATTTCTAATTTTTGATGATGATTATTGACTTCTATATGTATATTACTCTCGATGTTGTTGATGCGACCGTAAGGCTAGAGATGTATTTTGTTTGTATTACAGGGACATTATATCATATACATCTAAAGGGGATAGGGGACTGACCACAGAAGGATGTCAGGTGTTGTGCAACATAGACAAATTTGAAAACTTGTGTATAATGTTATGTTGTGTTGTTACATGCTTTGTTAGGAGGTTCCCATAGGGGGGTAATTGTACAAAAGAAAATTAACATGTGACCTTCTTTGCACCTGACCTCCCGAGGTCGTGCCGGGAAAGTCAGTGTAGAATGGAAATGGATGTGTGTGTGATAGTGATGAACAAGCTAACGAGGTAACCTTATGTCTTCAACACACAATATTGGGATCTACGATTCTAAGGAAAAAAAATCTGTCCTAACCTGAAGTGGTGTAATTCAATAGTTGGATAAAATGGCTAATCAGAGGCTCTAGTCAATATCGAGCTCTGCCGAGATTCTATCTACTACTTGCAGAAAACGCGGAAAGTGACATGCAGACGCCTCGTATATATTTTTAGACAAGGTCATGGAAGTGATAACGAGAGGTGAAATGGAACCACATGATCTATGGGAGGTTCTCCGGTCTAGTCCAGAAAGCCTCAGCTTGATCAGATGCTATGTTCAACACAGAAAGTTGTGCAACAATGTCAGGTGGAAGTGGCAATGACATAAATACTAGTGCACGTAAACAAGTGTCTATGTTTAACTAGTCAGCATTCCCATTGGGTTGTGGGACATAGGGATCATAATCGTGAACTCGTGGAGGTTGTGGGATTTGTATGGTCATATGCGTAATCAATCCCTATTTCTAGGATAAGTCCAATAATCGTAGGCTTGATCAACTGCAATGTTTAATGTATCTAATTGTTCTATTTTATTAGAATACCTAGCATTTGTGCATAAGAATAACAAGTGTAAACCCATATCAATATTGGTCAATAAATCAGGTCTGTTGGGTTGTGGGACCAATGGATCACAACTGAACTTTTTCTCTCGATGTGGACCTTTGATGGTCATGCAGAATGAATTGAATTGATCTGACAAAGTAAAATAATTATCAAAGGAATTTTAAACTACGTTTTTGGTATTTTCACAACATATCTGAAAAAAACAATGGAAGCAAACTAATCTAGAAAAAGAAAATATTTTTGATATTTTCTAGGATTTTAAACAATGCTTCTAGTCTAATAAACGAAATAAATACAAGTAATTAGCCGGTTGTAGCTAAATACTTGTGCAAGTATGTGAATCTGGACCTAAAAATAACTGAACTGATTTAATAAAAACCCTTTTAACCCTACCTCAGAGGTAGAGAACAAATCATAACTCTTGTAGAGCTATTGTTCCCCACAACTTCCCTGGTAATGTAAAAGGGAAAGCTTTCTAATGATTTGATCTATTTGTAATTACTTGATTGAATGAAATGAACAATTTTACTAATCTATTTGATATGGTTTTGAAATGAATAACTCAGAATCGATAACTTGAACAATTGAAGCAAACAAACAAATAATTCCAACCTGGATAAGCAAGAGCTTTGGAAAATATGATTGTATCTGTTCTTGTCCCCTCAGCTTATTCTTTCTATCTATGTGTGTCCATATGAGTCCAAGGAATTGGGAATGCAAAGGTAACAACAAGAGAATGCACTTGAGAAATGGCAACTTAAAGGCAGTTTGGTTGCAATGCAAGTAGAAGAGAGATAACAAAAGAGATTTGAGCTTGGCTATGCAATTACTAGCAGGATTGTGGAAACAATACTAGATACACAAAAATTCTCAAGCATTTACTTGAATACAAGCATTGAATATATAGGAATTGGCTGGGATGTTCCTTCATACAAAAAATAGCTTTGGATTGCCAAATAATTGGGTGAAGAGGTAGTTCAAACTAATTAAATCTATTTAAAAATAGAAGAGCGAAGGAATACCATGCAAACAAGACTATTTTTAGGAAATTTGGTTCACAAACGCACCCTAGAAGTCAAGTTAAGTGAAATCACACATGTTTAAATTACGCATGAAGAGTTCTGGAAAAACGCATAGGACCACTGCCCTGACAAGGTGGTGGTCTCGAAACCGCTACCCAGGAAGGGCGACGATTTCGACACTAAAAGCCAAAACATGCACAAAAAGGAGTGGGAAGCTGGAAAAAGCATGGAAAAGCTAAGTACAAGAATCTAGGCTATAAATATATACTGCGAATGATCTTAGGAACTCAAACACCTTCTGAAAGGACATGAATCATCATTAGGGACTTTTGTAACAGTTTTTCGACAATGTAGCACATGCAAAATCAGGTGTGTACATATTTCCCCCTCAGAGAAGCGTCTTAGCCATGAAGAGGCGTAAAACGTAGAGTCCGATTATGCCATTATTGAAATGGGGAGTTAGAAGTTTATACCTAACACGCCCATGTGTTGAAATGTCACCGTCCAAACTCCCGTTACCTACAAAACAAAAAGAAGACTCAAGTGTAGATAGATAAAATATCAAAAAGTAAATTCTAAATTAAAATGACAAGAGGACTTGTCATTTGTGCGGGGATAAGAAATTACCTCCGCCAGTGCTCTCGTCCTGTGAACACATGCACTCAAAATGAGGTTATAACAACACACACACACACACACATATCAAACAAGCCCATTTTACAATTCATTTACGCATATCGGCTTGGTGATTTTGAGTTCTGGACCTACGGTGACCATTTTTGTTGAAAGGACATTCAAAACGTTCTTTGCGAGATAGTGATCATTCCTCCATGATCGGAAGATTGAACCACGTGGTTTAAGGTTATTTTTTCTCACTTGTGTGTTTTTAAACCTAAAATGTAAAAATGTAAAAATATTTTCCTAGAAGGGGTTATTTTTGAAATTTCTTGTTTTGAATGATTCTCTAGGGGGCACCTACAGGGTAGTCTTTTGTTTTGTTAAAAATGGTCTTTTTTTTTGCATTTTTGAGCATATTTAGGGCTAAAAACCCGTATGGAAAATCAGTTCAGGACCGCCACCATGAATAAGGTGGTGGTTTTGAACAGAATGCCTATAACTCTTGCTAACTTGGATTTTTTTTGAAATTTTATGTTTTTTCATATTTTTGATGAGCTTGTTTCTTGAAATATGTCACTAACTTTCTCTTTTTCTATGTTTTGGTGAATGTAGAAGAAGGAAGAGTATATCCATTGGATTCGCGAGAGGGAGTGTGATTGGCTCCCAACGATTTTTGATCATTCAACTTAGGATGAGACAGATACTCTTCAGAGAGTAGGGATATGAAGGATTACATGGGTGCCCCATGTTACTCCTGCCAGTCAAATACTATGTGTCTTTATATCTTACTGGGATGTAGACCAAAACACTTTCCAGTTACCGTGTGTCAGGGGTGATTGGAATATCACCTTGGAGGATGTGTACTGTATTCTTGGGCTTTCGATACTTGGGAGGAGGCTGACCTTGGAGAAAACATGATATAGGTCTGTGATGACTCAGTGGGAAACCTACACGGGGGATGTCATGGTATATTTTGGTTTGAAGAAGGGGATGAAGGTTTGATCCATTGCTACTTCTCCCATCCTTGTCATCTGTAAGGCCATCATGCGTATCTTGGCCTCGCGGTTGATCAGAGACAAGGGAGGCTATAGTCTACTTTATTTTCGGGATCCCATTATTGCATAGATTGAGGCACATGGCCGCACCTATACCTGGGGATCAAACATCCTTGGGACTACTTACCATGACTTATACAAGATTATAAGGTTACATGGAAAATCACTGAGTCACTCTACACTAGTCATGAGCTGGGTATATGAGCACATCACCCCCTATGGGAGGGGAGTGCCAGTACAAAACTCGAGGATCATCAGGGAAGCTAGATGGATGGTGATGTCATTTCTCAAGGTGTCACATCAGCCAGTGGCTTCTCTGACTATAACAAACATGGTGGCCACTCAGGGTTCATTTTAAGACACCTCTATAAAATTATAGGTGGAAAATACCTGGCGAATATCCCCAGAACCAGTTTCAGCGAAAGGTGAATTTGACAGTATTCCAAAACAAAAATTTCACCTGTTTTTTTCATGGCTCCGTCATTGACATGTGACAATAAGACGTCAATAATCATTCCTGACATGCGTCAATGGAACGTCAATGGTCTTAGCTGATGCGCGACAATAGTCCTAGATGACGCGCATCAATAAATCCTATTGACGCGCGTCGACCAACACTATCGACGCGCGACAACTAAATACATTGACGCGCGACAACTGGATCCATTGACGTGCGTCAATAGACGTAGCTGACGCACGTCAATGGATACAACTGTCGCGTGTCAACAGGATTTATTGACGCGTGACAATTGGATCCATTGACGTGCGTCAACTAGGACTATTGTCGCGCGTCAGCTAAGACCATTGACACGCGTCAATTGAAGCCATTGACACCCGATTTAGCCTATAAATACCCTTCAACCAGTCATTTTCTCGTTTTCACCTTCCTGCTCTTGAATTTTTGTAGGTCTCAATCGTTGTCAAAGACGTAAGTACAACTATAATGTCGACTTCACATGCTTCCCAACTGCAAGTTCAGGAAAAAAATCAAGAGAATCCAAATCAATCGATGGCCAAGATCATCTACAGGAATCCCTTATGCCCTCACATCCATACTGTTTTAAAGATGTCTTTAGAATATAAAGATTTGATGGATGCGTGTGAATTTATAGGGCTCATTAATATGCCCCATTTTGAAACAGATCCAGATATTTTGAATTACCTTCTGTCGTCCTACAATTCAGAGGACTGCATTTTTTATGTGACTCTGAACGATGGCCGAATGTTCCAATTCAGTATCGAAGCAAATGACATCCATCGGTTTACGGGCCCTTCCGTTTAGAAATTTACCAATTGTTACAACCAAGGCAACACTCCTGGAAGAAGACAAGAAATTTCTCGAATCAACGTTCGGTTTCCATGTTGATTGTAAGTATTGTTAGGAATAATTTAATATTGTGAACATTATTATTGTGCAAATAATGAGTTGGTGACAACTCGTAGAGATATCTTAGAGATATTCTAGGTTTGTTGAGTGAGAATAGGGATTGGGAGAGATAAGTGAGAGTTTGTTCAAGATTAGAGTTGACTCCTCTTTTATAGGAGAACTCCACTCTATATATGTAACCTTGTCTTATTGAAATAAAATCCCAAATAATTTGAATCTATAATATAATTATTCGATGTATTTTCTCTGTGCAAAACTAGTTTATTGCTTTGATTTGGTATAAGAGAAATCTCTAGTCTTAGGCTGTGATGGGAGGATGAATTCGTATGTTATACTCCAACTATGAATCTGTAGCAGCTCCTAAGCATTGTTTTGGCGCAAAGGAGCTAACAATCTGCCTGGCGTATTGATTCCTTCACATAGATCTATCTACATGTATTGTTTGTGGAACAAGATAATTATATTTTCCTGCCCATGCAATTAATTATTCTCTCCATGAGTATCTTTATTCACTGTCTCCACTCATACCGAGTTCACTGTGAGAATCCGTTAATTCTTCCATTTCCCATGTAAGGTGTAGATTCAGTCTGATTGTCATGTCTGCAATTCCACACTCGAGAACGTGATCCTTGGTATATCCTGAATGCTCTTATCAATATTTATTTAAGTGACCATGCATGCAACAGATCAAAATTAAATTCAAAGACCATGTTTTGTATTCAACATTGCAATTTTACACGAGCCAAGTGGGATCTGTAGGTGGTTGTTCATGGATTTTGATATTGAAATGTGTGGTGAGATATTATTCACATTTTTTAGGCCAACATATATCTCGCAGCCACTAGCTCAAGCACCGTGAAAATTTGTTTTCTTATTATTGTTGGTGTGTAGATTTAATTGAATCCAATCATGGCTTCTCTTTGATCGATTTTATCTTCCTTTGGAGCTCCCGCCTTGCAGATCTGGTCTACACAGGATAATCGTGGATTTACATGAAATTCAGCGCTTTACAAAATAAATATTTGGTATTCATGTTTTGGCTACCTTGGCGCAGTCCATCTTTCTATTTGGTCAGCCAACATTTCATCAAATGCCATGTGTCTCTAGCTTGATATCCCAACAAAGCACGTTTCCCGTTGTTTCATTTAGGTGAGGCTATGGAAAAGTTCAAAAATAGTCTATAATATAGTTTGATCATTGTCCATTGTGGTCTTTAGTTCTATTAACATGTTTTGGGTAATGTTAATAGTTAGTGCATAGAGTTGTGTGTAATCAAATTCCTTTTGTCTATCTAAATGTCAATAAGTAAATTAGTATTATAATTGTATTCAAGATTGAGTCTATAGTCTTTAGAAGGTCGATGCGAGTTTTAACTTATTTAGTCGATATACAATAGGTTTGATATTTTTGAAGTCTTGAGTTATTTTTAGTGTCTTTGAGAGTCATTAAAAATGTCAAAATAGGTGTTTTTAGGGTATCTGTTTGTTGTCATTCTATTGTCATCAAAATTGAGTCGAAAATTTGTTAAAAAAAAAAGGACAAATGAGTGCATTTTCGGTGTAATCCGACACTCTATTTTTAAGGAAAAATGCAAATGAAAACTGTTCTTGGCTTCGGGGGCTCCGCCCCTCGACCCTGCCCTGTATCGCGACAGGGAACGCGTATCGTCCTCGGCTATACTTTCTGCTGAGTTAGCAGGGACATTCAGATGGAGGTAGGAGGTAATGGAGGAAGGAGGACAACCAACGTCCACTCGCCAGCCGCAAGCGACGAGGCCGCATAATGAGTTTGTGGCATATTTTCAGTTGTGTGTTTCATTGTTTGTAATAAGAACAGATGTCACATTCCTGTTTAGAGTTATAGTTCCTTTTATAACCTCCTGATGTAAATATGTTGTAGTAGAAAGATAAAAGCACAAGAAAAAGTAGCATCATGTTTTTCTTGAAGAGGATGAACAGAGGTTCATGAGCAGGGGCTCGTACCTAGGACAAAGGTATGTTTTTATCGAATAGGGGGTTCGTATTGATGAACAGAGGTTCATGAATAGGGGTTCTTACCTTGGACTGAGGTCCATATGTGTACCAAGATCATGAGAAAACAGGGGTGTGCAAGCTGCAGAGAAAGTGTAACTATTCTTTTCTACATTGTTCACATTAGGGCAGTGTATGTGTGGAAATAATAATGTTAACAATAGGGGAGTGAATGTTAGGAATAATTTAATATTGTGAACATTATTATTGTGCAAATAATGAGTTGGTGACAACTCGTAGAGATCTCTTAGAGATATTCTAGGTTTGTTGAGTGAGAATAGGGATTGGGAGAGATAAGTGAGAGTTTGTTCAAGATTAGAGTTGACTCCTCTTTTATAGGAGAACTCCACTTTATATATGTAACCTTGTCTTATTGAAATAAAATCCCGAATCATTTGAATCTATAATATAATTATTCGTTGTATTTTCTCTGTGCAAAACTTGTTTATTGCTTTGAAGTATAATTCGTTTTAATTCATATTTTTATTCTGTTTTTTATTCTGATACAATTTCCTGTTATAAATTTATAGTAATTTTCACTGTTTCGCATTTTCAACCCATGTCAATAAATCCAGGCATGGTGTGGATACGCAATCAATTACACACCACTTTCTTGCGGCAGTTATTTCATTTTTTCAATCCAGAATTGTTTTGCAGGGTCGCCAAACAAATATACCGAATTGGGCCATTGCATACATTGTTGCCACTATCTCAAAACAAAAATTCGATTGGTGCACATATCTATCCAAAAAAATAAGAACTGACCTAACAAATTCAAAATTTTTAGAAAAACCTATTATTTATTCAACAAACTATCTCCTCGACCTTTATTATGAGGCACTTTTAAATTTAAAAGATAAAAAAATTCCTACTTGCACTGATGAGGAGTTGATGAAGTTGTCAATTCCATTTGAAGAACAACAGGTATAAACTATTTAGTTTGTAATTGTATTTCAATTTTTGACATTACAGTGCACAATTATTAAAACTTAAATTTTAATGTTTTGTAGAGAAGATTTATTGAAGCCCTTCCCCGAAAAAAGGCGTTATCGAGAGGAAGAGGCAAACAACACGCTGAGGCTTCGGGGGACTCCCAATCTGAAATGGAAGCTCACTCCTCTCCAAACCCTCAACAGTTTGAACTCGTTAAACGCCAGAGAAGTAATATCTTCTCATATATTATTTACAAATTCCAAAGTTGCATATTTATTTTTCAATTTAAATTTTAACCAAATGAATTGACAACATTTAATATTGATGAATTGCAGGGACTTTGGAACATACACTTGTTTCACAAACTCAACCTTCTTTCCCAACTCACTCTATATAGTCGCATGCATTCATATCTTCTGAACAGACACTAAGTACAACTCCTACAAGGACACCCTTAGCACCGAGAAGAACAACCCCTCGACAACAAGGTAAAACTTTTCGATAGTACGTTTAATTTCGTAGTTTTTGACTTTATGAATTGTTTTCCTATTTTTCATTTTTTTCTTGTACTTTTCAGTACATGTCAGTCCTGACCAAACCGTGGCACCAACACTCACTCAACCAATAATTTTTAAAATGCCAACTAGAGGAACAGTGAAAAATAACATTGGTAAACACATGCCACTTGCTCCGACACCTAGCGGGACACTAAACATTGCCTCCTCCTTTCGAATTCCAACTCTCTCACTTGATGGCTTGCCCAGTGCAACGGGCATATTTGTTTTGAACAATATAAATTTAGATGAAGATTATTTGGGCATTGATAGCAATGAACCAACTAGTTTTTTCGCTACCTGCGAGATGATTCAAGGCTAGCAGGTATACTTCAAATTTCAATTTAAATATGCTTTACAATTTTGAATTACATTTTGATTTCAATTTATTTATCTAAATCTTGATTAATTTTTTCACAAACAGGATCAGCCCACCCAAAGAAAGAAACAAGTAGCAGTTGATCTTGCTGAAAGCCCCCATACTTCTCCAGCAAGATCATCTTCATCAGATTCAGATAGTGAACAGTTGCTACCTTTTCCTTTGGAGAACTTAAGGTTATGATTATCAATCCCATGTCAGTGAGTTTATTCTTCCTCATATCAATCAGCTTATAGAATGGGAGAGAAGGGCTAAATTTCTTATCAATGAGATTATTAGTCGTTATGAAAATTATTGGC
Source organism: Taxus chinensis (assembly GCA_019776745.2). Taxonomy (NCBI): domain Eukaryota; kingdom Viridiplantae; phylum Streptophyta; class Pinopsida; order Cupressales; family Taxaceae; genus Taxus; species Taxus chinensis. The sequence continues at coordinate 58,260,923 of CM034152.1, read as the reverse complement.
AACGGGATAGTTTATACGCTGTAGTCCAGAATCAACCTACGAAGATGGATTCCTTACTTACCAAAGTAAGAAGTGGGACTGTCACGTATAACAACAACTATAAAGATGACATTTTAGATAAGTCATTAAACAAATTGGAAAATATTAGTGCCGAGGCCCAGGCATATTTTAACAAATGGTCCAAGGACAAGGATTTGGTGGCAATTGCAAATTCCGAAAGACATAGAGCGGTTGTAAGTACTATTACTTTCAAACAATCATTCTTGTTAATTTGAAATTTTCATTTTTTATTAATATTTTGAATTGACATTACTCTTTTTGTGCAGTTGAAATATGAAAATTTGAAGAGTCAGGTGAAGGTATTGCAAGTTCACTTGGAAACAACAAAGAGTAGTTTATCCGCAGCAAAAAATTTGAAGCAAAATATTGTTTTGGTTAACAAACAAAACAATACACTAAAGCAGATAATTAAAGAGCACAGTTTCAACTGACATATTATTCAATGCTAAAGCAGCATCTGATCCAAATTTGCTATTGTATGGAGATGCGACAAATCAAGAAGAAAGAATTTTAAAAAATCTGGACAGTGCTGCGGAAGATCTTATATGTTTAGGGGTTATTTCTGCTGTTGGGGAAAGGGGTACAACCATAGTGGAAGAAGCCATTAGGGAAGGGAGCAGAGGAGTACAATTGGATAAAGAAAAAGAGGGTTGAAAAAATAGAAACTTTTATTATTGGGGAAAATTTAAATATTGAGTTTGAAAACTTCTAATATTGAGTATGGTATTTGAATTTAATTTTATACAATCATTAATTTTGATTGCATTAGATGGTGATTATCATGAATTATATGTATGTTTCTTGTTTACTTGCATTGTCATGAATTGTATGTGGACGTAGATGATGAATGATGATAATTGATAATTAATGATAGATGATGATGATAGATGATGAATGACGATAATGATATGATATATATGGATGATGATCAATTTAATGTGGATATAGATGATAAATAAATGGAATGTGTTATAATTGATATAGATGACATTTATGATTAGAATGGATATATATGAGATTAGAACGAATATAATTGTAATGATATGATTATGAATTGTTTTTAGAAAATGGAATTGTTTTAATAAATTTAAATTAGATAAATAATTGTGTTAATAATAATTGTAGTGTCAGGACTCAGGATTATGATAAGGATATGGTGATGATATGATATATATGGATGATGAGGAATTTTATGTGGAATTAAATTTAAAATTTTATAATGTATTGTTTATCCTACAGTGAAAAAAATATATCAAAGGATTTTGCACATATAAAAAATAAATTAAATATAATTTTAAGAAATAAAGAAAGAATCATCACTGGTAAGAAATTAATCATAATTGCAAATATGATAGGGTGTAGCTTACCTCTTGCATAATAGATTGCTGTGAAATCATCAACGGTAACATGCTAGATCTTTGTTTTACCTGACATTGTAGATAGAGGGGTGAGTTGTCTGACATTGTCAGTCATGAGAAGTGCCAGCAACATCGTTAAATATATAGACCAACAACATCTTTAAATAAATGTGAATATATAGAATTAGACCTGTAACATATTTAATGATAACAAGAGCTGAAAAAATGTAAAGTAACAAACAATAAGATTATGTTCAAGAAGATACCTATTCAAAATTGAAATCATCACTGGTAATGTGCTAGATCTTTGTCTTAAAAAAATTCAACACAAAAAATGGATTAGTAGATAGATGGGTGAGTTGCCCAAAATTGTCAGTCCCGAGAAGTAACAGCTTCCTCAGATGGATGTCAACCCACGTTTTCAAAAAAAAAAAAAGATTGTATTTAACTAAATATAATACATAGACCTGTAACATCTGTAATGATAACTAGAGCTGAAAAAAATGAATAGTAACAAAGAATAAGATTAAGGGGAAAAAGATACCTCCTTAAAGTTGAAATCATCACTTCCACTGGTAATGAGCTAGTTGTGTGTTTAAAATTTAAGAAAACCCAACACGAGAAATGGATTCGTAGATAGATGGGTGAATTACCTGACATTTTTTAGTCCCGAGAAGGACCTATAAAAAGATTGTAGTTAAATAAATTTAAATATATAGACCTGTAACATCTTTAATGATAAAGATAAAGATAAAGAAGATACCTATTTAAAGTTGAAACAATCCATTATCAATGGCTTCATCAAACTCGATGTTGTCTTCTGTAGAATGTGACAAAGAGCCAATTACACTCTCAAGGTTGGGAATATTTGTACTTGTAGCTATACTATTCACACCTCTTCTTTCGCAAAGGGAATTCCAATGTGCAATTTCTCTGTCAAAGGGAAAGGTTTCGATGGAGACCAAAAGCCTCATAATCAGGGTATGTATGATCCATAGGGATATAGAAAAGCACACCACTTCATCATATCATAAGCACTATGAGAGGAAAATGAAGAAGATGATGAAAAGGAGGTTCTATAATCATTTTAATAGAACTGTCGTCTTATAGGGTGATGATCTTGTAACTGGCACTAAGCCATGGCGGCAGTCCTGCAGTTCTGGCCGAGGAAAGTCTGCGCAATATGACAAAGTTTGCTGAGGAAAAGCAGATCTCAGACCACAATCGGACGGCTAGAAAAGAAAATGAGGAAATGCTGAGATCTACACCTTTGGCTTGGAATAAACTATTTCAAAGCCCTAACCTCAAGGTGGGTCCGAAAATCACTGAACAGTTTTCATGGGAAATGGACAAAGAGGGTGCCACCTGTCTAAGGGTCCCAGATGGATTTGTTGATAGAGCCTTAAGCAAAGAAAACCTCTCCCTTGTTGGTAAGTTTCTTGGCTCTAGACCTAATATTGATTTCATTAGAAAATGGGCTTTGAGAAAATGGAAACCTAAGGGAGCTCTGAACATTACCATAATGCCAAAAGGTTTTTTCCTGGCTAAATTTAACCAGCAAGAGGATTTAGATTCGGTGTTACTGGGAGGCCCCTGGTGGCTGGGAAATATGGGTATTTTTTTGAAAAAATGGTATCCGGGTTTTGATCCAAATACTGAAAATATAAACTCCATTCCAATCTGGTGTAGGCTACCTGGACTGCCACTGCATCTATGGGATGATGAAATACTGTTAAATATTGCAAAATCCCTAGGTGCACCTATTGGGCTTGATGGAACCACAAGAAACAGATCCAGGCTTGCTTTTGCTCGGTTCTGCATTCTCTCAGCCATAGATCAGGAGATTCCGGAGCACATAATCTTGAAAACTAGATTTGGATCTTGGTCCCAAAAAATTGAAGTTGAAACCTTAAGTTGTAAGCTATGCCATAACATTGGTCACTCCGACAAAAACTGCTCCAAGAAGAAGACCCTCCCTTTGGATTCTGAACAACCTGGGATAGGCTCAGATCTGAACAATGTTAGCAGGGATCCAAGCAAGGATAGGAAGATTGATGACAAAGGTCCCAGCCAGGAGGATTTGCAGTTAAATAGAAGGGAAAAAAAGAAAAAAGGGGGCTTTAGAACTCATATAAAGAAGCATCTTGTCTGACGCCCCAAAGCTGCAATAGTAGCTTTTCCTGAAGCTCCCAACAAAGAAGTATTGGACAAATCTGTGAAGGCATCTTCGGATAAACCTTTTGAAGCATCTGTGAAAGAAGAATTTGTTAAGGTATCCATGGTAGTAAACGATCAAGATGGTTCAGTGAAGGTCAATCTAGTCCCTTCTGGATTAGAAGAGAAAGAAATCCAGTCATTCATTAGGGAGGAAGCTTGTAACAAGGAAGATATGACTGAGATAGAACCTTTGGAGATTCTCTCCTCTGGAGAGAAAGGTAATGTGGATCCGCTGCCATGCCCCAGCATTACAACAGTGACTTCGCCGGTCTGCTGCAGTACCAGAACAGCTTCTGATCATATGCCTGACAGTTTTCATAAAGAACAAGAAGAAGGGGAAATTACACCTACCAAGGAAAAGGAAGATCCAGACTCTAGATTCACAACGGTCATCTCAAAAAAGAAAAAAAGACTGAAAGGTTTTGAAAGGATCCCAGAATCATTATATAGTGATAAAAAAAAGGAAATTGACAATTGGGACACCTCTACTTCCAGAACAACCAGGTCTTCTGCTAGACGAATAGTTGACTTTGGAGGAAGCTCAAAAAGAGGAAGACCCTCTAAAAAGACTCTCAGAACTAAGAAAACGGAGAGGGATATTGCAGATGGTGTTCAGCGTCAACTGAACCAGCAAGCAATCCCAACCACCAACCATTCCAAATGAAGATTATATCATGGAATATTAGAGGCCTAAATGGAAACTCTAAGAAAAGAACCATCAAGGAGTTGTGGGATTCCAGTAACCCCAGCATTTTGATTCTTCAAGAAACTAAAATGAAAGCAATGACCATGGATAATATAATTTTTTTTTTTGGGATAGCTCTGAAATGGCGGCTGTTGACTCTCAGGGAGCTTCTGAAGGGTTGGCTACTCTTTGGGATAGAAGGCACTGTACTGGTATGATTCTTAGTGATAATATTAACCATCTTGCAGTTAAATTCGTCACTATTGAGAAAAAATGTGAATGGATCTTGTCTAATATTTATGCCCCTAACTCTGCTAGTGGTAGAAGAAAACTATGGGCTGATCTTAAAATCTTTAGAAACCAACATAGCTCTGCTAACTGGCTTATTATGGGGGATTTCAACTCCCCGCTAAACCCAGGCGAGAAGTTTGGGGGAACCTCCACCTTCTCTAATGGAATGGAGGATTTTGCTGATTTTATTGCTGAACAAAACCTCATTGATGTAGATCTGCATGGTAATAAGTATACTTGGAATAATAGAAGGTTGGGAAAGGAGTTCATTCATGTGAGACTGGATAGGGCACTAATCTCAGCAAACTGGATTCTAAGCCAAGACTTTTACCTCTCTTCCCTTCCCAGAATTGGATCGGACCATAATCCGATTGCTTTAAGCTTCCTCAATTGGACTAAACCTGGAAGAAGCTCATTCAAATTTGAAAAAATGTGGATGGAGCATGACGACATCTATGATAGAATAAAAGAATGGTGGGAATGGAATGGTGAAGGCACTGCTCAGTTCAGACTGGTTCAAAAACTCAAAAATGTCAAAAAGCAAGTCAAAATCTGGAACAAAAGTGTTTTTGGAAATATTTTCGAAAAAAAGAAAGAGTTAAAACAGAAGCTTCAGGATCTGGAGTTAAAAATGGATACCTTGGGAAGATCGGTTGAAGATGAAGTAAATGAAAAGAATATTCTTTCTGAGTTGCATACGATCTGCAGTAGAGAAGAGTCTTTTTGGCGCCTTAAATCTAGAGCTATCTGGCTTAAAGAGGGAGACAGGAACACAAAGTTCTTTCACATGACTACTCTAAAGCATAGAGCAAGTAACAAAATCCTAGAGGTTTCTAAAAACAATGGGAGTAGCACTAAAGATCCAAACAGCATCAAGAAACAAGCGCTTGAATTCTACAAAAATCTTCTTAAAGAGAAAAACGTCAGCAACCTTGAAGCTATTTCCTTCATGCTGGAGGCCATCCCTCAAAATAACATTGAGGACCAGAAATTCAGAGACATCACTAAAGATGTCACGCTTGAAGAACTGCAAAAGGCTGTTTTTTCTCTTGAGGGGGATAAGGCTTCTGGACCGGATGGGTTCTCTATTATTTTTTTTTAGAAGTTCTGGGAAATATGCTCGGAGGATCTTCTCAAAGCGGTAAATGAATTCTATAGAACAGGAAATCTTCTAAAAGAGCTTAATAACACGCACATTGTGCTGGCACCTAAAAAAATGGATGCAAAAGACTTCAAGGACTTCAGACCTATTAGTCTTGTTAATGCTATCTTTAGAATCTTCACCAAAATCATCACTACTAGACTGCAGCTCATAATGAATGACCTCATCTCAAGGCAATAGAGTGGCTTTATTAAAGGCAGGATAATACAAGACGGAGTGATTATGGTGCACGAAACTATACATTCCATGGAAAATAATAAAAAGGCAAATATGATCCTCAAGCTTGATATGAATAAAGATTTTGACAAGGTTTCTTGGGTCTTCCTTGACAGGATTTTATCTAAATTTGGGTTCACGGAAAAATTTAGAAAAATTGTTAAGTCTTGTATATCTACAGCCAGGTTCTCTGTGGTTGTTAATGGGGAGCCTGTGGGTTTTTTCACCAGCAGCAGAGGTCTAAGACAAGGAGACCCCATCTCCCCCTTACTCTTCATTCTCTTGGCTGACAGCCTTAGTAGAACAATTGGCAGAGCGGTTGAGAACGGCCTTTTAAATGGATCTAAACCCACTTCATTCAGCCAAGCTGTCTCTCATCAACAGTTTGCGGACGACACAATCCTTCTTCTTCTGGCCTCAGTTTTGGAAGCCAAAGCTATTAAGGCTTTATTACAACTCTATGAATCTGCTTCTGGGAAAGAGATTAATTATGACAAAAGCACCATTTTTTTCTTTAACACCCCTGGGGAAAGACAACTCAAGATTGCTAAAATTCTGGGCTGTAAAATAGGTGCTCTTCCAGCAACGTACTTAGGCCTCCCTCTTGGTACTAAGAAAGTCTCTCACATGGTGTGGGATGATTTATTGATGAGATTTCAGAAAAAGATGGCCGGTTGGAAAGGGGCCACTCTCTCTAGTGCTGGTAAGTGCCTTCTCATTAAAAGTACACTTCAAAGTCTGCCCATCTATATCATGTCACTTTTCAAAATTCCTTCTTCCTTCAGAGAGAAAATTGAAAGGATTCAGAATTTTTTTTTATGGCAAGGCATGGAAGAGAAGTTCAAATTTCACCTCGTGGCCTGGGATAAGGTCTGCACCCCTAAATCTATGGGAGGGCTGGGCATAAAAAATATTGAGAAAATGAATGAGGCACTCATCGCTAAGATGGGCTGGCGATTGCTATCTGAGAAACAACCCTGGATTGATGTTATTAAAGCAAAATACTTGAATCAACAAGCTGTTTACTCCTATCTGCATGATGAACAACTACCCAATGGTTCCATTTTTTGGAATAATCTGGTCAAGTGTAGAAACTTCATCAAGCAGGGCAGCAAATGGAAAGTGGGGGATGGCAGTGAGATAAACTTCTGGGAGGATAACTGGTTCAGTGAAAACCTCTTGGAGAGATTTGGGATAGCTAAGCACAGCCTTATAAGCAAATATGGAACTAAAGTCAAGGACTACATTGAAGGAAATGGCACCAACAAGACTTGGAAAAGACTTTCTATGGAGCGAATTGAGCTGAAACAAATTACTTCCTCCCTTCAGGATCTTTTAGATCTCTTCCCTTTAAGTCAGCTGAATTCCAAGGATGAGCTGGTTTGGAGCAATTCACAAGATGGGAAATACTCAGTCAAATCTGGTTATACCAATCTTTCTCACAGTAACCAATCTGACTTTAACTGGAACAAGATCTGGATGCCTGAGTTAACCCCCAAAATAAATTTTTTTCTTTGGCTGGCCATCAGAGGAAGAATTCTCACCACTGACAATTTGATGAGAAGAGGATTTATAATTCCTAATTGGTGCCACCTTTGTAGGAATGACTATGAAGACATTAGTCATCTGTTCATACATTGTGCTTATGCCAATAGAATTTGGAGCTTTGTTCTTTCCAAATTTGATGCTCTTTGGGTGTTGCCGATGAACCTTAATCAGCTATGGAATCAATGGAACCCACCATTCAGACATTGTGCTATCAAAAGAATCTGGAAATTAGCCATCCCACACTTAATCTGGAGGATTTGGAAGGACAGAAATAATATCATTTTCAGAAATAAGAAGCAGAATTATAAAATCAGTATTGGCAAAATTTCTCAAGGTATCAAAGAGGACATGGCCAGATTTAAACCTCCCAAGAACAAGTGTTATCCTGAGAATGAAGAGCACATTTTATCTAATTGGCAGATTGGAAATTGGAGCAACCCTGGGAATAGTGTAGATAGATCTTTGATTAAATGGCATCCTCCTGACTCTAATTGGTACAAGCTGAACTTTGATGGCGCCTCTAAGGGAAACCCTGGGACAACAGCTATAGGAGGAGCAATACGAGACCACAAAGGTAATTTGATTGCTGCTTATGCTGGAAAAATGGGAATTCAAACCAATCATTTTGCCGAAGCATTATATGCTCTCTGGGGCTTGAGAGTTGCACGGGCTCAAAATATTCAGAACCTTATTGTTGAAGGGGACTCCCTTAATATCATTAAGCTTCTTAATCAGTCCTCATCTCCCAGTTGGAGTATTAAAGACTTTATCTCTGAATCCATAAGCATTAGCCACACCTTCAATAGTATCAGAATCATACATACTTACAGGGAGGGCAACAATCTGGCGGATGCATTGGCCAATTATGGCATTAATATAAATTTTACTGTCTGGGATAATGATAGTATCCCTAATCAGCGTCACAACAGCATCCATGCGGATCTTCACAAGCAAGCAATCTCTAGAGATAAGCCTTAATCTTTGGAGGAAAATCAAAATCATCAATTCTTTCACACGTGCTGCTTTATTCTATATGGCGAGGCAAATAATATCTATTTCAAATAATAGCAAGATCTATTTAAGAAAATTCAAGTGGAGTTATCCAGATTTGAAAATCGCGCACGCGAGAGGTACAACAGCTGTTGATATCCGGATGCCAAACTCCACGAAAACTGATGATAAATACAATGTGATTGTTGACAGGGAAAGGGTTTTCACACGTGACTCCCCGCAGGCTTAGTTCAGCAATTACGCAGCCGTTCGTGAGAAGACCAACGGCTATAGTTCCCAGTCTTATGCGATCTTCAACAGTAAGAAACGAACTGTTCTTCACGCTCAGCGGCATTCTGGAAATTGTTGTAACCTGCACACCACTGAGAAGATGGGAGGACCTCCCTGTCAAATTGAGCCGTGCGTGGACCCTGATTGGAAGGAAAACTCTGAGCTTTGGAACATTCTCAGCATAGGCAGCTTCACTAGCTTTGTTGAAAGGGTGCAGGGACATGATCAAAGTATTTCAGTACGCTTTGCTAAGGAGTGGAAAGAGAGGACTGTCGACTATGGGGGACAGAAAATTCTTGTCAATGAAGAGCTCATTGCTGAAGCGACCGGCCTCAGCTTGGATGGGTACCGCTTCTTCAACAAAAGGGTTATCAAAGAAACTGAAGAAAGAAGATTTGTGGAGGAAGATGAGAAGCTTATATTTAGCACAGCGGGTCTGCTTGTAAGCTCAATTCCATCACCGTTTGATGAAGTCACTCGCATGATGATTCGATTCATCTCCTTGGAAGGTAGGTTTGTTACTGTCCCAGCTAAGCATCTCATCTTTTTAAACCACTTCCGTAGGAATAGATTGGTTTTCTTCCCTCATTATCTATTAAACTCTCTTGAGCGCTCCATTTTGGAGTTCCAGAAGCATACCCGGGCGGTTCCCTTGCATCAAGGGCTTATTTTGCTAATTCACAAATACTGCCTTCTCAAGTACCCCGGTCTTCCTTCCTCTCCTAGCCCGGCTCCCCCTTTGATGGGCTCTGCTGTTGCCAGTCCTGCCTCCCCTGCTGCCCTTGCTGCCCTTACTGCTGCCCCTGCCACCGGTGCTGCTACCCCCATGCCGGCTGCACAGGCTTCTCCTTCTATTCCTCCTGCTGCTGCTCCTGCCACCCACCTCGCCTCTACCTCTATACGTCCTTTCACCAGGGCTTCTAGGAAACTCAACCTTGAAACTCTTGCTGTGGGGAATTAGCCTATTGATCTTGACATTGCACGTGACCTGCTGAACATTAGAAGTGCCAGTCCCCGGGATGCACAGATGGATAACCCTTCTAAGAGACTGGAGGCCTTAGAAGCTGAGATAAAAATGATGAAGGATGAGGTCAAAAACCTAGCTAAGCAAAAAGGTAAGAAAATCATGGAGGGGGAAGGGAGCATTGACAACAGTCAGGTTGAAGACATATACAAAAAGCTGACCTCCTTGGACTCCCGCCTAGGGAAGGCTAAGACTAGGCATGATTACAACATTACTGCCTTTAGGGCCATTGAGGAGTTCATCGAGGGTCATGCCAAAAGTGTTTCCAACCTCAGCGGTGTCCCGGCTGCACTTTGGGGCAATGAAAAAGAGAGAAAAAGAACCATCGAGGAGCTCGATAAGACGGATGCTGCCCACATGACCACTTTGGGTATGTTTCATGCTTGGAAAAAAGTCAAGATCAGTGTTGATCAAGCAGCCAAGAAGTAGTCCTGCATGCTTCTACTGCTCTCTATTGTTATTCTTACTGTTTCTTGGCTGTCGGGTTACTATTTTTTTGCTGTTGTTTTGCTGTTAAGTCTCGTTTGTGTAGCTGTTTCTGGGCTACGTTGAATTTCATTGTAATGCTCAGACTTGGTTAGTTCTACTTTGTTTCTCACTCTTATTCCGGCTTAAAGGCCTTGTTTTGTATTCAAGGGTATAGTCCCTTTCAAAAAACTATTTGCCATTATTAAAAAAACATAACACCTCATGCAACTTTCCAGATTTTTATCCAACCTGTTTCTCAGTTTTGATTTTATAAATGACAATGCATTGAAAACCCTTTCATCCTCCATAGACCCCAAAATCATTGTTTGGCATAACTCATATAATCTGAAATATTCACTGATATCTTCTTGTAAGATAGAACTTTGATAGATTCCTCGCCACAGCCTTGTAATAGCACCACTTTCAGAAGGTTGATCTAAATTCTTATATTGGTTCCTCATTGTTGTTGTAAAATTTGTTGACTGAAACTTTAATAAATCGGCATTCAGTATACCTTTGATTTCCATACCCTTGAGCTCTGACGTCTTTGTAAATTGTTCCATTATTGTACCCATTGATTTATGGAAATGATTTCTGACAAAGTTTGCACGACCACCTTCAGTATTCCAAAAATTAGGATTCATCACACCCATGGCTTCCAAAATTTTATCTTTACAGAAACGTTCCCTAATTTCTGATGACAAGGTTTCTGAAATTTTTTTTAAGCTTTATTCTTGTTTCAACTATAATAGACTCAAAAAAATTACATGTCATGGGAACATCTTCTCGTTCCGATCCTGTAATATCTTGACGTTTTTGCAAAATGTGCATTGGTATTTCCCTCCCATTAACAGTGATGTAGAGGTAATCGTGGATATTAAATCTCAAAAAGGTGTTAGGATTTTTAAGATCTAATAAATCTTTCCAATTTTCAAAAACAGGTGCATCAAAAATATCCTGGGAACAGTACAATATATCAAGAATTTGACATACCATTTTCCTCATCCGTATAAAATCCACAATATAGATTAGTCTGCCCTGTGCATGCTTCATCAGTGTATTGATCTCCTTTAACATTGGAAGAATACCAACCAATGTAAGCAATGTCTCCAAATCAGTTAAACGGAACAACAAGTCCCTTGCCCTATCAACTTCATGACGGTATTTGTGCATGAAACCAACCAATGAAGGATACTCCTCACGAACTCTGCAAGCAGGTTCATACAAAGAGATCCATCTAGTCTCCACATCCTTCAGAAGTTTTTTCCCATCTGTAATTCCAATTGTAAATTTTTGGAACTCGAGAAAATACTTTGGGCTGCTTGACATATAAGCATGTAATTCTCTTATAAGGTCTTCTAATTTATCAACATTTTCGTGGTTGCTTACCATTTTATATGCTAAATTCATTCTGTGAGCCATACAGTGAATTGGTAGCATATATGGGGCCACTGTTATTTGTAATCTAACACAGAGCCCTGTTCGGTGACCCTGCATGACAGATGCACCATCTGCTCCAACGCATACCAACTTCGTAGCAATTTCATAATCAGTCATTCCAGCAACATCTTTCAAATGAGAAACAACTATTTTATATAGGTTTTCAGCATTGCAGTTTTCAACCATTTTCATAACACCCAACAGATGAGGTGTCCTTATATGATTTTCTAAAGTATAGATTTGGATACATACTCATGCGGTGTTGTCGACTGCTGTCACTTCATCAATTGAAAGAGAGATAAAGTTTGCTTTTTTTACATTCTCTTTCAAATCTTCCTTCTCTATCATCGAGAGGCATTTTTCCATTTCCCATCCACTACTTTCAGACCAATGAGACTAAGGTACATTCAGCCTTCCGTTAAATTGATACAAAACTTTGAAATCGAGGAAATCTGAAATCGCTCTTCCTTTTTTTAGTATTTGAAAAAGAGTAGAGAATTGTATGAATTTTTCATGTAGATTTTTTTCTTTCATCTTACCAATATGCGATGTGATCATTCCTCTCTTTTCCAACAAATGTCTGTGTTTTTTCTGCTCTGCCTCATATTCCACTGCGTATCTCACATGCATGCATTCTTTTTCAGTTTTCCACCTATGTGTTTTGATTTTCTGGCCATCCGCCCCCGTTATAGTTAAATATTGTTTTCCACAATGTTTTTCTATAGTGTCCAGCTTCAGTTGCATTTTTTGTTGCTTTCCCAATTTCCACGTACATATTGTACATGTACATTCAGATGGGATTTCTTCAGAATTAGATGATTGTACAGGTTCAATAAACAGAAATTTAGCTGCCCAATCAAACTTGTATGTCCTGCCAATGGTCCACATATTCTTTTTCATTTTCAATGCTTTACTTTTTTGAGTAGAATTTTGAGCAATATCACAATCACCTGGTTTCCTCTTTCTTGGACCGGAGTTTGATTTTGATTTCTGTCTTCCATTTTGATGAGTGTTTGTATCTGTGATATCTAGCTGCACTTCTGGTTGCACCCCAACAGGAACAATATCTTCAAGATCTGGCATATTATCGTAGGTTTCATTTGTTTGACTTTGATACTGTGTAGAATGCATGTCCACCTCAATAATACCTTCCACACAGTTAGTATTCTGATTCTTTGTGGTGGCATCTATATGATTGGTATTTACAATATCTGTATCTGTAGAGTTTCCAAAATACTTGAAGAGTGATTTCTGAGATTTCTTACTTACTTTTAGGTTATTCGTATTCTTTGAGCTGGCACCTTCCATTATTCTGAAAAGAGTCCAAGTAGCGACTTTGTCCAGTGTCTGAGGTTTTGTCGCACGTCCCCTGTCTGAGGTCTTGTCGCGCGTCAATTCTACACTTGTCATGCGTCAACAACCCTTTTTCTGTCGCGCGTCCACTGTCTGTATATACTGTCGCGCGTCAACACTGCTCTTGTCACGCGTCAACTTCTTCGCCCAAGTCGCGCGTCAACACTTCCTCTGTCGCGCGTCAGTACAACTGTTTTCGCGCATCAACAATGCCCTTTTCGCGCGTCAACATTGCATTTTTCACGCGTCAATAATCACAGGCTAACAATAATTTGAATCTCTGGTGCTTAAGGGTATGCGAGTTCAAATTTCACAGTATTGGTAATTTGTTAAGCTACTTGAGGTATACTACCCGGCGAATCAGCTAGGTTTTTATAGGAGATGTTTTCAAATGAAGGCGAAGCCGACCCCCCAAAAAAATATACTATATATTTTAGGCGAACAGGACACCGACCCACTCCGAATAATTCGCCTTTTCAAATTTTCCTAAAATGAAATTTTCGCCATATTACGAATATTAGCCGCTAAAATTATCCCTATGGCCACTTCTTATCAGGACATGGCAGGGTTGTGGGGACAGGAGGAGACCATAGTGGTAGCTTGATCCACCACTGGTCAATTAGTTGACAAGATATGGAGGGTTGAGATTCACCCATTTGGTCGAGTTCCTTAGTAATTTGGTCTCCCTTATATTGAAATGCTTTCCCTAGTGGCAGCTATGTACATAACCGTCCAGGAGGCCCGTAAGGGCCCTAGAGGAGATCTAGGTTGGATAGTGATGACTCTAGGAGTGGCTATTGTAGTCAGGCGAGTCGTTCATGCCCAAAAGGAAGCTAGTGCCCCTTGTGCACCTTTACTCTAGATTAAGGCTTCTCCCACTCACAATGGGGAGGAGGATGAGCCTATAGATGTGGAATCCCAATGTGAGGATTATACATGAGATGATACTGAGGAGGACTCGGTTGGAGAGGAGATAGGTGGAGAGGAGACCGGTGATGAGGGCTTAGGTGGTGAGGTTGGCGGGGTATCTCACATGGAGGAGGAGGATAACAACCCTTAGTGGCATGACACTCAGGAGATGTTGAGAATAGAGCAGGAGGAGGTGAGCGCGGAGAAGGATACCTTGGTCTTGGAGGACCCACTTCCTTGGGACGAGGGAGGAGACATGGATCTGTTATGGGTCAGCGCGTAGCTTTAGGATGGACCTCCATCAGTACCAGTTGATCCCACATGGATGTCAAGAGATCTGAGTATGTTGATACTCTTCTCTTGACCTTGTTAGTTATAAATGTTAATTGGTATTTCTCTTTTTGTTTTATTTTTGTAACTTTCTAACTTATCATTTATTTATTTTTCTTGCAGCTACTACACAAGAGTGGTGATAGATTATTCAAAGGGTGTGTGTGGACACCTTGCTGATCCCCTCAGGGAAGACCCGAGCTGACCTGACTGAGGATATAGGACAACCACTTGCAGCCGGTAGACACACTGATGTGTTTGCACATATCTAGAGGGTAGTAGAGGTCATGAATTCTCTCTGTACTCAGGTGACTGCATATGAGACAACTGAGCGATTGATGAGGTGGAGTCACTCTCATAGTGAGACCAAAGCCAGTGGCCGCCACCATAAGTACTCCCACCATTCAATACATTCTCATTGTCATAGCCTTAGTAGGAGCCCCGGACGTGGCCGTGCACCATCCCAGGGATCCCAGATGGATTGACAAACCATTGGGCCTTTTATTGCTTAGTATCCATTTTTACGGGCATTATATGATTTTTTTTGTATATCTCAGGCTCATTACGAGCATTTTGACCACGCCTAGTGTGTGATGACATTGTACACAAACTTGATTTATTATGATATATACAAACTCTTCTTTTTGGTTTGGTAATTCATTGTATATGAGTTGACTTATTCTTGGCTCATTTCATATGTGTACTCTAGATGTTTAGAACTTCCAAGTTTGCATGCTTTTCATGGATATGGGTGCTAACATAATGATTTATTTTTGTATTTTGTAATGCTGATATATGATAATGCAAACACATTGTAATGCTGAACTTTGGTTTCTCTAAGAAATTTTCTATACTTCGTATTGTTTTGGAAAAACATGGTGATAAAATGATGTGATAGAAAGATTGAACTTGCCCCACTCCTAACCCCACACAACTAGTAAGATGCAAGCGATCAACACCAAGAGCTAGGAGGGGAATAAACCATAAATATTTTTTGAATGACAACGATGAGAGAGAGAGACAAGGATTTGACAAATACCAAATTTAGAACCTACCACCTGACTCTATGCAAGTTTGATACATAGTTTAAAACGTGAATTTCTTTCCATTTTATCTAGAATTAGATCTATAGATGGCCACTTGGTTGACAAAATCTGGTTTTGAGGTTTTAAAATCTTTTTGGAATTTTTGACATCTAACTCACTTTGTTTTGATTTATGATTTCACTGTATTTAAATGAACTACTTTTAACTTTCTAATTTTTCAAAGAGACCCCCAACACCTTGTCCCATGCTACTGGTAGGAAGCATGGGCTTATCACCATGGACAAGGCATAGGCGAGTAAGGGCACCTCTCTCCTCTCCCAACCCTACGCCACTAGTAAGAGACGTAGGATCAACACCGAAGGTTGGTAGGGAAAATAAATGTGTAAAATAAATTTTTTCATTGATTTGTAGTTGACATGTTTATCTAGGAAAAATGTTTAGAATGTTCTTATTTCCAAAGAGATGTATATGGGATATATGTGACACCATGAAGCTTCTAGAACAGACCATGGGCAAAGACACCTAATCTAGAAGAAACTATGAGTAGAACCAAGTATGCAGGCCTTGGTATGGTTAATGTCAAATCTTTTATTTTCTTGTTTGAACTGATGAGATGATTTGGAAATAGTTGGTGATACCATGAAGATTTCAAGAGATATGATTTGAATGTTTTTCCAATGTTTTCAATTTTTTTTGAGAAATAGTTATGAGAACAAGTACCGATTACAAATTATGAAATGGAAGAGAAGATGAAAATGCAATATGGATGCAGTAATGTACATTTGGAAATGCATGTGGATCATGCGTAATACCTCTTTAGGTGAAGAGAGTTAACAAATTCACTAAAATTTTAACCTTCTAGTGTACACAGGCGAAATGCCCCATTTTTGTAGTCTTCCATTACTTAATATGGGCCCAACCACCTAGGCCTAAACTTCCTACCTTCACCAGTATTTTTGTCTATCCAGATGTCAAGTCTTAATACCAGATCTCCCTCATATATTTCACATTCATAAACCCTCTTGTTATACTCCTAGTACATCCGATCAACATAAGATCTATGTCTTTGTTCGGAATTGAGCCTAGTCTCATCAAGAATTTCCAATTGAGAGAGTCACACCTCTCGATAGGATTCTTCTCCCAAAATTCCCTATAATGAGATGCAGATACTAGGTATTTCAACTTCGAGTGGTAGAATTGATTCTACACCGAATACTAATGAAAAGGGGGTTTCACCCATCGACATTCTTATTGATGTTCAATAGGCCCACAAGGCCAGATATAAATTTAAATGCCAAACACATTTATTTTCCTTAACCGTTTTAAGGAGATTGGATTTCAACGTTTTGTTTTTTGCCTCAGCCTATCCGTTGGCCTGAGGGTAATACAGAGAGGCCATGTGATGATTTACCTTGAATTTCTCACATAATTCACGTACCTCATCATTTTTGAAGGACGTTCTATTATCAGAGATAATGACTTGTGGGACATCATACCTACAAATTATTTGGTTCAGAATGAACTTAGTGATTACGAAACCCGGTATGGTTGTAAGAGGCATGACCTCTACCCACTTTGTGAAGTACTATGTGGTCAGGATTATAAATTTATGGCCGTTGGTTGATGAGGGAGAAAACTTACGTATCAAGTCTAAACCCCACATGGAAAAGGGCCATGGTGTCACAATTTGTTGCAGAGCCTGTGCCGGTATGTGAATCTCATAGGAGAACTCTTGGTATTTATGGAATTTATGCACAAAATATACCACACCATGTTCTAATGTGGGCCAGAAGTAGCCCATCTGATGCATATTCTGAGCAGTGGAGTGGCCTCTGAAGTGACCTCCACATACTCCACTATGCGATTTGTAAAGAATCTTCTCGAATTATTCTTCATCAATGCATCTTAATAACATTCCATCAAAGGCTCTGCGATAGATCACTTGTTGCAGAATCATGTACTTAGCGGCTATAATGCGTAACCGTTTCCTTTGTTGAGACGTAGCCCCCTCAGGGTATGCCTTGTCCACTACATGGTATACACGCTGTTATGGAAAGTCTAAATCAACTAGGTCGCCTCCGTCCATTGGGTTATTAGCTAACCAATCTGCAATAACCTGTCTTTTTATAGACTTTTGATTAATGAAGGTAAAATCAAATTCACCCATTAGCGTTATAAAGTGCCTGAACCTTTTAGATAATGAACCTTGAATTAGATAAGTCTGCAAATGATCAATTTTGATAATCACCCTTGTTTTCTGGTTCAACATATAATGTCTCAACTGATTTGTTGCAAACACTATAGCTAGGCACTCCTTTTTTTGCCTATGTGTAACGTGTGTCATAGTCAAGCAATGTTTGACTGATAAAATAAACTACACGTTCACACTTATCATCATATTCTTGAGCTAACATGCAGGCTACCGAGACATTTGTTTCCCTTGAATATAGAATGAGGGTTCGGTCTGATTTAGGAGGCATAAGTGTATGTGGTGAGAGTAAGAATTGTTTTACTGATTCAAATGCCTCATTGCACTCTTCTATCCACCCAATGCAGAAATCCTTCTTTAATAAATTTATGATCAGATGAATAGCAAAGGTTATATCAGGGATGAACCTCTAGATTGCACCGAGTTTCCCTAGAAAATAACTTACATCAGATTCATTTGATGGTGGGGTCAACTTTAGTATTGCTCAGATTTTGGCTGGATCTACATCAATCCCTCGTGAAGATATGATGTATCCCAAAAAATTACCTCCCGTTACATTGAATACGCATTTTTCTAGATTTAGCGTGATGTTGTATTCAATAAACCGAGAGAGAATGATGTGAAACAACTTGGGGTAATAACACCATTTTCTAGCTTTTGCTAGGAGATCATCAACGTAAGACTCTACAATCTCGTGGATAAGATCGTGAAAGATATACGTCATGGAGCATTGGTAAGTTTCTCTAGCATTCTTTAGCCCGAATAGCATGACTGCGTAGCAATGGGTTCCCCAAGGAGTGATGAAAGTTGTCTTGGTCTGATCCTCATAAGAAATCCTAATTTGGTTGTATCCCAAAAATCCGTCCATGAGAGACAACAACTCATAACCAATTTTTGCATCAACAATAACATCAATGGAGGTAAATGTGAAATCATCCTTGGGACATGCTTTGTTAATGTCCTGAAAGTCAAGTGCTCATCTGCAATCTCACCCTAAGTGATTTAAAATATTTCAAACCCCATGGTTTGATATGTTCTTTGTTTTCCCTTGAAAATCCTTTGGTCCTGCTTGTTAAATCTTTCTTGTGGCCGTGTGTCATGTTTAGCCTAGTTCTGTTTGTCTTTCATCTGTCTATGGAGAAGCAAATTGAAACTCGAGCGTAAATTACAGGTTTTTCCTTCAAATTCCATTTTTCCCACAGTCGCGAAGGATAAGCATTTATTCCCCATCAATTTTGGTGCCCCAACATTCATGCATACATGGATGCTTCTAATTGGATGCGGCAAGACGGATCCTTCTTTAAACTTAACACTTTTTGTTCTCTTTAGAAAAAAGTATCAATTTGGCCCCTCAGCCCAAAGGATTCTGATTGGTTGGTTCGAGTTCTGAAAATGAAGCGCAGGTCTTTTTGAATGAAATTAACACTTTTTGCTTCTCTTTTGGAAAAAGTGTCAAGTTAATCCGCGAATCCATCTTTGCAAAGACCCTGATTGGTTCTTTTTTTTGAAGGCGGAAAGGACGGACTCTTTTGTGTCTTGAAATCAGTTTGGAAATGAAAAAATGAGTTAAAGTATAAATCATTTGGGCCCAATAGGGATACGTGGGTTTTCAGTGCAAAGTATCTTCCCCGGAACATTATAGGAATTTTCTTCCTTTATTTCCCCTCTCCTTAAAGTTCCTCTGTCCTTCTATACTAATCATCTCTCTGGTCTATAACCACATTTCATGATATCAGAAATCCACAGGATAATGAAACATTTGTACATAGGCTTTTCAGCTTGTTTTCAATAAGGGAACCTCTCCCATTAAAGAGGAGGGACTTTCTATCCCCTGAGGTTTGTATTAAAAGTACATTTTATAATCCTTTTTTTGGTGACTCCATTGGGGAATTTCAGTTCCTTTTCAAAAGAACAATTTCTTGATCATTTCTGATCTCCTCCAAGATACACTCGGGGTAGAAGAACCCTTAGAATTGAGTCCTGCATTTGAAAAGTCAACAACAAGGAAGCCCTCATCAGAAGAAGTTTAGAAGAACATTTTGTGCCTTTTTGTTAAGACAGAGGAGATTAAACTTTCAAAACCCATCCCAATGCTTCAACCACTCAGATGATGCTGGTGTCTCATTCAGGTCTTGAAAAATCTTTCAAAGAATGGCAAGGACCTTGAGTTTTTAAGCCTTGGGGTTCAATGGGTTGGGTTTCAAAGTGAGTGTAACTTTAAGTTTCAGGGGTCCCCAACCACTCAGAGTTACCCACGTGTTGAGGTCATTTTGTTGAAAAGGTCAACGGCAGGGGTTGATAAAAAAGGAACCCAGATGAACACATTGTGAGCCTTCATTGTTGCATGTGGGGTCCTAAAAAGTGAGGTTGAATACTCACATGATGCCACATGTCCAACCTTGTGGAGACATGTTGGGGAAAAATATCTCGAAATGACAAATTCTAAAGTTTCAAAATGTTAATGGGAATCCCTAGGCCCTTGCTATTTTGATCTTCCACGTGGATGGCTCACAATTTGATGGTGTTGTAAAGAGATCAACAGGGGCACTTCAAACCCTGGTTTTAAATGCAATTGTTTGCAGACAGAAGTCTTCCTCTGAGTGCCATTAGGGTTTCTTCATGAATCAAGAAATCTGAAAGGTTGCTAATGATTGAAAATCAAAGGCCTTGTAACTGTTGTAACTGTTTCTTGATGTTTATTTAATGGCCCCTTCACGCCATTGTAAAGGGTTGGAATTCTGAAACTCTGTGGGTGTAATTTGAATCAAAGAAATCAATACAAAAGTTTTTTCCCCTTCTTCCTCTCTCTCTTTCTTTCCTGGTTCGAATTTGTGAATCATTCATCCTTGCATGCTAAGAAACTTTGTGTTCTTGTTATTTTGATTTCAGGAACTTTGTGTCTGTGAAATCATCTCTGTTATAAACGTGAATGATTCCATTCTGTAGCTCATTTTCTCAATACGCATAGGGGTTTTCTCTGCTAACTATCTTCCCTGAAAGTATTTTTTTCTTCTTTCTTTCCCCATCTCCTTCATTCCTCTATCCTTCTGTGTTGATCATCTCCCTGGTCTAAAATGCATTTTATGATATCAGAAATCCACAGTATGATGAAAATTGTACATTTGTACATAGGATTTTTGGCTTGTTTTCAATAAGGGAACCTCTCCCATTAAAGAGGAGGGACTTTCTATCCCCTGATTGTGGTTTGTATTAAAATTACATTTCATAAACCCAACAGTTTTTGGTGACTCCATTTGACTGGGGATTCATTTCAACGGATTCCTTTTCAAAGAACAATTTATTGATCATTTCGTATCTAGCGACTCCAAGATACACTCGGGGTAGAAGAACCCTTGGAATTGAAGATCCTGATTTTCAACTTCTAGAGCAACAAGGTTTCCCTCTTCCTTCTAGCAAGAAGAAATAGAAGAACAAGGTCTGCAAGCACTCCTCCTGTTGAAGACAGAGTTCCTGAGAATAAACTCCTCAAGGAAAACCCAGCCCCAATCTTAGTGCCCTAATTCTCGTTGGTGTCTCAGTTCCTCTACGAACCAATCTTTCCAAAAATGGCAATCACCTCTTTGCCTTGGGGAAGAAAAGTTGGGCCCCTTTCCCTTCCTCAACCTTTGCATGAGTTACCTAGGGGTAATAGAAAGAACTTTCATAAATTTAGATTGGTGATGGTAAAGTACACCCAGATGAAAAAATTGCAGCCTTCATTGTTGCATGTGGAGTCCTTGGGGTTGAATATGAAGATGTCTCTGTCAGGATTTTTGAGGAGACATTGCAGGATAATGTTGCTGATTGGTTTTATCACCTTCCTGCTGGGACCATCACCAATTGGACTTCCATGACAACTAAGTTTGAGAGACATTTCAAACCTGCTGAAGATGTGCATGCTCTCCTGGCACAACTTTCTCAGATCAAAAAGGGACCACATGAACCCATGAGGGAGTTTGTGGCTAAGTTCAACAAACTGATCAACAACATTCCACAAGCTACTCATCTAGTTGATCAAATTCAGAAATGTTTCTTCCTCAATGCTCAATTTCCTGAAGTGAGCTATGCCCTTAGGAGAGCTAATCTTGCAACTCTGGATCTTGATCAGAGATTAGCTATCAGTGTTGAAGATGATCTCATCATGTCAGGGAAATTGAAAAGAGAACCTTCCACTTCAAAGGCATCTTCCTCTTCCTCTCCTAGAGCTAATTCTGACCAGTTAGTACAGAAGCTGGCAAATGATCTCATTGCCATCAAAAAGCAATTGGCTCAGCATGCCCCCTATCAAGATATTCCAAGGAAGAACTTTCAGCCTAGGAACAGATTGCCTGCTTCTCAAACCAGATTGGCCATTGAAGGTCCACCTCTCAAGGTTCCACTCAATGCAACCTGTGAAGTCCAAGAACCTGAGGATGAAGAGGCTAATGAATACTATGCAGAAGAAGAAGAAGCTGATGAAGAGCTGGAAGAACCTGGTGGCTCTAGAGTGCACTTCCTCACCACTGAAGGTGTAGATGATGATGATGAGTATGATGAAGTAGTAGCAGACATGAACAGTGAGTCATATGTTGTTATGACTCGAGAGCAAACCAATATAAAAGAGAAGGTGGTGCAGCCTACAAATAAATCAAAGGAGTATCCTATAACCATTCATGTTGTTTCAAGAAGAGGATCTCCTGTTCCCACTGCCTCTGCACAAAAGGTGAGTTCTGCTAATCCTTCTCCCTCTACTTCTGCTTCTAAATATTCTAGTCCTTCAGTTCCAAAGAATGATAAACCTAAGACTGATAGGCCTGATTCTCCTCAAGTTCCAAGTAGTGATGCCCCATCCACCTCTGGATCCTTTGATATAATTGACCATCTCAAAAAGACCAAGATTCAGATTTCAGAGGTAGAGTTTTACCAAACCCATCCCAAAGCCTTTGCTAAAATGGTAAACTTTGTTAATTCTAAATCCAAAGCCTCATCCCATACTTCTAAAGGCCTTTTTCCCACTCCTTCTTCCACACCTCAACCAAGCCTTGTGGCTGCAGTCACTTCCCCCAATGAGAAAATCAAACCATTCTATGTGACTCTCCTCATAGCTGGCCACAAGCTCAGTAATTGTGTCATTGACTCTGGTGCATCAGACAATGTGATGCCTGCCAAAGTGGCTCATGCTTTGGGCTTGACTTTAACATGCACATATGGTTCATGTTATTCCATGGAGAGTAGGGAAGTGCCCTTGGTTGGAAGAATTAAAGATGCACAAGTAGCTTTTGCTGCTTTTCCAGAGAAGAAGGTCTTGGCCACTATTTTGGTAGCTGATATTCCTCCCTCCTATGGTATGTTGTTGAGTAGGAATTTCTGTAAATATGTAGGAGGTGAGATTCAGATGGATTGGTCACATGCTCTAATCCCTGTCAATGGAAAGATGAAGAAGCTACTGCCTGAGAAACAAACTGAATACATTGTGCAAAAGACAGATGATCCAAAGGCACAAATACTTTATGAGGACATTGGGCATGGTAATTACATGATTATGTCACAAGATGAGGCAAGTCTTCCTAAGGAGGTGATTCATAATCCCAATGGCATTTGGACTTTGGAATTTGATGGCAGCTGCTCTTAAGCTGGTTCTGGAGCTGGTGTGGTGTTGATCTCCCCAGAAGAGAAGATTCATCCTTTCTCCTTCAAACTTCAGTTTGAAAACACAAACAATACAGCTGAGTATGAGGCTCTCATTCTTGGTTTGAACATGGAAAAGGAAATGGGAGTCAAGAATCTTCTTGCTCATGGAGATGCAGAGCTGATTGTGAAATAGGTCAGGGATCTTTACTAGGTAAATAATAGAAGACTAAAACACTAGAGCTTGTCTAGGATTCCATTGAGTTCCTTGAGGATTTCTCCATTGAAGCTATTCCATGGAAAGAAACACTAGAGCTGACTCTCTAGCTGTTTCAGGGTCTTTGTTGATCCCACACCCATATTTTTTCTCAGGAGAAATTCACCATTGAAATGATACATAGGCCCAGTGTGCCTGATAATGCAAACAATTGGCAGGTCTTTAATGATGATCAACATGTGCTCTCTTTCTTGGAGCTTAGAGATAATTTTGATCAGCTATACTTTGAAGGAAGTGACAATTTTCCCAGAGAGTGTGTATCCTCCAATGAAGAAGGTGTCAAAGAAGAGATGGACCAAGATGGCTACATCAAACTGAAAGGTAACAAGATCCCCAAAGGGCTGGTAAGTTTGGAAGAGTTGTTTGATAAACATGATAGATATATTAAGTCTAAAGCTTCCAAAGGAGCTCGGCAGTCTGCTGAGTGTGAAAAGGTGAACATTGGGAGTCTTGAAGAACCCAAGTTGGTAAACATTGGAAAGTGTTGCACTCAAGAGGAGAAGAAGAAAGAAGAAAGTTGTAAATCTGCTAAAAAGGTATGCTGATGTTCTGGCATATTCATATGATGACCTCAAAGCTTTCCAGCCAAAAGAAATGCAACACTTCATTCCTCTGAAACCTGGGATCAAACCTTTCAAGAAAAAACAAAGGCAATATAATCCAAAAGTTGTTGATACCATTTACCAAGAGATCCAGAAGCTGCTAATGGTGAGGATTATCTTCCCCATACACCATTCTACATGGATTGCCAATATTGTACCTGTGAGAAAGAAGAATGGTGAGATTCGGATCTGTGTTGATTTTAGGAATCTGAATCAGGCTTCTTTGAAAGATAACTATCCTCTTCCTATGATGGATCAAGTGTTGCAAGTTGTAACAGGCTCAGAGATGTTATCTATGTTAGATGGCTTCTCAGGGTACAATCAAGTGGAGGTCAATACTGCAGATCAGCACAAGACTGCCTTCACTACTCCTTGGGGCACCTTTTCCTACAAGAGGATGCCTTTTGGTCTCATAAATGTTGGTGCCACTTTTCAGAGGGCCATGGACTTGGATTTTGGAAGCCTAAAGGGGAAATGCATAGTTGTGTACCTGGATGATTTAACTGTGTTTTCCAAAACTAGAGCAGATCACTTTCAACACCTGGAAACAATCCTTCAAAAGTGTAGAGACCATGGGGTTTCTCTCAACCCTAAGAAGTTTGTCTTCTGTGTCACTGAAGGTAAGTTATTGGGACATATTGTGTCCAAGGAAGGAATCAAAATTGATCCTGAGTGAGTTCTAGCAATCCAGCAAATTCCCCTCCCTACCAGCAAGAAGGGTGTTCACTCCTTCTTTGGCAAAATCAACTTCCTGAGGAGATTCATCCCATATTTTTTTGAACTAACTATGATCATTTCTCAGACGATGAAAGGGAAATTTAGAGTTTTGGTTGGTCTTCTGAAGGTAAAGAAGCTTTTGAGGGCATTAAGAAAGCCATTGCTAAGACTCCCATCTTAGCATGCCCTAATTTTAACAAAGATTTCATTATATATTGCTATGCTAGAGAGAATACATTGGTTGTTGTGCTGACTCAGAAGAATTATGAAGATCATGAGCTCCCAATTGCCTTCATGAGTTATGTCCTAAAGGCTCATGAATTGAAGTACACCATGATGGAGAAACATGCTTTTGCAGTGGTCAAAGTTGTTAAGCAGTTTTGGTTCTATATCCTGAACTCTCATTCTGTTGTGTTGGTGCCTGATACAACAATCAAATCCATTCTTACACAACATGAGTTTGGAACAAAAAGAGGTAATTGGGTAGAAAAATTTCAAGAGTATGATCTTGACATCAAGCCAACAAAGCTAATCAGGGGTAAAGGCTTGTGTGAACTCATTGTTGAAGGAGCTGATAAGGAATTGTCCCAAGAAGTAGCTGATGTTCCTATTGTTCTTTTCCTTAGTTCAACAGATGAATGGTATGCTGACATTGCACATTTTCTCACCTATGGAGAATGTCCTTCCCATCTGAATGCCAAAGAAAAGAGAGCCATCAAGCTGAGGTCTGCTCAATATGTGTTGTGGGAGAATGCTTTGTTCAAACGAGGCATAGATGGAAGATTTTTGAAGTGTGTAGACCATGAGCAACAGAAGAAGTTGTTCTCATCTTTTCATGACCAAGCTTGTGGAGGCCATTTCTCTTCTGTTGTCACTACCCACAAAATCCTTCGTGTTGGATACTACTGGCCCACATTGTTCAGAGATGCATCAAAATGGGTAGGTAAGTGTGAAGCTTGTCAAAATTTTGTTGGGAGACCTAAGTTAGCTGATTTACCTCTCAAGCCAGTAGTGATTGATGAGCCATTTCAACAATGGGGTTTGGATTTCATTGGAACACTCAACCCATCTTCTAGTGCTGGGCATACTCATGTGTTGACTACCACAAAATATTTCACAAAGTGGGTGGAAGCCATCCCAGTCAAAAGTACTACTTCTGAGGTAGTATGCAATTTCATCAAGGAGAACATTCTGATAAGGTTTGGGATACCAAGCAAGATTGTAACTGACAATGCTTCCAACTTTTCTTCTGCTGAGATGATGGACTTCTGCTATGGTTATGGAATCTCCCTTTCTCATTCTTCATACTACTACCCCCAAGGGAATGGACAAGCAGAATCAACAAACAAGAACCTGGTGTCCATTATTCGAAAGCTTGTAAATGAATCTCAGAGGAATTGGCACAAGAAACTTTATGATGCTCTGTGGGCTGATAGGATTACACCTAAAAGAGCAATTGGAATGTCTCCTTTCCAAGTGGTGTATGGTGTTGAAGCTCAACTACCAGTGACAGTGGAATTGCCAGCCCTGCATCTGATGAAGGCCATTGAAGATTCAAGCTTCACCAGTTCCCTAGACAAAAGGATTATGTACCTTCAGAAGCTGAATGAAGACAAAATGTAGGTTTTTGACAGAATTTCAGCTCATCAGCAAAAGGTGAAGGCTCTGTTTGATAAGAAAGCTAAACCCAGAGTGTTTCAAGTGGGAGACATTGTCCTGTTGTGGGACAAAAGACACGAGCCTCGAGGAAGCCATGGTAAGTTTGACTCTCTTTGGCTTGGTCCTTTAAAAATCAGGCATTTTGCTGGAGAGAACTCTTTTTACCTAGATTACATGGATGGATCTCATCTCCCACTTCCTTACAGTGGGAAATATCTAAAATTGTTCAAGTCCTAGGTGATTAGGTGGTCCCCGTGTATATTATGTATAGTGTTTTGGTTTTGTTTTTTTTTCCCTTTCCCGTTTCCTTCCTTGCTGTGTGTTTGTTTTCATTTTTTGTTTTCCTTTTTGGTTTGTTTCCCTTTTCGTGTGTTTATCCTCTGTATTGGTTTTTTCCTGTGACTCCGTTGCCCAATGGACAAGGACTGGTTTTCTTTCCCAAAGTTTTTTCTATAATTCTTGTCTTGCCTTGTTCTTCGTTCCAAGCCAAGTCATCCCCAGAAGGAGCCAATTGTTGTCGCCCTCAAAATCCCCTTCATTTTCCAAGGGAAATCCAAAAATTTTGAGTCGGTGCTCATCTGTAATCTTTGCCTAAGTGATTTAAAATATTTCAAACCCCGTGGTTTGATATGTTCTTCATTTTCCCATGAAAATCCTTTGGGTTTGCTTGTTAAATATTTCCTATGGCCATGGATCTTGTGTTGGCCTGGTTTTGTTTGTCTTTTCTCTTTCTATGGAGAAGCAAATCAAACTCGGGCATAAATTGCAGGTTTTTCCTTCAATTTCCATTTTTCCCACAGTCGCGAAGGACGGGCATTTCTTCCCCGTCAAATTTGGTGCCCCAACATCCATGCATATGTGGATGTTTCTAATTGGATGTGGCAGGATGGATCCTTCTTTGAACTTAACACTTTTTGTTCTCTTTGGCAAAAAGTATCAATTTGGCCCCTCGGCCCAAAGGATTCTGATTGGTTGATTGGGAAAATGGAGTGGCATGTATTTTTGTGAACTTAACACTTTTGTTCTCTTTTGGAAAAAGTATCAAGTTATCCCCGCGGCTCGAAAGACCCTGATTGGTTGCTTTTTGGCAGAAGGCAGGAAAGGGCAGACTCTTTTGTGCTTTGAGGCAGTTTGGAAATGAAAAAAGAGTTAAAGTATAAATGGAACCCCTTGGGCCCGCCAAGGGACACGTGGCCATTTTTTAGTGCAAAGTAGGAAGGCGGGTCGTCGGGACACTTTTAGGAATTTTCACCTTTGTTTCTAAATGAAGTTAAGTTTTAAAGTGAACCACAACTCCGTAGCCACTCAGGTAAAGCCACGTGTAGTGTGGATCAGACGGAGTGCTTTTGAAGTTTTTGTTTTGGTGAAAAGGATTTAAATCATAAAATTGAAGTGGCAACTCAAGGCGGGACAAGTCAAGGTGAGTTTGACTTTAAGTCCTTAAGCATTTTTGGTTGATGGAGTTTTAAAGTGCACCTCAACTCCCCACCACTCAGATGAGGCCACGTGTCGAGTCATTCAGTTGAAAAGTCATGTGGGCCATTGGAGTAGTTTGAAGTTTTGTGCCTTTTTTGCTAAAGAGGGATTAAAGTTTCAAAATGAATCTCAATGCCAGAACCACTCAGATGATTTCTTGTGTCCATTCATGCGTTGATAAGTCAAAGCAGGTTGGCATAGGACTTTGAGTTTTTGAGCCTTTTGGTTCAACGGGATTAATGTTTCAAAGTAATCTATAACTCCGCAACCACTCAGATGATGCCACGTGTCGAATCATTCAGTTGAAAAGTCAATAGTCGGGAAGCGGGACGGTAGAGAACTTTATGTTTTTGAGCCTTTTTGTTGAAAAGGTTAAAGTTGTAAAAAGTGAGCCGTGACCCCGTTGCCACTCACATGATGCCACATGTCCAACCCTGGCGGGCGGGTGGGGCAAAATATCAAAAAATGCCAAATCTCTAAAAAGTTCCAAAATGTGAATGGCATCCCCAGGCCCATTTTAATTTTGATCTTCCACATGGATGGCTCACGTTTGAAGTTGTAAAAGATCAATGGTTCATATTCAAATGGATTTAAACGGCCATGTTGCAGAGATTCTTCCTCTACCGCCATTGGTGTTTCTTCACGAATCAAGAATCTGAAAGGTTGTTGATGATTGAAAGAATTTGTAACTATTGTAACCATTTCTTGATGTTTATTTAATGGTCTCTCGATGCCATTGTAAAGGGTTGGAATTCTGAGACTCTAAAAGTGTAATTTGAATCAGAGAAATCAATACAGAAGTTTTTCCCCTTCATCCTGTCTCTCTCTCTCTCTTTCTTGGTTCGAATTCGTGAATCATTCATCTTTGCATGCTAAGAAACTTTGTGTTCTTGTTATTTTGATTTCGGGAACTTTGTGTCTGTGAAATCATCTCTGTTATAAATGTGAATGATTCCATTCTATATCTCATTTGCTCAATATGCATAAGGGTTTTCTCTGCTAACTATTTTCCCTGAAAGTATTGTTTTCTTCCTTCTCTCCCCTCTCCTTCATTCCTCTGTCCTTCTATGTTGATCATCTCCCTGGTCTAAAATGCATTTTAAGATATCAAAAATTCATAGTATGATGTAAATTATACATTTGTACATAGGCTTTTTGGCTTGTTTTCAATAAGGGAACCTCTCCCATTAAAGAGGAGGGACTTTCTGTCCCCTGATTGTGGTTTTTATTAAAAGTGCATTTTATAAACCCACTAGCTTCAAGATTCTTGTCTCTTCCTCTGTCCCGATGTTTATATCGATCGTTCCCTTGATTAAGGAGGTGTTTCCTTCCTCAAAATCAGGAGGGGTTAGAGGTAACTACAAATCCCCCTCTTCTCCTACCTCATAAATTTCAAGACCTTCCTCAGAGGGAGACTCTATCATGTGATTTCCAAAGTAAGAAGAAGAATGTGGGATCAGAGAAGATTCAACCTTGTGATGAGCAAGGTGCAATTCTGCGTAGGCATTTAAATACCCAAGAGTCTCTTTATCATTTTTAATGTGGTCTGAGATGATAGAATCACTCTCGGCTTATATGTATGTCAAATTGGGGTTACCGATATTTTACAAACCAAAGGTTTAGCACGAACCGACACCGTGAAGTTTGTATCTTCCAACTTACTGTTCGGAGTGAAGTGAGAAGAATAAGTTGCTATAGAATCTACGAGAAGGTTTTGTTCTCATGGAGTTGCTTCGATCGATATGAAGTCAAAACCCTTTGTTAGATTAAGCACTGCTATTTTGTAGAGTTGTAGGTGCTCTTCCCTAGTCTCGTATACCTTAGACACTTGGTTTGCGACTAGTTGTGAATCCCCTATCACTCTAATGTTGGAAGCACCCATCCTTTTAGCTACAATGATACCAAAAAGGAGGGCTTCATACTCAAATCCATTATTCGTACACTCGAAGGTGAAAAACATAATCCTTCCCTCGAGAGAGGTAAGGATCACACCTGACCCGATGCCAAAATGACATATGGCTCCATCGAAATGGAGAGTCCAAAAATTACTCGAAAAAATGGACGTTGGATCATTCTTCGTATCTTCTTCCTTTGCCTCAGTTACTTCCACCATAAAGACTTCGTGTACTTGAAGAGAGCCAAGTCCTAGGGTATGTCCCATACCAATAGAATCAAATGGAAGGATAATAGGTAGATCCTTCTCCAACAAATTGACAATCTTTGCTATGGTTCCTAATGACATTGTTTCTATAATGATGGTTTCATCCTTAACCGTTGGAATTCCCTCAATCAAGCATGTGACCTTTAACTCTGTTTTGGGCACCAAATTTACTTCTGGTTTTAAACCAACTGGATTATTAAGTTGATTTGCTGGGATCTCTAACTCAGAATGGACTCCTGGTCTCTTCTTCAAATTTACTAGGTGTATATCGAAAGGTTTTGGGTAACCTTGCGCTATGAAGAACTTCCCTAAGTGCATGAAAATTACCTCCTAAAATAATGTGGAGGGGATCGCCTTCATATGATGTATCCATGGGAGGCTGAGAATCATATTATAATTGGTTTCCCGATCTATAATATAGAAATCAGTGAGAACCGTCTTAGGTCCTAAGGTGACCGGTAACACTATAGTCCCTATTGAAGTTGCCTTGAGGCTGTCATAACCCCTTAGTGTATTTCGTATTGAGGAACAATTTGTTTCTCCATATCCTAGTTTTTAAAGGAAAGTGAAGGGCCTATGTTAATTTCCACCACACCATCAACCATCACGCGTTTAACATAGTTATTTGTAGATCCACACTTGCAAATGCAAGGTTGGGTCACCTGTATGTGTAATTTCAACATCCGTCGATATTTTTCTTATGTCAAACAAAAACCCAGCATCCCTCTCTGGCTTCCCAGGAGGCTAGACGCCAAAGTCTATGTGGTTTACCTGTGCTTTTAGAGGAGTGACATTGATCAAATGACCAAGACCAAATGCCTCTAACTAAGTAGCTATATGAGCAGGGGAGTTCTTCAGCAGATCCAAGAAGGAAATGTGAGAAAAGGTCTTTCGTTAAGTCATTGATTAAGTCGTATGATCCTACTGGTTTGGAAAGTGTTATGATCGTATTGGTTTGGAAATGTGAGAAAAGGTCTTTTGTTAAGTCATTGATTAAGTCATATGATCTTTGTTTGTTGGCGATCATCCAAGGGAGGTGCCACCTGTGGATTTGACGAAGTCGAGGCTTCATGATCATTGGTTCCTATCACAATCCATTTTTTTGAACCATTGGGATCTATTCTACCATCTTTTGGGCACGTAGGGAGAGGATCATTAAAGATCCTTAGCGGTGTGTTCTGAGGAGAAACCGATTCTGCATAGGTGTTGTCAGGTTTGCTAGAAACATGTCTACAAAGACTTGTTTTTGATCTTCAGGAAAATGTTGTAGGAAATTATTGCAATCGCGACATATTATAGCGTCATACCCACAGACCCTATGAAAACCGTAATAAAAATTAGGATTGTAGTTTGAAGGTCTTTGGTTCATGTTTTGTTGCGATCTAAAATTCTGATCATTGTTTGATTGTTGATTGTTATAATTAAAATTTTGAAACCCGTTCCCTTGATTTTGGAATTGGTTTAGATACCCTCCTGGGTACTGACTAGGGCCTTAGGTCTACACTTATCTTGGTTTTTGAGGTTATTGTTACTGTTGTTGCTGTTGAGGATGATTAAAATCCAAATCGTTGATTGAAGGTGAAAAGTTATTGTTTCTTTGATTATTGCCATTCATATTGTTGTTGTTGTTGGTAGTGTTTATATTGGGAGAGATGACAACATTAGGTTTCTTTGGTTGATGGGTAACACTGTCAGTTGTAACCCCACTATTCTTGTTAAGGAATTTTGGTCCCTAATTATTGTTTGCGTTGTTAGAGTGACTGGAGTTACCTTTGTTAGGAGTGACTAACCTTCCATTTGTTCCGTAAGTCTTACGACCACTATCTATGGTTACTTGATCAATTCAGAGAGCACCCTCTAGTACCTCTTCATAACTCAGTGAAATTTTTTGGATTTCTTACTTTATCTCCCTATTAAGGGAGTGGAGGAATAA
Organism: Taxus chinensis; assembly: GCA_019776745.2. NCBI lineage: Eukaryota > Viridiplantae > Streptophyta > Pinopsida > Cupressales > Taxaceae > Taxus > Taxus chinensis. The sequence goes on along the minus strand of CM034152.1, from coordinate 58,228,894 downwards.
ATCACACAGCTCCATTTGATCCATGTTTGGAGCATTTGTAGAGGAATAAAGGACCTTCCACCACCTTTAAATGAAATAGGCGGTGAACTCGTTGTGCTCATGTCTGATATGAAGGAATTCTCTGATTCCTGTCCTTAGAAGTTTTTCCATATCAAAATCCTTAATAAACTCTGACACAAGTTACTTGAAGGAATGTATCAAAGCCTCTGGTATCCTGTATTACCAATTGAGAGCGATAATTTCTAGTGTCTTAGGGAAAATCTTCGTAACAACTACATCCCATGGGAGAACTTTTGAATGGTTGTTGCCTAAGCTTTAATATGTGCGTTAGGATATACATTCCCTTTGAACTTTGGAAGATTGGGAAAGGGTCTTGGGAGCATAACAACCCATATGGAGAAGTCTAGAGGATCCTTAAGATATTTGGAATAGGTCCCCATTGCGTATGTTTTAACCATTGAAGATCCTTCTGTGGCTAACCATATGGACCTGGGTAAGTGTACATATCACCCTGTGGTGATTTAGAATACATGTGTATGTAAGGGGGTTGGCTGTTTTGATATGGAGTTGAAGGAACAAATACAGGGAACATTGAATTTCCAGATGGTATGGCATTTGAGAATGCACCTCTGACTGGTTCCTGTCATGGATATCCATATGTGGCATGGGGGGTCATCCCCAAGGTTCCCTTCCCAGTTATAAAATATCCAGGGGTTGGAGCACCCGTATAAATTGGAGGAGTCTACGCAGTAGGTATTTGTGCATAGCTCTATAGATAGTGAGAAACTCTTTCTTTCCTAACATATGAAATTTGGGTGTTTTGGGTAAGCACTAATTCTTTGACTTTGTCTACTAACGACGAGATGATGTCCCCCGTTGATGGGGTCATGTTTTGTTTTGGTGCTTGTTTTTGAAATTTTGGAGGTTGTTGGGGAGTGTGGTATCCTACTATGAATTATTTGTTATTATGCCACCCCTCGTTGGCAAAATTTTCCATTATTAGAGGGGTAATGTTAATGTTTTGGAGAAAGAAATCAACATGTCATTACAACCTGTCAAAAGCATGATTTATATTCTAGAAGTTTTGTTCGCTTTTGGCATACCGTGCTAAGTAATCCTCATATAGAGGTGGGAGTTGGTCCAACTGCATGGTAATGGGTTTCCTGAACAAAACCCGAGGAGATGAACCTACCTCTCCAGTGAAAGTCATGTTGTTAGAGCTTGAATTCTCAGGAGGATGTGTCTGTGTGATTTGGTCAAGCTCCTCAATCTATACAGAGGAACCAAAATTGGCTCCATGAGGAAGAGGATTTTGAGCCTAAGTAGTTGAATAGTTATCTTCCCATGTAGAGAGAAAAGGTGATTGTTGTTTTCTACTTGTTTGATAGTTGTATACATTGAACCCGAGAGGGGTCGACCGTATTCATAATATCCTGACATATTCGAGGGGTATAAGAATACCCTTAGAATAATGGGAGAGAGGAAGATGGATGAAGAAAGTGGAAACATTTAAAGACTAGCTCTTTCACGTCAGGTTCACCAATTTTTATGAAAGAAAATAAACACGTGACATTCTTCACACCCGACCTCTCGAGGTCATGCCGAGACAACCGATGTAGAATGGAAATGGATGTGTGTGTGATAGCGATGAACAAGCTAACGAGGAAACCTTATGTCTTCAACAAGCAATATTGGGATATGCGATTCTAAGGTAAATAAATCCATCCTAACCTGAAGTGGTGTAATGGAATGGTCAGATAGAATGGATACTCGGAGGCTCTAGTCAATATCGAGCTCTACCGAGATTTTGTCTACGAGTTGTAGAACACATGGAAAGTGACCTGCAAATGCCTCGTATAGATTTCCAGACAAGGTCATCGAAGTGAGAACGAGATGCGTAATGGAACCAAAAGATGTATGGGAGGTTCTCCGGTCTAGTTCAGAAATCCTTAGCCTAATCGGCTACTATGTTTTACATGGAAAGTTATGCAATAATTTCAGGTGGAAGTAGCGATGACCTAAATACTAGTGCACATAAACTAATGTCGATGTTTAACTGGTCAACATGCTCGTTGGGTTGTGGGACTTTGGGATCACAACCGTGCATAATCAAGCCCTGTTACCAGGAGCAGTCCAAATAATTGTAGGATTGATCAACTACAATGTTTAATGTATTTAATTGTTCTAGCTTCATATAATACATAGTAGGTGTATGTAAGAATAACAAGCATAAACCTATATCAATATGAGTCAACAACTCTCATCCGTTGGGTTGTGGGACTAATGGATTAGACATAATTGTTTCTCTTGTTGTGGACCTTTGATGGTCATGCAGAATTGAATAGAATTGATATGAAAAAGAAAACTAACTATCAAAGGATATCTAAACTATGTTTTTTTTATTTTCACAACATATCTGAGAAAAAAATGGAAATAAACTAATCTACCAAAAGTAAATATTTTTTATCTTTTCTAGGATTTTAAACAATGCTTCTAATCTAATAACTATAATTAAATACAAGTAATCAGACAGTTGTAGTTAATTACATTGTGCAAGTAAGCAAATATAGATCTAAAAAAAGTTGAACTAATTTAATCAAAACCATTTTAACATTATTTCATAGGTAGAGAACAAATCACAACAATAGAAGAGCTATTGATCCAGACAACTTCCCTGCGATAATGTCAAAGAGCAAGTTTTCTAACAATTTCATCGATTTGTAATTACCTGATTAACTGAAATTAAAAATTTTCCTACTCTAATTGATATGAATTTTGGAATGAAGAATTCGTAATTGATAACTTGAACAAATGAAGGAAATAAGTAAATAAATCCAACATTGATAAGCAAGAGCTTTGGACAAATATGGATTGTATCTATATCTTGTCCCCTCACTATTATAATTTATTTATCTATGTTTCCATATAAGTTCGAGGAATTGTGAATGCAAAGGCAACAACAAGAGAAGGTGCTTGAGCAATGATAAGCTTAAAAGTAGTTCTGTTTGCAATGTAAATAGAAGACAGCGATATCATAAGATATCTGAGCTCGAACTATGTAATATTCTAGCTAGGATTGTGGCAAGCAATCCTATGCAAGATATACAAAAATTGTTAGGCCATTTGCTTGAATACAAGCATTGAAGATATAGGAATTGGCTACGGGATGTTCCTTTATCCACAAGGCAAGCCTTGGTGTTCCAAATCATTTAGGTGTAGAGATAATTCAAGCTAATTAAATCTATTTAAAAATAGAAGAGGGAAGGAAAACCATGCAAACTAGACTATTTTTAGGAAATTTGGTTCACTAACACATGCTAGAAGTCAAGTTAAGTGAAATCACGCGTGTTTAAATTATGCATGAAGATTTCTGGAAAAATTCACAGGACCGCTGCCCTGCATAGAGTGGCGGTTCTGACACTAAAATCCAAAACATTCACAGAAAGGAGCAGGAAGCTAAAAAAAACATGGAAAATCTAAGTACAAGCATCTATGCTATAAATATATATTGTGAATGATCTTAGGAACTCGAACACCTTGTGAAAAGACATGAATCGTCATTGGGAACTTTTGTAACCATTTTTTGACAATGTAGCACATGCGAAATCAAGTGCGTACAGTAACCTCATTTATGTGGCCATGGGTGCAATGTGTTTCCTTTCTTTTAATTTTTTTGTTTTAATTTGTTGTGTATGTGTTTAATTATTGGGGAAATATTGTTACTTTATTAACACTTGCTAATCTATCTTAATTAACTAATTTAGATTAAATGTAAACTCAAGGGAAGATATGACGTGTAGGCAATAAATTGGGTGGATAGTCCTTGTTTTGGTGCATGATGTAAATTGAATTAAATTCATTTAGGTGGTGTGTACTCCACCATCCTTCCCAAATTTGAATTTGGATGTTGTGCACTAACCCATCCCTCAAATCCCGAAATTTGACTTTGGAGCCATTTTTAGAGGCTTGTGGGACAAGTTAAGCTTGTCCCACACCTCTTAAATTTACCTACCTATACCTATGGTATAAGGGGTCAATATTAGACCCCATTATGTGATTTTGCATGTAAAAAGGTGAAATTTATTGCACTTATTACATGAGCTTTTATTTTTTATTTTTTATCCTTAGAGGTATGGAGTGAGAGTTTGTGTGTGGAAGGAATTTTTCATATCCTCACCCACTAATTTATTAGCTTTGATTTTTATGTTTGACTTGGTGTTGTTGAGTTGAGGATAAGTGATGTGACATTCTACATGGAGCCACCTTACATTCCTCTCCTCTTTTTCTATTTATTCAAATTGTTTTGATAATTTGGGGGTTACTTGATTTAGTTGTGCACTTGCATTTTAAATATTTTGGCTTGAGTTGATTTGTCGGAGTCTTGGAGCTTGTTTGGATTTAGGATTGAGATTGGAAGGAGTTTAGATTTGTGATTTTGGATCAAGGATTCTTGCAATGGAAAGGTAGGGACTTAAACCTTGCAATTTTATTTTATTATATGTATGTTGCATGTAAAATGAATGTTTGTGTGTGCATGTTTGGGACTTGGATAATATGGCCATAAAGATGGTTTAAGAGGATGAATATGGGGGTATTTTGAGGGAGGGATAAGAGTATTGTGTGCATATTTTGGAGTGAGTTTTAGGTTGGGTGTACCACCTTCTTAAGATAAGAGATTCTTACTTATCTTTGTATGAAATACTTGAGGGAGTGATAAGAGTATGAGGGAGTGATAAGAGTTGAGGGAGGGATAAGAGTTTGGTTGTTTTGTGGGATGATGATTTTGAAGGATTTTAAGGTGGGTACTTAACCCATTGGGAGGCATAGGTGATATCCCCATATTTCCTTGTTCCATTGGCTTATATTTTTCAAGCCTTATTTTGGAAAAGTTACATTTTATTTATATTGTTGTTTGTGATTGTATGTTTGTTAAAAGATTGTTGGTATGTGTGTTGTAATGTGGAAGCATTTTTGAAAGTTTCCATTGGTTGTATCCATTCCTTATTGCTCTATGGTTGGGGCTCGGGGGCCAATGAGGAGGATAACTTCTTCTCCTCATTGAAATATTGGTTGGGTAGAGAGCATTACCTACTTCCCCTTCCTTGTTATTGTGCTTTTAAGTTGAAGAGAATGGTGGAGCTCAAGTTGAAATCTTGGACATAGTTGCATTTGTAGAAGACAAGAAGGAATCCTACTTTAGAAAGATTTTTTCCATGTTTTCTCCACTAAGTGGAGGGCTTTTGTAACTTGCAATTTAAAGTTTCAACTTCTTGTAATGTATTATGTAAAACTGATTTGTATTGAGTATCCAAGAAATACACATTTTGGAAAAGAGACATATGAAGTTGCAATTTAGTTGTTATTATATCTCCTTTAACTTGTAAATTTATATCAAGAGTGCATTTGATTTATTAATGGAAATTATCCTTATTTGGAATGGGAAAAGTATTTTCAAATTTAAATATTTGACTCAAAAGTTGTATTATGGTTTCATTTTAAAATAATAATGTTCTTGTATGGAAAGTGTATGTTGATTTCATTTGGTAGTATTATTGGCACATTTGAATTTAAAATAAAAAATGGGGGGAATTTATTTAAGTGTGTTATACGTTTTACTCTCCATAAACTAAATTGTGAAAAGGAATGATTTGAGTTGGTTTTATAATCAAATTATACAATTTGTTGCAAATGATATACACACACACACACACACACATATATATATATATATGTATATATATATACATATATGTGTGTGTATATTATATGTATATATATGTAGATATATATGTGTATATATGTAGATATATAGACATTAATACCTATTATAATAAATACATATATATATACATATACATATATAGTATATATATACATATAATATATGTATATATGTAGATATATATACATGTATATATATATACATACATATATTATATATACATGTATATATATATATATAGACAGGTATATATATTAACATAATATATATATATATGTATATATGTAGATATATATATGTATATATATACATGTATATATATACATACATATATACATTATAGGTATATATGTAGATATATTATTAAATGTATATATATAATATCTATAATACATATGTATATATATATATACACATATGTATATATATTATACATACATAATGGGTATATAGTATAAATATATATATATATATACATATATATATATATACATACATATGTATATATTACATACATATGTATATGTATATATATATATAACATATGTATATATGTAGATATATATATACATGTATATATATACATATATATATACATGTATATATATCTACATATAGAAATATATACTACATGTACTGTGTATATATATGTATATATATACATCTATATGTATATTAGTATACATGTATCCATGTATGTATATATAGATATGTATACATATATACAATATACATACATACATATATATGTATATACGTATATATACATATATACTATATATACATACATACATATATATATATATATATATATATATTATATATATATATAATGATTATATTAATATAAATTTTCATATAAGCCTATCTCTCTCTCTCTCTCTCTCTCTCTATATATATATATATGCCGCAAGGCGGCCAGTTTCTGCCATGTATGCTGCAAGTAGTTTGATATAAATTTGATTAATTGGTTATACGAATTATTGCTTAAGAGCTGGAAGGACATAAGAAAAATGGACCTTGGAAGTTGTAAAATGTTGTTGTAGGTTTCAAGGCAATTTACCTATTTGAAGCTTATAAGTACCGCAAAACAAATATTGTAGGTTTCTCTAATGATCTTTCTAAAAAATGCAATCATAATCATATATCTTGGATATGGTATACTAATCACTTGAACATCGAAATAGGTGGCATAACAATTTAGCATATATATGCAGTATACTTTTATAATGTTTGGAGTAGACACAAAAATTTAATTAATATGTTTATAATTAATATTTTTATAAATAATTATTTTTAAAACCACCAAAATTTATAAGTATACTTTTAAATAATGAAAAGTATAAAACATATATTTATAAATTTTATTAATAAAGTAATATGTATTATATTTATTTTAAATAAGTTGTGTTTGTTATAAAATATAAAAATATAATAAAATAGTTAAAGTATTTATGTATAATTAATATACATTATATAATATTATTACTAATATAATGTAATTATTAATTATACAAATAATATGTTTATTAGATATATTTTTAAATATGGAATTTAATATTGTTATGTGTATTGTGTGTGTTTATAATTATTACGCCGAAGGCGTTCCCCCTATGGTAGAGGACCTCCGGACGTTTCTACGACTGTCCTAAATTTGACAGCCTTTTAGACGTTTTTCAAACGGGATTAAATTTGACAGCTGTTTGCATGTCGTTTTTACTTTGCATGCAATTTTTGAGTTTCTATTTTTAAAATCCTATTTTTAATTGCTGTTTTTTAGATTCCGCCCTGTTTTATAAATAAGGAGGATCGTAGTTGAAATGAGCGCAGGGGTTGTAGCTGCGAGAGTGAGCAGCCTCTGGTTCATCGAATTGGCGTGCGTTGTAAACGCTGCGTTATTCCATTGACATATACACAACACTGCGATTACAGCACAAAGAAGCCTCATTTTCATTTCTTTCTTCTTCCCTCTTTTAAGTTAGTTGCACCATCTTATATAACCCTGTTTCGTCAGGTTTCTTCTTCCTCATAAACATGATTGGAAAGAATCGTCAGCCGGCTTATCCTGCATCAATGATTCCTGTGGGGAAGACTTTTTAAAAAGGTTGACATGCTTCATGAACAATATTCTCTGTTGTGTCTACAGTACCCATTTCCAGTAATTGTGTGCACGGTTGGAATTCGTTGGCGGCCCCGTTAAGCAAGCCCATCGAATCTCTCCAATATTTTTTATATAAAAAAATCAATGATATAACAATGAAGACTGAAGCGTTAATATAATATTTCTTCTCAATTTCGGTCTTGGTCTGAATAAGCGAAATTGGTATTTAGAGCGATAGAGCCAAAACGGTCGAATGACTATCTGCATATGTGGCAGATAACTGCGAGACGGCATGTAATTTTCTGATAAATTTATATTCAACAACACAAATAAACCATTTCCTAAAGATTTGCTTAAACAAAGAGAATCTTGGTAATTAATGTTTCGTGTCTCTTTGTTCAATCTTGTTTGTCTTCGAAAGGATAGTTAGACGGTTTGATTCCATTTGTATGATCTTGTGCGAAAGTTGATGTTTCTCTTAGCAGTTCCATTGAATGTTTACTTTCATTATTTTAAAAGCCAACAAAGAATCATGCATCTACTTCACAGAAAAGAATTTGGCAAAGAATTTGCAAGTTTAATTATGCCGAAGGGGTTCCCCCTATGGGAAAGGCCTTTGCGGACGTTTCTGCGACTGAGTTAAATTTGACGGTTTGATGACCATCTAGACGTTTTCACGTTTTTAATAGTTTTTTTGGACATTTTCTCATTTTTTACAACTATGACTCGGTTTATTACAACGAGCCAATCACCAGCAGTGCGCAAAAATTGGTAACTATGATATAATATATATCTATTTTAGTAATGCCTTTGTTATGAGATACGCAATTAGTAGGGTTAGAGCTACCTGAGTTGGAATGACTGGAACTGCGGATTCAATCTTGTCTAATTTACTCGCCTTAGAAGTTAGGATCCAATCATTTTGCTTCTGTGATCATAAAGTATCCTCAAAAAGGGTTTTTCCTCGGCTTTTGGAGAGCTGAGAATGAGTTTGACACGGGAATGTTTGCTTTTTTTAAGTTTTAAGATCTCTATCGTAGTTTTTAAGTTCCCATTTCTCAACCATATGGAGTCCACCTAGATTTTTATTTTATTTTAACGCCTACTCTCCTTTGCTTTGTTTATATAGATTGACCATAATAACGCTGTGCTTCGGGGCATGTCTTGAACAGGTGACCAGAGGCCTAGCATTTGCAGGTAATGTTTTAGCCTTCCACTTCTTCATTTTTTACAATAGAATAGAAATTATTTGATTTACAATCTTATTCTCTAGAACTAGATTCCCAAACCATACATTCAACAAGGAGAAACGAAATTGTGTATCAATTTTCCTGCATCCATATAGTTTATAGCAAGGTGCTCACTCACCTTAATGAACACTAGCAAAGCTCCAAACTTCGGTGCATTCTCAAACAAAAAACCAATGTTATTTGCAAACCAATCAATTGTACCCCCATTACCAGTATAAACAAAAATGGGAGCCTTCTTCTTTGCCCCACCCCAATGCTTGTCATTGATAAGGTATCTTTGCTAAAAAAAATTATATCCTTGGGGTCTGTATGTGAAGTGATCTAGAATCTAAGAAAAGTGGCGGGTCTCATATTCCACCATGGGATGTTCTGCTTTTTTTGCAACATTGAATTTGATCTTGTTCTACTCCTGCTGAAAATACTTATTCTATGAATACCCAACAGAGGAGGAGGAGGAGCTATAACACATAGGCTACATGTTCCTGCAGTTGCCAAGCACAGAAACAACACAAGGAGGCCTGCATGAATACTAGCTATGGCAATGCCAAGAATGTACAGGATCAAAAACTCCACATGTATTCTCTACCAGTTGGGGAAATATTGAACCTTAGGTCTCTGATATTTATGGTATTTGGGTTTGTTGGGATTGACATTAAAGATCTTCAAAATCTTCAATTATATTTAGATCTCTCATGGAATGCATTAGGAGGGTCTTTGCCGGAGGAGATTGGAAAAATTACAATGGTTACATATATAGACATTTCAGGCAATAATTTTCGTGGTGCCATTCCAATTGTAGTTGGAAGTTGCATAGGATTGAAACATTAGAATCTATCAAGAAATGCCTTAGAGGGTCTTATTCCAGAGGCAATGGAAATTTTGAAATATATCATTGACCTAGAGCTTTCGTCAAATTTCTTAACTGGTCCACTACCAAAACTCCTCAAGAAACTTCAAGTGCTTTGCTATCTGAATCTATCTTCCAACAGAGTCATGGGAGAAATTCTAAAAGAGGGGGTTTTCGCTAATGCCACTACTATAGTTTTACTTAATGGAAATGTTGGCCTTTGTGGATCAAGGAAATTATTGTTACCTGAATGTCCAAGTCAAAAAAGTGCTTCACATTTCAAAACAGAGATAGTGGTAGTTGTTAGTGTTAGTGATTTTGTGATATGTTGTTTACTTTTGGATTTCTTATGGATATGGACTTCAAATGTAGTGGATATACCACTAGCCATTTTTACAAAAATTTGAGCACCTCAAAATTTCTTATGGATATCTTTTTAATGAAATTGATGGATTTAATGACAAAAAGTTGTAGGGGTAGGAAACATTAGATCAGTGTACAGAGGAGATTTGAGATATTATAGAATAGGTGATGTGACATTGATGGATTGTTAATACAGTTTGTGACTAAGCCACTTAGTTGAGAAACTTGATGATGTGGGAAGTAACATTATAAATATGAGATTGGTTAATACATCATTAAATTTTGATAGAGGACATCCTTGCATTATATTTTTAAAGATCTCAAAATGAAAATCGTGTGGATGCCATTTGCTCTCATTAAGGTTTTAATGTGTTGGAGCTTCCTAGGCAAGGGCAAGCTCAAATACCATGTTCATTTCTTATAATATTTAGACAACATAAGTTCAAGTTTGTTTACCAAAATCTTGCAATGGGAAACACACAATGAAACAAGAAGAATGGGAAAGGGACCGCATAAGCTATATTAACTTTAAACCACTGGTAATAGACCCACTATTTAAACACAGTAATGTAATTTCATGAAACTCCAAAAAACGATTCTCATCAATGCACGACTAGCAATATATTTATTTTTCTAAAATTCATGTTTTTAACAATATCACACCAACCGGTGAATGAGTTGCAGAGATTCAAGTTAGCATTACATCATATCAACATACAATTTTCATTTTTAGAAATAGTGTGACCATTGACCAGTGATTGACAATTTTTTCTTTCTTTACCATTTGTTCTTTAGTGTCCCTAACTTCATAATAACACCCAAAAACCTGCAAAGAATCATTAAAACCTGGCATGTCTCCTCTTTTTCAAAACTTTAATACGAGTATACTTAGTAAGGTTTTTATTTTCTTTCTTTAATGCATTTAAATTTTGTTTTTGTGTACATGGCAAAGAGTTGTTCGAACACAGTCACATTTAGCTCCAAACTATGATGTGTCAACTGAAGGAATCTTTCACGCCATTAAAAGTGATTCAATTTTTCTGCAAATTTGGGCGCCCCATGTGGCGGAAATTCCTTAAATGGTTAGACATTAAAGTATTTTACATCAAGATTCTTGATCGCACACGCTAGAGTGTTTGACGGTCCATTATTATTGGAAACTGAGTTAGAAGCATCAACCATCAGAATCTTGTGAGTCTGCATGGATATTTGATTTCTCCACATGGAAACTTGTTGTATTATGATTACATAGTAAATGGAAGTCTGTGGGACATCCTACACGGTGAGTACAATGATTATGTTATGAAGAAGAACGGAGGAGTCAAGACTACTATCCCTCAACAAAAAACAACTCGTCGTAAATACTACCCTCTACTTTGATAGCACCTCCACTACTACTTTACTCAACTTCTTGTATCCAAAGTGATATCAAATGTATTCATGTTTAGTGCAAATAAAATTGGCCACAAAAGGCAACCACTTATGATTTAAAATCTGCAAATATACGGAAGTCTTCATGTATTCATGTTTAGTTCAAATAAAATAGTCCACAAAAATCTACCACTCATAATATAAGATTTACAAATTTGCATGTATGAATTTGTAAAAATTGAAATGTACAGATAGAACCTTTAAATGTAATGCTTCACTTATACTCCTACACTTACACTATCAATCACACCCCTCATCAACATCAACTACAAAAGTAATAACTATCCCTCTAAATCAAATAACATTTATTGTTCGGCGTTCACATTGTATTGTACACATGCGATTGCTAGTTTATAATAATTAAATAAAATATCAATATGATTATACTAATAATTGTAAAATTATGTTTTTATTTATGTATTATAATATTATATTAGAATTAATATGTATTATTGAATGTGGATATTGTATTCTAATGTATAATTAATAATGTTTATTTATTTTTTATTATTTTAAAATGTTAAAAAAATTGCTTTGGCAATAAGACTAAAAAATAATCACATCATGGATTGAATTGAATTAATGATTCTCATAAATAGTGTCAAAATTTGATATAAATGATAGGACACTTGTTACTTTAAAATTTTATCATCTTAAAATGTTATAAAATTGTTTTGGCAATAAGACTCAAAAATAGTCACATCACCCTTGAACACCAATCAATTGGCTAGAAAAATAAATATGTTAATTTAAAAAATGTTTAAAATTAATCATACTTTTAGAAAATGACAAAGCTAGAAAAAATAAAAACTTCTTATTGGCCACTTTTAAAAAATTAATATGCTACATTGAAATGTATAGTATTCCTCTGGAGGTGAACTAATAATATATAAATTAATAATATACAATATATATATATATATATTAAACAATAAAAAATATGGTGTGATCATATTGAAATCGGCGGCCTGTTGAGTAATTGAAACAAAATTTTATAATAAAAAAAGAAGAAGCAAGTATTAGGGCCGCCATACTATATGGTTGTTAAATAACACCCTACCCCAACAATGGTCGCGACCACCATAACTTTGCACTGTATTTTTTAAATCAGCCGCAATATATATAATTAAAACAGGTCGCATTATTAAACCAGGCCGCAATATATATTAAATCTGGCATTTTAAATTTGTATTCCAAAAAAAAATGTAAAACAAATGCAATATATAAATGGGTATATATATATTTCCAACCCTAGATTTGTGTGTATACCTCATTTAAAACTCAAATAAAATGGGGCAAAAATGCCCATATCCAAATAGGGTAAATTCTCCCAAAAAATGTAAAATAACATTCTTGGAAAACTCTAGGAGAGGGATGCAAATTAAATAAGCACCCAAATCGTGTATATATCCTTCTAAACCAAGCAAAATCCTTCCCAATCTTTCTTTGACTCCATGGCCTCCATTCTATCTTAACCTGCAAAACAAAATAGAGAAAATGATAAGAATAGGGCAAGAAAGGAATAAAAGGGAAACTCATAAGAATTTTTAGGGTTTTAGTAAATACCTAAGATCTAAGGGCCCAAAAAGAATCAATCTAATGGTAGAGAATGAATCTTACAATTTTTTAAGTTGTGGCCCTTTTGTGGGATAAAGTGTTTTAAATTAATAGTATGTGTATTAAGGGAAAGGGGGATTTTTAGTGGGTAATATAGGACACCTTTTATTATAGTTTGATAAATAAATACATGACTTGACTTCGGGATTTATTCAATAATATTGTGCATGGTCAACTGGGTAATAGTATAAAGGAATTAAATTATTTTTAATTTAAATGGATGGTTAGATAACTAAATAATGGATAGGCATGTGAAGTGGTTAGGAAAAGTAAAATTAAATCAACTTGGGAAATGATTAAATCATGAACTTAAGAAGGAATCTGAAGGGGTAAAACAATGTGTTTAATGTCTTCATTGTTTAAATAAAAATTAAGGGAACCTTAGAAGGGGGGTTATAGTCCGAGATGGATTTGAGAAGTAAAATAATAGTAATTAATCAATTAAGTTGGTTACGAATAAATTTATATGTGTAGATATTATTAAAGGGAATTAATTAAATGTAGTTGTTTTTTTAATCCTTGCAACCTTTAAAAAAATCACAAAATTTTCCCTAATAAATTTATAAACTTTGGTGTAGTTTTGAACATCAAATTTTGTGGGCATTACAGAGAGGGATCACACTTCTCTGTGCGATGGATCACACTTAGTAGACATACGAGGCCATGACACTCTCGCACTACGATGAGCTAGCACTGTCACGTCTAAGTGTGAGTTTTCGAACTTTAAATTACACTCCCTCGCAAATTGAAGTGCGGTCACCAACTTCTGGCCTCCCATTGGAATCAATATTTAAATTTTAGTGTGTAAGAAAAAAAAATACGTCACAGCGGCTGCTGGGCTATACAACTTTTGAAATCCATAGGGTAAAGAAGCCAATGACTGTGAGTGGTAATGTGTAGTATAGTACCACTAGTTATAAAAATCGAAGTCAACATTTATAAATTTTATACTAATAATTTAAAACAAGGTAGCCAATAACACAAGTAAAATCAAGTAACATGTACAAATCAGCCAATAGAAAGATGTAACTTTTACCCCGCTATGATGATTTCACCTAGCATGTGCTTTCATCATGTAAGTTAACAACTGCTAGGCTTATTGAAGATAGCGGCCGCGGGGCTTATGTAAGATAACGACCACTTGGCTTATGTAAGATAACAACCATTTGGCTTATGTGGGGGATTTAAATAATAACAAAATAGAAATCCTAAAATAGTGAAACAAAAATCCAAAAAATGGTATTTATAAATTGGATTACAATAGTGGTGAACTTGGAATCAAATAATAACGCTATTGGAATCCAATATTAGCCAAATTAGAATCCAATATTAGCAAAATTAGAATCAAATAATAGTAAAATTGGAACTAGAATAATTCCAATAATGACAATATTGGAATCCAACATTACTACTATTGGATTCCAATAATAGTAATAATGGAATCCAATATAAGGAAAAACGGAGATGGATTCTTAATTAACTAGAATATGTCCCAATTTATTGAAATATCCGTTTTAGTATTTAGTTGATTTCTGCATCGATAACGACATTAAAGAAAAAAATAGTAATAGAGTATAGTCAAATTTTGCAACAAGAAGCAAAATTTATACCTGTCTTATAGTAGATTATTATGTGCTTATCTGTATTTGAAAAATTCCTTTCCTTAAAAAGTAAGCTCTTCAAACTAAAGATGTTTGATATATGTCAACCCTTGTTTACAGGAAAATGGGAAGGGAGGTTCTCAAACATCCCTCTATAACTTTTATGAGAACTAATATAAAGTCAGGTGCATAGGGAAAGCAACCAGAGGTGTTGAGACCTAATAAATTTACACAACATGTCAGAGGCTTTTCTAATGAGCATATTCATTATGATAATTATGCAAATGTTGGTTATTTTCAAAGGCTTTGATTTTGGAATTAGGTGGAAGGTATGAGAGAGCAATAAATTGTAATAGTGATAGCTTGAATTATTCTGATTTATCGTCTACTCAGTCATTTTTGCATTTACCAAGATGACATTTTAAACTTGGTTCCATCACTCCTAATATTCCAATAATCTTATGAAAAAAAATGATAAAACAATATTATATATTTGTGCTAAAAAATATGGGTCTACATATATTATTCCAAAGGTGGCATCTAGCTAGTCTTTGTCAACCAAGATTTTGACCTCTAATAAAGAACCTTAAGCTATATATCTTGGCTTATTTTATAAATTTGGAAAAGTTGAGTTTGTTATAATTATTATTATTCCAATTTACCCTGAAAATGCAGCTTAAAAGACCAAAAAATTGTCCTCCAAATTTTGGGGAAAGTGTAACGCCCACCATTTTCTCACACAAAACCCACTAATTAGTTAGGAAATTTACAGAATATATATTTTTAAAAGATAAGGTTACAACGAGATAACCTCCAACTAGATTTAAATATTACTTGTTCAATAAAGTCCACTTATCTCAAGCTATTGTTATTAAACTACAAACTAATTTCTATTATTTTATTTATTTCATTTCGGGTTTAAATCCCCTTCTAGGGTTCACATTGATCTCCATTAATATCCTTTTATTAATCATGATTTAAGTTACACCTGTTACAAAATTATTTAATTTATCGCTATAGTTATAATATAATTTATTTACTTAATACCTTAAATCTAAGGTCTAAACTTACCCTAACCATATAATTAGATTCAAATATTTTTAATCCCTATTAAGGAACATTATCTAGTTATCCCATGTACAAAACCAATTTATTTAATTCCTTACAGTGAAGTTCCTTTATAAAAGTCACTTATCTAAGCCAATAAAGGTCACACTTCAATCATAACATTCTAACATGCCTTTTAGTGGCCCCATTCACAAATTACACATGCATTTAATTTAAAAATATGATTCCCACCAAAATATCCTCACTTAACAATTGTAGGATTGATTCCCAACCCTTAGATTGATCCATTTAGAGCCCTTGGAACTTGGGTATTCATTCTAACCCTAATTATCCTTATGAGGAGTCTCCTTTTCATTTATTTTCCCCTATTTTCTAATTTTTATTTTGCAGGTTTTGGGGATAAGAAGGAGGGTGGAGGCCACCATGGAATGGTTTCTCAAGCTCTAGGATGAATATACACATTTTGTTGTTTACTTATATCATTTACATCCCTCTCACAAGGGTTTGATCTGATATTGTTATTTGTTATTTTTTATTTTATTGGAATCTTACCCTATTTGGGTATGGGTATTTTTGTCCCCCCTTTATTTAGATCATGGTTTAAATTGTGATATATACACAAGTAGTTTTGATGTGTGTGTGTGTGTGTTATTAGTATATTTTTCAATTTACATTCTAAAATATACTCTGAAGTAACTATGGCGACATCCTAGGATAAACACACCTACACATATATATAATCATAATATATTATCAGTAGGCATGACCGCATATTGGAAAAATATATAAAACGATGTGTTAATATAGTTTATAATGTGCATGGGTTTATTGGCCTAAGTCAAAGACTACAAAGTTTAATATAAATGGGGTTGCTCTATGTTTGGGTAGTGGCTTGGCAACCATATTAGAAGGGTAATGTTATTTAAACATTGGGGTGGTGGGCACTGACCCCACTCCCCACCCCCATATATTACATATGTGGTTGGAGTGAGGGTGGCGCCAGACCCGTCCAACCTCTAATCTTATATACTTATAACCGAACTATGCAATCTACGGCCGCATACGCCCCTTACTAAATTCATTTCACAACTTTTTCTTTATACATATATAACAATTCCAATATTTAATAAAAGTCATCTGACTTATAAACAATAACTTCTCAATATGAATTTTGTTTATTAATATTATTAATATTATTAATATTATTTATATATATATGTATATATATATATATATATACGATATGTATATATAAATATATATATATATATATATATATATTGGATAATGTAGTAATTTTATTTATTTTACATAAATACATAATTATAAGTATATATATTTCAATTCCTCTTGTTTTACTTATCTTAATTGCATAGAAGATCTAGTTTAATTGCATAGTAAAATTATTTATAGGTGAAATAGAAAAACTATATGGATTTGTATTATCCATCCCAATACAACTAATGGAAAAGTTTAACATATATTACTTTGATTTTAATACACTAGATATAAAACTATTTCCCTTTTGCTTAAAACAAAGTATGAGAATTTTTCTATAATTTCCAACATTTCAAAATGCTTACGGTTTTGCTATTAAAATGAAGGGAATAATCTCCTTTATTTTCACAATTGAGTAAATGACACCCATTTCAATAAGTAAAATCGAGTATTACTTCAACATACATTCTCCATTGAATAATTCATTTCCTTGAACCAGATTTCACCAATACTATCCCTAAGCATAAGCTTAGATTGAGAGATCTTCATTTTCAGTTTTGACAAGGTCATCACAAGGTTCTTACTTCAACTAAATAATGCAATTCTTCAAGTAAATTCATTCCAAAAGACTAACTCATTAATATATAATGCATTACAATTCAATAATCTCTTGGTAAAATATACAAGTGATAAGGAGGTCCTAATAACAACAAGGTATACAACTTAACATGCCTCCCTTCTCCACATGAATACTTCATGAATATCCACTACAAGTTAATTGAAATAAATGAATTATACAAGGCTTTCTTTCAAATATACAAGAGTTACAAAATCCCTCCACTCATAGTGGGAAAACTGACGACAAAATTTACAAGGATGTAGGTTCTTCCAACAAGCTCAGGATCACAAATCCTTCTTTTCAAGTTCAAAGTCCCAACTTTATAACCTTAAAACTCTTGCATCCTTCAACTCTTCACCACTTACTTGAATACACAACAAAACAACATAATAGTGGTATAGAAGACAACAGTCTCCACCCAACGAACAATCCAATGACTAGTATAATCCTAATCTTCCACATTGCCCCCTGAGCCCCAAAAAAATGAACCAATGAGGGGTATTATGCAAACCATTTGAGAACTTTTATCAAAATGGCTTGCAACAAAAACTCATGCAAACAAACTTTCTATATTCACAATAATGCATCAAAATTTAAACATTCTTTTGCAAGCAAGAAACTTACGAGAGAATTTTGCAAGAATTTTCAAAGGCTCAACAAGTAAGCTATAGATAGAGAAAATCAAAACACAAAGGATTCACATATAACAATCCCAATGGAGACAAGATTATGGAGTGGCCTCCTTTTAAGCCATCCCATGTGGAAAAGGGTCCACCCAAAGTACCTCCAAGACTGCATTATGCATCTCTCAAAACACACTCTTATGTCTCCCTCAACTCTTATGCCTCCGTCAATGCAACAGACAACATAAGAACAAATTTCACTTATCTCCACATAGGTGGGAGCACCTCCAACCTACTCTCCCTCCCACAGATCCTCAATAATACTCCCTTATACCTCCTCTACAAAGAATATCTCCATTTCCTTTTTCACCTACACCAACTCTAAAGGCAATATACCCAATCCCTCGAAACATGTACAAATAAAATCATGATTTCACACACACACACACACACACACACACACACACACACACACACACACATACAAAATTAAGAATACATGGGTGAAGATCCCTACCTTGCCATTGCAAGAGTATCCAATCCACAAGCACACCACACAAGCTTTCCAAGTCCAAAAGAAGCTTCAACAATCTTCCAAGCTCCCAATAAGCACTCCAAAAACAAGCTCCTCCAAAATGCAAGAGTGAAAAATAAAACATCGAACCCCAAAACTATGAAATAAACTTGTATAAATAGAAAAAGGGAAGAGGAGGGTGAGGTGGCTCCATGTAGGATGCCACATCACTTCTCCTCAACTCCACATCACATGGTCAAAACCTAAACCCCAAAACTCAATAAATTGGTGGTTGAGGAAATGACAAGCCTCTTACACACACAAACTCAAACCCACACCTCTAAAGAACAAAAATAAAAATTCATGTAAGAAGGTGCAATAAATATCACCTTTTATCTTACAAATCACATAAAGGGGTCTATTTTTGACCCCTTAACCCATAGGTATAGTTGACATATGAAATTAAGAGGTGAGGGACAAACTTAACTTGCTCCACAATCCTCTGAAAATGACCCTTAAGCCCAAATCCGAATTTGACATACAAAGTTGAGTACACAACACTTAAACCAATGAAAATTCTTTCAAATCCATAATACAATCAAGGACAACCTACCACAATTTAATACCCCTTTGGTCACATTCAATTTACAATAACTAACAAGATTAATCAACTTAATTAGAGCACACTTAACTAACAATAAAAAAGTAGATCACATTACAATAATAAATTACATACCCACAAAATAATTAAATGAAAAGGGAAACCAACACATCTACCCAAGGTCACATTTGAGGCCACCCCCGACCTCCTAAGAAATTTATCAACAACCAACAACATACAAAAACATAAGTTGCCAAAGTGACCAGTTGTCAATACCCAAAATTCTTTCACTGTTGGTCTCCTATCCCCTTTTGTTTGTTGTGTTACAGTTTCTTGCAAAATCGAAACAATACCTCTATGGCCTTGTGGCCATATCAATAACATCGAAACAATAAAACGCACATACACATAATCAAATAACATAACTAAATCATCTCTAAAATCAACAGTTTCATCAATTGTTTATAATTCTAGAACATTTCAATTCTATCATTTCATCAATAATAATTTGATCACAAGACTAGTTGAATCGTCTAACAATCTATACGTCAAAATCCAATGTGTCAGCATGTATATATAAAGTGGTAAATTTAGATCATCATCAATACTGAAATGTCAATCCATGCATATAATTCACACTATGAGTTACCACATATATGAAATCATAATATCTACAATGTCTAACAAAATACTAATCAAATATAGTAATGTCCATCTATCAATGTCTATTGATCAGATATGATAACAAAGTCTATGCCTCCAATCCAAGTAAGAAAAATCATAGTAAGATCAATGTCGAAGAGGAGTGGGCACTATTCTTTGGGCTCTACTAGGGTTTTAGGCTTCCCCTTTGATTTTTTTTAATTTTTCATACAACTTATTCTCATAGATCTTTTTAATTGTCCTTCCATGTATTTATCACATTGGTCTCGCCATTACCCTGCCCATTGGGTGGCAAGTCTCAACCTTGCCTATTTTAATGGATGACTCCCCAAATCTCACTTCATTTGTTCCAAGCAATATCGACAAAGCTCTTGGCAATCATGACCATGAGAGGGTTCTGGAATGTATCTCTTAAGAACATAAACATGAAATACATTGAACACAAGACATGGAATTTTGTTCCAAAAGTGTTTCACAAGGTAATGATCAAAACCCTAAGTTTCATTGCCTAGATTTTTTTTTAATTTGCCTAAATTTGATATTGCATGTCACTGACTCAGTGGTTTGAATCTTTCACTCCAATGGGATATTTTGTTGGCCGTATCCTTTAGAGAACATGCTCAAGAGTTGGGTTCACAATTACTAGAAGCCTCATGGCATTGAGCTGGAGGGTTTGTAAAACCTAACCAAGTATTTTTTTTAAATCTTTTTTAATGTTGAGCACTATATTGCCATATTCAACCACAGTCCTTGGTTCATTCGCAATACCCTTATAGTTTTATCACATAGAACTAGGGATGTTTGTGGTGTTTGAACAAAGTAAATTCAAGATTCTCGTTTGAATAGAGTTTTCAAGGCTCCCCCTCTTCCACTAGGGTTTTGTTGATTGGCTCAAGGCTCCCCCTCTTCCACTAGGGTTTTGTTGATTGGCTTATTAAGTTGTTGGGTCAGCATTGCTTGAGAATAGACTTCAGTGGTGTTCTGGCTTGTTTGGAGATATTTGTTGTCAGGTCCGCTTCGTGTTTGTTGGGCTATAGCATTGCCTGAGGGACCCGACCCTGTTTTTGTTTTGGAAAATTAGATGCAGGAATGTCTTTTCTCAAGAGGACAATTCTCTTTCTGGAACAAAGCTTGCCATCAACTTCTTGCCAAAGGTGGGTTATTGATTAATGATGCTCCCTACTCTTATTGGTTTTAGGATGAGGTTATGACTGTCATTGTATATACTTATCTTTTCTCTATATAGTTCTTTGTTAATATTTTTCATAGTTACGTGGGGATGTGCCCCCCCAAATCCCAGGGGTCTCGGACGTTCCAGAGACCCAAAACGTGGACGAAACGTTTCCTCCATGTTTCTGAACATCCAATTTGCAAAGGAAACATCTCGGGGATGTTTGACAGATGCATGAAATGCCCTGGGGACGTTTGTGAGGGGAGGGGGACGTCGGGGACATCTGGACATCCCCGGGACGACTGAGAAACATCCCCGGGATGGCTGAGAAACATCCTTGGGACGTCCAGACGTCAACAACAATTTTCTCTAAAAAAATAAGTATTTTCACATTTTTTTTATAAAAAATTTAATTAAATTCTTTGTTGTTTTCTATTTAAAAACATTATTGGTGGAGTGTGATATATGAATACAGAAATTTTTGAGAACAAATGCACATGGTGGACTGTCACAACATACTATGAAAACCAACAACATCCATATTACATATTAATATTAAAAATTATATGAACACAGATCTTTGTAACTGTATCTTTGTAACACATATCTTTAAATGGATGTCTTGACGTGGACTGTATGCACATGGTGGACTGATATATAAAAAATGAACTGCTATTCATAAAATTTCTGAAATTTATCTATATATTTTTAATATTTATTATTTTATATATTATTTTAATAGCCATCCCCTTGCCATCCCCCCACCATCCTGAAATTTTGGAATTTTTTTACCATCCCGAAAACTCCGTCCCCGTGTCCCGCTGTCTTAGGTAACTATGATATTTTTGTGTTAATATGATGTATCTTTCAAAAAAAAAGAAAAGTTGTTGGGTCATTGCGCCTTCCATGAGCAGAATAAATTCTACATTGCTTGGCCTCAAAAGTGTATTTGTGTTACAATTGTTCTCTCAAAAGATCTCAAAGAGACCTTCAAAAATCAAATAAGAGAAAAGCTGAGTGCATCCTATATATCAATCTATTCAACATTGTTTTAGATACCAAGCCTTCAACCATATGATGTGTGAAGTCACCGTAATGGAAAACTCTTGGTCAATTCCACATAGTCTTGCAAGAGATGAATAAAAATGTTTCCACCACCTTAGATGGTTGGATTACTGTTACCAACAAAAAGATTCCTTCGCAAGATAGAAGAACCACCAAGTCGTACAATGCCGTGTACAATCCCATAAGAGGTATTGCTGTAGGAGGTCCAGCTGCAGCGGGCAAACAAGCGGCCTGCCCACCTCTCAAGCTAGGTTGCCGATATCAAGTTCTCCATAAGTTGGAGCCATTTTCTTGGTCTAATAGGGTCAGATTTTGGTTATTCAACTGTCATAACCTCCCTTGGAGGTGATAGACAAGGGCATGATAGAATACCCGGTGATGTTGCTTGTAAAAATGTCACCTGCCATTCAAACGACCCTTTACCACTTCCTGAAGATGGTGATTATGTGCAAGAAAAACTGCAACCTTTCAAATAGGTGATTTTATGCATGAGAATCAACTAAGGTTTTTAACCAACAACTATGCAGCCCTAGATGGGTTTAAAGATGAGACTAACATGAACCTCAGTGTTTCTCCATGATTGTAAATATTCTTGGAATGTTCGAGCTCTCACTGACATGTATACAAGTATATGTTCAGGAACAATTGTTAGTCTTTTACTAATGATAAAGGTGTTGTGTCTGAATTCCTTAAAGAAGTTGAGATTGTTGGATTCATTCTTTAGTTTGCCACCAAGACAATGTGGCTGAGCACACTTTGACGGGGGTCCCACCACTATATGGATCACGGAGGGGGTGCTCATGTTATTTTAGCTACATTTTGGAAAACACATTGTTAGCTGGGGTTTTGACCCCATGCATCAGGTTGTGTGGACACTTTTTGATTGTGACGGTCTCCCCATTGGTATTGACAACATTTATGCGTCTAATGATGCAGTGGAGTAGGGAGCATTTTGGAGGTGGCTTGTCGAATCACTTCCAAATTCTGATTGGATCCTTTGTGGCAATTGTAATACGTTGGAGTCCACAGAGGATAAGGAGGGACTACTCCCCATGCGTCGTGTTGGAAAAAGAGAGGCATGGTTTTACATGTATCATAATCTTGGGGTATTTGATCCCAACCATTGTCTTCACAATGCCTCCAACTCAACTTGGTTTATTTGATCTAATCATATGTAAGGAAATGATAGGGTGTTAAAATGATTAAAATAAGCATTGTTGGATGAACACAATCTTTTTTCGTTCACCAACTTTATGGATCGCCCTGTTAGTGTGGTTGTAAAGGTTGTGCTTTTCTATCACCTCTGCATTCGTTTTTGTATTGAGTGGTTTGCACCTCGCGTTGCTAATGTCAAGTCCCAATTATATCTCAACATTGCTTATCTCTCATAACTGGACACTTATCCATGTCAAGTGAATTTGAAACTTGGTGCGTAGACTTGTTGGTGAGATTGGTTGGTGTTGATGCGTAATCACAGCACCCCTGAATGTCTGCAACTTGATGAGTTGAAATTCTCAGTGTGATTGCATAACATGGAGCTTTTCCCAAAGTGTGAGACTTTGCAATCGGGAAAGCTCTTTGGATGAAGGCCGGTTCCTATTCCTTTGTTCTGATGCACACATCCAAACCGTAGAGGACCTACTCTAAAACCTACTCTAACTTGCCAAGGAGACAGGGTTAAGAAGATGCAAGAAATTAAACCTAATCTAACAGAGGTGATGCACCAAAGGAATGCTGAACACCTGCTTTGCCATTAAACACAAACCATAAAAATGTAATACAACCACCATGCACAAATAACCAAGATTGCAATGAGAGATCAGAAGATAACTATGGACACAAGAGAGGGTTGAAAATCATCCACAGACTTTTGTTATTGCTCCAAAGATTTGATACAATGCATTACAATGGCCAAGAGGCAAGATTGAATTTCACAGTTTGAATGGGAGGTTTGAACTCTACAAATTTACTTGCAAACAAGAGAAGAAGGGAGGGTGCAAAGCAACATTGACCAACCCTTCGAAAAATGCCCCTCCTTACAATATATAGGAAGAAAATGTGAGAAAGGGGGAGAGAAGAATTCGAATTCTTGCTTTAACCACCCAAAAATGCATTGAATTCACCTTCCACAGTGATGGGTTCCACAGCAAAACCCATGCCTCCATGTACTATTCCTTGTTGGACAAGAAAGGAAGCCCATACCTTATTATTTTGGTAGGTGAGAAGTCTGACACCCTAAAAAATGGTGGACTGTATTTTTCATTTTGAATAACTTAGTCTCACTAATTTTAAGATATCCAGTCGTAGTTGAGTAGTAGATGCCAAGAGCTTTCCAAAAAGTCCTTTCTTGTGCAAATCCGAGCTCGTAGTCGAAAGTTATGGCCATCTGAAGGTTAGGGTGTCATTCTGCAAAAAATGGTGGGATGGTGATCTTCTTTTTTCGGAGTCCGAAATGCATGCAACCTCCGAAATCCCAAAATTTGGACTTCCAGACATTTCCATTTTGGAGATTGAAACACTGCTCATCCGCCAACTTTGCTTGAGAGTTCTGAAACCTGAAAGTTCGAAAGTCCAAAATTTCAGACTTTTGGAATTTGGTTGAAGGACATATTTCAGGATTCAATTTTTCCCTCTTCTATCTCTCTTATTCTTTCTATATATTGTAACACTTCTCATTTGAGAAAAGAGGACATAATGGGCATAGAGAAACTTTGTCAAATTTGTTTCTCGATGCCATTTTTGAGCATCAAACCTTCTCCCACACCTGGAAAATGTATTTGTGCCTCTATTCTAGAAATGTAACAGTCTGTGTACCTTCCAGAGCAATAAAAAAGTGTTTTTGTGGTGTTCTTCAACCCTTTGCATCGTTTTGTTGTTTCTTCGTGCCTCTCCCTTCAAGATTTGTTTTTCTATGAATTTATTTCACATTCCCAGATGCAAGATGTTGTGTTTCATATATTTTAATGGCGAATTTGAAATTTCAGACGTTCAGACTTTGAGATTTTGGACATTTTCTCAACATTTTCTTCTTTTTTCGGCTAGAAATCTGAAACTCCGAAACCTGAAAGTCTGAAATTTCAGACTTTCAGACTTCGAGATTTTAGACATTTTTCTTCCTTTTCACCCCACTTTGCCTCCGAGATCTCTGAAACCCCAAAATTTGAAAGTCCAAATTTTCAAAATTCAGTATTTCAGATATTTTGCTCACTTTTTCACCTTGTCGACCGAGATCTCCGAAACGCTGAATGTCGAAACTCCAAAATTTCGGGCCTGGGTCTCCATTCATTTTCTAACCTGCAAAGTGAGCTACCTTCCTTTGCCCAACCCGAATTACTTCTGAGCTCGGCCGAGTTAATATGATACTTTATTTCTTAGGCTCCGATCTCCTTTGATGCTCCCTTGGCCAAGTTGGCCCTTGTTCATTCCTTTTCTAACCTTGCATTTGTAATTTTCGAGATCACCTACAACCTGACTATCCAATCCCGAAATGCCAGCTCCCATGGCCGAATGAATCCCTCCATCATCTCAGTTTGTAAGTTTGTGTTTGTTCAATTTTTCCTAAGGGGAAAAATTGGACCACAGGGTGCTCTAAGAGGAGGCCCCATACCCCATCCCCTCCGTGTATCAAATCTCTGTAGGGCTCTAAACGATGGATGAGTCTACTGTTTCTGCTACTGAGGTGGCTATTGTGGTGGACTGAAAGAAGAATATGTTGAACCATATCCACGAAGTGGAGGAGGAGATGACCCCCTCAACCTAATATCCTGTATCTCTTAAATACGAATCCTCACTCTATCTCTAGCCTATTACGTATTCCCCCTGGTCTCCTCTGCAATGTAGGCCTTCTCAATGGCCTTAGATAAGGTCTATGAATAATGAATGCCTATTGCACCCCCCAAATCCAAGTTTAGGCTCTTGATGAACATGTGGATCCTAACCTGCTCATCTTGCATGTAGTCGACATACTGAAGTAATTCCAGAAACTAACTCTCATACTCCGCTACTGTCGTGGATGCCTAACGTAGGTCATGAAACTCATCTATCCTCTGCTGGATAAGCCTCCTGGATGTGTATCTACTCCTGAACCACTCCTCGAAGAGATCCCAAGTAAATATCTCTGAGTCTACGTGGATCTTCTGCTCCTCATTCCTCCACCAAAAACCATTTCTATCCCTCAGAAGATGAATCACAACATGGGCCTTCGTGTTGCTAGTACATGGGAAAATTTTGAAGCATCCAATCAAGATCACTAACCAAGCCTCTGTCTGAAAACCTCCTGTATCTCCAACATAATGAGATGGGTGTAGCTGTAGGATCTCCCTGATATGATCTATAGTTGATGTATGTCAACCCCTAGGTCTCTCTACATGCTCATCCCTCGTCATAGGGATCCTAGATATATCTTTGTGCCCTGTAACCCTATCTTCATGCCCCATCTGAGGTGAATTTTCTCTAGCTGAATCCATGTGGGAGTTCTCCACTCCATGCTCCTCACTGCGATGTGGAGGGTGTTGGGATTCATGTGATGGATCTTTATCCTGTTGGCTAGGTCATCATCCTACCTATCCACCTCGAATAGCTGCATTGACATCCTATAATGTCTGTAGTATCTGTGGTAGTATAGTGGTAACTTCCTGCTATGGATGTGGTATATCTAACTCCACATGAAAAATCTCCTCGTCTGGTTTGCACCTCCTACACAAACTAATACAAGAGTTATTTTATCATCATCTAAGTTTTCTAAATTTTAAAATATCATGCAATGTTGTGTGATCTACTTGTAGGTTGTACTAGGTTATCTTTTTGTGTTTCTAAGTGTGCCAAAGGGTCCAAGCGTTGAACCCATGGCTCTAATACCAAGTGTAAAACCCACATTTTTCCTGCACAAAACCCAATAATTAGTTAATAAATTTAAGGAATAATTAAAAAAAAATAGGTAAGGTTGCAACGAGATAACCTCTAACTAGATTTAATTTATTCACGATTAATAAATTCCTCCTAATCATAATATTGTCGTAATTAAATTTAGAAATTAATTAGAATTATTTTATTTTGGTCATTTCGAGCTATAATCCCCTTTTATTTTATTTAACTTATCCTTACAATTCAAATGTCATTTATTTACCTAATACCGTAAGGCTTAGGACTCATTTACCATAAACCTATAATTAAGTTCAATTAATTTTAATCCCTATTATAGCATTACCTAGTTACCCATGTATAAAGTTAATTTAATTAATTCTTAAATTTATTTCCTTATAAAAGTCACTTAAATAAGGCAATAAAGGTCACACTTTAACCTTAACCTTCTAACACCCCTTTTTGTGGCTCCACTCACAAGTTACACATACATTTAATTTAAAAACATATTCCCACAAAATATCCTCACCTAAAAATTGTAGGATTGATTCTCAACCCTTAGATGGATCCATTTAGAGCCCTTGGATCTTAGGTATTCAATCTATCCCTAAACATCCTTATAAGGAGTTCTTATTGTTTCTTTTACCTTATTTTCTCATTTTCATTTTATAGGTTTGGGAGGAGAAGGAGAATGGAGGCCATGAATTGAGGGATATACACATTTTTTTGTTTCTTATTTAATTTATAACCTTCTCCTATGGTTTGTTCATATTATTATTTGTTATTGTGTATTTTATCTGCATTTTCCTATTTGGGTATGGGCATTTTTTGCCCCATTTTTAGTTCTGGTATAAATGGTGTATATACAAGAAACAGGTTTTGAATATTTACATATATATACATATGTAGGTGTGTGTGTATATATACATACACACACATATGTATATATATCCTTTCTACATTTGTATACACACACACACACACACACACACACACACACACACACACATATAATATATCCTTCATATATATTATAACACACACACACTAATAATATTAGCTATGAATTAAAGTTTGGCCGATCCAAAATAATGTCAAGACCAAATTTAAATGTGCCACAACCTGAGTATAAAAAATGTGCAGGGTTAAGGATTTAAGCAACCACATTGTTTGTATTAGTGGCTTAGTTTATATTAAATATGGGTTGGGGGTGGGGTCAACGGCCTACCCCTCCCTCAAAATTTTGTTTTATAACCAATACAATGGCTGCGGCTATCAACCTTAGTTAATTTTATTTATATGTATATATATATATATATATATATATATATATATATATATATATATATATATATACGCTTTATAATATATATTATATATATATAATTTATTTGATTAAGGGTAAAATAGGGTTAAGGGGGCCCTTCCCCGTACAATAAAGGAGAGAGAATATATATCGATGAGGAAAAAATGAAGCTTCTTCTACTAGCGGCACCAAAAGAAAAGAAAAATAAAAACAACTAGAGCAAGAAATTATCCCTGGGACCCCTTCCCATGGGATCTAAGATGCATCTTAATGGATTAATTATTCCCTTTCTTCCTTCTGTTCATAGTAGACCAACCATCACCGGCGTTTGTATTTACCTTTTCATTTGTGTGAACCGGAATGCAAATTTCAAAATGATTATTATCCTCCTTGTAACCAAGAGGAAGGGATAAATTCCCAACCTTAGAAAGAGGGGAAGGAGACTTCTCTACTGGGGTAGATGAAGGGGAATCTTTTTCATCCTCTAAAACCTCAACATCCTCATTCGCAGATCCATCCTTAGACCCAGAATATGATTAACTGTCAACAACCAAAAGGATTGGATCAACATTCTTCCACCAATAATTGTGTCTACTTTCCAGTTTCTTCCCAAACTTTCAATCCACAGCTAAGTGTCCAAGCGAGAAGCAAGTTCTGCATCTGAGTGTATATATATATATATATATAATTTCCAAAGCATAATGTTTTCTACCTAAAATTTAAACATTCACTCAATTCATTTGTATAGTGAAATATAAGAAAGAAGATTGTAAATTTTTTATCAATTTATTTATAGGTGAAATAGAGAAACCAATGGATTTTCTTATCCAACTCAATACAACGAATGAAGAGAATATATTCATTATTTAAAATACTAAATGCATATTTCCCTTTTTCTTATAAATTAGTATGAGATTGACTATAATTTCCAACATTTCAATATGTTTACTTTTACTATCAAAATGAAAATGTATCTCTTTTCATTTCACAACAAGAATGATATCTATTCCAATAAGTAAAATCAAGTATTACTTAAATACTTTCTCCTAACTCCCACTCAATCATTTTACCAAAGGAAAACACAAACAAGTATGAATTTATTTTCAGATTTGAAAGAAATACATTTCCCATTTGAATACAACTTTAAGGTCCTTCCTTTCAACCATTATAATGTTACAATTATAACTAGATAACAATACAAACTTTTCTCAATAACTTGGTTCATTTTCTACCAATATAATAGTCTCTCTTTTCAAAAAATATAAAATAATAAATTACAATCTTCTCAACCTTCATTTTACAACCAAGAGGCTAACATTACAAATTTGATGAATGGAATATCCAATAACTTCTCTTTTAAAATGCAAGATTACAAGCCTTCCACTTTAAGTGGGAACAACATGGATTTTTTTTACAAAGTTAGGATATCTCCTTGTTTTCTTCAAGGTGCCACTATGACCAAAAATTCACTTGATCTCCACCATCTTCTTCAATACCCAACACAACAACAAAATAGGGGAGTAGGCAATGCTCTCCACCCAACCAATAATCCAATGAGAAGGAGAAGCCTTCCTCCCCATTGGCCCTTGAGCCCCAACAATGGAGCAATAAGAGGTGTAAGACAACCAAGGAAACTTTACATGGCTTCCACAACAATAATCAAACAAATTTTAACACAATAAGCACAATACCAAAATCACAACAAACATACAAGTTTCCCAGGCACAAAGGATCAATATTCAAGCCAAGAGAGAGAAAATAAACACGGGGATTCACTTATGCCTCACAAAGGGGTTAAGTTCCCACCTTAAATCCTCCAAGAAACTCAAATCACATACCAACAAGAATCTTATGCCTCCCTAAAAAAAATAACTCTTATGTCTCCCTCAACTCTTATGCCTCCATCAATAAAACATACAAGATAAGCAAAAATTTCACTTATCTACAAAGGTGGTACACCCCAACCCAAATCCCTCCCAAAATACACAATAATAATCTTATTCCTCCCTCTAAAATATCCCGATTTCCTTTTCTCCTATACAACCTAAAGGCCATTCTATTTCCCAAAATCACAAACATATAACAATCATCCATTCACAATAATTTGCACAACAAAATAACAATAAGAATACATGGGTGAAGTCTCTACCTTTCCATTGCAAGAGTATAAAATCCACAAGAACAAGATCCAATCCTTTCCAGGTCCAAAGCTAGCACAAGCCAACTCCTAAGATTCAAACAAGCACTCCCAAAAGTAAGCTCCTCCAAAATAAAAGATTTCAAATAAAACATGTAACCCCAAAATCATCAAAAAAACTTGAATAAATGGAAAAAGAGAAGAAGAGGGTGAGGTGGATCCATGTAGGATGCTACATCACTTCTCCTCAACTCCACATCACACTGTCAAACCCCAAACCCAAAGCTCAATAAATTGGTGGTTGAGGAATGAAAAGCCTCTTACACACATAAAATTAAACCCACACCTCTAAAGGAAAAATTAAAATATCACGAAATAAATTGCAATAAATATTACCTTTTTGCCTTACAAATCACATAATGGGGTCTATTTTTGACCCCTTAACCCATATGGGTAGTTGGTAGGTGAAATTAAGAGGTTTCAGACAAGCTTAACTTGTCCCACAAGCCTCCAAAAATGACCCTTAAGCCCAAATCCGAATTTGACATGCAAGGTTGAGTACACAACACTTAAAAGTAATAAAATCCTTTCAAATCCAACATAAATCAAGGATCATCTACCAACATTAAATACCCCCCCTTGGTCACATCTCAAATTACACTAATTAATCAAGTTTAATCAACTTAAATGGGGTACATTAACTAACAAAATAAAGGTGAATCACATTACTAAAATAATTCACATACTCACAAAATAATTAAAGCAAAAAGGGAAAACAATACATTTACCCAAGGTCACATTTGAGGCCACCCCCTAATGGGAACTCCCTAACAATCTATCAATAACAAAAAACATACAAATACATAAGTTGCCAAGGTGACTTGTTGCCAATACCCCAAATTCCTTCACTGTTGGTCTCCTATCCCCTTTTTTTTTGTTGTGTCACAATTTCCCATAAAAATCAAAACATTACCTTTCTAACCTTGTGGCCATATCAACAACATCAAGACAATAAAACACATATATACATATCAATTCACATCATCGAATATCATAACTAAATCATCACCAAAATCAAGTAATTTCACCAATTGTGCACAATTTAAAAAAGTTTGATTCTATCAATTCATCAATTAGCAATAAGATGACAAGACTAACTACATTTTCAAACAAAATCTGTATATCAATATCTAATGAGTCAGTACATATATAAAGTAGTAACTCTAGATCATCATCAAATACTGATATGTCAATCTATGCATGTAATCTATCATATAAGTCGCATCATGTCAAAAGTCTAAAACATCCATACTGTCTATCAAATAGGCTAATCAAATATAATAATATCCATCTATCAATGTCTAAAGATAAAATATGATAAAAATGTCTATGGCTCCAATCCAAAGTAAGAAAAATCATGGTAAGATCAATGTCAAAGAGGAGTGGGCACTACATCCCCCTCCCCTAAGACTTGGATTCCTCTTGGAATTCCCTGGAAAAAGTGTGGGAATTGTGCTCTCAAAGGAATGGCGTCCTCCCATGTAGCTATTGTCTCATTATATCAACACCACTGGATGTGAACTTAATCAATATCTCGGCCTTGAAGGCCCAGGGTCATGTACTCTAAAATGCACACGGGCTCCACCATCACCTACCCATAATCCTGCACTTGCAATGCGATCCAATCCAATACATGAGAAGGATCTGGAATGTACCTCCTAAGAACACAAACATGAAATACATCATGGACTTGAGACAAGCTGTAACGACCCAAAAATACCAACACAAGGACAACACAGTGAAATACAGGATAACTTTTTTTTTTTTGACTTGCTTGACACATAGCATGACGCAACATGTCGTCACCAAGGATACAACTAACACTGTGAACAACTTGATACAAGGATGGCCATAAAGGCAGCACGGAAATGTTCACACCTATTAAGGACAATGTACTCTTCTTTTGACAAGACAACATGGAAGTCCAACCACATGACACACTCACAGCTAGGGCATCCCATGAGGAATTTCTTGTTAAATTTTCTTGTTTACTAAAGTGTCTCTTAATTCTTAACTTACGTTCTTATAAAATTTCATGTAATGATTCACACAATTCTTTTCACAAGGGAGAACTTCTTTCTTTTCAACAATTGACTAAATAGCTTAAGGCTAAGCTTTCTAAACTAGGATCATCAATTTTATGTCCAAATCTTTCTTATTCATTTGATTTTAGAACATTTTCCATTTCTTACAAGGTTAATTAATCTTACTCAAGCCACTAACACATGTTCCACAACTCTATTGCACAGGTGAAGGCATAAGCTCCGATTGAGTGGAAAGTACCGCTTAGGGTTCATAACAATAGCCTTCTTGTTTAAGGATCAAATTTTTACCTTGCTTAAGAAATATCACCATGAATCAAGGCAAGGGTTAACAGAACAGGACAACAGAATTTAGCTTCAGGGTCACATTGTTTACTATCAGTGTTTTATTGAGGTTAAGAGTTTAGCAAGATTGGTTAAATGTTCCATCTAGACTTTACTTAATTAAGTTTGACAAAGGAGAACATTTCAAACGATAGAGAGAGATTTAAGGTTTAATTAATCAATTTCCCTCCTACCTATTAAATCCTATCATCATCTAAAATCTAACCATTGATTTCACCATGAGATCATTTAAGGTTTCACCATAAAAGGATAATGTTTATTAGTTTAACTTGAATAAGGACTATCCAACTCACTTCATAGTACTTACAAACTCATTGCTACTAGGCCTTAGAAGGATTTACAACTCAACATTTTAACTCAAGACCAAAGTTTAACAATACTCGTTTGGGAAAACAAAACAAGGTTATATCAATTCATTCCAACATGATGCACAAACCAAAGGGACCTACCATCTCTATTAATCTATGACTAGGGAACAAGAGTGTAATAACATGGAACATGCCACGCTACTATTCTAAGGATTTAAAATACACTAGGATATCCCATAACCAAGCGGTAATCAAATTTCATCTTTCACGTGATAACCAAACAAATCAAAGTTTCAACAATTACAACAATGATACTCTACAATACATTTACTAAGGCACTGACCCTTCTTCTAAAATGTCCAAAGGCCCTTTCCAAATTTTTATAACATAATACTCATTCGTACAAAGGAACATCATAACCAAGTTTGATGCAATAATCTACAAGTCTTTCCATCATCTAACCACGTAAGCCATCTGCAACAATTAATAACCCGAGTCAGTTCGCGAGAACTGAGCAAGATAAGACTATACATAGTAACAATAAGCTACTAGCTAACAATACCATGAAAGGAAACATTCTATTTCAGGAAATGGATCAAAGTTCTAACCTCTAACAACCTTTTGAAACAAGATATAATTTTCAACATATCAACTAAGAAGAAATCCATAAGTTTTAGTTATGAAGAATACCTCGAAAACTACAAAAGTTTGACAACCAAATACGCAAGACTATGAAATTTAAATGATTAGACACAAGAGTTGAGAGTATTAGGATTTCAATCATGTAATCCCGTAGATTACGTGATTGAAATCTAAAGTGTAACCCATCAATCCACATTCTCAAGGAGAAGTCAAAAGATAAAAACCAAACCCGATCTTAGCTGCCAAAAAGAATATAGTTTTGGAATCGTTCCGTAGGGCCATAGGCCTAATAGGCTAGAAACGAACAACGAGGGTAATAACAAAGTTCCATCATGTAATCAAAAAAGGTTTAAAGGATGAAAATATTATATTCAACCCATAACCATTATATCTTAGGTAGTAAGTGACTTCATAGCTAATAAGGATGAGTGGAAATGACGATAAGAATGTCTGGAATAGGCATTGTCTAACAGCCTACCTACTGAACATAACCAGGGCTGGAATAGTGACAAGCCTCATTAATACCCAAGTTGAGTAGGCAATCTAGCATTCTAAATACCTCCTTGCAATTTTCATAATACTTTAGATTTATAACCCTCCCGTTCTAGAGGAACATAGCCATGAATCTAGACTTGGTTGAAATTTTCCGACGTCGACTCACTTTCTAATATCATAAACGATGTATACAAAGAAAAAAAATCCCTCAACTCTCCTTAATTTACATCTCATCACTAAGTTTATGGTAACCTATGCAGTGATTAAACACATAATATACCATTGAAGATAGATATCCTCCAATAATGAACTTCTATAATGATGTAATTACAATTATTACGTTCGATACATAAACAAACTATTCCATAGCTTCTTTTCCCTTTTTAGACAACAAAATATATTCACGACCTTCCATCACAATCATTCTAAATTTGCAATGAAAGGTCACTCATCAAGAAGGAAGTACAAAACAAGTTTGACTAAATTAAGGAACTTCATGTTACCTCAAGCAGTTGATGAAAACCTTAACTTTCACGAACCGTGAAAGATATTACCTTACTCCATCAAGGCATTATGTCTATACATAATTAAATCGATCACACAAGGAATCATCAACATACCATATCTTAACACCATAAAGGTCATTAATTTTATCAAATTTTACTCATAGAAAGAGTAGAATCAAATAGGGTTCTGTCAATAATTTATGCCCTTCTATCAACCCAGGACATATTTTCGGTCCAAAACTTCCTTCTTAACAAGCATAAATATTGAACTTCTAATTTCCAAAAGCCCTAATAATTTGCACAATACACGAAGTGCATAATCAAGCTTATCATAAAAAAATAATAATAATTTAACTGTATATTTTCCTCCAGGGCAATAACATAATAGGAACCCAATACTAGTCAAAGCTGCAACGTTCTAGGGGTGATTACATACCCAGGTTCACAAAAGAGATAGTGACATTTTGCAGAAGGAAGTAACTTTAAAATTTTATATATATATATATATATTTTTCATATGATCAATCGAAGCATACACTGAGAACCTTTGTTTGTTTTATATATAAATGGGTTTGGTCACGTCAACAAGAACAACCAACATTGGCAAATCCAGAAGTAACAAACTATTAACCATATACTGAACACAAATCCACAAAATCACAGATTTAAACCAATTTCTAGAAGGAAAAAGTTTCATTTCAAGAGGTTTATTAGATACTAGCATATTATGTATATGGTTAGTCTATCTTGCCTGTTTTAACGCATCCACCAGTCGTGAACATCCAGCAGGGACTGCTACAGCCACACGCCTTCTGCTTTATCCTCTGCTTCACTGGTCTTTTCTTTCAATATACCACACCAGGATTCCCTTTTGAAGGCACGACTAGAAGAATGCAATAGGTGGCTGTCCAAACACTAGATTGCTTCAATGCAGCTACTTTGGGGGTGAGAGTTTACCACTTAGTCCGAGAGCACTTGCGCTAGAAATATAAACACCAACCATGGTTTGAAGCTCGGACACAAGACATAATGATTACATTGCTCCTGACTCTGAAAGGCATCTACCGTATTGATACATAAACCTTTTCCTTCATCAGATTGGGGACATCATCAAACTCTCGGTGCAAACATTACAGCTGTAGCTTGTAAGGTGTGATAATTCCAACATAACACTTTATGCCTGCCAACTTGGTGACTCATTGAAGAAGCTCATATAATAGCAAAGCAAATTGTGTTTCATGAATATTCTGATATGAAACAGATCGGCCTCTAAGAGGTTCTCTTCCATGAGTTTCATCGTACAACAAGTAGGATTTTTTTTTGTAAATAAATTTCATCAGGTCTGCTGGTAACACCCTCACTGTCACAAAAAATGATTTTGGAGATACAAACTCAGTGCATGCTCTGGATCTGAAAAAAAATATCCTGCTACCTTCATCTCCCAAGACATTTTCTCCAACATTGCATAGATCTCCTGTGCCTATGGGTGTGATCTGTCACCTCCATATTCCAGTCTATTTTCCATGCGATAAACATCAATGAAAGGGTTTGGACTGCTATCCCTCCTATCATTCCCAGCCAGATCCCCATAACTTGCAAATGAAAAAACATAACCGAGGAGAATGCCGAGCGGAAAGCCGATTATATAGTAGCATGCAATATTTACATAGGCAACAATAGCCTGTTTCTGTGTCTTCTTTCTTTCAAATCAATCACAACCACACTGATATTGTCTCCAACATTTCTTCAACAAACCCAGGCCCTTCACGTCACTGGCCACCCTTCACCCTCAACAATGAACCACCTACAGAGCTGTATATATTGCTTTCCTCCAAAAAAAAAACTAAGAGCTTATATGTTCTATCCATATCCACAACATATTCATATGCAGTCCCGTACACATACTTATATTTATAAAGATAATAGTGACTTTACATTCTATGACTATATTCCATAGCAATAACTGAAGAGTAGTGCAGTGCAGTAGTTATTTCTGTCCTCGGACCTTGGGAGAGAAAGTGGCATGCCGAGATGCAGCTGGTAGAGGCAGCTTATGGGAGAGAGGCTTTCAGACAAATTGGGATTTCACATTGCTCACGCCTGCCTCTCGAAACACCCATAGTCTCCTATTGTGATGAGACTGCATATCACCATTTCTATCCTTTGATAATCTAATGGGAGGAAATTCGGAGAGGGTGAGCTCACTGATTTAAAGTTTGGTGCACACATCATTCAGAGACGTCCCTTTTCCATGCTTGCTGCTGAAATGACTTGCAATCGAAGCCTGTGTAAACCTGACTTGCTTTGGATTGACTTCCTCCTCAAACGAACTCATCTTAACCTTCATTTCACCATCAAGGGATCCACTTTCCAGAACACGATGTAGCAATTCATCTGTTGCAGCATTTGATGGAGCGCAACAAGCATTCGTGGTTTTGGGCAGAAGACAACCGGTAGCCCACGTGACAGCAGATGGCAAGTCAATCTTTTAATAAATGGGTAGGTGTGGCCACCAACCAGGAGTTGGACACACCAAGAAGGTGCAGGGGGTCTTCAATGCAATGGCAGGCAGGAGACAAACACACGGAAGATAAAAATCTGATCCTTTTTGAAAGCTACGCGGCCAGTAGGGAGGAAGGCATACAGTGGGTGGGTAGGAAAAAAAAACAAAACAAATAGTTTCATTAATCCCCACCAAACATATGCCAAACAAGGCACCAAATGAAATAAAAGAATATGGCGAGAGGCCATACA
Source organism: Taxus chinensis (assembly GCA_019776745.2). Classification (NCBI taxonomy): domain Eukaryota; kingdom Viridiplantae; phylum Streptophyta; class Pinopsida; order Cupressales; family Taxaceae; genus Taxus; species Taxus chinensis. The sequence goes on along the minus strand of CM034152.1, from coordinate 58,190,965 downwards.
CTCTACCACGCACTGCTCTTGCTAGAAAACAAAGAAATAAAGAGTCCAAGGACAACAATGTAGTTCACGTCTCCTCATGTCTAGCCTATCGCATCCATAATCCAACGTGGGAGGAAAGGCAATGGACGCAACAATAAGTGCACCCCGGAATTAAGAATTGCAACGAGGCATGCGTGCGGGATCAGACAGTCAAGGCGGGAGCGACAAACAAATCAAAAGGATAGTTTAACAATAACAGAGGATGATATCGATAACAATCGATATAAAGAAGGTAATAATAAAATACAATCGTTGATCGATAATACAATCATAATGTCATTATTATTATTATTATTATCATTATTATCATTTTACAGCTTGTAAAATAATTATCAATCATAGTCATAATGATCAGCAATCAAGGTCGACGAAGGCACAACGACACTCCATGCTTAGCACTCGATCGCCACAGGATGAATAGGTGTAACGTAGAACAGGGCATTACACAAGCTAGGTGGAAATGCTAGGCGATAGGCCAAAGGTGAATCAAATTACTAAAATAATTCACATAATAAAAAAAAATTAAAGCAAAAAGGAAAAACAACACATTTACCCAAGGTCACATTTGAGGCCACCCCCCAATGGGGACCCCTTAACAATATATCAACAACAAACAACATAGAAATACACAGGTTGTCAAGGTAACCTATTGCTAATACCCTAAATTCCTTCATTGTTGGTCTCTTATTCCCTTTTTGTTTGTTGTGTTACAATTTCCTGCAAAAATCAAAATAATACCTTTTTGGCCTCATGGCCATATTAACGACATCAAGACAATAAAACACAAATATACATATCAATTCACATCATCAAATATCATAACTAAACCATCACCAAAATCAAGTAATTTCACCAATTGTTCACAATTTAAAATAGTTCAATTCTATCAATTCATCAATTAGCAATAATATCACAAGACTATCTATATCGTCTAACAAAATCTGTATACCAAAATCCAATTAGTCAGTACATATATAAAGTAGTAACTCTAAATCATCATCAAATACTGATATGTCAATCCATGCATGTAATCCATCATATAAGTCACATCATATAAAAAGTATAAAACATTCATAGTGTTTATCAAATAGGATAATCAAATATAGTAATGTCCATCTATTAATTTCTAAAGATCAAATATGATAACAATATCTATGGCTCCAATCCAAAGTAAGAAAAATCATAGTAAGATAAATGTCGAAGAGGAGTGGGTACTACAGAAGGGGTGAAATGGCAATGCATGTGACCAGACAAAAAAGCCTCTATCTGTAATTTAATCTTACTCCTTGCTCATGCTTTAGTGTAGAAGTTCCAATTCAATTCCTTGTTCAATAATTTATGCCACATTTTTCTGACCTATTACATTATTGTTTTGGGAAGAAAGATCATACTGTCACATTTGGGAACCATTTTTCAAATTCTCAACCTTATGAAGGTATTTCCATTTCACCTTGTATCTCGTAAATTATTTATATACAATTAATTTCCATTTCCCTTTCATTTGAGAAACAAAACAACTCTCTATCTATCAAAATGTAGAGTCATATTTTGAACCTTACAATGTTTCATCTATATTCCTACACTTTCGCTATCAATCACACCCCTTATCAACATGTTATTGACATTACAAAATAGAATTCAACCACACAACTGATACAACCACCATCTCAAATACTTTGCAATACTAACACAATTCCCCCTAAATAGTTACAAACCACATCAACTACAAAAGTAATTAACTATCCAAAGTGGTATCGAATGTATCAAATGTATTCATGATATAAAATCTGGAAATGAACGACAGTCTTCATGTATTCATGTTTAGTTCAAATAAAATAGTCCGCAAAATGCTACCACTCATGATATAATATTTACAAATGTATACGTATGAATTTGTAACAAATATGAAATGTAGAGATATAAATTTTAAATGTAATCCTTCATCTATATTCATAATATTACAAAATCAATCACACCCCTTATCAACATAAACTACAAAAGCAATAACTATATCCCTTTAAATAAAATAACATATACCGTTAGATGTTCACATTGCATTGTATACATGCGATTACTAGTTTATAAGCTAGCAAAATCTAAAAGAGAATATTGCTATTTTGAAAATAGAAATAATAACGTAATTGCTTATTTTCTAGAGATTTATCCTTTTTACTAGTGATTTTGTGCATGATTTGTGTGAAGTGAATGAAGATTTTTTTAATATAGAAAATAGAAACCTAACAAGCATCAATTTTGTTTCTTTAATTAATATTTAATATTTTTTATTAAAAAAATTTGATAAATTAAATTAGCATTCAATTTATATGACAAGTGATTTTCATTAAGCCAAAGGAGTTTTCTCTATGGGAAATGGCTTTGCAGACATTCACGGGACTATGTATAATTTGGCGGCCTAAATGACGGTTTTGATGGGCATGGTGATGGTTTAGCCTTTCTCTGCTATTTTGAACAATTTTTCTTTTCCAATTTTTCATGAAATGACATATTTTCTATTTTTAAGTTTTGTTTTTTAACTTTTACATGCTTTGATGGGTTTGCTATTTAAGTTTTGTTTTTTAGCTTTTTCCTTATTCGTTGGCAAAGTCTGTGGTGTTGTTTTTATGAATTGGGAGACATATCAAAGCACCAGGGCGTAGGAAGAATACATGCACAATTGGGAAAGCCCATAGATGAAACCAACAATTTGGCATGGGCGAGGCCCGGTTCTCAATGTCTCTAAGCTTGTCTTGAAAGGAAGTTAGGACATTGTGTTCTGCATTGAATGCTGCTACTATTCTGATGTTGCTGACTACCTCTCCATCTACCATTATAGCTTTGCTGTGGGCTTTGGCTATGTCACCAAAAAATCCTGAAAGCCCATAGATAAAACCACATATCCCATGACTACCACGGTATTTCCTTCTTCATCTCCTCTCTAAACTGTTGGTTTCGAATCCCTCTATAGTGGACAAGGTGATGGACATGGGACTGGTATGAACCCTCTTTATGGTTGGAGATAATTCTCTATGCTATAGGGGGTGGACTTTATTTTCCAGTGAAGCATGGTTGGAGATCATGAATAGCCGTGGAACTGATTACCGAGACATACCACTTTAAGGTTATTACCATTCCGGTCCATGATGAATTTAACTGGGATGTGTATCCTCTGCTGTACAAGTCAAGAACAAATAAATGAGCATCTATCCCCATCACCGACAACAACCCTAGAACCGACATTTACTTGTCAGACTCACACCCTTCGATTTACACACTTTGATTTACACACTTCCCAATGACACGGTGTACTACAAAAATTATTTTGGCCATCATCTCGGTTGTTATGAAATTATCTCTAGTGATTTCAAGTTTCTGGAGATTGAAGGAGGGTCGCCACCGCAGGTGGATTGATAATGCGAAGAACTATTATGGAAATCTCCCTTAGTGGTGTGTAGTGGGCAACTAATTTTGGTGGGGAGGTTACAAAGGAGGGCCAGGGAAGGGTACATTTTAGGCCGTCAACCTCTGATCAAGAACACTTTGGTAGGGTTGTGGGAATTGGATATAAGTGCAAAGATTAAGAGGTGGTCTCTCATGTTGTTGACTCCTAGGGATTTGCTGGAAGACATAGTGAAATCATCGGATGGAACAAATTTTGTGGTAAGTGCATCAGAGCAGGGTGATCAAATTTAGATTATGCTTAGAGAAAGAATTACTATGTTGATCTTTAATGTGAATTCTATAGAGTGGACTGTGATGCCAATATGCCCAACTGAAGACAAGATTGATACCATTCCAAGGAGAGCATTTTTTGCACCCTTGAGAATTATTCCCTATATTTGAAGCTTGAAATCGTCTCTCCTTCATGGATCTTTTGATATTGTGGATTGACAGGTCACAACTTAAAGAGTAGAGGTTGGTTTTGAAACTGGTTTTAGTATTTTTATTGATTTTCTCACCAACCAATTTATATTATATTACGTGGATATTTTCAATGTTCATATAATTATTATACAAAATTATTTATTTTGACTATAATTATTCTTGGCAGTATTGCTCTTCACTATGTATGTGAAACTTTTAGCCTTGTGTATTCAAGCCTTTAACTTGTTATTCGAAGCACCTTATCTATATTGAGTTCTTATAATCTATTTATTTATATACAATTCTGACACATTCTCTGTACCGAGTTCTTTTGTGAGCTATTTAAACGCCTAGAAAAAAACACTTGTTGACTAATTAAGAGTGTCCAAGTTCTTACATAGTCATCTGTGATGACAACTCCTCTATAATTTCAAACAAGACACACTGACAGCTAGTGTAATATGAAAATTACCATATCAACTGGATGTTATTTGTGAGGACATTCTTTGGACTCATCTATACCCTTTGGATGCCTATCAACTGTTTTCACCAAATTACCATATTAACACTATGCCATGTTTATATCAAAGAAAAAGAAAATCTAACCACATCATCATACTTCACCTCCATAGGATCAATCACACTATGACTATCTTCATGCTTGTCTGGGTAATATCCTCCATCCGGTTAAACTCCTTTAGAGATCGTACAAGTATTCCTCACCATTGAAGTTCTCCATATTGTTTGAATTCAAGTTTTTTATTATTTAAGAAAGTTGTTATTATTTTTCATACATCTCTCTATGCTTTTGGTTGCAGTTATTGTGTAAAGGACATTTCTATTTGTGGAGGCCAAATCTTGTCTAAATTTAAGAATTTATCTCCTGATGTCTCGCCCTAGTACTACTTTACTTAACACTTCTTATATTTGAAGTGGTAGTGCAGTTTAAGGGGTATCAAATGTATTCATGTTTAGTGCAAATAAAATTGGCTACAAAAGGTTACCACTCATGATATAAAATCTCCAAATTTATGTAAGTCTTTGTAGTGACCACTCCCCTTCGACACCCTTTTGATATTGATTATGATACTGTTGACTATACTTATGGATATTATTGTAGCTTTTGGTTTGGCATGATGTTAGACATCAGAGATCATAGACTATTGTTGATTTTGGATTCATATATGATGCATGTGGATTATTAGAGACATTTTTATATTGATTAGTTGATATGCTGGTTGACATGGTTACATATATCTGTGTGTGTGTGTGTGTGTGTGTGTGTGTGTGCGTGCGCGCGTGTGTGCGTGCGTGCATGTGTGTGTGTTTTCAGACATGTGATATTTTTTCATATGGAGTAGACCTAGATAATTGAACTAATCTTGTGATTATATGACTATTGATGAAATTGTAAATCATATTGTTATTTGTCTAGATGATGTTTTGATTCTTATATATAGATGATTTTAGATGTTCTATTGTATATTTATTTTGTATGATTTGATGCAGCCACGAGGCTGAAGAAGGTATTTTTGTTTTGCAGGTAAATATGTCACAACAAACATCAGGGGATTGGTGACCAACCGCATTGGAACTTTAGATGAATTCAACAAGGGTCACAATGGCAACATGTATCTGTTTGTGTATATGTTTGATTGTTGTTAGGGGTTCCCATGGGGGGGGTTCACGTTCAAATGTGACCAAGGGGTTATGTGTATTTATTTTAATTAGTTCCTTGGTTTATTTAAGTATGTGATTATTTAGTGATGCATTCCCTTTATTAATTATTTAAATTGTGTCTAGATTGGGAGTAATCATGTTGTTAAATCAATTAAAATGGGTCAAAAGAATGTATTTATTAGATTTGATGGCTATTGGTTTAATGTGTTGTAAGTGATGTGTAAGTAACTTTGGAGTGTGAAACACTCCACCTTCCTTTTGAAATTCGGATCTGTCCTTAGGGGCTGATTTTGGAGGCTTGTGGGACAAGTTAAACTTATCCCACACATCTTAAATTGTTACACCAACCTTACCTATGGGTTGGGGAGTCAAAATTAGACCTTATGATGTATTTTTGAGGAAGACAATTTGTAATTTTTCATCACACCTTCTTACATGTAATTAATTTTATTCCTGAAGGGGTGTGGAGTTTGATTGCGTGTGTAAGTAAAATATCATTTTATTCACCCACTTATTAATTTTGCTTTGGAGATTGAAGTTGACTTGTGAGGTGGTGTTGAGGATGAGTGATATGGCATCCTACATGGATCCACCTCATCCTCCTCTCTCCCTCTTCTATTTATTCGAATTATTTTTCTTGTTTGGGGGTTACTTCATTTTGTTTGGTGCTCTTGCAATAATAGAGAGTTAGAGGAGTTAGGATGCTTGTGCATTTTTTGGAGCTTTTGGATTGTTTGACCTTGAAGAAGCTTGTTGTGGATCTCTTGGATCAAGATCTATCATGGAAAGTTAGGAGCTTGACTCTTGTAAAATGCTATTCCTTTTTAAATTATGTAGATGTCAATGTTTTGAGTGTTTGGTATGTTTGTTGGCTGGTTGGGTAGATTGCCTAAGTGTGTTGTAGGAGGAGACTATGGGGATATTTTTAAGGGGGGGTATAAGATAAATGAAGAGGCATAGGAGTTATTTTGTGGAGGGTGTTTTGGATAGGTGTTCCACCTTGGACAAGAAATTGCTTGCATTTTCTTACATGATCTATTTTTTGGGGAGCCATAAATGTTTTGGGGAGGCATAAGAGAATGGGGAGGCATAAGAGGTACTTGGGGGAGGAATAATATTATGTAGGGGTTTTTGAGATGATTTTATTGGTGGGTTTTTAGGTGGACACCCATTTCCCATTGGGAGATATAAGTAGGTTTCCCCATAGATCTTACTCCTTTGGCATTTTCTTTGTGAAGCCTTGTGAAATTTGTTCTTGTCTTTCTTTTGTTTAAAATTGTATTATTATGGACTCTAATATGATTATGAAATCTAGTTTGTGATGTGGAAGCTTGTTTGTTGCCATAAGTTGAATCCATTTCCTATTGTAAGGTGGTTGGGGCTCAGGGGCCAATGAGGAGGATGGATTCTCCTTTTCATTGGAATTCTTGGTTGGGTGGAGAGTGTTGCCTCTCCCCCTTTTTTGTTGTGGCCAAATGCAATCTGATAGATCTCTCTTGTTTTTGTTTCTGGGAGCTATGTTTGAAGACCAAATTTGAAGTTCTCCTTAGTTTCTCTTTATTGTAACATTTCCCACTTTAAGTGGATTACTTTGTAATAATATGTTTAGTGAAAAGATACTCTATTTTAAGTTATGTAAAGTTCTATCTGAATGAAAAGAAAGAGAAATATATATTCTGTAATGTCTTTTGATGAATGTAAAGGAAGTTGTGAAGAGAATTATTTCAGTCTAATGAAAGTTGTATTATTTTCTACAAAATGGTGTTACTATTGTTTGAAATTTGTTGTTGGAAATACTATTTTGCAAACTCTCAGTTTGAAGGCTTGAAATGTATGTATTATGAAATATTACATTCCTATGTGTTATTAAAAAAGCACGTTTTGGAAAATAGAACTAAATTATGGTTTTTCACCCATTGACTGAAGTAAAGTTGAACATTATAAATTAGATTGGAATGAACTTAAATATTTAGAGTATGAAAAATTAAAATAGATCAATTCAAGTTTAAGTATGATTCCCATTTAGATTCACTTTTAAAAAATGAAAATAAATATCAGATAAATGCACAGATTAACCTGCAACAATGGGAAACAAGTTATAAACATTAAAACAAGTTAAGGAAGATCAAAATGCATCCCAAACTATTTGTATTGCTTAAGAAAATTATATAGAACTTCATTAATTGAGCTAGAGACAGAAAAACACATTTACAGAGTAAAGGAGAATTAAATTTGAATTGAAAACTCAACCATTAACTAATAATCCTTGCAATCCATTTCAAAATCTTTCAGGTGTGTTTCTCCATGTCTGTTGGGCATGTTGAAAAAGAAATAATGGCAAATTGGATCAAATTTGGTAGTTGAAAACTTTAGCTCACATTTTAATAGAAGGAAATTTGTTTTATTAAGATTGAACCACCTAAGTTTGTTAATAATAACATTTTATGCTTTCTGTGCGTAAAGGAGTTTGATCCCTTTCCAAAAAGTCCTCATTTTCCCAAATCCAATTTTCCAATCAAAAGTTATGGCCTTCTGCAGTGTTTTTGTTTCAAAAAAAAAAACTAGTCAAAAATAATAATAATAAAATATTGCTAAGCGGGTCCACGGGCCAAAAATTACTGATGCAAAAGACATGAAATCTCCCACCGCTCTGCTGGCTCGAACTTTCTATTTCGGCAAAAATATTCTAAGTTCAAAAATTTACTTTTTCTCAATTTCCTCCATGGCCATGTAACTATTGGCCTAACACGTGGCATCTTTAAGCATTAGCGGAGCGGGTGGTTTTAACCCTTTTACACTTTTTCTTCAAAAGTATAAATTTCCTAAGTTCCCCTGAAGGTCCGCTTCCCCGCTTATAGTTTTGGGGATGACAAATGGCTCATTTTAAAACTTATCACTTTTTCTTCAAAAAATAAAAATTAAAATCTTAAGTGCCTCTGGTGACCCACCTTTTCCCGCTTGGACTCGAAATTTTTCATTACACATGTCCTTTGCATCCTTTGGCTTATTTTTCTTCTTTTGGCGCAAAGCCCTGCCACGAGCTTGTGGGCACGCCGGTGTAAATTGCGCTTTTTTCCCAAAAGGGCAAAGCGCTAAATTTCTCCCAAGGCCCACCAGTCAGCAACCTTTCCTGGGTGAAAAATATTCCCCAGGTCCACAGGGCCAAATTTGGGAAAAAATTCTTCCCCATGCCCGTAGGGCTGCCTTTGGGAAAAAAATCTTCCCCAACCCCACAAGCCCGCTTTTGGGAAAAAAATCATCCCAAGGCCCGCCGGCCTGTAACTTGAGAAATATGAGGAGTCAGGAGAACTTCTTTATATCATTGGAAAGGGGAAGAATTTTCCTATCTAATGGAAATGTTTTCAGGATTTTTCAAGTGTGTGAAATATGGAAAAAATCAGGTTAAAGTACAAAAATTAGTCTAAGAGTAGGTGGAGAGTGGGTAAGTGGGAAATTAACCTTTTTAATTTAAATGTTTATTCTACCCCATGTAATTAGACCTTGTGGAATTAAATACCTTGGGTATTTAATTTTTTTGGCTCCTTTGACCGTTTAAAATTTAATTGAGTAATATTTAACTGATGTTAATTTAATTATTTATTAAATTAACACCTAAGGGAAATTTAACTATGCTTGGATTAATTTTACTCTTTAATTTGTAATGTGGTTTTAATAATTTGTATAGGGGGAAATTTTTTATTTATTAAATATAATTGTCTTTGAAACTTCATTGGGAAAACTATAGTTTTGAATCCTATGTCAGGGCATGACTTTCAAAAAAATTATTCCATAATATTAATAACTAAATCTAGGTTGTTCTTGGGTCTTAAGTGGGCATTTTTAGTGGGCGTTACACTTTGTATCAGAGTCATGGGTTCAAATCTTGGACCCTTGGGCACACTAGAAAACTTGAGACATGAATATAAAACTTAGCATACTTTTAAATTTAGAAAACAACTTTGTCTGAGAATTGCATATTTTTAGTAAAGATGTAAAACTGAATAAAACCTAGAATGATGAACTAACTCTCACCCTGGTTTTTTAGGGGGCATAGACCAAAAGAGGTGTCCTTTCAAATAGAATTAGACTTACCACCTCTAGATCATGTCGTAGCAGCCATCCTATCACTTATTTTACAGACACTTTAGGACGTCAATGTCGCTTTACGCGGAGGGTCCGTAGGAGGATGTTGAGCCAGACATGATAGGGAGCCATCCATTGATTCTTGTGCATCTCCTTGACATAGCGAGGAGCATAGATCAAAGAACTCCTACATGGAGTTATCTAGAGCAGAGTCACCACAAAGGGGACAGGGAGACTAGATTCCAGGACACAGGGATATGTCTTGGAGACCTTGGCTTAGAGATGAGCATGCAGAGAGGCCTAGGGGTCGCCAGACTATAACTGCAGACCATATTAGGGAGATCCTGAAGCTACGACCATCTCATTATTTCGATGACATAGGTGGATTTCAAGAAGAGGCATTGTTGGTGACCTTGAGCTGGTACTTCAAGCTCTGCCCTTATACTAGCAAAACAAAATTTCATGATGTGATCTATATTCTGAGGGATGGAGCAGGTGTCTGGTGGAGGAGTGAGGAGCAGAAGCTCCATTTTTATTCAGATACGGTTACCTTGGAGCTCTTTTAGAAGTAGTTCAGGAGTAGATACTTATCTTAGAGGTTCATCCAATAGAGGATAGATGATTTTCACGAAATTTGACAGACATCTTTGACAGTAGCTGAGTATGAGAGTTGATTTCATGATCTACTCTAGTATATCGACTAAATGCAGGATGAGTAGGTATGGATCCACAGGTTCGTCAGGGGCCTGAATGTAGATTTGGGAGGTGCAATGCGTATCCATTTTCCATAAACATTAGCTGAGGCCATTGAGAAGGCCTATATAGAAGAGGAGAAGTTGGGGAAAGACATAGTAGGCTAGAGATAGAGTTCAGAGCTGCATCCAGCAGATGCAAGAGACAATAGATCGAGGGGGTTAGCTCCTCTTTCTTGTGGTGAATAGGGTTTAGCATAGTCATATTTTAGGTCACCACAGCAATAAAAACAACAAACCCGCTCACCTTATAGACCTCCACAAAGATTTGATGCACAGAGGGGATGCAGTATGGGGCCTCCTCCTAGGGGTCCCATTAGGACACAGGGTGCACCGAGAGGTCAGTTAGCAAGAGATCACCAATAGAGACCTTAGCAGTCCATAGATGGACCATAAGGATCCACAACGCAGACCCCTAGAGTACCAGTTGGAGTTGTTACCCATGGGAAAGGATGAGGTAGTTGTTATGGTTGTGGTGTTGCTGGACATTTTTGGAGAGAGTTCCCACAGAACCCTAGTAACAAGGGTAAGACATAGATCTCAGAGCCTACTGTTGGTGATGTGGGGCATAGTCATCAGTTCTATGCAGTGGTCGAGAACTGCCAGGATGAGCACCAGAGTATTGTGATTGAGAGATGATAGGTAGCATTGGTGGTATTCCTACCTCCATTTTATTTGATTCCAATTCTTTTGATTCTTTTATTGCACCATCTTTAGTAGAGTGATGCAGGCTGGTGGCAGTTAGGCAGGGTCATAGTTGGGATGTTGAGATGGCTTCTGGAGCCAAAATCTCTGTAGACTCCTTTTTAAGGAGTGTGTAGTGGATTTTGGACCCTTCACCACTACCTCAGATCTTCGTATCCTTCCGTTGCATTCTTATGGAGTCATCTTGGGCATGGACTGGTTGTCTACACATAGAGCCAGAGTGGACTTATTACCATAATACTATATCTTGTACAGATGATCTAGGAGTTGAGTTAGTCATAATAGGGGTTAGGAGACATGTTTCCATTCATACCATCTCCGCTATGAAGCTTAAGCGGTGTGTGTGATGGGGTTTCCAAATGTATGCTGTTACAATTAGTGACTGATTTGAGGGTGAGTCTAGTGGACCATCGCTTGATGACCATCCCATTTTGAGAGATTTTTCAGATGTTTTTCTAGGGGAGCTACCAGGGTTACCTCCCCACATGAGATATATTTTCCACATAGATCTTGTTCTGGGAGCAGAGCCTATCTCACGAGCCTCTTATCGGATGACTACTCCAGAGCTCTGTGAGCTCAAGTTGCAGCTAGAGGGCCTTATGGAGAAAGCCCTAATCCATCCTAGTGTATCCCCTTGGGTGCACTGTGATTTTTGTGAACAAGAAGGATGGATCTCTATGGTTGTGTATTAATTACCGCCAACTAAACAAAGTAATGATCAAGAATCATTACCCCCTTCCACGCATTGATGATTTATTTGATCAAATGAAGGGGGCCACAGGTTTCTCTAAGATAGATCTTAAGTCAGGCTATCATCAGGTAAGGATTACGGAGGTAGATATTCATAAGACCACCTTCCGTACGAGATATGGCCACTACGAGTTCACAGTGGTACTTTTTTGTTTTATGAATGCCCCCGCAATATTTATGATCAATGGGGTATTTAGGACTTTCTTGGATCACTTCGTTCTCATCTTCCTTGATGACATTTTTATCTACTCACATACATGTCAGGAGCATGAGTGGTACCTTCCCCAAGTTCTTTAGTGTCTTCATGAGCAGCAGCTTTACGGGAACTTAGAGAAGTGTGCGTTCTTTCAAACAGAGGTACAATATTTGGGCCACATCATTTCTAGGGAAGGTATCTGCAGTTGATCCTTCCAAGATTCAAGCTATTATGGATTGGCCAACACCCACTAGTGTGACAAAGGTGTGCAACTTCATGGGTTTAGAGGGATATTATAAGAGATTTGTTCAGGACTTCTCTCGAGTTGCACACCCCATCACTTCCCTTCAGCGGAAAGGGAAGAAGTTTGTTGGTCAGAAGGATGTGAGTAGGCCTTCAGGACACTGAAGGAATGCCTCACTACAGTGCCTATTCTTGTAGTGTCAGATCCTTAGGGTGAGTTCTATATTTGCACAGATGCTTCTTTGGTCTAGGACTTAGAGGTGTGTTGATGCAAGAGGGCAGAATTGTTTCTTTTGAGTCTCACAAACTCAAGGATTATGAGCTCAATTATCCAACTCATGATCTTGAGCTTGCGGTAGTTGCATGCCTTGGTTCTGCATGGAGACACTTCCTTCTTTGACAAGAGATTCACACTCAAGACTGATCACTTGAGTCTTCACCACCTCTTCACGCAGCCCAATCTCAATGCTCTTCAATGGCATTGGATGGATTTTCTTTGTGAGTATGATATGGAGATAGAGCATGTGAAGGGGAAGGAGAATGTGGTTGCAGACACTCTCAGTATACAAAGACATGTGGCTATGGCCACTTCAATGGGCACAAATTTGCGGAGCATGATTCTTACATCAGCTTCCTCGTGATAGCTTTCTACCTTGCAGCTAGAGAAGAGATTGAGTCTCAAAGACCCCTTGAGGGGAATTTGATGGATTTTCATTAGAGGCAGATGGAATTCTTAGGCACAGAGGTTAGATTTATGTTCCCAGAGATGGAAGCTTGAGATAGGACATCTTGATAGAGGCATCATGCACCTTGTTCAGCCCATCCCGAGGTGAAGAAGATGCATGCCACTTTGAGATAGTTATACCATCGAAGGGAACTTTGTAGAGACGTGCTCAGTTTGTGTCACATTGTTTAGAGTGTTAAAGGGTGAAGTTTTTGCACCAGCATCTAGCTGGCCTTCTCTTTCCTCATGCTATACCGAAGTGGAAGTGGGACACCATTTCCATGGACTTCATTTTTGGGTTACCGACGTCGAGATACCACCACGATGCCATCATGGTCACGGTGGATAAATTGACAAAAGTGGCTCATTTTTCTCTAGTGAAGACCACCTACACAGCTAGTGCAATGGGACAGGCATATCTTAGATGAGATTTTCAGGTTGCATGGGAATTCCATGAAAGATCATTTGTGGCCATGATCCTTTATACACTTCCCACTTTCTGGACCACCTTTTAGCATGTTCTCGGGAATGAGGATAAATTTCAGCACAACATATCAACCTAAGACAGATGGATAGACTGAGTGGGTGAATCAGATCCTAGAGAACATGCTTAGGATGTATGTTATGGATGACCAGTCGACATGGGAGGAGTATCTTTACTTGGTTTGAGTTTTCCTACAATAATAGTTTCCAGAGTTCGATAGGCATGGCTCCTTTTCAGGAATTATATGGCAAAGAGTGTAGGATACCTCTGAGTTGGGACAAGTTAGAGGATAGGGTTTCTCTTGGGCTAGTGTTTATTGCAGGATATGGAGTAGTCAGGTTATCTATGATCAGGACAGAGGTTACAGGAGGCATAGGACAGAAATAGAAAGGTATGCAGATCCAGCATAGGAAAGATCATAGTTTTGAGGTGGGTACGAAGGTGTTTCTTTGTGTTAGATCGCATAAGAGCCCTATCTGTTACAGAAAAGGTTCTAAGATTGCTCCTATAGTTTGTGGGTCTCTTTGAGATCTTGGAGCGCATAGGTCCCTTGGCCTATCGTCTAGCATTTCCACCTATCTTATCTCACATCCATGATGTGTTTCATGTTTATGTTCTTAGGAGATATATTTCTGATCCTTATCACATGCTGGATTATACTACATTACAGGTGCAGGATCAGGGGAAGGTGATGGTGGAGCACGTCTCGCATTATAAATTCTAAGAACTCGGGCCTTTGCGGAAGAGAAATTGACCAGGTTTGGGTGTAGTGGGACAGGTATGATGAGACTGCTGCTATATGGGAGGATGCTACATTGTTATAAGTTTAATTTCCCACACTTGTTCTAGTGACTTCCAAGAGGAAGTCAAGTCTAAGGGGATGGGGATGTAGTGCCCACTTCCCTTCGACACTTTTTTATTATTGATTTTGATACTATCGACTACACTTATGGATATTATTGTAGCTTTTTGATTTGGCATGATATTAGACATGTTAGAGATCACTGGGTTGTTGTTGATTTCAACTCATAGATGTTGCATGTGGATTATTAGAGACATTTATATTGATATTGATATGCTGCTTAACATGGCTATTTATATATATTTCTGACATGTGTGTTTGATAATGTGATAATGTTGTGATCATTTTGACATGGACCTAGAAACATAAGAATAATTCTATGATCGTATGTTATTGATGAAATTGTAAATGATATCATTATTTTCCTAGATGATATTTTGATTCGTATATAGATTATCATTGGATTTATATTTTACATTTATTTTTAATGTTTTAATGCAACCACGAGGCTGAAGGAGGTATTTATGTACATTTTGCAGGTAAATTTATGTAACAACAAACATCAGGGGATTGGAGACCAACCACATTGGAATTCTAGATGAATTCAACAAGGGTCACCATTGCAACTTGTAATTGTTGTGTGTGTTTGTACAATTTAGGGGTTCCCTTAGGGGGATCAATTTAAATGTGACCAAGGGGTCATGTGTATGTCTTTAGTTTTAGTTTCCCTTTTTATTAATGTTAGTATGTGTTTCTTTTGAGTGATGTAATTTACTTATTTTAATTAATTAGATTTTGATGTATGTTTTTCCCCTTTATCTTAGTGGGTCTAAGTGTCTTATTAAAGTTAATAAATATTTTCCTAAACCAATTAAAGATATGACCAAAAGAATTTCATTTATTAGACTTTATTTTCTTTTGTATTTTATGTTGTGTGTTGAATGCTTGAGATCTTGAGTTTGTATACACTCTACCCTCCTTATAGAAATTCCAATTTGGCCCTTAAGGGCCAATTTTGAAGGCTTGTGGGACAAGTTAAACTTCTCCCACACCTCTTAAATTGCTATACCAACCCTACCTATGGGTTGGGGGGTCAAAATTAGACCCCATTAGGTGTTTTGGGAAGATAAAAAGGTGAAATGTTTATTGCACATTCTTTCAAGTAATTATGTTTTTCCTTAGGGGGTGTGGGCTCAGATTGTGTGTGTAAGTAACTTGTCATTCCTCTCACCCACAAATTAATGGTGCATTGGGGTTAAGGTTTGACTTCTTAGGTGGAGTTAAGGATGAGTGATGTGGCATCCTACATGGAGCCACCTCATCCTTCTCTCTCCATTTTCTATTTATTGAAGTTATTTTTCTTGTTTGGGGGTTACTTCATTATTTTTTACTCTTACATTTTTGGAGAGTGGGAGGATTGTTGGAAGTGCTTGTGGATTGTTGGAGCTTGTGGATGTTTTCTTGGTTTTGAGGATCTTAGAGATTTACTCTTGGAACAAGCTCTACTATGGAAAGGTAGGAGCTTTACCTTGCTTATATTATGCTTTGTTTTGTGTTTATGTGCTTGCGTTGAGTATTATTTTATCACCTAAGAAAGGTGGTAGTCCCAAGACCGCTGGTCTGCTCTAGGTGGTGGTTCTGTCACTTATGAGAAAACTTCCCGAATCTATGCCTGTGTAAAATTTTTCAGGTATTTTATATTAATTTTTAGGTTGTAAACTTAACAAGGAAACTACCAGTAATTAAATAACGCTCAAATATTGTTGTATTAAACATTTAAACCTATAAATGGAAGATTAAAAATATTTCTTTTCATTTATAGAAATGGGAATAGGGTTTGTCCCAAATTGGAAAACCTGAATACAAATGGCTTGAAATAAAATCATATTGGTGAAGGAAATCCTTCCCAATCCTTGAATGGAAGTAGTAACGACAATAAAACTTTAATCCAATCTAATCTAAACTAGATCTCCTTATAGAATCCTCTATATCTTTTCCTCCTTTTCTCCCATGGCTTCCTTCTCTCTAAACTACAAATTTTAACAAAACAAATAGACCAAATGAGGGTAATAGAATAAAGGAAAGGCTTTAATAAAAATTCATAAGTTGAATTTTAGGGCTAGTTTGGAACCCTAGGATCTAGTGAACAAGATTGTCTTGATCTAAGGGTGGAGGATTGACCCTACTTTTGTTTGGTGGAAATGAATTTTGAAATATTTAAATTAAATCCTGAAGGGTATGTGTAGATGGAGTGAGTGGGGCCATTTAATGTCGTTTACTAATTCTTAGTACGTTGTAGGAATTTAATAAAAGGACTTTAAACTACTAGGGTAATGGAACTAAAGTAATTAAGCATGAGGTTAACTTGTATTATGGTTGAACTTAATTTAGAAGAGAAAACAATTAACCAAGTAAATTAAACTATGGCACCTTCCTAGTTGACCTTTAATTAATTGACCTGGTAGAAGTAAAGTAATTTGTAAATTTTAATCTTTTATCTAGACCTGGCCTATCTATCAATAAAGTTGAGTTTAGTAGTGTATGTTAAGTTAATGTACCCTATGGGTAAAATACCCTTGTAACCTTCTTATAACTAAAAGAAAAAAAATAGTCACAATTTTCGGTTAAGTATTAGGTTGTAGCATGTTCTTAGAACGACCGTTTTTGCGGGCGTTACACAAATCCAACATTTTCAAATGCACATCATAAGTTAAACAAAATAAACTTTATTTTGCACACTTCTTTTGAACAAAGATTTGATATATAATGCAAGTATTTCATATCATTGCATTTTTAGAAACTTTATTGATCAACTCAATATATTAAATGTAATTTAGTTTGAAAAATAAAGTATATAGAAGACACTACTATAGCATTTGAACACTCAACACCAAATGATTTAAATCATTTGGTTTCACGTCTCAATATATCACAACCTTCATAATTGATCCTTGAAACTACTATGTGAGCCAAACAACTTCCAATAGACCTATCTACCTTTATCTTATATAATAAATTTTAAATATAATATATAATCAATTTTTAAAAATATATTCACAATAAATTTTATCATTAAATTTATTAACATCAAATTTTGAACTTATTAATATTATATAAAATATATAATAATTTTAAAAACATATACATATAAAATTTATTAGCATCAAATTTTGAACTTAATATAAATTTATAGTTTAAATTTTAAATTTATAATATATTTAATATATAATAAACTTAAAATATAACATTCACGATAAATTTAAAATATACAATAAATTTAAAATATAAATCTAAATTTTTTTTATTATAAATCATAAAGGATTAAATTTTAAATTTTGAATTTATTATAAATTTTGCATTTAATTAAGACTACATTTTATTTTCTTATATTTATTTATAATTTATAATCATTGACATTTTTATAAATTTTAGATTTTAATTATAAATTATAAATTATAAATTTATTTAAATTTCAAATTTGGTTTTTTTTTTTAATTTTTATAATTAAATCTTAAAATTATAATAAAATTTAATATATGATTAATATTTTATTTTAATTTTTACAAAAATGTATATTGAAGTTTAATCATTTTTAAAATAGGATTTATTAAATTTCAATATTGATACTAGTTATATATATAACATTATTAATCTAAATATTATTATTAGAAGTCAAAATTGAAAAAATATATATTAATACATCGTCACTAAGTGTCTTAATATTATGGCTAAAAATAATAAAAATAATTGGTGTTATTAAAAAGTGGAAAATAGTAACAACAATTCAATTGGGAAACAAAATTAAAACACGTATGATAACAAATAAATATTTATCGGATGTTATAATGTTTGTATTCCATCCAAAGGTCAAGTTTCAATTTCTCGGTTGAAGTCAAGTTTAGAATTTGATGGTCACTCTATCCTATCTAAAAAATGACGGTTGGATCATTTATCAACCTTTTAATTTACGTTTTATTTTTTTTAGTAAATTTTCAAAATTTTCATAGTTTTAAAGTTTCAAAATAACCACTTTTATATTTTACAAGCAATAACACCTTTGTTGTTATTAGCAGGCGATAAATGTGTTAAAATTTTAAAAATAGTAAAAAAAATTTATTAAAAAATTAATTATAAATTTTAATTAAATGTTTATTTTGTATTACCTATATTATAATTAATAAAAATTATAAATATAACATGAAAAAATATGATAATATTGGTATCATTATTATAAATAATTATTATAATTTTAAAAAAACATATTATTAATATTAGTATTATTATTATAATATTGTTGATGGGGTGGGAGTGGTGCGGTCAAGTCACATGGTTGTGTGCTTGTCCACCCATGTTCAAATCCCCTGAGGCACGATCCTCCTTGGAGGTGGTTTCGGCCGCTAGAGGTGACATCTCTACTCGTGCTGACACTGGTGGTTACTCCTCATTGCTAACGCTGGTGGCTACTCCTATCGTTGCTGACTCTGGTGGCTCTTTCTCCTCTAGTTTTTGACGTTGGTGGCTACTCTGCTCACTGTTGATGCTCCTCTCGTTGTTGTCATGGCTGCTCCACTCACTGCTAATACTAGTGGCTACTCTGCTTGCTGCTGATGTTGGTGGCTGTTCTAATATTTGTCCCACTCGTTGTGGTCATTGTCGATGGTCGCTGCATCTTCACTATGGTTTCATGGTTGCTTCAGTTGGGTTCCTAAGAGTGGTCCCCTTCATTGTAACCAGGTTGTGGATCCTCTCAAAAAAGCCTCAATTGTACAAGGTACAAGGATGTGGATCCTTTCAAACACCCTCAATTTACCCTCGATTCCAAAAAATAATTATTATAATATTACTAGTATTATTATTATTTTAAGAAATTATTGTTTTTATTATAAAATAATACTTTTTATTATTATAAATATTATTAATATTAAGACGACTTATTATTATTATTATTATGATTATAAACTTTCTAAACTTAATATCAATGTTATTATTATTTATATAAATAATTACGGTGAAGGCATTGCCCCTATGGGAAAAGGCTTTGTGGACATTCATGATACTGTGTCAAATTTGACGGCCTAAATGACGGTTTTGCTATTTTTAACAATTTTACTTTTGCTATTTTTAACAATTTTGTTTTTTGCTTTTCTAACAATTTTACTTTTATTTTTAAATTTTATTTTATAGCTTTTGCGTGTATTAACCTTTGCATTTGTTATTTTAAATTTTTTGTTTTTTTCTTTTCTAACAATTTTGTTTTTCTAATTTTGCATTTTTTTAAGAAATTCACATTGCTGGGATCGCAGGATTTTAAACCTAGGTTTTCAGGGTTCTTGGAGGATCTTGTGGATTTACGGTAATTGCCATATATTTTACATTTTGGATGGTTGTAGCGAGTGCAGAAGTCAAAGCTTTGTAATAGATATTTCCATGGCAGACCCTTGGCCCTTCTCCATTTCCTCCTCTTACAAACGTTGCATCTTTCTCTAACTAGGGTTTCCTTATTTTGTTTTGGGTGGGGTTACGTTTGATGTTTCTCTCTTAACGATTGAAGATGGTATTCTTGAATTCATTATTTATTGTTTTATGGAAAAGAAAGTGGTCCAAGGAGATGTATTCAGGCCCCCAACTAATGCAATCTTACTCTGTGTTCATGTAGGAACTGGAGTTCAGGTCTTTGGGAGAATTGCTTTTTGCATAAATATTCAAAATTTTTAACAAAACATTTTGTTGAACAATTAGTAGAGAATATATATAGGTGCATGTTTAAAATTGTGTTATTATAAATTTTTTGTTTATATTTTGGAGAGAATATTTGGTTTTGAGGGTGATAACATTGTTAGATGCCCTTGACCAGGTTTCAGAGCCCAAGCATCCATCGCACAAGCATCTCAGGTTTCCACTTCAGAATGTTTGCAAGATTGGTGGTGTTGGAACTGTACCTGTGGGGCGAGTGGTTGTAACCTTTGGTCCATCTGGGTTGACAATTGAAGTTAAATCTGTTGAAATGCACCATGAAGCTTTGTTAGAGGCATTGTTTGGTGACAATGTCGGATTCAATGCTTTGAAAGATCTCAAGCGAGGGTATGTAGCCTCTGATTCAAAGAATGGCCCAGCCAAGGAGGATGAAAAATTCACTTCCCAAGTCATCATCCCATGAACCTCTTTCCTGTTATTGTTTTGAGTAACAACAATGGACAGTTGGAGAAAGATACATCTGCAAAACTTAAAGCAGCTAGTGAAACATATCTACATGTATCTTTTTTAAGAAAACATAAGATGATAATATTTTTTAAGAAAACATGAGGCCACAAGAAAAAAACAACCTCAAGAAGAACAAATAGAGGAAAATAAATAGCTATAATAAGAAATTAGTACATTTAAAAAATGCATATATAGTTATACCAATGCATAAACCTATGAGAAAAAAATAATACCTCTTTAATTATTTAAGGAGAGTTTGATGCTCCGTGAATTTTTCTGGGCTTAAATTCAACTCATTTGCAACATAGCTGCAAAAGGCAATAGTAGAACAAAATTTCAGCAATGTCTCTGGCATAAATGTATCTGAAAAAAATTCCCAGTACGAAAAATAAGCCTTGCAAACAGACAATTTCCTTGAAATGTAGCACATCCCAACACAAGCTAGCAATACCAAGAAAAAAGAACCAATGCACAAATATTAATTAGAGGAATTATTATTTAGAATGCTGTTTATAATCACCTTGATGAAAGAACTGCTTGGGGAACAAAAGGTTTATAGGCCATCTCCCGTTCAGCTGCAAATCGTTGCACCTTCTGGAATTCCTTTAACACAACCTGAAAATATTTTGCAAGTTTTGCATTTGTTATCTTCTTGCTAGCCTGTTTTTAACAATACATTAAAAGTGAGATATTTCAGCAACTGACTTCGATAAAAAATTACACAGAGGCAATCCTTTCAGAAATTTACACTTGGTCCACTCATAGATAAGAATACATCACTTGGAAATATTATCATGCAGAATGATAAAACTAATATCAAGTATAGAGAGCATATTATACTTGCAGTTTACAAAAAAAAAGAAAAATACAATTTAACACCAAAAACCACAACAATAAAGAAGAGAAGATGATATTAGAGAGCGAAATGGGATTTTTTACATAAATATTAAACTATGGAATTTTTGATATTTTACATAGAACAATGTAGCAACAATATAAAGTTATAAACTTAGGATGACTTTACATGTGCAACATAACCAGGATTGACACAATTAGTTCCAGAAGAAATTCAATCAGAGTAAACTAGAAGACACTGAAGCCAATGCTAGACTCAGCATTGGCAATAGGTAAAATCTTTGCATATCAAAATATTAAACTTACACTAACTTCTGCATGTAGATCTGTTTCACTGGCTGCTTTAATTTTTGTAGATGTATCTTTCACTCAACTCAAAACTTTTCATTTGCATAAAAACCTTACAAGACCTACTCCACCTGATTTGGGAAAAATATGAAAAATTTAACCGTTTGCAGTTAATTCCACCTCAACCAAGCAATAGTCCTCAAGATCTCATCAGTGTGCAGAAATATTGCTAGTTAAATAACATTACTATAGACTCTAGAGTTTGGGAGAGGATTGAAATCTGCGGTTTAACTACATCCTCAATTTGGATCCGTTGAACCTTTACCAAAAAGGACTTCTCTAAACCTACTTCAGTATCCGTCAAGTAATCTTCGACATCAACTTCACTTGTATTTGAAAGGAAACCACTTTAAAAAAAATCTGGATGCTGAACTTGGAAATTTCAAAACTATTATTAATATTGACCTTTCAAACAATTAAATCAATAGTGATATCCTCAGAGATCTTGGAGAAATGCAAAATTTGGCTTTTCCTGATATCGAATAACAATTTATCATGTGATATTACCATTTAGTTGTCCAACTATTTTAGGCTATTTGGATAATATTTTTCTCTTGTTTGTTTATTTATTGGACAAACTAAAATATAGATGAAAAAGAAATTCAGATGGTTTACTAAAAATTGAAATACAGAGGATATATGAAAAATCTAAGATACAGAGGGTCCACTGAAAGTAAATTAAAAATTTATGAAAAAGCTAAAATAGATAGAGTTTAGTAAAATTTTAAAATACAGGGGACTTTTGAAAAATAGAAAATACAAAGACTTAATTTTAAATCAGTATTAGATTTAGTTACCTTCCGATATAAAGTTTACATTAAAACCATTTCAGTTTATTTTGCAGATTTAAAAAAACCTTCAGATGTCTGCAACGTGCACACACACACAATTAATGACTCATAAAAATTATATGACGCATCTAATTTCTCTCTATAATCCCATGTCACATTTCAAATCTTCTCCTTAATAATCCACGGACATAGTTTGATTTTGTTGTTATTGTTCTTTCTTATTTAAAACTGTATCACTTAATTGCTAGATGTAACTGAAAGCATGCTTAGCCCTCTCTTAGATTATTAAATTTTGGGGGGATTTTATTCGTGTGTTTTCATTCATTTAAAAAAATGACCTGCAAGTGCAATCATTATCCTACTGAAATTTTTCTTCATGTATTTGGGTAATAATCTCAAGGCGAGGGAATCCACTTTGTACATAAGCATTGTAAGTATTTGTTATTATGGGGAGAAAGTAAGGGAATCCACACATTTCACAAAAATTGTAAACATTTTTTATTAGGGGGAGATTTTCTCTTGTACATCTTTCTTTTCTTGGTACTGAAATTTTTCTCTAAAGGAAGAATTGGTTGTAGAGTGACTTTGAACATTTGTTTAAGTTGTATTTTGGGTATGAAATTGAAGTTGAAATAAAAAACACAACCTTGAATTTTTTTATTGGGTTCTTAAAATAATTGACATTTGGTACTCATAGTAGATAAACCCTTTGCTTGCAGAATCGTCTCTCTTTCCCTGTAGTTCCTCCAGTAGAGTGGTAGTCCTTTATGAGTAATTTTTATGGCTATCATCCCTCATCCTGATGATGGATCATGTAGTGTGATGACGCACTTTATATATTATGTGCAATGTAATGGTCTGTGGGAGTTTGAAGTTTCTAATTCAATTTGTGTCAACAAATACTTTGAAATCAAACAAATTTTCTTTTTGATTCTTTGAATTTTACTTGAATATTATTAGAGACTTATATTGGTTGTCAAATTCATATTATGTTATAATCCAGGAAGCTAGAGCTTTACTAGGACGACTAGAATATCAAAGAGGAAACATAGAAGCAACACTATATGTGTTTGAGGGAATAGATGTAAGTTCTATAATACCTAAGATGAGATCCACATACATATGTGGTGGAAACTTATTCTTCGTTGCCCAGCCAAACCTGCTGGTGTCTCTTTATAGATCTGGTCGTCGATTTGGGGCACTATGCCCTTCTATTGTACTATGACAATGGTAGTTTCCCCACCTCTATACTCTTCAATGCATTATTGATTACACAATTATTTAGCTATAATGTAACATATTTTAGATATTTCTCTCTATTTTTTTACTTTTGTTTCTTTAGCCTCTTTGCAAGTTATAATGGCGTTTCTCAGACAACATAATCTTTGGAGGTATTTGGATGAACATGCAGATGCTAAGCACAAAGATGTTACAGGGAGCACGAGAAACACTTCTAATGGGCATTTGTTTGTGAGATTTGGTGCGGTGATTTCACAAAACACTATTTGACTGGAATGACTATTTGAGTGTGCCCAAATTTCTTTTTGAAAGGGAAAAATTGGCTTTTGGGAATTTTGTTCCTTTTCCACTTGCCCAAGAGGAATGTTTTCGTCAAATCTAAATCAATCCACTTTCGATACTAATAGTATTACACTCTTATGCTGCTGACTACTCTATTTGTATAAAGGTTCCACAAGAAAAATAGTTGGATCAAATGACATCAAGCAAGCTCGTGTTGATATATTTTTTGTTACATTGGATAGAGAGCATCGTGTGTAGTTCAGACCAAGATAAACTTAATTGTATATATAATTACAGATAAATGACAAGAATGATATGCTTATTGGGTTTGTGTTCTCTTTAAATGCTTTTCCAAAAGCATAAATTTAGGTGATGAACTTCCACCTGGTTGAAGGATTGAACTAATATAACAAAAAAAGATATAGTAGTTGATTATTGTATTAATTTTGTCAAGTTAAGAATGATAGTAGTTGGAGATTGAAGTGAAATTTGTAACCAGTTAGTACTCGATCAAAAGTGCAACTGGCCTCATGAATGTTAAAAGTTCTTCTTAGTTGTAGGATTGAACTCTTACGTGACTTAAGACTGGTGTGGGTATATATATTAACTTGAATCAAGATTGTTATGTTCTAGGTAACAGTCGGCAGTTGGTTGTTATGTTCCTAAAAATAGTAATTGCCATTTTAATAACCCTATTGAAAGAAGACCACAACATACTCGTGATGCGCAATGAACACCGAAATTTGTGAAGCCTGGTCATGATACAAGAGATTTAAGTAAAGGGGCAAGTACTGCATAGGTAGTTCTATTGCCAACATTTAATGGAAAAAATGATTTGGGATTGTTGGGAGTCAAGACACACATTCAAGGCATAGTTATGTACAATCAATTTGAGTGATTTACATCTATGGGATCCTCCCGATGTCCTTATAGTCCCCGATCGTTTCAAACTGCATAAAAGGTACTAAAAAATGGCACATGCATCTACACTTGGAGCAAGAAGAAAGGAGTGAAGACTAATTTCACTTAAACCAAAACAACCCATCGTAAATATTGTAGAGATGACACCTTTAAAAGAAGTGGTATATGTACACTTACAAAATCAATCACACCCCTTATCAACATCAACTGCAAAAGTAATAACTATTCCTCTATATCAAATAACATATACCGCTCGGCGTTCACATTGCATTGTGCACATGCGATTGCTAGTAGTTAATCCTTCTAATGAAAATTTATAATATTTTAATGCCTTTTAGTATTGAAGTGTAATTTTAAACTTAATTTTTTTTTGGAAGTGTAAATTTTAAATCACTCTTCTATAACAAGCTAAAACACATTTGACAGACATTGATGACTTCAAATTTGATCTGTGTTAAATTTGGCAGCATTGCCTAAAACTAATATTATTAGACGTAAAGAGAATATACTTAAAATATTTATATAAAAAACAATAATATTATTTATATATGTGATGGAAATTTCTTAATTGACTGCAATCTTAGAATTGTGTTTCTAATTTTAGTCTTCTTTTTAACCCTGAAATAGCCTCTTCTATTACCGAAAAAGAACATGCCGTCCAATTTTAAGTTCCATGCAATATTTTTTTAATAAAGCAATTATGCAAACCCTTGAAAGGCCAATCTATAAAAAGGTGAAGGGAAAGTAAAACTTTTCGACTCTCTTTCTTCTACAGTTCGGGTGGGACTGGGAGTGGATTTTGTTATTATTCCTCTTACAGGAGGTCAATGGAACTTATTCCGAATCTTCCAGAAGCTCTGGGAAGGGAATGCCTCATGAGGGTGCCGTACAAGTACCATAACACACTCAGACAGGTCTGTAAAACTTGGAAAGAACTTATGAATGATCTCAAGTTCTGTGAGGACAGTAGAAAATTCAAGTTGGCAGAGCAGCGTATATGCATGATTCAGCATGTTCCTCCAAGCGTTCCAGGGATCGACGGGGTTTATGGAATTACTGTATGCGACCCTGACAACAACATATGGGAAAGGCTTCCTCCCATGACCAAATTCCAAGAGGGAATAATTCTGCCCATCGCTGATTGTGTCACAGTAAACGGGAAATTGGTTCTGATAGGTGCTGTCTACGATCCCCACATCTCCAAAAGGATGAAAACGAATCACGACGAAACGATCAGAAGGGTTTTCTTGTACGATTTTTTCAAATCCAAATGGCGGCGGTGTAAGGACATGCCGGTTATATGCGCGAACGGAGTGTCCGCCGCAATAGCTGCCTATACTGAAACAGGAACAGAAAGAGGATTCATTTATGTTGCGGGAGGATACAACACCGTCCATGGCCCTAATTTCCGTGGAGCAGCAGCAGTTTACAGAGTTGAAGAAGACGAGTGGGAAATTCTCCCAAACATGAACAGAGACATTGAAGGGGAAGGTGCTTTCATTGATGGCAAGTTTTATGTGATTGATGAATCTGGGTCCGCAGAAGTTTTCCACCCCGACACAAGACGCTGGACTACTGTGAAAAATAGGGGAAACTCTGATCAAATTGTGGGGCCGTGTATGGTTCCTGTGGGTAAGAGGTTGTATTGTTATGGATACTTCACGGGAGTCATGGAATACATGTCAAAGGAATGTGTGTGGAAAGAATTGGGACCCTGCCCAATGAAAGACGTGTATGATCTTAGCTCTGCAACTCAATGGGGTGACAATATATTTTTCGGAGGATCTGATCTTGGTGGGCGTGCAGTTTTTCGTATATTTGTGCCTCCTGCAACTGAAGGGGCTCAATTTTCTGAAACCGACATTGAGAGCCGCAAAGATTTCACTAGTTGGGTGTCCTCCTTTACCACTTTGTACATTTGATCAGCATTAGATAACAGTGAGATAATAAAAAAGTAAGAAACTTTAAATTTTTAAAAAAGTATTAACATTAAAAAAAAAAAAAAAAACACACTTGTCTTTTAAATTAGATGAAGGTTAAATTTATGGAATTTTCACTATTTAAATGAATGTGTTAGAAATAGATTAATCAAATAGATATTTAAATATTATGGGGAACATCTTTTTATATTTTATTGCATGACATATTCTAAATCTTTTAATTAAATGAATCAGTTAAATATAGTAGATTTCGTTATTTAACAATCATACCTCTAGGAGTTCTTTCTATTAAGATTCGGAGGAAAAAGATAAACTTTCGAGATGCATAGAATTCCAAAAGAGCAAGTGATGTTTTTGGACCTTGAGATGATGAACAAGATCATGAAATATGATTTTTCCTAATTAAAATTTGTAGAACCATATTAGTATGGTATGAGGAGAGTACGTCTATGGTTCAGGAAAGCTCTCTATTTGCAATTGTTTTTCCAAGGTCCTTATTTCCTTCGTTGTGTGGCCCTATTCTACATCATATGTTTATGAAAATAATCTCCACATCCGCTATAAATCAAATGTTTATATAAACCTCCATCATTTAAATTATCATTACTTCTAAAATATTCTTTGATGATCAAGTTGATACTAAGACTGAGACTATACTAACTTCCTTTGATGATCAAGCCAAGACACCACACATGTTTTACTTACAAAGTAATTAAATATATTAAGGCCAAGACAACACATACATTTTGCTTACAACCAACCAGGTCATGGGGCTCATATCTCTATCCTCAACTGCTAATAGATATTGAAGGTGATAATATGATTATTTTTTCCAAAGAATCTCTTAAGAAGCCATACTCCCAATATTTTATCTTATTGTCATAAATTTTAAATGTTCCAAGAAAACTAAGAAAGCAGGTTGAAAGAGGTCGGGTATGATTCTCTCCATTGTAAAGAATTGGTACATCACTAAATTGTTCTTTATTGAATGCATTATTCATCTTCCATTGAAGGAGAAATTCAAAGTTAGGAACTACATTTATATTAAATAAAACTTTATTTCTTTAAAAATCTACAACTTCACGTTGCAACGCTTCACCAACAAATCTAAATTGGTAACAACGACAGTGCTCGGGGAGCTCAAATTCATGCCCGTATGCATTGGCTTAAAATTGGCGACCAATTATCGAAAGAGTACTTTCTTTCTCTCAAAGCCAAAAAACCTTCACAGCAAATTCAGGCCATCAGTGATGGCGGAATTTGGGTCACAGACCCCCAACTCATGTTGCACACATTTGTGCGACATTACAAGCTGGTCTTTCAGGCTCAACAACCCACTGCTAACCACCAAAAATCCCTTGCAAAGTGTTTGGCTATCGTGTCATGCAAGCTCTCCCATGCTCAGAAGGTGGTCTGTGACTGGATGCTAGCCATTGATGACCTCTATGCTGCCGTCATGGAAATGGCCAATGATAAGGCTCTAGGATGTGATGGCCTCCCTTGTGAATTCTACAAAGCGATGTGGGATTCAGTCGGCCCTAACCTTCTTTAAGTCTATCTCGAGGGGTTTCAGAACTAGTCTTTGGGAGTGCGTTTCAACAAAGGTAACATCAAATTCATATCCAAACTTGGGGATCCAGAGAAAATTACCTCTTGGAGGCCTATCACTCTGTTGAATGTCTCCTACAAAATAATTTCCAAAGCTCTGGATATGATGCATTGTAATGTTCTCCCGACTGTTTTCCAATCAAAACAAACTGGGTTCATTCCGAGGCAATACATCTTGAACAATGTCGTTGCTGCTTGAGAAGGCATGGAATGGGCCCTCCACTCCAATCAATGCACTTTGTTCATATAGATTGATTTTGAAAAATCCTATGATCGGATTGAATGTCCATTCATCCTTGTCATGCTTCAGTTCCTTGGCTTTGGCCCCGTTTTCATTCAATCGATCAAAATGTTATTTGTAGATGCATTTGCCCAGATCACCATTAATGGCCTTAGTTCTGAGTCCTTTGGATTGTTCCGTTCAATTCGCCAAGGATTCCTGTTAGCACATGCACTTTATGTACTTGTTGCCGAATGCTTTGGGTATTTGTTGGCCCACGCCAAAA
Source organism: Taxus chinensis (assembly GCA_019776745.2). NCBI lineage: Eukaryota > Viridiplantae > Streptophyta > Pinopsida > Cupressales > Taxaceae > Taxus > Taxus chinensis. The sequence continues at coordinate 58,161,955 of CM034152.1, read as the reverse complement.
CTCAAGGGCTCATTAGGGGAATTTCATTGCCTTCTGCGAACAATTCTCAATTGCTTAATGGTCACTTCGTGTAACACCCACTAAAATTGTCCACACGAAACCCAAGAACAACTTAGGTCAAACTAGAAAAATTATGGAATAATTTGTTTTTGAAAAACGTTCCCGTAAAAGGTTTTGAAAATAACGGTTGTCACATTATTGTTTCTATGTTACTGTAAATTAATAACATAAATTTCTTTTATTCTCATCATGAAAAAATAATCAAAACCCTCATTACCTTTTAATAAACTTAGTTAGTCTAAGCATGGTTTGGGTCCCCCCTAAATGTTATTTTGATAACCATTTAATTTCCACTATAGTCAACTAGGACAATTAATCCTATGGGTAAAGGGGTCTATTTAATTAAATACTAAAGTTATTTTAATCCTACAAGGTGACAAGGTTTAAAAACACATAACAAGGTCCTTAATTTAGCACAAGGATTAGAACAATATTCCCACCCCCTACACAACTAAAGTGGTCCCCTAAAAGTCAACCCATGCATTTAAAATTTAAAATTTGAATTTTACTCAACCACTCTCCACCTAATTTTTGTAGGGATGAATCTCATCCCTTGGATGGATTCATTTGGGGCCCCAAGATCAAGGGATTTCACTAACCCTAAGTTTGCTTATGAAAGACTTCTTTCTCTTTTCTTTTGACTTATCCCATTTGTGATATAGTTGACTTGATGTATATGTTTTCATCTTGGGTAGGAGAATACACACACACACACACACACACACACACACACACACACACACACACACACACACACACACACAGATAGATAGATATTTTATTAAATTTTATCTTAGTATAAACCCGAAATTAAAAAATTACAAAGATTATACATTTGTGTGTCGATGAAATCCCTGTACGCGGGTTTGATTTTACACAATATGTGTAGAAGGAGCAACGACCCAAACATTTGTTATTTAGGGTGGAGTTTAATGTTTTTTTTGTGGGGTGGGGGAGTTTATTGGTTATGTTACACTGTTTGGGGATTGGGGGGAGGGTCTCCGACCCCACCCCCCATCCCATTTGTTAATGGGGTGGGGGGCAGGTTCGGTGACCCTCCCCCCAACCCTAATCCCTTACAAAATATAAACAGGCCGCAACCCTCTATACGGCTTTCCCCAAAACTCGATTCAACTTTTTTTTTTGATTAAATTACTTTGTTAATCTGTTAGTATTTATTTAATATCAATATATATTTAAATATATAAAATCATATACATAAATACACACACACACACACACACACACACACACACACTTTTTATTAAATTAAAATTATTATTGTTTTTAATAATAATAATATTTTGATACCAAGATTATTAAGAGGAAAATATGATATCTATATTATTAGTTAAACTAACTCTCATACTTACAAGTTTATTTTAAAATGGGGTGGCAATATTATCAAGTGATAGATTTCAATTATATTTCACCTAACTCTACCCTTTTTGATATTTGATTTTAAATGAACTTGATTTAGCTTAATAAATCTTTTATATACTCAATAGATCTAAGGTATATTTGCAACTATGAGATTTCTTTACACAACTAGAATTAGAAATTAACCTACTTCATTGAACAAGTAAAAGACAATTATAATTTAAGTTCTTTCCATCTAAACATCCAAGTTTTGGCCTTCTATCAAACAATACAAGAAAATGCAAAAAAATAGTCTAACTTTTCCATTATATGCCTTTCAAGGAATACAATAAAATTTAATATTTCCTTCATACAAATTTCCAACATTCCCACAAGATACTTTCAACAATATTTCCAGTAATTTTGAAACAAGAATAACACACCCATGTGAGGTAATAAATCAACTCAATATGGACAAGTTGCCTTCTTTTCAACTACATTTCCATTATAACAAAACTAGCTTTACTAAAATGTCTTTCTATCCTTTACAACATACAATAAAATATTAATAACTATTAATCAATACAACATTTCTTCCAAAATATAATACAATAAATATTCCATTTGAAGTGGGAATTTTACAAGAGGGTAACTATAATAGAGGAATGTTTAGTCTTCTACAAGTGCTCCAAGTATCAAATATCCAACATGGCTCCATCTTCCTTCACTTGATCACAACGACCAAAAATGGGGGAGAGGCAACACTCTCAACACAACCAAAACTCCAATGAGAAAAAGAAGAAATTCTTCTCATTGGCCCCTGAGCCCCAACCACAAGGCAATAAGGGATGGACCAACACATGGAAACTAAACAATGCTTCCACACTCGCTTTCAAGCAACAAACACATAAGAAATATAACCACAAAAAAACTTATTTTTAAACACAACAACTTCCCAACAATGGCTCTAAAATACCCAAGTAGAGATATGAATATGGTGGTGCCCTTGTGCCTCCCAAGGGTTTAGATGCCCACCTCTAAAATCCTAAAAAAAAATCAACACCAAAATCTCTTAGGCCTCCCCACAACAACAAATCTATGTCTCTTATGCCTCCCTCTCTCTTAAGGATCCCACAATATACACAAAAATAACAAATAGAACAAGGTGGGGCATCCAAAACCCACTCCCTCCTAAACACACTAAGAAGCTCTTATGCCTCCCAAAATATTTCATGCCCATTTCCAAATCTCAACACAACCTAAGGTCAATTTAATACCCAACACTTCAAACAAGAACACACATCCATACAACACATAACATACAAGAAAACAAGAGTGCAAGACCTAACCTTGTCATGGTAAAGCTCCACTTTCCAAGCAAGTCCCAAAATCTTCAAAAATAGGAAATTTCCAAGCACCCTTCCACTCCAACAAGCAAGTATTCCAAAAATGAGAGAGCTCAAAACCAACTGAGTAACCCCAAATACTTCCCAAAAATTCCAATAAATAGAAAAGAGGAGGAGGAAGATGATATGGCTCCATGTAGGATGCCACCTCATTTCTTCTCCATCCCACATCACCCAAGTAAAACCCATACTCAAATGCATAATAAATGGGTGGTTGAGAGGTATGACAACCCTCTTACACACACCACTCCAACCCACACCCTTAAGGACAAAAATTAAACACATGTAAGGAAGTGAAAATCAAATCTCACCTTTTACCTTACTAAACTCATAATGGGCTCTATTTTTGACCCCCAAACCCATAGGTAGGGTTCGTATAAGAAATTAAGAGGTGTGGGGCAAGTTTAACTTGTCCCACAAGCCTCCAAAAATGACCCTTAAACCCAAATCCGAGTTTCCCAAGTAGGGTGGAGTGTACAACACTCAAAATCACATACACTCAACTAATAAACACAAAGACCAAAGACCCAAATACTCCAATAAATGACTCTCTTTTTTCATATCTAAAATTAGCTTAATAATATGATTAGTTTAATTAATTAAGACACATAAACCAATTAATGATAAAAAGGAAAATTACATCACAATTTAAATCATATACATCAAAATTAAATAAAGGAAAGGGAAGAATTACACACACACACCCTTGGTCACAATTGGAGTTCATCCCCCCATGGGGACGCCATTGTTGAATCCATCAGATATTTCGATGTGGTTGGTCTCCAATCCCTCGTTGATTGTTGTAATATGTTTACCTGAAAAATCACATAATACCTCCTTCGGCCTCTAGGCCGCATCAAAACATCCAAGATAAAATATATGAATATAAGTCAACAATCATCCACATATAAATAAATCATCATCTAGACAAATAATGCTATTATTTTAAATTTCAAACAACATCTCAATTCTATATTCTATTAATAACAATAATATCACAAGATTAGTTCAACTACTAAAACCTACTCAATATGACGAGAATGTCAAATGTCAGAAATACATAAATATGTCAACAACACATCATCATGAATATAAAATGTCTCTCTAAGAATCCACACACATCATATTATGAATCAAAATCCAGTAATAGTCTAAATATCTCTATCATCTAACATCATGCTAAGTCAAAATGATACAATAATATCCATTTATATAGTCAACAATAATTGAAATCAAAATATAATAAGTGTCAAAGGTAAGTGGGCACCACATACCCCTCCCCTTATACTCAACTTCCTCATGAAATTCATTGAAATAGGTGTGGAAACTGGACTTGTAGCAATGTAGCATCCTCCCATGTAGTAACAGTCTCATCATACCTATCCCACTGGACTCGAACCTGGTCAATATCTCTGCCTCGAAGGCCTAGAGTCCTGCGCTCTAAAATATGGATGGGCTCCACCATCACGTGCCTCTGATCCTGCACATGTAATGAGGTCCAATCTAACACATGAGAAGGATCTGCAATATACCTCCTAAGTACGGAAACATGAAAGACATCGTGGATGCGAGACAAACTGGGTAACAATGCTAGACTATAGGCCAAAGGACCGATATGCTCAAAGATCTCAAAGGGACCCACAAATTTAGGAGTAAGATTAAAGCCTTTTTCATACAAGATAGGCCTCTTATGAGGCCTGACATAAAGAAAAACCTTCGTGCCCACCTCAAAACTATGATTTGTCCTATGTTGATCTACATACTTCTTTTGTCTCTCTTGAGACTCTTGTAATATATGCCTGATCATAACAACTTGCTGCTCCATATCCTGTAGTAAATCCGGCCCAAGAGAAATCATCTCCTCTAACCTGTCCCAACTCAGTGGTGTCCTGAACTCTCTGTCGTACAATGCCTGAAAATGAGTCATGCTTATCGAACTTTGAAAACTATTATTGTAGGAAACCTCCACCAGATACAAGTACTCCTCCCACCTCGACTGATGATGCATGACGTACATCCTAAGCATGTCCTCCAAGATCTGATTCACCCGCTCAGTATTTCCATCTGTCTCAGGGTGATAAGCTGTACTGAAATTGATCTCCATCCCGAGAGCATACTGCATCATAGTACAGAAGTGAGAAGTGTACAAGGGATTGCGGTCGCAAATGATCTTCCATAAAATCCCGTGTAATATGACAATATCATCAAGATATACCCATGCCACTGCACTAGCTATGTAGGTGGTATTCACCAGAGAAAAGTGACCCACTTTCGTCAATTTATCCACCGTGACCATGATGGCGTTGTGGTGGTATCTCTACGTTGGTAACCCAACTATGAAATCCGTGGAAATAGTGTTCCATTTCCAATCCGGTATAACGCGAGGGAAGAGAAAGCCATCTGGATGTTGATGGTTGAACTTCACCTTCTGACACTTTAAACAACGTGACACAAACTGAGCCACGTATCTCTGTAGTCCCATCCAATTTTATAGCTGTCTCAAGGTGCTGTGCATCTTCTTCACCTCGGGATGTGATGAATATGGTGCATGATGAACCTTTGTCAAAATGTCCTATCTCTAACCTCCATCTATATGAACATATATCTGACCCCTATGTCTGATAAGGCCACCTTCCTCTAATGAAAATCCCTCAAATATCCCCTTCAGGGGTCTCTGAGACTCAATCTCTGCTCTAGCTATAAGGTAGAAGTTGTCATGAGGAAATTGTTGCAAAATCCTACTCCAGAAATCTATACCCACTGAAGTAGCCATAACCAAATATCTTCGTCTACTCAGGGAGTCTACAACCACATTCTCCTTCCCCTTCACATGCTTTATCTTCATGTTGTTCTCAAAAAGTAACTCCATCCAACGCCGCTGAAGAGCATTGTGATTTGGATGCGTGAAGATGTGGCGAAGACTCAAGTGATCAGTCCTGAGTGTAAATATCTGGCCAAGAAGGAAGTGTCTCCACCGAACCAAGGCATGAACAACTTCCGTAAGTTGAAGTTCATGATTCAAATAATTGAGATCATAATATTTGAGTTTGTGAGACTAGAAATCAACCACTCAGCCCTCCTGCATCAACACACCTCTAAGTCATGCTAAAGAAGCATCTGTACAAATGAAGAACTCACCCTAAGGATCAGGCACTACAAGAATAGGTGATGTCGTGAGACATTCCTTCAGTGTCTTGAAGGCTTGATCACATCTATCTAACCATAGGAACTTATTCCTTTTTTGTTGAAGGGAAGTGACAGGGTGTGTAACTCGAGAAAAGTCCTATACCAATCTCCTGTAGTATCTTGCCAAACCTATGAAGCTACGCACCTCTGTCACACTAGTGGGTGCTGGAAAATCCATAATAGCTCAAATATTGGAAGGATAAACTGTGATACCTTCCCCAGAAATGATGTGGCCCAAGTACTGCACCTCTTCTTGAAATAACACACACTTCTCCAGGTTCCCGTAAATCTGCTACTCACGAAGACACCGAAGAACCTGGAGAAGGTGCCCCTTGTGCTCCTCACGCGTATGTGAGTATATCAGAATTTCATCAAGAAAAATGAGGATGAAGCGATCCAAAAATGTCTGGAATACCCCATTCATCAAGCTCATGAACACTGTGGGGGCATTCGTCAGACCAAAAGGCACTACTGTGAACTCGTAGTGGCCATATCTTATACGGAAGGAGGTCTTATGAATGTCTGCCTCCATGATCCTCAGATAATGATATCCCGACTTAAGATCTATCTTGGAAAATAATGTGGCCCCCTTCATCTGATCAAATAGATCATCAATGCATGGAAGGGGGTAACGATTCTTGATCGTTACATTGTTCAGCTCGCGATAATCAATACAAAAACGCAAAGATCCATCCTTCTTCTTAACAAAAATCACTGGTGCACCCCAAGGGGATACACTAGGATAGATTAGGACTTTCTCCAGAAGGCCCTCAAGCTGAAAATTGACCTCATAGAGCTTAGGGGTATTCATCCGATAAGGTGCTTGTGAGATAGGCTCTTCTCCTGGAACCAAGTATATGTGAAAATATATCTCATATGGGGGAGGTAACCCTGGTAGATCCCCTAGAAAGACATCATAAAACTCTATCAAGATGTGATGGTCATCAAGAGATGGCCCACTAGACTCCTTCTTAGATATGTCACTAACCGTAATAGCATACATCTGGAAACCTCATCGGACACACCGCTTAAGTTGCATAACGGAAATAGTGCGGATGCAGATGGGCCTCCTAACTCTTGCTATTGCTGTCTCAACCCCCAAATCATCTGTACATGATATAATATTATGGTAATAATCCACTCTGGCTCTCTGTGCATAAAACTATTCCATTCCTAAGATGACTCCATACGAACCCAACGGAAGGATACGAAGATCTGAGATAGTGGTGAAGGGTCCCAAATCCACTACAAACTCGTTAACTAAGGAATCTACAAATATTTTTTCCCCAGAAGCCATCTAGATGTCCCAAATATGGCCATGTCTAACTTCCACCATCCTGCAACACTCTACTAAATATGTTGCAATAAAAGAATCAAATGAACCAAAATCAAACAGAATGGAGGTAGGAATACCACCAATGCTACATGTAGTCTCTATCACAGTGCTCTGGTTCTCAACCTGGTGATTCTCAACCGCTGCATAGATCCGATGGCTACGTCCCATGTCACCAACAGTAGGCTCTAAAATATGCGTCTTACCCTTATTAATAGGGTTATGTGGGCACTCTCTCCAATGATGTCCAACAACGCACATCCATAACAACTGCCTAGTTCCCTCCAATGGGATGTAGCTCCAGCCAGTACTCTAGAGGTCTGTGTCATGGATCCTGATAATCCAGCTATGGACTACTGAGATCTCTAATGATGAGCTCCTACTGATTGAGCTCTCGGTACACCCTATGTCCTAATGGGACCCCTAAGAGGAGGTCCCATACTCCATCCCCTCTTAGCATCGAATTTCTGTGGAGGTTTGTATGATGGACGAGTCTGCTGTTGTTGCTATTGCTGAGGGTGTTGTTGTGGTGGCCTTAATGAAGACGTTACTGAACCCTATCCGCCATGAGGAGGAGGAGCTGACCCCCTCAACTTGCTATCCTCCATCTGCTGGATGCGGCTCTGCACTCTATTTCTAGCTTATTGAGTCTTTCCCTGAGTCTCCTCTGTGATGTAGGCCTTCTCAATGGCCTCTGTTAAGACTTGCGGGAAATGGATACGCACCGCACCTCCCAAATCTAAATTCATGCCCTTGATGAACCTATGAATCTGGACCTTCTCGTCTTGCATATAGTTGACATACTAGAGTAGGTCCAAAAATTGACTCTCATACTCTGCTATAGTCATATATTCCTGACGGAGGTCGTGGAACTCGTCTATCCTCTTCTGAATAAACCTCCTGGATAAATACCTTCTCCTGAACCACTCCTCGAAGAGCTCCCAGGTAACTGTCTTTGAGTCAATGTGGAGCTTCTTCTCCTCTATCCTCCACCAGACACTTGCTTCCTCCTTAGGAATATGAATCACAACATGAGCTTTTGTGTTGCTAGTACAAGGGTAGAGCTTAAAGCACCCACTTAAGCTCACTAACCAGGCCTTTGCCTGAAAACCACATGTATCTCTAGAATAGTGAGACAGTCGTAGCTTCAGGATCTCCCTGATATGGTCTGCAGCTGATGACTGATGAACCCTAGGTCTCTCTGCATACGCCTCCCTATGCCTAGGGCTCCAAGATATGTCCCTGTGTCCTGAAATCCTATCCCCATGTCCCCTTTGTGGTGACTATGATCTGGCTGACTCCACACGTGATTTCTCTGCCCTATGCTCCTCGTTGTGTCAAGGAGATGCATGAGCATCAATTGATGGCTATCTATCGTGTTTGGCAGACCGTCCCCCTAAGGACCCTCTGCGTATAATGACATTAACACCCTGAAGCGTCTGTAAAATATGAGGTAGAATGGCCACTACAACCTGATATGGAGGTGGTAAGTCAAGATCTATGTGTAAGGACCTCTCGTCTGGTCCGCGCCTCCTGCATAAACCAAGGTGAGAGTTAGTTCATCATTCTAGGTTTTATTTCGGTTTTCTAAGTTTACTATATTATGCAATTATTAGACAATGTTGTTTTCTAAGTGTTTTTTTTTTTAAATTGCGCTAAGTCAAATGTTCATGTCTTGTGTTTTCAAGTGTGCCTAAGGGTCCAAGATTTGAACCCATGACTCTGATACCAAGTGTAACTCCCGTTAAAATTTTCCACACGAAACCCAATAACAACCTTGGTCAAACTAGAAAAATTATAGATTTTTTTTTTTGAAAAGCATGCCCGCAAAAGGTTTCGAAAATAACGGTTGTCACATTATTGTTTCTAAGTTACTGTAAATTAATAAAATAAATTTCTTTTATCCCCATCATAAAAAATAATTTAAACCCTCATTATCTTTTAATAAACTTAGTTAGTCTAAGGCATGGTTTAGGTTTCCCCTAAATGATATTTTGATAACCATTTAATTTCCACTATAGTCAACAAGGACAATTAATCCCATGGGCAAAGGGGTCTATTTAATTAAATACTAAAGTTATTTTAATCCCACAAGGTGATAAGGTTTAAAAACACATAACAAGGTTCTTAATTTAGCACAAGGGTTAAAACAATATTCCCACCCCCTACACAACTAAAGTGCCCCCCTAAAATTCAACCCATGCATTTAAAATTTAAAATTTGAATTTTACTCAACCACTCCCCACCTACTTTTTGTAGGGATGAATCTCATCCCTTGGATGGATTCATTTGGGGCCACAAGATCAAGGGATTTCACTAACCCTAAGTTTTCTTATGAAAGACTTCTTTTTCTTTTTGTTTGACTTATTATTTGTCATTTGTTTTGCAGATTGGTGGAGGAGAAGGAGGAAGTCATTAGAGGTCATCTCAAGATTTTGGAGAGACATACATGTATCATTTATTTTCTTATTTTGTTTACACCCTCATTTAGGGTTTCAATGTATTTATTTACTTTATTTATCTCATTATTTGGTATTTTCCCTAATGGGCATATGGGTTTTATCCCATTTGTGATATAGTTAACTTGATGTATATGTTTTCATCTTGGGTAGGAGAATATATATACTTATATATGTATATACATTTTGTATACATATATATATGTAGATATTTTATTAAATTTTATCTTAGTATAAACCTGAAATAAAAAAATTACTGAGATTATACATTTGTGTATATATATATAAACACACACACACACACACACACACACAATGAGTTGAAGACGAAATCCCCATCCGTGGGTTTAATTTTACATAGTACGTGCAGAAGGAACGATGAACCAAACGTTTGTTATTTAGGTTGGAGTTTAATGTTTTTTTGTGTGTGTGGGTGGGGGGAGTTTATTGTTTATATTACAATGTTTGGGGGTTGGGGGGAGGGTCGCCGACCCCACTCCCCATCCCATTTGTTAAGGGGGTGGGGAGTGGGGTTGACGAACCTCCCCCCAACCCTAATCCCTTACAAAATATAAACAGGCCGCATCCCTCTATACGACTTTTCCCAAAACGTGATTCAACTTTTTTTTTATTAAATTACTTTTTTAATCGGTTAGTATTTATTATATATATATATATATATATATATACATAAAAATAAAAATATATATACTTTTTATTAAATTAAAATTATTATTATTTTTAATAATAATAATATTTTAATACCAATATTATTAAGAGGAAAATATGATATCTATATTATTAGTTAAACTAACTCTCATACTTACAAGTTTATTTTAAAATGGGGTGGTAATATTATCAAGTGATAGATTATAATTATATTTCACCTAACTCTACCCTTTTTGATATTTGATTTAAAATGAACTTGATTTAGCTTAATAACTCTTTTATATACTCAATAGATCTAAGGTCTATTTGCAACTATGAAATTTCTCTACACAACTAGAATTAGAAATTAACCTACTTCATTGGCCAATTAAAAGACAATTATAATTTAAGTTCTTTCCATCTATACATCCAATTTTTGGCCTTCTATCAAACAATACAAGAAAATGCACAAAAATGGTCTAACTTTTCCATTATATGCATTTCTCGTAATACAATAAAATTTACTATTTCCTTCATGAAAATTTCCAACATTCCCACAAGAGAATTTCAACAATATTTCCAAGAATTTTGAAACAAGATTGACACACCCATGTGAGGTAATAAATCAACTCAATATGGACAAGTTGCCTTATTTTCAACTACATTTCCATTATAACAAAACTAGCTTTACTAAAATGTCTTTCTTTCCTTTACAACATACAATACAATCTTAATAACTATTAATCAATACAACATTTCTTCCATATATATAATACAATAAATCTTCCACCTGAAGTGCGAATTTTATAAGAAGGTAACTACAATAGAGGAATGTTTAGTCTTCTACAAGTGCTCCAACTATCAAATATCCAACATGGCTCCATATTCCTTCACTTGTTCACAACAACCAGAAATGGGGGAGAGGCAACACTCTCCACCCAACCAAAAATCCAATGAGAAGAAGAAGAAATTCTTCTCATTGGCCCATGGGCCCCAACCATAAGGGAATAAGGGATGGAACAACACATGAAAACTAAAAAATCCTTCCACACTTACTTTCTAGCAACAAACACATAAGAAATATAACCACAAAAACACTTATTTTTAAACACAACAACTTCCCAACAATGGCTCTAAAATAGCCAAGTAGAGATAGGAATATGAGGGTGCCCTTGTGCCTCCCAAGGGTTTGGATTCCCACCTCTAAAATCCTCCAAACACAATCAACCCCAAAATATCTTATGGCTCCCCACAACAAAAAATCTATGTATCTTATGCCTCCCTCACTCTTATGCCTCCCACAATACACAAAAATAACAAATAGAACAAGGTGGGGCATCGAAAACCCACTCCCACCTAAACACACAAAGAAGATCTTATGCCTCCCAAAATATTTCATCCCCATTTCCAAATCTTAGCACAACCTAAGGTAAATTTACTACCCAACACTTAAAACAAGAAAACATGTAGTGCCCACTTCCCTTTGACACCTTTTGATACTTATCTTGATATTGTTGATTATATTATGGACATTATTATGGTTTGATTTAGTATGATGTTAGATGTTAGATCATGGATTATTGTTGATCTTGATTCAGTTATGATGCATGATGATTATTGGAAACATTTTATATGTGGATGATGATATACTGTTTGACATAGATATATTATGGATGTTGTTCGGGTATGTGATGTTTGGATATTATGAGTAGACCTAGAAAATGGACATTATTTGATGATGATATAGTTGTTGATATAAATTGTAAATGATGTTATTGGATTGCCTTGATGTTATTGTGATTCACATGTATAGATAATTTAAAGATTATATTTTTATCATTTTGGATGTCCTGATATGGCCACGAGGCCGAAGGAGGTATTTGTGTTTTGCAGGTTAAAATATCACAACAATATCGGGGGATTGGAGACTAAGCATATTGGAATTCTAGATGAATTCAACAAGGTCACCGTGACAACTTATAGTGTAGTGTGTGTTTGTATTTTGTTAGGGATTCCCATGGAGGTGAATTATTTTGAATGTGACCAAGAGGTTGTATGTATTTATTAATGTGGTTTCTTCTTATTAATGTTTGCATGTGTTTATTTTGTGGTGCTTTACCACTTTCATTAGTTATTATATGTTGTGTTAATGTTGTGAATAACCATGTTGTTAAAATAAACAAATCAAATATGTCATACGAAATTAATTATGGAAGTTGTTGGATCTTAAAATTAATGTTGTAAGAATGTGTAAGTGACTTTGTAAGTGATGTGTAAGTTAACTTCTGAGTGTGAAACACTCTACCTTCTTGGAAATTAGAATTTGTCTTTGGAGGCTGAATTTGGAGGCTTGTGAGACAAGTAAAACTTGTCTCATACCTCTTAAATTTACTTACAAACCATACCTATGGTTTGGGGGTTGAATTTAGACCTTCTTTATGCATTTTGAAATGACTAATTGTAATTTTTAATTGCACTTTTCTTACATGTTTTAAATTCAGTCCTTTTGGGGTATGGGTTTGTTTTGGAGTGTGTAAGTAAATCTATCATTTTATTTATTATGCATTGGAGAATGAAGTTGACATGTGTTTGGGTTGAGGATGTGTGATGTGGCATCCTACATGGATCCACATCATCCTCTTCTCTTCCCTCTTCTATAAAATTTGAATTGCTTTCCTTGTTTTGGGTTGTTAAACTTTTGCATACTTCTTTTGGGTGAATTCTTTGCTATTTGGAGCTCTTGCTTTTGGAAGGAGATTGGAGACCATTGCATGCTTGTTAGTTTTTCATCTTGGACTTTATTTTGGCATTGTAAAGCTTGATGTTCTTGGAAAAAAACTCCATTATGGAGAGGTAGGAGCTTGACTCTTTAAAAATTCTTCTTTCTCTTGTATGCATGTATGAAATGGTGAATGTTTTTGTGTGTTTTTTGGCTGGTTGGGTAGACTGCCTAGAAAATGGTGTAGGAGAAGGATATGGGTATTCCATGTGGGAGGGGGCATAAGGGAATGCCAGTGGCATCAATTTGTTTTGTGGAGGGAGTTTGGGGTTTGGGATCTACCATGGAAAAGAAATAGCTTGCATTTCTTACTCTTGGGGTGGCATGAGGGAAAATGTTTGGGGGGGCATAAGGAGGAATTATGGGGGGGGCATAAGGATATGTGAGATGAATTATATTAGCAGGTTGTTACAGGTGGATTCCAATTTCCCATTGGGAGGCATAAGCAGCTTCCCCCATAGTTCCTTGCTCCTTTGGCTTGCTTGATGAAGCCTTAGTTTTGTTTGTATATTTTTAATGTATTTTTAAACTACATTCTATTTTTTGAATTGTGTTTAAATGTGAAAATGTTGCATGTGTGTTTGTGGAAGCCTTTGTTGTCATGAGTTGAATCGCATCTCTTATTTTATTATGGTTAGGGCTCGGGGGCCAATGAAGATGGATGGCTTCTCCCTTTTCATTGGATGTCTTGGTTGGGTGGAGAGTGTTGCCTTTCCCCCTATTCTTGTTGTGATCAAATTGGAAGATGAAGAAAACCAACATGTTACTGTCCTGGAGTAAGGAAAAAGGACAGTTTGACAGTCCCTTGTTGATATGAAGTTCATTGTAACCCTTCCCACTTGAAGTGGATGATCTATATATTATTTGAAATGGAAAGATACCTTGTATTGATAATGCATGTTGAAATTTGAAATGTAAAAGAGTTATATTCTATTCTCTACTTTGGAAATAATGTGAAAGATTGATACGTATATTGTATACTGTATTTTGAAATCAAATAGAAAGGAAGTTATAAGGTTGTATTTGGAATCAATAAAGGATTGCATTACCTTTCTCAAATTTCATTGTTGTCTTGACATGGATCATCTATTTGTGATTTGAAAGCTCTGTTGAAAGTAAGAAATGCAGGTTAGGAAAAATGCAGCTTTTGGAAATGTGTATAAATTGGAAATCAGATCTTGCATTTTGGCTCTTAAATGGTTTAATTGATTCAATTAAATATATTAGAATAGAATGGAAATTAATTCCCATACTTGGAAGATGAAAAATTATAAATAGATCCTTTAGAAATTTATCTCCGTTTTGTATTTCAATCTGGAAAATAATTTATTTAATTTGAACAGTTCAAACCTGCATGAAATAATAGATTAAACGATTAAAATGAAGTAATTTTCCCTAAATGAATCCAACTAGACAAAAATACTTTAAAGAAATCTTTCAAAACCTGGCAAAATCGAGTTTAAAGCTTTCATTGTCGTTTTGCTGTCAAAATTGTAAACTTTCGAATTGGAACTCTATCAAATAGACCTACCTCACAAAATTAACCTAAATCCACCTAAGAAAAATTCTCCATGTCTATTTCACATGTTGAGAGAGGAATAAGAACAAATTGAACAAAATTTAAGAAATTAAAATTTACCAATTCGCAAACTGTTTAAGCCTACAGATCGTTTTCACAAAATTGAACCCCTTAAAATCTATCAAAAATCTATAATTAAAGAATCCTAGTGAAAAGAGGGACATCGAGATAGATTTCAAGAAAGTCATCGTTTTCTGAAAATCGAGGTTTCGATCAAAATTTATGATCTTTTGGAGTTTTACTTCAATTTGGCCTTAAAAAAATTTAAACTGCTAAAAATATGATTTTTAAACTTAGAAAAATTTCCCTAAGTTCCCTGCCGCCCCCACCATCCTGCATTCAATTAGGTATTGCCACATGGCACGGTGGAGGGGCGGAAATTTTCTGAACTTAACCTTTTTGAGAAAATAATCTTTGGATTTTTTTTCTAATTTTCCCCACATCCTCGCCTTGCCTTGGAAAGATCATTTTCGCAGACGTGCAGGCCTGTACGTACAATTTAAACTTTTAACCCATCTTGGAAAACTGTATTAATACTCTCCACCTCCCCACTGACCTGCATCCAATCATTGGATGACACATGGCTTCACCAGAAGACAGCGGAAGAAGCAGAGATAAATTTTACTTTGAAATTTTTAAACTTTGGTTTAGGTGAAAAATCTAAATTTTCCCCGCCGCCCCGTCGCCTGCAACCAATGGTAGGCTTACACGTGGTAGCCTTAGGCTTCGGCGGAGGCACAAAACATTTTGAAACATTGAAATTTTACCCCTTTTAAAATCTTAAATCAAAAAGCGCTCCGACAGCCCGTCAACCCGCGACCAATCGAGTGGTGACACGTGGCATCTTTTACAACTGGTGGAGGCACGCGTAAAATTTTACCCTTGGATCGTTTTAACTTGAAATTCCTAATTCGTATTTTTTCTCCACATGGCCATTTTCCCCCGCACGAATCATAGGTCAACACGTGGTGCCTTGAGTGTCGGTGGAGGTGTGGGTCAATTTGTTCCCTTGCGTCTTTTTGGCTGAAAAGACTTAATGTCTTATTTTTCCCCGTTGGCTCGACCGTTCGCCAGAACGTCGTTTTGTCGACGCGTGTCCCACTTCGGGATTGTAGGTGCACGGAGGAAAGTTTCACTTTTTCCCCGAAGAAGGAAAAATGTGCCAAAGTTCTTCCCCGCTCCGCCAGCCTGCGTATGGGAAAATTTTCCTCCCTAGACCCGCGGACTCACCCTTGGGAAAAGTTTCCTCCCAAAGTCCGCTGGCCCATAACTTGAAAAATATAAGGAGTTAGGAGGACTTCTTTATATCATTGGAAAGGTGAGAAAATTTCCTATCTAATGGGAATTATTTAGGGAAGTTTTTAATGTGTTATTTTGTGAAAAATCAGATTTTATATTTTAAACCTGTTAGGGAGTGGGTTAGTAAGAAATTAACCTCCTAACCTGAGTGGTTAATATAACCCCTTGTTTTGACCTTGTGTTTTGTAAGAGGAAAATTCTTTAAGATATTCTCTTATTTGGCCTTGAAACTTGTGTTAATTGTTTCATTGTAACGTGGTTGTTGACTCTCTCTTAAACAAAAAAAAATTATTCCATAATTTTCCTAACTAATCATAGGTTGTTCTTGGGTCTAAGGTGGTTGCTTTAAGCAGGCATTGCACTTGGTATCATAGCAGTGGTAAAAAATATTGGACCATTGGGCACACTAGTAAAACTTGAGACATGGATTTGTAACCTAGTGTAATGTTTCACCAAGCACATTTTTTTTAAACCTAGAAAATGGTTTCTGCTAGAAATTGTTTTTTTTTGTAATCATGGAAGCTGAGTAAGATTTAAAATAATGAGACTAACTCTTGTTTTGTTCTGTGTACGAAGGCGTAGACAATATGAGGAGTCTTTTCACATAGACTTAGACATACCACCTCCAAATCATGTTGTAGCAACCATCTTGCCAAAGATCTTACAAACCCTTGAGGAGGTTAATAACACGTTACGCGGAGGATCAGTTAGAGGGTATATGGCCAGAAATGATAGATTTGACTTCCTTTCAAGGACATGCACCCCCTCAAGACAGTGACAAGCATGGAGGAGAAAAATTCCATGGAGAGTCAACAAGAATATATTCACCACTGAGGGGACATGGTGACCAAGTTTTACGACATAGAAAGAGGTCTCAGAGCCCTAGGATTAGGGACGAGCATGCAGAGAGGCCTAAAGGCTATCAAACCACAGTTGCAGATCACATCAGGGAGATCTTAAAGCTTCAGCCATCACATTACTCAGGTGAAAAATGTGGATTTTAGGTAGAGGCTTGGCTAGTGAGCTTGAGTGGTTGCTTCAAGTTTTGTCCTTATTCTAGCAACACGAAAGCATCGTGTTGTGATCCACCTACTAAGGGATGGAGTGAGGAGTATGGTGGAGGACAGAGGAGTAGAAGATCCATGTAGATTCTAAGACAATCACCTGGGAGCTCTTTGAGGAGAGATTCAGGAGCAAATATTTGTCATGGAGGTTCATATAGAAGATGATCGATGAGTTCCATGACCTTCGATAGGCATCCCTTATAGTGGAAAAGTATTAGAGTAGGTTTTTGGATCTACTCCAGTATGTTAAGTACATGCAGGATGAGTAGGTGTGGATCCACAGGTTCATCCAGGGCCTAAATCTAGACATTGGAGGTGCGGTTTGGATCCACTACCCACAAAATTTAGCAGAGGTTGTTGAGAAGGTCTACATAGCAGAGGAGACTCGGGGGAAGACCCAACAGGCTAGAGACCGAGTCAGGAGCCGCATACAGCAGATGCAAGATAGTATATCGAGGGGGTTAGCTCCTCCTCCTCATGGTGGTCAGAGTTCTTCACAGTCATCCTTTAGACCCGAGCAGTAGCAGTAGTCCCGCCCACCTTATAGACCTCCACAGAGAGTTGATGCACAGAGAGGTCAGAGTATGGGGCCTCCTCCTAGGGGTCCCATCAGGACACAAGGTAGACCTAGAGCTCAGTCAGTGGGAGCTCGCTAGCAGAGGCCGTCGCAGACCATAGTTGGATCATCATGATCCACAACACATACTTCTAGAGCACCTATTGGAGGTGCTACTCCTTGTGAGAGGATCAGGTGGTTGTTTTGGATGTGGAGTTTCTGGGAAATTTTTGGAGAGACTACCCTCAGAACCCTAACAAGGGTAACACAGAGATATCTTAGAGCCTACTAGTTGGAGACATGGGATGTAGTCACAGGATTTATGCAGTGGTTGTGAATCATCCAGGCCATGAGCACCAGAGCATAGTTATTGAGACTACAAGTAGCATTGAGGGTATTCCTACCTCCATATTGTTTGATTTTGGTTCTTCTAATTATTTTATTGTACCATCTTTAGTAGAGCAATGTAGGCTGGTGGCAGTTAGGTAGGGTCATTGTTGAGACGTTGAGATGGCTTCAGGGAGCCAAGATCTCTGTAGACTTCTTAGTTAAGGAGTGTGTTGTGGATTTGGGACCTTTCACCACTACTTTAGATCTTTGTATCCTTCCGTTGGGTTCTTATGGATTCATCATGGGTATGGATTGGTTATTGGCACACATGAGGTCAGGATGGATTTTTACCATAAGATCATATCTTGTGCAGATGATCTAGGAGTTGAGTCGGTGATTTCAGGGGCCAGGAGACCCATTTCTATTCGCACCATCTCTACTATGTAGCTTAAGCGGTGTGTGTGACGGGGTTGTCAGATGTATGTTGTTATAGTCAGTGATAGGTCAGAGGATGGGTCTAGTGGACTATCACTAGATGATCATCCCATTTTGTGAGAGTTTGCAGATGTCTTTCTAGGGGAGCTACCAGGGTTACCACCCCCACGTGAGATTGATTTTCATATAGATCTAGTTCTTGGAGCAAAATATCCTATCTCACGGGCACCTTATCGGATGACCACCCCGGAGCTCTGTGAGCTCAAGTTGCAGTTGGAGGGCCTTCTAGAGAAATGCCTTATCCATCCTAGTGTATCCCCTTGGGGTGCACTGGTGATATTTGTGAAGAATAAGGATGGATCCTTGTGGTTGTGTATTGATTACCACCAACTAAATAAGGTAACAATCAAGAATCGTTATCCCCTTCCATGCGTATAGATGACTTGTTTGATCAGATGAAGGGAGCCACAATTTTCTCTAAGATTGATCTTAAGTCAAGGCTATCATCAGTTGAGGATTATGGAGGAAGATATTAATAATACCACTTTTAGTATGAGATATGGGCATTATGAGTTAACATTGGTGCGTTTTGGTTTGACGAATTCCCCTGCAGTGTTTATGAGTTTGATGAATGGGGTATTCAGGACCTTCTTAGATCGCTTCGTGCTCATCTTCCTTGATGACATCTTGATTTACTCACGTACACGTGAGGAGCACGAGGGGCACCTTTGTCAGGTTCTTCAGTGTCTTCGTGAGCAGCAGCTTTACGGGAACTTGGAGAAGTGTGCTTTCTTTTAGTCAAAGGTGCAGTACTTGGGTCATATTATTTCTAGGAAAGGTATCGCAGTTGATCCTTCCAATATTAGAGCCATTATGGATTGGCCAACACCCACTACTGTGACAGAGGTGCACAACTTCATGGGATTAGTAGGTTACTACAGGAGATTTGTTCAGGACTTCTCTTGGATTGCACAACCCATCACTTCCCTTCAGTGGAAAGGGAAGAAGTTTGTTTGGTCAGATAGATGTGAGTAGGCCTTCAGGACACTGAAGGAATGTCTCACTATAGCACCTATTCTTGCAATGTTGGATCCACATGGTGAGTTCTTTGTATGCACAGATGCTTCGTTGGTAGGCCTTGGAGGTGTGCTGATGTAGGAGGGCAGAGTAGTGGCTTTTGAGTCTCGCAAACTCAAATATTATGAGCTTAATTATCCAACTCATGATCTTGAGCTTGTGGAAATTGCATGCCTTTGTTTGATGGAGGCACTTTCTTCTTGGTCAGAGATTCACACTCAGGATAGATCACTTGAGTCTTTGCCACCTCTTCACACAGCCCAATCTAAACACTCGTTAGCGGCGTTAGATGGAGTCTTCTTTGTGAGTATGACATGAATATAGAGCATGTGAAGGGGAAGGAGAATGTGGTTGTAGAACAGCTCTCAGCAGAAGGAGACATGTGAGTATGGCCACTTCAGTGGGCACAGATTTGTGGAGTAGGATTCTTCAGTAGCTTCCTCTTGACAAGCTTCTACATTTCAGTTCGAGCTGAGATTGAGTCCTAGAGACCCCTTGAGGGGAATTTTGATGGTTTCTCACTAGAGGAAGATGGTATTCTCAAGCACAGAGGTCAGATTTATGTTCCCAGAGATGGAGGCTTGAGGCAGGACATCTTGACAGAGGCACATCATGCACCCTATTCAGCCCACCCTGGGGTGAAGAAGATGCACGCTACCTTGAGACAATTGTATCATTGGAGAGGACTTTCACAGAGACATGGCTCAACTTTGTGTCATGTTGTTTAGAGTGATAGAAAGTGAAGGCCAAGCATCAGCATCTAGCTGGCCTTCTCTTTCCTCATGTTATACCAGAGTGGAAGTGGGACACCATTTCCATGGAATTTATTGTTGGGATACCGATGTCGAGATATCACCACGATGCCATCATGGTCACAGTTGATAAATTGAAAAAAGTGGCTCACTTTTCTCTAGTGAAGATACCACTTATACAGCTAGTGCAGTGGCACAGGTCTATTTGGATAAGATTGTCAGGTTGCACGAGATTCTGTGGAAGATTATTTGTGACCGCGATCCTTTGTATACTTCTCATTTATGGACTACCATGCAGCATGCCCTCGGGACGATGATTAATTTTAGCACAGCATATCACCCGAGATAGATGGATAGACTGAGAGAGTGAATAAGATTTTAGAGGACATGCTTCGAATGTATGTGATGGATCATCAGTCTAGATGGGAGGAGTACCTGTACTTAGTGGAGTTTGCCTACAATAATAGTTTTCAAGAGTTCTATAGGCATGGCTCCTTTTCAGGATTTTGTATGGTAGAGAGTGCAGGACACCTCTTAGCTGGGACAGGTTAGAGGATAGAGTATCTCTTGGACTAGCTCTTTTGCAGGACATGGAGTAGTAGGTGGTGATGATCAACACAGAGACTACAGGAGGCATAGGACAGTGCAGAAGAAGTACACAGATCAACATAGGACTGAACCGTAGTTTTGATGTGGGCATGAAGGTGTTCCTTCGTGTCAGGCCACATAAGAGCCCTATCCATTATGGAAAAGGTTCTAAGTTAGCTCCTAGATTCTTTGGTCCTTTTGAGATCTTGGAGTGTATCGGCCCTTTGGCTTACCGTCTAGCATTGCCACCTAGCTTGTCTCGCGTACATGATGTGTTTCATGTTTCTGTTCTTAGGAGATATATTACAGATCCTTCTCATGTCCTAGATTGGACCTCATTATAGGTGCAAGATCAAGGGCAGGTGATAGTGGAGCCTGTTCGCATTATCGATTGCAGGACCCTGGGCCTTCAAGGCATAGAGATTGATCAGGTCCAGCTGCAGTGGGGCATATATGATGAGACTGCAACTACTTGGGAGGATGCTACATTATTAAGAGTTCAGTTTCCAAATTTGTTCCAGTGACTTCCAGGAGGAATTCGATTCTAAGGGGAGGGGGATGTAGTGCCCACTTCCCTTTGACACCTTTTTGATACTGATCTTGATACTGTTGATTATATTATTGACATTATTATGGTTTGATTTAGTATAATGTTAGATGTTAGATCATGGATTATTGTTGATCTTGATTCAGTTATGATGTATGATGATTATTGGAGACATTTTTATATGTGGATGATGATATACTGTTTGAAATAGATATATTATGGATGTTGTTTGGGCATGTGATGTTTGGAAATTGTGAGTAGACCTAGAAAATGGACATTATTTGATGATGATATAGTTGTTGATATAAATTATAAATGATGTTATTGGATTGCCTTGATGTTGTTGTGATTCACATGTATAGATAATTTTGAGATTATATTTATATCATTTTGGATGTCCTGATATGGCCACGAGGCCGAAGGAGGTATTTGTGTTTTGCAAGTTAAAATATCACAACAATATGGGGGGATTGGAGACCAACCATATTGGAATTCTAGATGAATTCAACAAGGTCACCATGACAACTTGTAGTGTTGTGTGTGTTTGTATTTTGTTAGGGATTCCCATGCGGGGGAATTCCTTTGAATGTGACCAAGGGGTTGTATGTATTTATTAATGTGGGTTCTTTTTATTAATGTTTTCATGTGTTTATTTTGTGGTGCTTTACCCCTTTCATTAGTTATTATATGTTGTGTTAATGTTGTGAATAACCATGTTGTTAAAATAAACAAATCAAATATGTCATAAGAAAGTAATCATGGAAGTTGTTGGCTCTTAAATTTAATGTTCTAAGAATGTGTAAGTGACTTTGTAAGTGATGTGTAAGTTAACTTCTAAGTGTGAAACACTCTACCTTCTTGGAAATTTGAATTTGTCCTTGGAGGCTTGTGGGACAAGTAAAACTTGTCCCATACCTCTTGAATTTACTTGCCAACCATACCTATGGTTTGGGGGTTGAATTTAGACCTTCTTTATGCATTTTGAAATGACTATTTTAATTTTTAATTGCACTTTTCTTACATGTTTTAAATTCAGTCCTTTTGGGGTGTGGGGTTGTTTTGGAGTGTGTAAGTAAATCTGTCATTTTATTTATTATGCATTGGAGAATGAAGTTGACCTTGTGTTGGGGTTGAGGATGTGTGATGTGGCATCCTACATGGATCCACATCATCCTCGTCTCTTCCCTCTTCTATAAAATTTGATTTGCTTGCCTTGTTTTGGGTTGTTGAACTTTTGCATACTTCTCTTGGGTGAATTCTTTGTTGTTTGGAGCTCTTGCTTTTGGGGAGGAGGTTGGAGACCATTGCATGCTTGTTAGTTGTTTATCTTGGACTATATTTTGGCATTGGAAAGCTTGTTGTTCTTGGAACAAACTCCATTATCGAGAGGTAAGAGCTTGACTCTTTAAAAATGTTTCTTTATTTTGTTTTATGTATGAAATGGTGAATGTTTTTGTGTGTTTATTGGCTGGTTGGGTAACTGCCTAGGAATGGTGTAGGAGAAGGATATGGGGAATCATTAAAGGGGGTGCATAAGGGAATGCCAGTGGCATCAGTTTTAATGTGGAGGGAATTTGGGATTGGGATCCACCATGGAAAAGAAATAGCTTGCATTTCTTACTCTTGGGGGGGCATAAGGGAAAATTTTTGGGGGGGGGCATAAGGAGGGATTGTGGGGGGGCATAATGATATGTGACATGAATTATATTGGTGGATTGTTTAGGTGGATTCCCATTTCCCATTGGGAGGCATAAGCGGCTTCCCCCATAGCTCCTTTCTCCTTTGGCTTGCTTGATGAAGCCTCAGTTCTGTTTGTATGTATTTAATGTAGTTGTAAACTACATTCTGTTTGAACTGTGTTTTTAATGAGAAATGTTGCATGTGTGTTTGTGAAAGCCTTGTTGCCATGAGTTGAACCACATCTTCTATTACATTATGGTTGGGGCTCGGGGGCCAATGAAGAAGGATGGCTTCTCCCTTTTCATTGGATGTCTTGGTTGGGTGGAGAGCGTTGTCTTTCCCCCTATTCTTGTTGTGATCAAATTAGAAGATGAAGAAAACCAACATGTTGTTGTTCTGGAGCAAGTAAAAGGGACAATTTGACAGTCCCTTGTTGATATGAAGATCATTGTAACCCTTCCCACTTGAAGTGGATGATCTGTATATTATTTGAAATGGAAAGATACTTTGTATTGATAATGAATGGTGAAATTCAAAATGTAAAAGAGTTATATTCTATTCTCTGCTTTGGAAAGAATGTGAAAGAATGATACGTATTTTGTATACTGTATTTTGAAATCAAATGGAAAATAAGTTGTAATGTAGTATTTGGAATCAATAAAGGATTGCATTACCTTTCTCAATTTGCATTGTTGTCTTGAAATTGATCATCTATTTGTGATTTGAAAGCTCTGTTGAAAGGAAGAAATGTGTGTTAGGAAAAATACATAACTCTATCTTTTGGAAATGTGTATAAATTGGAAATCAAACTTTGCATTTTGGCTCTTAAATGGTTTGATTGAATCAATTAAATGTATTAGACTAGAATGGAAATGAATTCCCATACTTGGAAGATGAAAAATGATAAATAGATCCTTTAGAAATTGATCTCTTTTTTGTATTTCAATCTGGCAAATAATTTATCTAAAATGAACAGTTCAAACCTACATTCAAGAAATTAAAATGAAACATTAAAATTGCACATTGTAGGATGTAAATGAATTCAATTGGACTAAAACTCTTAAGGAAATCTTACAAACCTTGCAAAATCGGGCT
Source organism: Taxus chinensis (assembly GCA_019776745.2). Lineage (NCBI taxonomy): Eukaryota > Viridiplantae > Streptophyta > Pinopsida > Cupressales > Taxaceae > Taxus > Taxus chinensis. The sequence continues at coordinate 58,137,723 of CM034152.1, read as the reverse complement.
CAACCCTCTTACAGTCGTTTTACTGTCAAGAGATGTATTTTTTTTCAAATTGCAACTCAATCAAATAGATTGAATCTTTAAACCTATCCTAATTCCATATAATAATAATCCTCCATGTCTATTTGACATGTTGAGAGAGGAGAAGATCAAATTTGAACAAAATTTTATAAGTTAAAATTTACCAGTTTACTCTGTAAAAGCCTGCAGAACGTTTTCACTAAATTGTCCCCTTAAACTTTATCAATTTTCAAAATTAATATTTCTTGTGCAAAGAGGGCGTCGATAGATTTCCATAAAGTCCTCGTTTTCCCAAAACTGAGCTCTCTATCAAAATTTATGGCCTTCTGAAGTTTTTACTTCAATTCGGCCTTCAAAAAAAATCTAACTGTTAAAAATATGAATTTAAACTTTGGAAAATTTTCCCTAAGTTCCCTGCGGCACCCGCCATCCTGCATCCAATCGTGTACTGCCACATGGCATGATGGAGGGGTGGAACTTTTCTAAACTTAACCATTTTGAGAAAATAGTCTTTGGAATTTTTTTCTAATTTTCCCTGCATCCCTGCTAACCCGCAGCCAATCACGTGGCTCGGCAGAGGCGCGGGAGGATTTTGGAACTTAACGTTTATTTTCAACTTTTGAAAACTTTCCTAAAATTCTGTGCAGCCCCGCTTCCCCGCCTTGCCTTGGAAAGATCATTTTCCCGGATGCGCGGGCCTGCGCGTACAACTTAAACTTTTAACCCGTCTTGGCAAAATGTATTAAGATTCTCCACTGCCCTGCTAACCCGCATCCAATCATTGGATGACACGTGGATTCACCAGATGATGGTAGAAGAGCAGAGATAAATTTTACTTTGAAACTTTTAACTTTGGTTTAGGCAAAAATTCTAAATTTTCCCCGCCGCCCCGTTGCCAGCAACCAATGGTAGACTGACACGTGGTAGCCTTAAGCTTTGGCGGAGGCGTGGAACATTTTCTAACATTGAACTATTACCCCTTTTAAAATCTTAAAATTAAAAAGCACTCCGATGGCCCGTCGACCCGCAACCAATAGGGTCGTGACACGTGGCATCATCTGCAACCGGCGGACGCACGCGTAAAATTTTACCCTTGAAACTTTTTAACTCAAAAGTCTAAAATTCGTAAGTTTCCCCGCAAGTTAGTTTTTCCCCGTGCGAATCAGATCTTGACACAAGGCACCTTGGGCGTCGGCAGAGGTGCCAGTCAATTTGTTCCCTTGCGTCTTTTTGGCCGAAAAGACTTAATGTCTTATTTTTCCCCATCGGCCCGACCGTCCGCCAGAACGTTGTTTTGTCGACACGTGTCCCACTTCAGGCTCGCGGGCACATGGAGGCAAGTTGTTCTTTTTCCCTGAAAAAGGAAAATGCCCCAAAGTTCTTCCCCACTCTGCTGGCCCACACATGGGAAAATTTTCCTCCCTAGGCCCGCGGACTCGCCCTTGGGAAAATTTTCCTCGCAAAGTCCGTCGGCCCATAACTTGAAAAATATAAGGAGTTAGGAGGACTTCTTTATATCATTGGAAAGGTGAGAAAATTTCCTATCTAATGGGAATGATTTAGGGAAGTTTTGAATGCATTATTTTGAGAAAAATCAAGTTGAACCCTTTAAGCAAGTTAGAGAGTGGTTTAGTGAGAAATTACCCTCCTATCCTAAGTGGTTATTCTAACCCCATGTTTTGACCTTGTGCTTTGTTAATAATAGTTGTTAGGGGAAATTCTATAAGCTATTAATTTCAGTTGGCCTAGAATCTTGTTTGTGATAACTGCTGCCTTGTAACTTGGTTGTTGACACTCTTAAACAAAAAAAATTATTCCATAATTTTTCCTAACTAATCCTAGGTTGTTCTTGGGTCTCAAGTGGTTGTTTTAAGAAAGAATTACCATACAACACATAACATATAATAAGACAAGAAGAAAACAAGAGTGAAAGACCCTACCTTGCCATGGTCAAGCTCCACTTTCCAAGAAAGTCCCAAAATATTCAAACATAGGCAATTTCCAAGCACCCTTCCACTCCAACAAGAAAGTATTCCAAAAATGAGAGCAAAACCAACTGAGTAACCCCAAATACTTCCCAAAATTCCCAATAAATAGAAAAGAGGAGGAAGAAGATAATGTGGCTCTATGTAGGATGCCACCTCATTTATTGTCCATACCACACCACCCAATTCAAACCCATAATCCAAAGCATAATAAATGGGTGGTTGAGATGTATGACAACCCTCTTACACACACCACTCGAACCCACACCCTTAAGGAAAAAAATTAAACACATGCAAAGAAGTGAAAATCAAATCTCACCTTTTACCTTACTAAACACATAATGCGGTCTATTTTTGACCCCCCAACCCATAGGTAGGGTTGGTATAAGAAATTAAGAGGTGTGTGATAAGTTTAACTTGTCCCACAAGCCTCCAAAAATGGCCCTTAATCCCAAATCCAAGTTTCCCAAGTAGGGTGAAGTGTACAACACTCAAAATAATATACACTCAATTAATAAACACAAAGACCAAAGAACCAACTACTCCAATAAATGACTCCCTTTTGTCATGTCTAAAATTAGCTTAATAATATGATTAGGTTACTTAATTAAGACACATAAACCAATTAATGATAAAAGGGAAAATTACATCAAAATTTAAATCACATGCATCAAAATTAAATAAAGGAAAGGGAAGAACTAAACACACACCCTTGGTCACAATTGGACGTCATCCTCCCAATGGGGACCCCCTAACAACAATTAAAACACACACAACATAACACAAGTTGCTATGGTGACCATTGTTGAATCCATCCGGTATTCTGATGTAGTTGGTCTCCAATCCCCTGTTTATTATTGTGATATGTTTACCTGCAAAATCACACAATACCTCCTTCAAACTCTTGGCTGCATCAAAACATCCAAGATAAAATATACGAATATAAGTCAACAAACATCCACTTATAAATAAATTATCATATAGACAAATAATGTTATTATTTTAAATTTCCAACAACATCTCAATTCTATATTCCATTAATAGTAATAAGATCACAAGATTATTTAAACTGTTAAATCCTACTCAATATGACGAGAATGTTAAATGTCAGAAATATATAAATATGTCAACAACACATGATCATCAATATAAAATGTCTCTCTAAGAATCCACACACATCATACTATGAATCAAAATCCAACAATAGTCAAAGTATCTCTATCATCTAACATCATGCTAAGTCAAAATGATACAATAATATCCATGTCTATAGTCAACATTAATTGAAATAAAAATATAACAAGTGTTGAAGGGAAGTGGGCACTACATCCCCCTCACCTTAGACTTGACTTCCTCCCGGAAGTCATTGAAATAGGTGTGGAAACTAGACTCGTAGCAATGTAGCATCCTCCCATGTAGCAGTAGTCTCATCGTACCTTTCCCACTGGACTCAAACCTAGTTAATCTCTATGCCTCGAAGGCCCAGGGTCCTATGCTCTAAAATATGGATGAGATCCACCATCACTTGCCCCTGATCATGCACCTACAATGAGGTCCAATCCAACACATGAGAAGGATCTGTAATATACCTCCTAAGTACAAAAACATGAAATACATCATGGATGTGAGACAAGATGGGTGACAATGCTAGACGATAGGCCAAAGGACCGATATGCTCCAAGATCTCAAAGGGACCCAAAAATCTAGGAGTAATCTTAGATCCTTTTTCGTAACAGATAGGGCTCTTATGAGGCCTGACACAAAGAAACACCTTCGTTCCCACCTCAAAACTACGATATGTCCTATGCTGATCCGCATACTTCTTCTGCCTGTCTTGAGCTTCCTGCAATCTCTTCCTGATCATAACAATTTTCTGCTCCATATCCTATAGTAAAGCCGGCCCAAGAGAAACCCTCTCTTCTAACCTGTCCCAACTCAATTGTGTCCTGCACTCTCTACTGTACAGTGCCTGAAAAGGAGTCATGCCTATCAAACTCTGAAACTATTATTGTAGGAAAAATCCACCAGATACAAGTACTCCTATAACCTCAACTAATTATCCATGACGTACATCCTAAGCATGTCCTCCAAGATATGATTCACCTACTCAGTCTATCCCTCTGTCTCAGGGTGATAAGTTTTACTTAAATTAATCTTCATCCCGAGAGCATATTGCATCGTAGTCCAGAAGTGAGAAGTGTACAAGGGATCGTGGTTGCAAATGAACTTCCAAAAAATCCCGTGTAATATGACAATATCATCAAGATATACCTGTACCACTGCATTAACTATGTAGGTGGTATAAACCAAAGAAAAGTGAGCCACTTTCATCAATTTATGCACCATGACCATGATGGCATCGTGGTGGTATCTCGATGTCAGTAACCCAACTATGAAATCCATGGAAATGGTGTCCCATTTCCACTCTGGTATAGAATGGGGGAAGAGAAGGCCAACTAGATGCTGATGGTGTCCCATTTCCACTTTGGTATAGCATGAGGGAAGAGAAGGCCAGCTAGATGCTGATGCTCAAACTTCACCTTCTCATACTCTAAACAACGTGACACAAACTCAGCCACGTCTCTTGATCAGGGGATCATTTTCAAAATTTCCCTAAATATCCCTCAATGGTGTTAGTGTAGAAGATCATTACGAGAGATTTCTAACAACTGTGAGAATGTGATGAACAGACATCGAGAGCTCTAGTTATGTCCGGTGAAAGTTTAGTCAATGGGAAAGTCAACTCTAGTCAACTGGCCAATAATGGAACAATCGCATAGCAACACATGGAAAAAAAGACGTAGGAAAAATTGGAGGAGTTTTAACCAGGGGTCTTTGATGGTCATACAAGATTGCTCGTCAAAACAAGAGGCTCAACTTTTGTTACGGAGGGGAGCTTGACCGTCGTGAGAGCTATATTTACATTTCCGATGTGGTGGGCTCTCAAACCACCATGTGGATGCCCATTTTGCATTTCGAGTTTGAATTTGCATTTCATGTGGATAACTAGCTTGGTCAAGCTATTTCTAGCTTGGTGGGGCGATCAAATCCCCACCGAGTTGATCACATTATATTACTACATGGATCGAGTTATTTCCACATAGACCAAATGGATTATTTTACACATGGTTATCTACCGCGAATGCTTGGGATTGAATTATATTCCATATACTTGGGTGACCACATATCTCAGCCCATATGAGCGGTTCAAACAAATTCCCACACAACTTGGCGGCTTCACCAAATAGTGCCCAAACCAAGCCATGCGTGGAAGCATCCATGTGGAGAGGAGTAGGAGGTGGGGGCGGTTAGCCTCAAGTGGTCCCATGACCACTAAGTGATGTGTGGAAAGGATTTAATAAATCCTAAAACATAATCCACACCCCCAATGTGGGATGATATACCCACTTAAAATAATGCTCTCAACATGGGATTTTATCCCTTCCTAAGTGCAATCTGCCACCATGGGAAATACATCCCATTTTTCATGTACTGGTTTAGGCTAATATTAGCCTAAGGATAATATGTAAAAGCATTATTTAAGGGCCCTATTTTTGTATAAATAGGGAACCCTTTTCTTTGTAAGGGACACACACAAACACAAAGACAAGCTCATTCCTAGAGCTCGAAAGGTGAAGACCAAGCCAAGAGGAGGATGAGAAATTGTAATTGTCTTAAGACCTAATTTATTTAGGCATTATTTATTTATTATTGGCCTATTATTTTTTAGGAAATAGTAAAATAAATATTTGTGATTGGGAGTATTAAACTACCCAATAGGCCCATTGAGCCACACTAATCACTTGTAAATCCTGGATTGTCGACCAAAGTGCTAGAAGGCGCATTGATAACTTCAATAAGGCTGATCGAAGCCGAAGGAGATTGTGCTTCAGGCAGGTGAAGAACTGGAGCATTGATAGGCAAGTGAAATTCCATTAGGTTTTCTTGTGAAAAGTACTGTTATAACTTACAAGTTTTGACTAGTGGAATGGTTCAAAAGAACCAGGAGACGTAGGAAATTGTTGAACTCCGTAATCAATCTTTGTGTAATTGTCTTTATTGTCTTGCATTAATTTTAATTGATTAATTAAAAGGAGAAAATTATCGGCAAATAATTAAAACCTATAAGGGTCCGAGATCAGGTAGATATAACCTGATTATTTTCGGATCAAGTTTGGTATCAGATCTGGTTAATGCGCTTGCAAACTTGCTAATATCCGAGTAAGTTTGGTATCAGAGCTGGTTATTGTGCTTAAAAACTTGCTAATATCTAAGGAAGTTTGGTATCAGAGCAGTTATATTTCCAGATTAGCTTCTAATTGTGTTTGAAAATTTAGCTTCAGTTTCAGTATTGATTTTAGTTTTAAGTGTGCAGATAGTTTTGGGGCTTGTTGATCTTATTTTGTAGTGTGTAGTTTTGTGAAGTACAAGTTGTGTTTGCAGGAACAAGGAATCATGGGCAAGTCATCCAAACAGGAGCAACTGGATGAGCTTGAAGCCATAAACTACCAACTTCAAGAAGAAAAATCTTTCATGAGATCTAATTTTTATTCCTTGGAAGAGGAAATGGTGCGGTTAAAATATGAGCCACAATCCTCTATAACCAAGAAAGAGGAGTATGTCAACAAGATGCTTGAAGAGAGAAAGAAGTTGATGGGCTTTGTTAAAGAGTTGCAGGAAGAAATACATACCAAGGATGCCCTCTTGGAAAAGTTGCAACAAGGTGAAAACAAGAAGAAAATTCCTTCCAAATCAGATTACTATGAAAGATGCACTGTAAGTTGTTCACATTTTAATTCTTCCTCTCATCCTTTGGGTCATTTTGAAAAACACACTAAGGCAATTGGGTCTAAGCTAATGGTTAAAATGGGATATAATAGAAAAGGCCTTGGTAAAAATAGACAAGGTGATGCTAACCCAATACAGGTAGAGGATCAGCCTCGGTTTGCAGGTTTGGGTTATTCTAGTGGGCAAATGGAAATTGGAGAAAGTTCCAAAGCAGCTGAAGGAAGACAAGCTTCCAACAACCAAGGATCTACGCCTCTAGAATTACAGGATTCCACCATCAGGAGGAACAATGAAAGGTGTAAGAAATCAGGTAAATGAGGTAATGAAATTCCACCTCCTCCCACTTACACTAAAAATAGAACTAAGGGAAAATCAAATCCTAAAACTTCTAATACACTCTTTCGGTGGGAACAATATAGATTTGGTAGGCAGAAATATGCTTTCCCTTGCACATTTTGTGAATGTACTAATCATTCTGTTGCATATTGTTGGAAGAGGAAAATTTTGATTAAGAAGTTAATGCCTTTTGTGAATGATAAGGCAGGTGTTAAAGACCAATCTCACCAGGGAAAGGTGAGAAATGGAAAAAATGTTACCTCTGCTAAACAAAGGAATCATTCTCCTAGACAGAGTTCGGGAAATGGAAAAATGGGTAAGACTCCTAAAAAATAGGGAAGTTAAATTTTGTTCCCATTGTAATAGGAATGGTCACGATGTTAAGGTTTGTTGGTTTGTTCATAAACAACAAAATTAGAAAGTTGTTAAAAAGAACAGTATTATAAAACCAACAGTGTTAAACCTAACTAAAACTCATTTTAGTACTGAGAAGGTGAAACCACCTAAACGGAGAAATCCAACTAACTGGATGGGTAAAACATTCCTCAAATTTATGTTTGCATTACAGTAACTGGTGATAGTATGTAAACATTTTCAAAGCTATATTTTAGGGATTTGATCATATGTTTATATTCAGCTTTGGAATAATCTAGAAGTAGTCGTAGAGAAGATTTGAGTGACAGGTTCATCATACTCATATTCTAGATTTAGGGTTTAGCTCTCAGGGCTCAAGGTTCAAGGTTTAGGGTTAATGGTTTAGGGTTCAAGATTTAGTGTTAAGGGTTTAGGGTTTATTATTTTGGTTTTAGGGTTTCAGGTTTATAGTTTAGTGTTTAGGTATCAAGATTAAGGTTTGAGTTTTTAGGGTTTAGGTCGCAGAGTTTAGGGTTTAGTGTTTAGGGTTCATGGTTTAGGGTTTAGGGTTTAGGGCTCATGGTTTAGTGTTTAGGGTTCATGGTTTAGTGTTTAGGATTATGTGTTTAGGGTTTAGGGTTTAGGATTTATTTTTTACGATTTAGGGTTTAGGGTTTAGCATTTAGGGCTCATGGTTCATGTTTTAGGGTTTAAGGCATCAAGTTTTAGGGTTTACGGCTCATGGGTAAGGGTTGAATGTTTAAGTTTTAGGGTTTAGAGACTGTGGTTTAGGGTTTAGGGTTTAGGGTTAAGGGCTCAAGGTTTAGGTTTAGTGCTTAGGGTTTAGGGTTTTTCTTGTAGAATTTAAATGTTAAAAGCTTTAGGCTGAATCCTAAAATCCTAAAAATTACCTATGTAATTATCAAATTATACTATAAAAAAACTATCTCCTAAACCGTGACTCATGGAGATGTGAGACTAGTTCCATAAGGTGCAGAGTGACCCTAATTTCTTATATTTACTCAAATAAATTTAAAGTATAAGAAATAATAAAATATAAATAATAACAAATGAAAATCTTATACTTCACCATTTTTTTATAAATAGAAGCATGCCAAAAGAACATATAATGTTTATACTATGAAGAATGCATACACATTATAACGCTTAGATGTTATAATGTGTACATATTTTGTGTTTTTACTTTTCCCAAGGCATGCCTCAAGGTTTGGATCCCCAAGTCGTAAGGCATGGACCTGCACAAACACAACAAACAATGTATTTTTACATAAAAATGATAAAATTCCACTTTCTCCATCATAAATCAAATTAAAAAGATTGATTCTGTTAATAAAAATATGACTACGATGTAGATCATACTTTCTTCGTTCTAAAAATATAATTTTAAAAATTTCTGACTAATATAAGATTTCCATATTATTTATTTTCTAACTATGCCTTTTTGTAGCTATTCGTTGAAGTTTAAACACGTCTATCTTTCGTCATGTATCTTTTTTTAGGCTCCTCGAAATTGAATTTTTTTAATAGTAGCCCAAACTAGGCCTAATTCTATACATATTAAAAAAACTAATTTTCAATATTTTTTGAGGTAGTAAGGTGGGGAGGGGGCACGGTCGGAGCTCTGTTATTTTTCAAAATTTAAAATTTATGGACAAGAAATTTCATTAAAAAATACGGGCTTAAAAAATCCAAATAATAGTGGAGCCCAAACTAGATGCTCATAACTATCTTTCTACCAAAGTGTTTTAAAAAATGCTTAATGGTGCTAAAAATGGTGGGGGGCATGGAAGTCACTCTATTATGTTTTTTTAACAAAAAAAGAACACATGTTAGTATTTTAGTTATTGGACCCACGTAAAATTAACTGTTTTCAATAAAATTTAGTAGCTTAGAAATTAGACTCAAAATGTTATGATTCATGTTCTTACAACATCTTCCAATTTTGAGTGTAACTATTTCAAATAACTCGTACAATTTGAAGATTTTTATTTTTCAGAAAAAGCGTCCACTTAAGTCCCTCTTTTGCCCCCCAACTTGGTGCACTTACCCACATATTGCAAGGGGGTACATATATCAGTTAAGCATCTATGGTATGTAAAACAACAAAATATTCAACTCATTTATGACATTGATGTTTTGGGGAACATGAGTGAGAAAGGATTAAAGGTACTAAAGTGAGATCATGAGTTGCTCTCTAATTTAAATTTTATAGACTTCAATTTCTGTAAGCACTGCATTTTTGAGAAACAATGTAGATAGAATTTTAAAGCTTGAAGTCATGTATGTACAGGTATTCTTGATTATATTCATTATGATATTTGAGGTCCAACACCTTTAATTTCATATGGAGGAAAGTTGTATGTTGTTACTTTTATAGATGATTACTCTAGAAACTTGTATGGTTCTACTTTCTTAAAATAAAATATGACATTTTCAGTACAATTAAGCAATTTAGATCTTTGGTTGAAAAAAGCACTAGTAGGTTTATCAAATGTTTAAGAATAGATAATGGAGGCGAGTTCACATCCTTGGAGTTTCAGAACTATTACAAGGAAACTGATATTGAAAGGCATAAAATCATGAGCTATAGTCCACAAAAAATGGGTTTATTGAGCGCATGAATACAAATATTTTAGAGAGATCAAGGAATATGCTCAATAATGCAAATTTGGATCAACATTGATGGGGACAAGTAGTTTTTACATATTGTTATATAATAAATTTCTCACCATTAGTTGCAATAGACTGCAAGATTCCTAAAGAGGTATGGAAATGTCATCCATTTGATTATTTAAACTTGATAATTTTTGGTTGTAATGGTTATGCTCTTATTAATAAAAATCATGTGATACCCATTTAAAACAACCCACTTGAGACCCAAGAAATAACCTAGGGTTAGTTAGAAAATTATGGAATAATTTTTTATTAGAAGTATCCACAACCAAGTTGGAAGATAATAGTTGACCCTATTAGGTTATAGAACAAATCTAAATTACTAGAACATATTTTTTATTCAGTAACAAATATCAAGTTCACATGGTTCAATTTTTAGGGTTAGAAGTCTTAGTTAGGTTCAGTGAGTAACTTACCCCCATGCCCACTCTCTAACAGGCTTAGAGTTTCAACTTAATTTTTCTAAAACTCAAATCTTCCAAAATTTCCCTAAATCATTTCCATTGGACATGAATTTTTCTCACCTTTCCGGTGATATAAAGAAGTCCTCCTAACTCCTTTTAGAACTCAAGTTATAAGGAAGTGAACTTTAGGGGTCAAATTTTCCCTAAGGGGACACGTGTCAAATAGGGGTGAAGAGAAAATTTCGGGTCGGTGGGTCGCGGGGCAGCGTTTGGAATTTTTCCTTGCATGGGAGAAAATTCCCATTTGTACCCATGCCTCCACAGGTCCTCCAAGGACACGTGGCGGCCTCAGAGTCATCACCTAGGAAAAAGGGAAGGGCGGAGTGACGGAAGAATTTGGGGCATTTCACCCAAGAGGGAGAGAAAACCATTTGGCATCCACGTGCCCGTGGGTCTGCCAGGGATAGTTGGCACACCACACTATGTTATGGGGAGAAGGGAGAAGGAGACAGGCAGAGCGACGGGAGATTCGGTGAATTTTTCCAAAGGGATGAAATGGGGTGAAAGAGGTAAATGCCGTGTGGGTCTGCGCTTTCGTGGAAAGAAGTTTTCCTAAGGCAGGGTGGGAGTGCAAGGCCACGGAGATTTTTATGAATTTTTTTTCAAAGGAAAATACTACAAAAGATCTAATGGATGCATTAGGGAAGTTGTATGAAAAACCCTCTGCCTCTAACAAGATATTTTTAATAAAAAAGTTGTTTAATATGAAGATGTCTGAGAATAGTTCAGCAGCAGATCATTGAAATGATTTCAATACGGTTGTGAATATGCTAGCTTCGGTTACAATAGAATTTTATGAAGAAGTTAGGGCTTTATTATTTATGTGCTCTTTACCTGAGAATTGGAATAGCCTGGTAATGGCGGTAAGCAACTCGGTTCCAGCTAACTCGAAGTTGAAGTTTGAGAATGTTGTAGGGGTGATTCTAAGTGAGGAAATGTGAACAAAAAGCTCTGGGGAATCTTCTACTTCAGGGAATTATTTGACAGTGGAAACTAGAGGGAGACAGAAGAATAGAGGAAACCGTGGAAAATCAAAAGATCGAGCAAGGTCAAAATCCAAGAACAAGATTGTATGCTGGAATTATGGAAAGTATAGGCATGTAAAGAAGGACTGTTGGGAGCTTTGGGATAAGAAGAAACAACAGGAAGAAAACAAGGAGGCAAATGTGGCATCGGGTAATATATGCCAGGATGCTTTGATTCTTTCTTTGCATAATATTATCGAATCTTGGGTTTTAGATTCAGGGGCTTCTTTTCATGCTACTCCACATAGGCATTATTTTGTTGATTATGTTCAAGGGGATTTTGGGCATGTTTTTCTTGGTGATGATGAGCCTTGCAGTATAGTTGGAAAAGGTTCTATTCAGGTTAAGATGAAAAATGGGAATACATGGCTATTGAAGGATGTCAGAAATGTGCCTACATTAAGGAGAAATTTGATATCGGTGGGGCAATTGGGAAGTGATGGTTATACTGTGATATTTACAGCTGACTCTTGGAAGGTTACCAAGGGTGCTCTTGTGGTGGTAAGAGGTAAGAAGGTTGGAGCCTTGTATTTAACCACTGACAGTAGTAATGATTGTAATCTTGTGGCTTCAGATGCAGTTACAACATTATGGCACTATAGGCTCGGTCATATGAGCCATAAGGGCATGGACATCATAAAGAAAATTTTTCCTGGATATACAGAAACAGGTTTGGATTTCTGTGAGAACTGCATATATGGGAAGCAAAAGCGAGTAAGGTTTCTCAAGGTTGGACCTATGAAGAAAGAGAGTAAGTTAGAGCTGGTACATTCTGATGTGTGGGGGCCGGCTCAGGTATCATCTCTCAGGGGTTCAAGTTATTATGTTACTTTTATTGATGATGCAACAAGAGAAGTTTGGGTTTATTGTATTAGAAACAAATCTAATTTGTTAAATGGAAAGCCTTGGTAGAGAATGAAACAGGTCTTAAGTTAAAATGTCTCAGGTTAGATAATGGAGGGGAGTATTACAACAATGAATTTGATTATTATTGTTCTAAGAATGGAATCCGCAGGCAAAAGATGGTTCCACGGACCCCGCAGCAGAATGGGGTGTCAGAAAGGATGAATAGAATAATAATGGAACGTGCTAGGAGCATGAGGATACATGCAGGACTACCTCTTTCTTTTTGTGCAGAAGCGGTGAGCACAACTGTGTACTTGATAAACAGAGGACCCTCAATTGCCTTGGATGGAGGCATACCTGAGGAGGCTTGGTATGGTAAGAAAGTTGATTATTCATTTCTTAGAGTCTTTGGATGTGAGGTGTTTGTTCATATAGACAAGGATGATAGGACCAAGCTAGAGGCTAAATCAGAAAAATGTACTTTCATTGGTTATGGTGGTGATGACTTTAGATTTAAATGTTGGAGTATTAAGGACAAGAAAATATTTCGGTCTAGGGATGTGGTCTTTAATGAGAAAGTCATGTATAAGCAACAGTTGCAAGAAAACAAGGAAGAATCCAAGAAATAATATGCAGTGGTAGAGGATCTTCTAGATGGGATAGTGGCCCATGAATCAGTTCAGGAACCGACTCAACAGGAACCCCAAACTACTATATTGAGGAGGTCTTCTAGGGTAAGAAGATAACCTGAATGTTTTTCTCCTTCTCTTTATTATTTATTACTCATTGATAGTGGAGAGCCAGAGAGCTTTGATGAAGCAATGCAGGTAGATGCCAGGAAGAAGTGGGAGCAAGCCATGGATGAGGAGCATCAGGCTCTCATGGAGAACTAGACATGGGATTTGGTGAAGCTACCTAAAGGTAAAAGAGCATTACAGAACAAGTGGGTGTTCAGAGTCAAAGACGAAGAAGGAGGAAAGAAAAGATATAAGGCTTGGTTGGTGGTCAAGGGGTTTGCACAGAAACAAGGTATAGATTTTGATGAGATTTTTCCTCCTGTAGTAAAAATGACTTCTATTAGAACTGTTCTAGGAATAGTTGCAACAGAAGACTTGCACTTAGAACAGCTTGATGTAAAGACAGCATTTCTCCATGGTGATTTGGAGGAGGAACTATATATGCAGCAACCAGAGGGCTATGAGGTCAAAGGTAAAGAGGAGATGGTGTGCAAACTGAAGAAGAGCTTGTATGGCCTAAAACAAGCTCCACGTCAATGGTATAAGAAGTTTGATAGCTTCATGATGGAGCAAGGTTATATCAGATGTCATTCTGACCATTGTGTGTATACAAAGAAATTTGAGGATGGAAGTTATATTATCTTGTGTTTGTATGTTGATGACATGATGGTTGCAGGTAAAAACATGCAGGAAATAAAAGTACTCAAGAAGAAGCTAAGTGAATCCTTTGCTATGAAGGATTTGGGTGCAGCCAAACAAATCCTTGGTATGAGGATATCTCAGGATAGGAAGGAACAGAAACTGACTTTATCTCAGGAAGAGTACATTAAGAAGGTCTTGGAGAGGTTTAATATACATGATGCTAAACCGGTTGGGACTCCTTTGGCAGGACACTTCAAATTATCAAAGGAACAGTGTCCTAAGACAGAGCAGGAGAGAAACCAGATGTCCAAGGTACCTTACTCATTAGCGGTTGGTAGTTTGATGTATGCTATGGTGTGCACTAGGCCTAATATTGCCCATGCAGTGGGAGCGGTGAGTAGATTTATGAGTGATCCAAGTAGAGATCACTGGTAGGCAGTAAAGTGGATCCTTCGGTATTTGAGAGGGACCATGGGGATAGTTTGTGCTACAATGGATCAAACACCACTTTGTGTGGTTATGTAGATTCAGATATGGCTAGAGATGTAGACAGCAGGAGGAGCACAACAGGTTATGTTTACACTGTAGGTGGAACAACAGTAAGCTGGATTTCACAACTACAGAAGTTGGTGGCTTTATCAACCACGGAGGCTGAGTATGTTGCTGCCACAGAGGCAAGCAAAGAGATGATTTGGTTACAACAATTTCTTGAGGAGTTGGGGCATAAGTAGGAGTAATGTAAGTTGCATAGTGATAGTCAGAGTGCTATACACCTAGCTAAGAACTCTGCTTTCCACTCCAGGATGAAGCATATACAATTGAGATATCACTTCATCAGGACAACTTTGGAGGAAGATAAGTTGAAGTTAGAGAAGATTCATACCAGTCAGAATCTTGCAGACATGATGACCAAGGTGGTCACAAGGGATAAAATAAAGCTATGTTCAACTTTGGTTGGCCTTCGTGAAGGATAGTGAAAGGTTGAGAAGCTTGCTCAGTGGAAATCAGTCTCCAAGTGGGAGATTGTTATGTTTTTGGAGCCGATTTTCATGTTTGAGTGTGGTACACCTTGTATGTGTTACACTGGGGTATTTTTATGGTGGTCCTGCTCGCCGGTGAGCGGGTTAGGGGGGTTCAGGGGCGAATCCCCTGAAGAAAATTTTCATGGGTGGTTTATTAACCCATGGGTAATGGGTAACCGTTATGGGCTCTTTTTGGGCCCATGGTTTTTCGGTACCCATTGTTTTGATACCCACGGTTTTTGCCCATGGTTTTGATACCCACGATTTTGTCTCAAACTGCTTAAGCAATTGTCTATTTATATGGTCTTATGCATATGATACATAGACAAGAAAATGTATTGTAGATGTGTTTTGAATTCGGGTGAGAATTCTATAGAGTTTGTTGAGCATAGCTCCAAATGGATCTGGGTATTGTATTGAGAGAGTGGAGGCTTGTAATAAAATTTGAGCAAGTGATTCTTGGTGGACATAGCCCAAATTGGGTGAACCATGTTAAATCTTGTCTCTCTGTGTTGTGTTATTTATTCTGCACTTTTATTTGAGATCTGTAATATTTTCTGCATATTAGTTTCTACTATTGCGATTCTGTAAGGGATTATTCCACATATTTTATCTCTTATTTCCTAACAGTGTTGAGATTGGGCTGCGTGAAGAGGTGGCGAAGACTCAAGTGATTAGTCCTAAGTGTAAATCTCCAGCCAATAAGGATGTGTATCCATCAAACCTAGGTATGAAGAACTGACACAAGCTCAAGGTCATGATTCAGATAATCGAGCTCATAATCTTTGAGTTTCTGAGACTCGAAAGTAACCACTCGGCTCTCTCACTCTTGGTGGATGCGTTGGAAGTGGTATGTTGATACCAAATTTTGTAATTAGTTAGCCAGTAAAGGCTACTGTTGAATTTCACCTCATCTTCCCATGGTTGAAAAACTCAACACTCGATGGGGAATTCATTCCACTCCATCTTCATGGAGTAGGTGATTTGAAACTGTTTGTTCTATATGTGTGGAGCCTAAAATTTACCACTTAATGTTGTGTATTCTACACCTAGGTCTTCCTATTGGGTCTTGGCTTGTTCAAATTGGAGTCCTAGCTCCCAAGCACCCATCCTGTGGCCACTTGGAAATGATAATGCATATTTTTTGGTGTTTCCTGAAATCTCATCTTTCCTGGAATTGGATACACTCATTTTTCTTTACAATCAAACCCCATTGCTTTACCTAGCATAATATTCACCATGGAGGTGGACCACCTCCATAATCTGTTACGAAATTGGGGGGATTCTCCTCATAATGTCACCTGAAAGCCAAATTCTCCATATCGGTGATCCTCGTCGCATGGCCGTGGTGGTCATCGCATCCGTTTCCAACGGAATTCATTCAACTGAGCTCGACACTCACCTTGACCTCAGTATCGATAGAGCCTTACACCTCCCGATCACCAGCAAGTCTGGGGGGTGCTGCTCATCAACTCAAGTGGGGCAGTGGGGGGGATCACCTGTTGCCCCCGAGATGTGTATGTTGGATGGTTGGAGCCTTCCCCTACCGCCTCCGCAACCTTCTGACAAGTTTCCCCACCTATCTCGTCATCCCCACTGGGGAGGAGGTGGAAAATGATGAATAAAATCCAACTGGATAGGACATTCTGGATATTGGCAAGAACCTCCCGTAGTCGGGCTATTTGGATGACCATGATCCTCCTGCTTCGGGGATGTTTTCCGCTACTTCTTAATTTTGTGTTTTGTTAATCTCCTAGGTGTTGCCTAGCTACCTCCTTTTTTGTTGAAAGTTATCTTGTATCTTGATGAATTAATATAATGTAAGATCTCTTTTCATCAAAAAATATCATGTGAGTTAATGAATCCTTTATATTTATGATGAAAAATTCATGTAATATTGAAATTGTATGGATGGTTGTGCACCTAAAATTTGATTTAAATATATCATAATTTAAATTAATTAATTAAACTTAAATTATTTTCAATTGCAAAAATTCAATTTTATATTATATTTAATTTTAGATTGATTTTAATTTATTATATAATATTCAATTCCAAATTTTAAATGATTTGCAATCCCATATATATCCAATTAAATTTTAATGTTTTTTTTTTAATTTCTCATGGACCACCTTACAAAGCCCTTTCATCACTAGTAAAATTTTACTGCTTAATTATGTATTACTAAAAACCTCGTTAAGTTTGATTCATGCTTGTATGCATGCCTAATTTTGGTGTGCGTGATTAATTGTTTGTTATAATGTTAATATATTCGTGTACTTATCAATTGATTCTTGTTTAAGATTAGGTCTTGTTAATACATGCTTCGTATGTTTGTTTGAATTTCAACATAATTTCCCTTCTATTTTGTTCAATTTTTAGCTTTAGTCTATTCCCATCATTTATTTATTTTTATCAGTTTATCCCTATTTTCTCAATATTTCTCCTATATTTTATCTTTTCCATATTTAATACTCTTCCCCTTGTTTTCCTTATATTTTTTTTATATTTTAATTGAAACTTCTAAATCCATGCACTGTACCACCCAAGTCAAATATGCATCTTTAATGCATATTAGAATTGCTTCTAATTCTAAAAAAATTCACTCATTAAAAATTAATCCCACATTGGTTGGTTTGATTGGTCCACAACAACATATTAAACCTTCAATATATTGTTATTTTTATGCTAATAGAGGTTGTACTATGATAAAAGTGACCCTTTTATTAACATAATGGTTGATTGTTTATGGGATGAGTCAATTTTTTTTCATAGGCAACCTATTCCATTCCTTTATGGATTCCAAAATCCCAAACATAAAATATTTTAAATTTCCGCCTAAATACATGCCTTGGTACCCATCTCAAACATGTCTCTTACATACATCTTGGAATTACTTCTAGAGATCTAATAATATTCATAATATAAAAAATAATTTCAAATTAGCTGGTTTTCTTAGTATTTAGTAACATATAAGCCCCAATATATCACCATCCTTAAGCATATAGAGATGATGTCATAATGGAAGTGGCCATCTTACTAACATAATGGTTGATTGGTTTCAGGATGATTATTTTTTCTTTCTCAATATTCCCCTCTCCTCCTATGTAGAATTGAAAAATCCTAAAAATAAATCCTGTTAAATTACCTTTAAATGCATGATCGCAGCTTGGTATGATTCTTCATAGCATCTATGAATTGCTTCTACAAATCTAACAGTCCTAAATCAATAAATAACTATCCCACATTGTTTAGTTGGTATGGTATGTAGTAATATATAATCCTTGGTACACTATTATCCTTATGTCAATAGATGTGATACCGCATTGGATGTGGCCCTCTTACTAACATAATGGTTGGTTTGTTGCAAGATGAGAATGTTTTCTTACTCAACCTTCCCTTCTCATCCTCTCATTTACACTCTGAAAATTATAAGATGTGATACAATAAAATATAGGATGTAAGGGTTTGTAGTTCAGGAAATCATCCTAAATTACTTAACATTAACCATGCTAATTCAAAATAATGCATTAATACTTGAAACTATGTCAAAATAATAATAAAAATTACTTGAAACACAAAAAGGGATAAGTATTTAGTTGTGTAGAGTGGTATGAGGAGACATACTTATGTAAGCTGGATGGGTGAGATGTTTTAAGGCTTGAAAATTCTTTTTATTTGATTTTGGCATTATAGATTGCCTTTGTATATAACCAGACAACTCTTCTTGGACCATGGTATGGTTCTACCCTCTTCTGTATAGTTTTATACCTACTAAAAGTAGGGTTTCATAACTTCTGCTACCATTTTCTTTTCCATAAATGATTGTCTTGTATATTTCTAAAGCTTTCACAACTTTTGATGCTCTGCAATATAGTAGAAACCATAAATACCTATAATACCAATCATCAAAGAATTAAAATATAAAAGAAAAAATAGTATATGGGTGAGGATAAACAACCATTGGCATTCAACCCCTATTGAACCAATCCAAGTGTTGCACTACATCCCCTGGAGCAGGATATATAATCATTTAGTTCTCCTAGTAAATGTGTAAGGATTTTATTACAATCTACTATGACCCCATGTGTGTTTTCATTTGTCTCTTCACTCAAATGTATCAAGATAAATATAGCTACTAGACTAAACCCTTTTATCCCTTGATGACCTTTGACAATGCATGGAGTGACTTTCTCTAGCTACAATATGTCTCTAGGACCTTTGAACACTTGGAAATGGAGAAAATATGGACTCTTTTATCTAATTGAGTTCTTTAGACCTTATGTAGTGGCTAATATAGATGGCATGCATGTACTTTAGGGATATTTAGGATATCCTTGAGTTCTTTAATGTTGATATTTAAAATACGATCTTATGATAGTTTCAAGTAGGTTATAAAGAATAACTAACTTGTTTATATAGACTTCCATATAGGTTAGATACTCACATTATGGATGAATTAGGAAGATGAACCAATTCACATAATAATTTTTAAACTAGAAAAATAGTAGTTAGATGGAGGGGTGCAAAACCATACATGTCAATCAGGACTATAATTCACTATAGACCTAATTTAACAAAAATAGAAATTTGTAAAACCCTTAGGATATTTTAGAGTCACATGCAATAAATAAACCATGAAGTAAATATATGACACAATAAATAAGTAAATAGAAACTAATACCCTAAGTTCAAGAGATATGATAAAATACTTAGTTGATTACATAATAAATATTGAATTGATCTAAGTTGGAAAATATATGAAGTTCAAGAAGGTATATTTTTGCATCTATGCCTGATAAATTCTGGAGCTATCGAATGTGTCGAACTGGGGTCTTTGGAACGGTTTAAGGGCACGTAGGAACCTGAGACCCCTGCTGGACACAGGTGACTGCGCATATGTTTGGAATCATATTTTTCTTGTGTCACCAAGTGGTCATGAACCTTTGTTGTTGGTCTCTTGTATGTCTAACTATACCGAACATAATTCTCATTGTAACCTACAAAACAAATGATATCTTGGCAAAACCCCCAAAAATATCGAGTCCTACAAAGAAAAAGATACAAATGGGGATTTATACTGACCCCGACAATTAACCTAACAGAGTAAACTTATGACCAAGGGTTGCACTATATTTTAGGGTCCGTGTAATTTTGTGTGGCATGTGTAGAATTTTTCCGTAGGAAGGGACAAGATGAACATGATAGCAAGCAATAGCTAGATGTAGCAATGTAAATAGATGTGTTCATGGAAAAATTAACCTCCCCTCCTTTGCATGTATATATAAAAATTCATTCCCTTTCCCTTGAATGGATACTAGATGGATGCTTTGATGATTTTAGAATGCCTTTGGATGCAACATTAGGTGATGATAATAGATGCTTATAGCTTGGTTCTTTATTTTGGTCACATAGCTTTATATTTACATAATTCCCTTCTTTGAATTTCATAATTGATAGTTAAAAGATTGACCCATAATAAAACAAGATGGCCCAAAAGATAAAACAAGCCCAAAATAAGTGAGTAAGGTACAAAGAAATCAGGGGCGTCCATAAGCACGAGGGTGCCTAGGCACTGACATCCTAGCTGGGCGCTAGTGTGTAAACTCAATAAAGATGAAACGATGAATATCAGACTGGGTAGTGGGGTGTCTAATACCAAATTGGAAACGCAAAAATATAGAAAAGAGACCAAAGATATATGTCATTTACTATTTTTCTCACTTATAAATCACATGAATAGTAGTATGTGACTAGGACCTAGAGACGTACCCAAGTTCCTGATTTAGTGTCTACATTTACCCCCACTTTATGTTGTTGAGTGAATAATATATAACATAAATTAGATAAGAGATGTGTACCTGATAACCATGTAGATCAATGGTGAAAGTGTGTTGAGAGACAAGTGAAAGCATGGAGTGATAAAATATGAAGTGTGGAAGCTAAGGAAGAGGAAGTGACCCTAGGGGTGAAGTGTATGTGTTGTGTCACATTGTACATGTTGTCATTATCACTTGTGCTTGATGTGTTTGATGATGTGATTGTTACTTCTCATAAGGATGAACCTGTAAAAAGAAGAGAAAAGGAGTAGTCAAAGTCATGTATTATGAAAACTTTGTAAAATCATGTAAAAGTATGTAAAAATGTGAAAAGGTAGTAAAAGGAACATGTACACCTAATCTGTTATGAGTGAAAAGGATAGAAAGTGTCCCGAAAATATTGTAGGAGAGCGAGTTTTTTAGGTGATCTCATGCCAATAACAATTTTTTGGGGTGATCTTATGCCATGGTAGAATAACTGTTAGGGAGTAAGGTCTAGTTTTATCCTCCATCCTTGACTGCTTCCCGAAAATTATACACCACTTTAGATGGTATGATCGTTATTTGTTCTAATTTAATCCAATTCGATCCACCAAAATAGAAGAAAAAAAGAAGATAGAATGAATTCTGAATTCTAGAGGATTGTTCTTGTACTGTGAAACTAGTCAATGAACTTCTAAAAACTGTGCTAATCTAAGAAACAATATGTAACTTCCCCCTAGTCATAGGCACCTAGGAAATATCAGGAGCACCCAGGTGGCTCATGTATCTGGGCGTTGGCGTTTGTGTTGTTGCTAAGGACCCCCAAATCATATTTTGGTCCATTATGTGACTGAAATACTGTTATGTTCCTATACTATGTAGGTATGAATTGTGACTATGTACTACTAAATGGGGTGACTTATTCACCTAATATATGCCTCCCTCGTTTGGGGTGCATGCGACATCGCTAGGAGGATGTGGCATAAAAGAGGACCCAATTTTGATCCAAAACTGATACCCTATAGGGGGAGAGGGATGTGCATGGTAGAAACCAACGCACATTTAAATTTTTTTTCTAGGACATGTATTAGTGAAATCAAGTCAAATACGCATATAGAAGACAATAATGTAGACCACAAAAATCGGGTTGCAAACATGGGACATCAATCACAATGTTACAAGACAATCAGGGTCGAAATGGCCAAAAACATTAAAGAAATGAGAAAGCAAGAAATGGGGCATAGCCCACAAACAATGGCATATAATGGAAAATAGTGAAAAATAGTAATGAGGCAAAGTATCAAAAAACCATGGTGGAAAATAGTACCTATAAAGTAAATGCTGTAATTAAAGCACCTATTAGCATGTTAAAAAGATAAAAAGTGTATCAAAAGCGTGTATATATTGATAAAGTAGTGTGCTAGTATAGAATAGAAAGTAGTAAAAAATGAAACAATAACACTTGTAGTATGTACAAAATTACATGCCCCCCAGGAGTCTCGGTGGGACTGGTAAAGGTTATTGTGTCAAGAATCATTGTTGCATGTAAATATCTGTAGAGTTTGCATTCACAACTATAAGAATAAGTGAACACACATGTCTATATAGAAAATATAAAGACATACAATGTATTTGTCTAATATGTGAAACAAAGTTTATATGTAACTAGTATAAACAAGCAAGAGTATGTGCAACCAATATATGAAATAGGTTGTGAATGAAATGAGATGGATTTGTATAAAACGTGAATGTGATAGGATCAGTGTGCCCCCTGAGTGGATGTGTATGAATTTTCATGAGATGAGGTTCATTTATAAAAAATTTCTCAACAATAAAGAATGAACCATAGAAAAAGAGTGCATCATCAAGAAATGGTTTGAGCATATGTTCTAGATATATCAATCAATGAATCATAGAATGCATGCGGTCGTAATATGTGTGAGAATAATATGTTATAATGATGTATCACAACTTGCGTGAAATGTGTAGTGTGTGAAGTTCATGGCTGTAGTGAGCCCTCAATAGTCAAGTGTTAACCGTAGCACGAGAGTGTGTTATTGGGAAATGATTGGAACTGTGCACTAGAATCATTGAGAAATGAAACATAGAGTATAAAGAGTGTGAATGTGGTGAGATTCATTTCAGATTTATACCCTCAACATCCAAGTATGAATTGTGGAACTAGAGTGCGTCTTAGGGAAGTTATTGTATCCTGCGAATAGAATCTATAAATATGTACCATGAAGCATAGAATGTAAGATGTGAATGACTTGAGGTTCATTTCAGAATTAGACCCTCAACAGTCGACAATGAACCATGGAACTAGAGTGTTTCATATGGTATTGAGTGTGTCATGTGAATAGAAACTAAAAACATGTACCATGAAGCATAAAATGTAATATGTGAATGATGTGAGGTTCATTTCAGAATTAGACCCTCAACAGTTGTGTATGAACCATGGAACTATAGTGTGGCAAAGGGTTATGACGATAAAAGTCATGTGTCAGATTATGTGTGATGAATGAATAATTCTAGATGCGAAGCACAAGGTGTAATAAAATAAATGTGAGACACCTAATGATGCTAAGAGGGGGGAGAATAAGTGTGATGCACTCCAAGTGTATGATGAGGATAAGAGTCAAGTAACATTGTCTAAAAGATCATCATTTTCATGTTTGAAATCAAATGGAGAAGCATCTGAAACTTGGTAAGCAATAGTATGAGGTTGGTCACGTAAATGTTCATTATGGAATAAGTTGTACATGCCCATTGTATACTCTTTATCAGTGAAAGGTGGTAGTGGACAACAATGTGTATACCAACGAGTGACATTTTGTGAATAATCTAGAAATGAATCATTACAAATAGAAACATGGCAAGAGGGAATGGGAAATATGATATACATATGATTAGGATCGAGAGTGCCACTAATGTAGTCAATCTAGGACTATCCTAGGATGAGAGGAGACCTGCAAGAAGTGTATGCAACAAAGACTAATAGATGGAAAACATAGAGACTGTAAGCTTCCGTACCACAAATATATCCATGATAGAGATGAGGAGAATGAGGTAGAGGGAGAAGATACGTGAGTGTAAATCCAACCTGATCCAAACTGTCATGTGTGTAAGTAGTATCAGATGTAGTATAATCAAATGGATTGGGTGGCCAATAAACATTATTAATGAAAAGAGTCCATGTGAAAGGAGGAAGCGTTGATACAGAGTGCTCATGGGCAAATAAGGATGGTGGTGCAAAATCTAGCGTATGGAAAGACCCCCGATAAAGTAATGTTATCACCAAAAATAGCACACTCTAATTTTCTTAGCATGCACGGACGAGGAAATCAGTGTTTCTGGGTAACATGGGACCGTCTCCAGGTTTTGGGATCCTGTAGGCGGAAACATACCTCCAAAGAAGGTCGATTCCTCTAACTATCTCTAAAGCTACTCCTCCTCCTAATGTAGAAAGAAAACCCTAAAATAAACAAGCCAAGGGACTAGGGGTAGAAGGATGTGCATAAAGGGGAATTTCTAGGCTAAAAGGAAGGCGATAGTGTTGAGGAAAGGTTCTATCGCTCTACATGAGGTCACAGGAGAATAGGGAAGATGAGCATACCACAGATAAAAACACACAAGCTTAGATCTTCTGTGCATGGAAAAACATGAACATGGGGACTGTAAGCATGAATACACACATCATGCCAGAAAATGCAAACAGAGAGGTGAGATGCATTTAAAAATAGAAATGGAAGACAAGAGTTCCACAAAACAATATTTTTATTGCTCAAGGGATGCAAAATCATTTACATTCATGGCGGGAGGTGAGAATACATTGCAAAGAGCAAGTCAAGGTCTGAACTCGCGGGATATCAGCGAATATTTTGGCATGGTGCCATTACAACAAAGATGGATCTGTTTCAATGAGAAATGCTCTTACATCTATAAAATAATAAGGAGAGATGAGAAGGAGAAGAAGAGGTAAACTCGGATTCAAATCTATAACCACCAACAAAAAGCAATGAATGCTTGAAAAACCACCTGTAAAGCTGCCAGATGCACCTCCCCATGTCTGTTTTGTGTGTAGAAGAAGGAAGAAGGCAAGATATGATGAAATTTGGTGGTTGAGATTGATTAGATGTGTGCATTGATGACTAGAATGATGTTTCTATGTTTTTCACCTACCAAATCCTGCCTAAATCTGATTTTGAAAAGTCCAACGTGTAGCCCATGTCAATGAATTTCAAATGAGTTTAGGCACACGGGAATTTGTGTACTGCAATAGAAGTTATGGCTGTTATAAGTCTACAGGTTTCTCACACACGTAATGACACGCGACTCCCACTGAATGGATAAATAAATTGACTAATTTCTGATTTGTTTTTTCTTTTCTATCACATGTCATGCACTGGTTAGTTGTCTAGATTCAGTGCCATGTTGGCATGCTTTGATAGGTTACGTGTGGCACACTCAAGTCTGACAGATATTGACATGGTATAGTAACTGGTGCATAGAAAGATTCCACAAATGGGAAATGGAAGGAGATAGAATATTACAGAGGGAAGGGGAAACACACAATGTAAGTGTGAGAGGAAGTTAAGAAAATGGGATGAAAAAGGAAAAATAGGAAGGGTGTGTTAGGGAACAAAAAATTACTGCAACCAAGTGAAATGTGTCTAGGAAAAAAACTTGAGTGTGCGTAACCTGAAATGTCGAAACATCATAGTCATAATAAAAAAATAAGTTTTATAAACAAATAGGAGAGTTATTTTTGACAAAATTTTGGTGACTTTCGGGGGCCATCTGCCTGCTAGATGAAGATACTGGTATCCTTAGAAGCATCCATTAGGAATGGAGTCAAGCCTGGAAACTTTAAAGACCTAGTTTGTAACTTGAAGAACACCCCTATAATAACTTGAAGCACATTTGAACTCTGAACTGAACTATTGCTCTCATGTGCAGATATTCTTACTTTGATTCATGAGAAGTGAAAGATACGCGGACCATTAGAATTTCCTCAAATGAAAAAACTAAATGTGGGTGATGACGATAACTATCTTGAGGTCAAGGAAGTTGATGGTGATACACACAATGGCCTAATTGAGTATGTTGACGATGATGACGATGATGCTAAAGAAATTCCAAGTTTCTCATGTGTAGTTTTCACTCGCGCACAATCCAAGAAAGGTGCTCCATCCTCAACGAATGTCTTAAAGGACAAAAAGAAAAAAAAAGAATCTCCCACAGAGGTCCCACAAAACAAAATCATCAGCAGAGGATCACCCCTACCACCTTCAATGGAGTCAGCTAAATAAAAATCGGACCCACTGGTCAGCAAGGACCATTCTTCCATACCAAGTAAGTCTTCTACTCCTTCTCCCAGCTCAAAATTTACTAAAAATAATTCTCCTTCAAATTTTGTTCTTGCAAAAACATCTAAGGTTCTATCAAAACCTACAACTTCACCTCCTTCCAAGTCAGTTACTGCACCCTTAAAGGAAAATTCTCTCCCTAAAGTAACAAAGCCTTCACTATGCAAATATTATATCATTCCTGGAACCTCTACATTGCCTGCTATAACCCCATTTGACTTTGTGGAGCACACAAGCAAAACTAAAGTCCAACTCTCAGAAATAGAATACCTACAAATGCACCCTACCCAATTTGACAGGTTCATTGATGTAGTCTGTGGTGGTAATTGTAACATCCCGATAATTAACCCTTTTTATGCGGTGTTAAATTATTCGGATAAATACGAATAATGAAAAAATGTATGTCTTTCAAATAATTAAATGCCACATATTATAAGTATTAAATACGGATTGAATATAATTTTAGAACTTTGTTGTCCGATTCAGATTGCATCGTTGTTATAATTATTTCATGACTACAAATATTATTTTTGAGATGTAGTATTTTGGACAAAACCCCTCATGCTTATAAGTTGGTTGGGAGGTATTATAAAACTAATTTGTGGATTATTCTAAAATTACCGTCATTAGAGTATTGGGGGCATATTGTTGCACCCATGGAATTGATAAGTAATGTTTGATTATATGTTTTTGACTAAAAAATTCGAATGCGGTGAATTAACACCGTAAAAGCGTGAATATTCAATATATTATATAATTTTTTTGGAGCTCATAATGGTAATGGCATTAAAAAAGGGGGTATGGTCTAAAGTTAATAAGTCAAATTTATCCACTTTAGTGGATATTAATGTGGATGGGGGAGACTAACTTTAATAAGTGAAAGAAACTTTATATTAACAAAATTCCTACCCACATTGATATATGAGACTTAGGGTTTCTTAAAAAAATGAGGACAAAATAGAAAAGAAGGGATTATTGAGTTTCATTTGGAATTCAACTTGAGAGAGAGAGAGAGAGAGAGAGAGAGAGAGAGAGAGAGAGAGAGAGCTCCCATCTTGGAGTCACTCTACTGAGTTTTTTGCTTGAATATGTGAACGGAAGAATTTTTATACAGAGCCCTTTTATTTCAATTGAAGTGTGCATTATGGAAGTGTGATTGGGTTGGAGAAGCTGAAGCTTAAGCACCCAGAAAAAATCAGCTAGGGTTTCAGTTGGTTTAGAGGAAAATTAAACAAAAGAAAATTGATTTGTAGGCAAGGGTTTTCTTCCTTGCTCCCCTTTGTTTTGATTTTTGATTAATTGGTTCTCTCATCCTCTCCATTTTCATTTTTTGTTAGATCTTTGCAAAAAAACATGATGGATTTGTGTGGAACTGATTTGGGCAAGAAAATAGATTGCGAGTAATGAAAATATCAAGTTGGGTGTTCGTTTTTGTTAGATCTTTGCAAAAAAACGTGATGGCTTTGTGTGGAATTGATTTGGGCAAGAAAATAGATTGCTGATAATGAAAATATCAAGTTGGGTGTTCTTTTTTGTTAGATCTTTGCAAAAAAACGTGATGGCTTTGTGTGGAACTGATTTGGACAAGAAAATAGCTTGTTGGTAATGAAAATATCAAGTTGGGTGTACATTTTTGTTAGATCTTTGAAAAAAACGTGATGGCTTGTGTGAAATCATTTTGGGTTATTTTCTTTGTGTAATTTTAGCAAATAAAAATATGGTGTTTTCTGGAATATGTTGTGTACTTGTTTAGCAAATCGATTCTTGGTAATTTGTTGTGCTTTGGCATGAAATGCAAGGAAAACTGATATGGGTTTGTGATATGGCTTTGAATTTTTGAGTGAAAGGTAACTCTCTATAAATAAAATACGGCTGCTCTTAAAAATTTGGTTTCCAACTGAACATGAATGGGTATTCTTTGTTAATTTTTTTGAAGTATGTTAAAAAGTACATCTACAGTTTAAAACAAAAGAAAAGAAAATTATTATGTGATTGAGTTGTCATAATTTTTCATTTACAAAATAAATTTGTATGTTTAAATTGACATGGCTGGTAGGAGGGAAAGTATCTTGGAATTTTTTTGAAGGGTTTCCTTGCTGTGAATCTTTTCCCAAAATTTGTATAGCCGTGTATGTGATTCTTTTTATATGGATGAATAAGATGTATTCTCTTTGTCCTTCCGTATAGTTATTTCAAAGGATGGAAAGTAAACTTGTGAATGTGTATATTTCTTGACAAAAAATGTATCTCTTGTTGTCTTGTAATTGTTATTTGTGCCCTTGTGCTTCAACAGAATGTTGTTTCCTTGATTGTTGAACTAATGGTGCTTGAAAATTTGGAAGGGAGTTGACAAATACATGCTTTAAGCCAGCCAAGCTAGTAACTCTCTTACAGGAACAAATGGTTATTAAATAAGCATGTTGCAAAGGTAAAATTTATACTGATAAAATCAGTTGGATATATAAATTTCCTTCATGTAGAAAAATTTCATTCCCCTTTTATATCCCAATATTTTCCATCTCAGAGGGTTGGATTACTTGATCCATACCTTTTATTTTAAGCATTTATTTCATTTGTGTATATGCTTCATTTACTTTGAACTGCTGGAAAATATTTAAAGTGAAAAATACAAGGGGAAAATCTGGCAATTTGTTTTACAAAAATCCATACTTAGCCACTTTTTAGATGAAAATATATATGCATGACTTTTATGTTATGAGAAATTAAACCGAAATAGTGTAGATGCAATTTTTTTTATTTATATGATTCTTATATGCTATATTATTTGATTGGAATGTTGTTTTGCTACTGCGGAGTGAATAAGTTAGTTTGTTAGACCAATATTAATTAAGATTCAAAACTTAGAGGTGTAAGTAGGATAACTCTTGCCAGTTCATTTGAACTGACCCCTCTGAAACTACAGTGTCACAGGTTAAATATCGATGATTGGATCATTACACTCCAACTTGTGGAAGTTGGCATGGAATGAATTTTTTAGTATGGATCTTGGATCCAATTATAAAAATACTAATAATAAATTATACTTGCCTTGGCAAGTTGTATCTTGTAAATTTACTGCTAGGAATATTTGATTTCCTTGGCAAAGCATTCTTGTAATTGTCCTTAGTGGATGTAAGTTGTTAAGTATTAATAAAGTGAAGAATGGATTTATACCAAATTCATGGTAGTGTTGTGAATGTGTTATTGTTTCCATGAGTGGTTAGTAAACAAAACAATTTTTATGCCAAGATATGGGGACTTTCTATTAAAATCTTTGCATCTCTAATGATAATAGTTATGAACTAAAGATGGAGTTATTTATTAAGAAAGATCTCTATAAATTTATAACATTTCAGGTTATGATCTAATACAATATGATGGGATGACCTTGAGATGATTAAACGAATCCCTTCAAAGAATTTATGGTTATTAAAACCTTCATTTCATGAATCAATCTGGATGAGCTAGGATACTAAGATGTGTTATAAGAAAGTGTATAATTCTACTTCCGTATCAAGATAAACTGGGTCAAAACATATGGTTCAAAAATGAGTTTAAAGGTTGTTTCTAAATGGTCTAACTTGTATAAATAATATTCTTGTCTCTTAAGTAAGAATGCTAAATATGAGTAATTGTGTTAGTATTTTCCTAAATATCATAACAGGAAGTAAACTTGAAGGTAATGTAATCAAGATATGAACTGGAATAGTGCATTCCATAACTGCAAATTTATTGGGTCTATAATATATGCTAAGGGTATGAAGGTCAAATCAAGTTAGGGAATTAGCCTCAAACAAGGAGTGATATTAATCTAGTCTATACTTAATAATGGTTATGATATTTGTTATTAATAATCACACCAAGATATAAATCTGCCTCAATTGAGTTTTGGGAATAATAAATAAGGGGGCACACATCTTAAACATTATAGTTGAAAGTCAATTTCAATTGTGAAGGAAAGAGATCTAAAGTAAAGAGTGGTAAATTTAATCTTTATAGTAAATGTTGTCAATTTTCTCCCCCCGGGAAAAAATGGACAATAGGATAATACCTTGAGACCAAAAATTCTTCCATAAAGATTTCGGGGTTATCATTATAATTTATAGATTTGAAAGTCTTATATGTCGTCCCGGAAGGTTTCAGATCTTCCTGGATTGATCTTTCTTTTCCATGTCTTGGAGGTTTGAATTGGTATCTGAACGAGAAAATTTCCTTTTGAAGGATTCACACTTACTCAACAGAAACAAGTCACAGTTTAAATTGGCATATGTCTTTTCACGTGTCTTGTCATACCCTCATGACCCATTTTCTACAAAAAGTTTAGAAGTTTAAGAAAGGACAATGTAAGGCTTCAAAAATTTTCAACGCTAAAAGTGACTGAGCCACTCATTGAGATATGTGGCATGTGTTGTACGATTTTTAGAGCGAGATCTACACCGATCTCATTTCGGTGGTTGAATCTACATTCAGGAGTTGGAAATGGAACATGGCTCAGATTAGGTTATAGTTCGGAAAAAGCTTGGAAGTCTAACATCACTTGGCAAAAAACTCGTTATGGAAGCCAATATGACAATATCATGGTAAACGTAAGCCATAAAAGTAGGCTGAGTCCTGGGCCGACTCATTTGGCAAGAGGGGAGAGCTCAGGATGGCAGTAGCTCGGGCATAGTGAACCAGGTGGTATTATCTCGGGCGAGCACATTTGAAACTTAGAGATCCCGAAGGAAACGATGGAAGCTCGCAAGGAGTGTGAATGATGAAATATTAAGCCGTGGTGAATGTCTTCAGTATGTTTGAGTCGAGTTAGGTGGAAGAGGATGGTTCGAACTTGGGGATTGATCTCGGTCTTGATTCATGGAAGCTCATAGGGAAATGCAAGACCAAGCTCATCAAGTCTGCTTATCCAAGGAAGGATTTAGCTCAGATCGAGTGCTTGAGGTGGGAGACAGAGCTCAGATAGTGAGCAATGAAGGTCGTTGAAGTCAAGACGAGTGGTCGCGAGTTTTCTTAAACAAGTGACAGGTTCAATAGGAAGGAAAATTAGTGTTCTACTCGATGTGTAGGTGATCTCAAAGCCACAAGAAAAAGAGCTTGGTGACATCTCTTAGAGTTGTATAGAGTGCACATGGATCAATCTAGATGGTGAAATGAATTCGGGGCTCAGTGCTATGGAGTGATGGGTTGGGCCGAGCTAATACAAGTTACCATGAGGCCACTTGAAAAGACCGGGCTCAATGTTGGAGTCATGATCATGACATGTGATCAAAATATATGGCGAGCTTGAAATGGATGTGCAGGGATATGTAACTCGACACGGGAAGCTTGGTGGCAATGATGCGAGATGTTGTGAGCTCAACATTCGGGTGTTGGAATGGTCCAATGTTGTATGTTCAGGTGCGTGAGTCGACAATATTGATGAGGTATAACTTGAGGCTAGGTTATATAGAATAAGAGCTCAAGCTCAATGAATGAGGCAGAAGGGCTTGTATCAGCAAGACATAGATAGATATAGGGATCTTGGTGTCATGCAAAATATCTATGAAAATGAGTGAGAAATGAGGAATTGATTGATAAATTTTCAGTGACACGGTGGAGCCTAGGTGTAAGAATCAGCTTGTTAAGTAACTTGGCTCGGCGTGAGAACGAATAATTCGGCACCTGTGTATAGTTCGGCTTATGGAGAAGCATTGCAAAATCAATTGAAGAATCGAGCTTGTCAGTTTGGGGCTCAACATTGAAGGAAAAGTGAGTTGAGCTAAGGAATGAGGCATGCCAAGGAGTCAGTTCAGAGTTATTCATTTCAAAAATTCAGAGTTTTTTGGGCTCGAAGACGTTATGCGAGTTGGAAATCTCCGAAGCCCAAAATTATAAAAACTCTGAATTTTGGAGTTTTGGCATTTTGGGATTTAGAAGTATGTGGTTTTGAAGATTTTAGATTAGGATTTCAGAGATTATGTTTTTTCGGGGTTCGGAGGTGAGTTGATGGGCCAAAAAACATGGCAAGTCGTCCGGTGATCGCGAAGTGGTGCCTAGAGCTCAGAGTAGGAAGCGGCGACGTGGTGGAGCAGTTCCCTTTTAACTCTGTAGGTTGGCTAATCACTGAGAAATCAAGGGAGAAGTCCAAACTAAGTAACTCGGTCTGTGTTCCACGTGGTTATGTCAAACAAGTGAGATCGGCGAGTGGTGAGCTCATATAACTCGGGGATCTGTGGAATCAATAGGGTGATCACTAACTCAAGCCAATGAACGGTGATCTCATGAAGTCGAGCCGAAGGGAAAATATCTATGTAGACGGGTGAGTACTAGCTCAACTTGCCAAATGGAACCTTTCTCGGCCACATTCATACCAAGGTAAGCCGTGTAGATATGAGGAGTTTGTTGAGTTAGAGAGGAATGTAGCTCGTGGCAGTGGATCTGTAGTGTGCTCAAGCCAAGGATGTAGAATGCGTGAGTGAGCTCGATGAGGCATTCAAGTATTAGTTCAAAGACTTTGATAATGGAAGGAGCTCGTCTCTCCCAAAGGGTGATCCAATAGTGCAAAGCTTGGTGGCGAACTCACGTAGGAGGTAGCTAGTAAATGGGCTGAGGCACTAGCTGAGCTCACAGAAAAGGTGGCGGGATTAAATCAAGGGGATCTTGGTTGAGAAGGAGCTTGACATCCTTGGTAAATGGAGTCGTTGAAGATGATCTCGATTGGATTTCAGTTGCGTCGGTCAATGAAGGAGCAAACAAACTCAGTAGATTCTTAGGCAAGGAAAAAGCTCGGGTTCGCCGTGGATAAAATGGAGCTCAGTCGGTGCTAGCAGTAGGAATCGGTGATTTGAGCATGGAGCTCGTGGAGACATAGCTCAGAAATGATCTCAGAGGCTTGAAGAGTTAATATAGATTGGGCATGTTGTAGAAAATGACTCGAGAACTCAACTTGATATGTAAAAGATCAACCCACTCGGTTGGATATGCAGTCATTTCTAAGGTAAAAGGACAAGGAGAGCTCGGTCGAAGTAAATAATAATGACTCGGTTAAGTGAAAATAACATCTCAATCATCTCAAAGACGAGATCAACCTGACATCATATGAAACACTCAAGGTTAGCGATGAATGTGTGATGGAGCTCGATGCGAAGGAGCTCGACATTTGTGGTAGAGAGCTCATTTGGGGAACTCGGCGTTGGGATCTCAACTCGGAATTTGTAATCAATGGAAGAGCTTAGACCCAACTTGGCAAGTTGGGCCATTTTTGGTTTTTCCCATACCAGTCAATGGGAGGGTTGAATTAATTTTTAATTAAATTAATATTTTTATTTAAATATTTTAAATAATAATAATAATTATTATTATTATTTAAATATTATTTTAATTAATTGTGAAGACCATGTCAACATGCATCATGATGCATGATGGAGCCTTTTTAGGTGGTTCAACAGAATGTGATTAATGATACATCATGTACCTTCAATTTAGGGATGGAAGTTATTACTCCAACTCTCCTCTCTCTCAGTTTTTCTTCTATAAATGTAAATTGGAAATTCATTCAAAAGGGTTCCAACAAGTAAGTTCCGATAGGTCATAAGAGTTGGACAAGTTCGACACTTTCCAAGCTTCCCCTCTCTTCACAAGATGAGATGCTGTGATTTGTAGGCTTTCAGGCCTTTCTTCTAAATTTGTAATGCTATCCTGTGCCTTTTCACTGATGTAATGATGCACTATGTAAAGTGCTTGAAGTAATGAGAATTATTCTTTATGATCATTTGCATGTCCTTTCATGATTTCATTTCTTCTACTTGCCTCTCTATCGTGTTTGTAGGTGAACTATGCAACCAGGGTTTCTCTTGCAAGTTTTGGAGGTCATTGTGCTTATCAAGGAGTGAAGTACTATGTGTAAAAGTGGGTTTGTAATTCATGTCATTATTCCTCGTGGTCATATCTCTTCATTAGCAAGCCAGAATTTTTTCTGGCAACACCTTTTCTTGGTGCATCACCACTTCCAGTTTAGGTTCTATTTCCTTGCAATCTCTCTCCCTAATCCCATGAAATGTTAGCATAGGACTAGTTAGCCATTTTTCCTGCATTAGAGGTAGTGTTGTATTTAGTTTAGGAAGAGGAATCCAGCCTTCTCCGTGGGTTCACCTCGAGCCCAAGTCCCATAGCTTGAGAGGTGATCTCATATGTCCCAACCACACTGAATGTCATGATTCACTTTCAGGCCATTTGGTGAAAATAGTTTTTGGCATGCCTGGTGGGACAAGATGCACATCTTTCATAGTTTTTTGTATTGTGTTCACTGCATTTCATTAATTTGTTGTGCTCTTAGTGAAATTTCAGCCTTAGGAGGTATACCCAAGCACAAGTGGCGACTCTATTGGTCTAAGTACCCTATTCTCTATGTTGCAGACCTTCATTTTACCCATTTTCCATCTATTTTTTCTTCCATATCTTTCCATTTTCTCCCATTCATGAAGTTGCACAATCATGGCTTCATTTCCATAGTGGGATTCCTACTTGCATCAGCGACAATTTTTTCCATTTTCATTGTTAAAAGCATGCAATATATAATAAATTATTTATTATAAAGGGGAGGGGGACGGGGGGGGAGGGGGAGGCGGGCGAAAGTGCAAAACTTAGTCTAATCCCTAGGCCTCAATTAACATTACACACACATCTTTTATTAAACAAACATTCCCACCTAAATACTCCATCACTTAAGTGATAGAAGGTTCATCCTACACGCTTGGATCTAATCTATCTAAGCCATTAGATCTAAGTTGTCTAAAGGAACCCTAGAAATCCTTTTGGGTTCTCATTTATTCATTTCTTAGACCAATTCTCTCATTTTCTGGTTTTCACTTGCACGTTAAGAGAGAAGGGAGGAGAAGTTAAAACCATGGAGCCCATTGGAGACATGGGAACTCTACTTGAAGGAATTTTGTGCTTAACACATGGATCCATTCATTTTCCCTTTGTGGGTATTGTTTTCTCTTTTGTATTTATTCATTAGAAGTATGATACTTGTAGGCTCAAAGTGAAACTTTGGGTGAAAACCCATTTGAGTAAAACCTGAAATCATATATATATTTATTTTGTGTAAAAATAATAATATGCTTTCATTTACATATACACCAATATGTAGACATGTATATTTGTTTATATATATTTTGTTATATTTTATCTTAATCCGTATTTCATTTTATATATATATATAACTAGGGCGGTTTTAGAAACCAAGGGCCGAGTAGGTTAAAGTTTTCAAAGTCATTGGTGGGAGGGGCGCCGACCTCAACCCAAGCCCAAACCGGCGCATTCAACCACTAACATTTCAACTTTATTTGCTTTAATCTTTTAACAATTAACTTAAAAAAATTTCAAACCGTATTTATCAACTCTCCCCCTTTTTTTGTGTTTAGAATTTCTATTTTAATTTTTGTAACAAAAGAAAAGTATTAAAATATTTATATATGAATATTTATCATGGACATTTGAATGATGGTTTTATAATATTGAAAATACCAATGTATATTATTAACATAAATCTATTATATGTTAATTACATATATAATTAATGATTAATCTAAGTCTCTAAAGAAATGAGGAATTTAATAAGAATAAACAAATAGATTGGTGTGTGAAGATTTAAATCTATGTACAAGGGTACAAATGGAAGCACTTATAGTTGTAAGAGATGGTGTCCCATGCTCAAAACCAACCAAATTATCAAATTTCAACTTATTTAGATAATATTTAAGAAGGTAAAATTGATTTTGGCTTGTTCATTTACACAGTACAATTCCTAATACAACAAGGGAGAAATTATGTTAATAAATAGACTCTATCTAGTTCCATTATACATAAAATTGGATAAGGTAAAACAAACCACTCCTAAATGAGGTTTATTTCTATATTCAAATAAATTAAGATTGTCAATAATACAACTAAACAACATTTATTTTTCGTTCAAGAGCTCTAACCCCTTTTTAGCAACAAATTTTCAATGTATCTCCTCAACATAACTTTTGTTTTGTGAGAGTTTAATTTCTATTACAAGGTCATTACAAAGTTCATATGCTTATGAAGTAGTGTAAATCACAATAAACCCTTTTCAATAATGTATGAAATCACATTCAATAAACTATTGATACAATTTACAAGTAGTAGGATCATAATAGCAAAATATGCAACCGTACAAGCCTTTCTCCAACAAGAGCACCTTCTCCATTTAGCTCACCATCTTCATCAAGCCAAGCAAACAACAAAAAATGTGGAGTAGGCAACACTCTCCATCCAACCAAAATATCTAATGAGGAAGAAAAGTCTTCTCCACCATTTTCCCCAGAGGCCCAACAACGAAGCAATGAGGCTTATTTAGACAACCATGGCAACTCAAAATGGCTTCTACATATATATTCAATCAATAAATATAAAGAATATAACACCATACCAATTTTATCGCAAGACAATAAATGGCAAGACACAAAGGCTTCATACTAAAGCCATGGAGGAGAAAGGAACATGGGGGTTCTTCTTATGCCTCCCAAGGGCTTGGGTGTCCACCTATGAGCCTCCAAAAATTCCATCACAATAGATACAACACTCTTATGTCTCCCTCAATAAATCAACCCACTCTTAAGCCTCCCTCAAAATAATAACAAGATAAATACAGAACATATTTATCAACAAGGTGGACATCCAAACCCAACTCCCTCCTAAAATCCCAATAATATTTCTTTTATGCCTCCCTCAATTTTTAATCCCCATTTCCATTTCTCCCACAACCTAAGAATCAACTCAATTTCCAACAAGTATAACTAATGTAACAATCAACATCTACACATAAGAGCACCACAAAATAACAAGGTAAAAAAAAGGTGGAGATCTACCTCACAAAATGAAGAGTATCGAAACACAACAAGCTCCAAGCCTTCCAAAATACTAAGCAAAACCCATCCTTTCCAAGTTCCATTCACCATTCTCAAGCAAGTTGTCCCAAAATTCCAAGTATTCCCCTAAAAGAAAAATGAGTAATTCACCCCTAAAACAACAATTAAACATGCATATAAAGGAAAAGGGAAGAGGAGGGTGACGTGGCTTCATGTAGGATGCCACATCACTCAGCCTCAACTCCACATCATAAGTCAACCTCATACCCCAAAGCATAATTAATAAGTGGTTGAAGAAATGACAATTTAATTACACACATAATCAAAACCCACACCCCTTAAGGACTTTAAATTAAATACATGTAAGAATAGTGCAATAAATATTTACCATTTGTCTTCCCAAAAAACATAATGCGGTCTAATTTTGACCTTCCAACCCATAGGTAGGGTTGGTATAGTAATATAAGAGGTGTGAGACAATTTTAACTTGTCCCACAAGCCTCCAAAATTGGCCTTCAAGGCCAAATACGAATTTCCAAGAAGAGGTGGAGTGTACAACACTCAAGCCCTCAAACACTCAATCTTAAAACACATAAAACAAAGAGCCATCTAATATAATAAATGAATTATTTTGTCCCATCCATGATTAGTTTAGCACCATGATTAATCGACTAATCTAGACACAAATTAATTAATTAATAAAAGGGAAAAATACATCACTATAAAATCACATACTAAAATTAAAGAAAAGAAACAATTTAAAAGAACAACACACAAACCCCTTCGTCAAATTTGGAGGTTATCACCCCCATGGGGACCCCCTAACAACAAACAAGACACACACAACAAAACACAAGTTGCCATGGTGACCATTTGTCAATAGCCCACATTCCTTCGTTGTTGGTCTCCTACCCCCCGTAGTTTATTGTTGTGAAATAATTACCTACAAAATCACACAATACATTTCTGACCTCGTGCCCATATTAGTGATATTGAACTAATAAAACACGTATATCTACATATCAATTTTAACATCAAATATCATAACTATTATGGCTAAGACCAAGTAATTCAACAATTATTCCAATTTTCAACATTTCGATTTTACTCATACATCAGTTCGTAAATAAGATCATAAACCAAATGAATCATCTAATTTAAGCACTACTTACACTCATTCATAGTTTTTGTAAATCTCCAATATCAAAGAAATTATAGAACAAATTTGAACATCATAATAAAAATCAATACGAAAATAATTCGAAATATCAACATATATCTAAACTAACAACACATAATTTTCTTTTGTATTGAAAGTCTATCAAAAGTTAGTTAGTTTGATTAGAGATGTCTATCCTTTAATTTCCATATCACAATGTTTTACTATCGTTCGTCTATTTCTATTTACATGTACAATGTCCAATGATGTCTATGTGTTCAGTCACAGTGTTAGATTAGCTATAACAACACAATTCACGATCAATTTACGACAACGCAACCATTCTAGCTAATTGTCTTATCCCTATATTCCCATCAGGGTCCAAAGTACGACATAGAGTTAAAGTAATAATAATAAAAAAACACAATAGAGATCCTGATGTCCGCACATTTTATTTGCATGATAACTAGAATACATTAGCTAGGTTTATGATTATAACAATTCAGAAAAGATAATTATGGTTCATTTAATATCAAAGGGAAGTGGGAATTACATCCCCCTCCCCTTATACTTGATTTCCTCCCAGAATTCACAGAGGGAGAGGTAGGAAACAATGCAATAGAACTAGGATCACACCCTTTGTTGAATTGTTTTGCTTCAAATAAGTGTGGTTCTACAGAACCCAAGTTCTATCCAATGCAATTCAACAAGAACAAGGGAGATTGTGGGGGATGAGTTTTAAAATTTCTTCATGTAAGGTTGCGAACATTTAATTCTAAAGAGTAACTTTACGTGATCAATCAAGATACGACACATAACATTATAACATGAAGAGGTCAAAGGAGTCTCAAAAATAACCACCAAGTATAGGAATAACATTGATAATTCTGTGGGTTCGAGAATGACCACATAGTTTCCCATGGAATACAACATACTGCAGTAACCAAAGTTAAGATTTCCACTAAGGTTAATTTACGCTTTCAAAGTTAATTTTCTAGACAAGGCTAGCAAAATCAACCATGACCAAAATTTGTATGAGAAACATGTCTACTCAAAGGTCTCACAATTTAAGATCACACAAGATGAGATTTAACAAGAAGGCAGGACCCTTAAATTAGCAAAACATTTACAATCAAGAAACTATTCATGGGAAGCACTTATATAACTCGATAGGGTAAAATCAAATTTTCATGGTAATACTAAGCAAAGTCATGACCACCAGGTTTCCTATAGCCTGATTTTACACTTAAAGTCACACACACAACACTAACCAAATTTAGAAACGTCAAAACTTAAGAAAATATTTCCACTAGAAACTAACATATCAATAGAAGAAGCACCGCTCACTATAACACAATGGGATTCATTTATCTTAAATCCTTCCTAAGCTCAAAATAACCATAAAGAGAGCACATGCATAAATCGTCACACCAACGAGAACTCAAGGGAGCTAGAGGGAAGGACAAGTAACAAGAGGGGTCCAACTACAATCCAAAGGTGCATCGTACCAAAAGTGAGTAATAGATACAGAAAATAACTTGCACTTTCTTTCCTAACGGCAAAAGGAAATAACTTTAAAGTGTGACAAGAAAATAAGAAGAAAGGAGAACTTCCCAAAGATATGTCATATCCTTAACATATGTTGCCTTAAAATTACAAAAACCTAGGTCACCAAGGACTAATTCAGCACACAAGGACGCTTCTTTTCTTAAAAACAAGAGACAATACCCAATCCTAAAAGGCCACAATGCACGCTTATCGAGCTATGAGGAAAAAAAGGTACGATGACCCAAATCCTACAAGGGAAGAAAACATACGCCTATGAGCAAGGGAGTACTACGCAATTATAAAACCTCACCAATAATGAGGTGTTTCACAATTCCATGTAGGTGGCATAACTAAAGGTTCAACTATACATTTTACTCAATTCATAAATCTTACTCATTTTATAAACCAACTATTAAGTCAAAAGTTATAGTTTCTCTTGCTAAGAACATTCCTTACAAGGTTTATTAATTAATATCTTCCTTTTATTATGACATCACAATTTTTTGTTATAGGGATCACCAATAAGGTGGGCATGATGTCTCGTCATTCTGTATAGGTGGAAAAAGCATTTATTTTACCCCTAGAGAAGGTAGATGGACATGGTTTCCTTTCTATTCTTCTATGTCTTTTTTTTATTTCTTCTATTAATCTACCAAGGTTATAACAAGGACCATTTTCCTTTTTTTTTTCTATGTTTCAGATTATTTGCTAAGTTTCAAGTTCAAATCTCCTCAATTATAGTTTTATGGTGTTTGGATGAGTCGTCTTATCAATTAAATTTTAATGGGAAGGAAGATTCAAACATATCACGTTGTTACTTTTATGGGAGGGAGAGATGAATCAACACATCACATTTTTAATTCTATAGGAACAAGAGACATTCAACATAGAAAACACATCATTAATTTTGTAAGAACTGTTGGATACAGATTGGAGAGAATAATGTGGAGTGAAGTACTCTACACACACTTGTTTTATTATGAAGAAGTGCATACAATATATAGGAAAAATAATCAACTACATTCCCCTAAACTGAAGGAGGAAGATTTGGATGAAGGAGAGAGAATAATGGAATACACCTAGAAGGATAAAATAAAGGGATAAAACAAAACATTCTCTTCTAAAAATATAAACTATTCAACGTATGCTAACATTCCCCCCCTTATTACATTATTCTTGCAAATGTGACCCCTAAAAAGTTCAAATTTGACTTTGCCAAGAGATTTAGTGAGAATGTCGGCAACTTGTGCTTCACTAGGACAGTACTGGAGTTGAATTTGATGGTTCAAGACATGCTCTCAAATGAAATTGAAGTCAATTTCAATATGCTTTGTTTGTTCATGAAAGACTAGATTCTGCACGAGCTTCAACACACTCTGATTATCGCAATAGAGAATAGGTGACTATTTTTTAGGAATTCCCAGGTCATCCAAAATGTGACGTATCCATATCACTTCGCACACAGCTCCTCGTGGAGTGTGATATTCTGCCTCTGTGGATGAGATAGAAACAACATTCTGCTTCTTGTTTATCCATGCGATAGGTCCAGATCCAAGATGAAATATGTATCTTGTAGTTGAATTCCTATCATCAATAGATCCGGCATGGTCCGAGTCGACATATCCCTGTAAGAAGAATTGATCATTCTTCTTATATTCTAGACCATAATCTATTGTTCCTCGGACATATCTCAAAACATGCTTTGTTGCATTCCAGTGACATTTCTTTGGCTCCTGCATGAACCTGGAAAGATAGCTGACATCATAGCAGAGATCTGGTCTGGTATATATCAAATAGATAAGCCCTCCAACAAATTACCTATAGAGAGTAGCATCTAATTGAGGTGAGTCCTGGAATCTTGAAAGTTACAAGCCTTTTTCCATGGGAGTGGATATAGGTTTATAGTCAGACATTCTATACTTATCCAGGAGTATCTTGGCGTACTTTGTCTGGGAGACAAAAATGTGATGCTCCTTTTGCCATATCTCCAAGCCAAGATAGTAATGTAGTAGCCCCAAATCTGTCATGTCGAAGGTTCTTTTGAGATCATTCTTTACAATATCAACCTGATCTTCTGAATTTCCAGTGATCACAAGATCATCTACATATACAACCAGAATGACAATTTCTTTTCCTACCTTCTTTATATACAAATTTGAATATGAGGGGCTACGAGTGAACCCATGCTGCAAAAGGTGATCATTGATCTTGATATACCATGCCCTGGGAGCTTGTTTCAGGCCGTAAAGTGATTTGATGACACGACATACCTTCTTAGGATGCTCTTCATCAACAAATCCTTCAGGTTGGGTCATTTATACTTCTTCTTTCAGATCACCATTTAGGAAAGCACTCTTGACGTCCATCTGCTGAAGTCTCCATCCTTTCTGTGCTGCAAGTGTGCAAACTACTTTGATGGTCTTCATCTTCACAGTGGGTGCAAAGGTTTCTTCATAGTCGATGCCTTCTTTCTAAGCATATCATTTTGCTACAAGTCGTGCTTTATGTTTTTCAATGGATTCATCTGCCTTATATTTTGTCTTGAAAACCCATTTGCAGCCTATGGGTTTCTTTCCTATAGGCAGATTAACAAGTTCCCATGTCTGATTTTTCTTGAGCGAGTCAAATTCTATATCCATGGCTTCCTTCCATTGAGTTTGAATGAGTGCTTCACGAA
This sequence comes from Taxus chinensis, assembly GCA_019776745.2. Lineage (NCBI taxonomy): Eukaryota > Viridiplantae > Streptophyta > Pinopsida > Cupressales > Taxaceae > Taxus > Taxus chinensis. The sequence continues at coordinate 58,095,387 of CM034152.1, read as the reverse complement.
CATTATTTGGCTCAAAACTATTCATCAGTGAACTCATGAGTATAAAGTTTACCCCATTTCTTGTTTGACTCCTTATTTTGACTCCGGATAATGTATCTAGGAGTTGTTGCAAATGTCAGTCCTTGATAGTGCTTTGTACCCATTTCGGATGAGAACTTGGCTGCTTTTGAGAAGAACTGTGTCGTTGCCGTGTGGATTGATGTGGAGTCACATTCTCCAGTTCTCTAAGGTCATCAAATAGTTCTCCTGGCAGCATTTCTTTTCTCTGAGTAGTCTCCTCTGGCTCATCAATTGATTTAGAGACTAATCGGTGAGATGTGGTTGGAAGTGGATCTTCTGTTGATACTATTGAGTCAAAAAATAACTTGTCACAAACCACATCCCGACTCTTGTATATTTTATTTGTCTCAGGATCCGTGAGACGATACACCTTCGAGGTAGTACTATAGCCAAGAAGGATACACGGGAGTGTTTTTGGCTCTACCTTCTTTCTCTTCTAAGCTGGGACATGCATATATGTTGTGCAGCCAAATACTCGCAAATGAGAAATTGATGGCTTTCTACCACTCCATACCTCTTCTGGCATCTTGTTCTATAGAATCTTTGTTGGTGCCATGTTGAGAAGATATACAGCCATTTGTACTGCTTCAGCCCAATAGCGTTCTCCTAGCTTTGCAGTTGATAGCATACAACGACCCATCTCCATCACTGTGCGATTGTGACACTCAACAATGCCATTTTGCTGGGGCGTGTAGGGAGCAGTCAGATGCTGCTTAATGCCATGATGGTTTAGGAAGGCCAAGAACTTCTTTGATGTGAATTCCCCCCCTCGATTTGAGCGGAGTAGAAGAAGTGGTTGTCCAGACTCTTTGAAAACACGATGAAAGAAGTTCTACAAGTGTTGAAGAGCCTCAATTTTCTTCTTTAGGAAATATACCCACATCTTACAAGAGTGGTCATCCACGAACAGTTTGAAGTACTTGTATCCTGAAAATAAAGTAGGCAATGGGCCATTCAGATCGGTATGAACTACCTACAGACACTTCTTGGCATGGAAGGTGTTTGCTTGAAATGGATCTCTGTGTTGTTTTCCTGCAAGACAGCCAGGGAAAATAGGCAAGGAATTGGACAATTTGGGTAATCCATGGACCACTGCTTTTGAACTCATCTGGTGCAATGAACTGACCGACAAGTGTCCATATCTAAAATGCCATAGGGCATTTGATTCTATTGTTGAAGCAGATAAAGCTACTGCAGAAGATGAAACAATATCTAAAGCAAATAACTTATCTTTTACAAAAGCTTTAGTAAGAACCATACCTTGTTGGGAGATTAAGCATGATTTAATGCCATTTTGAACAAGAAATTCTACCTTAAGGTGATGATTCAAGAGCTGACTAACTGACAAGAGGTTGCTAGTCAAGCCAAGAACATATAGTACCTTTGTAAGTGTACATTTTCGTGGTCCCAGAGGAATGGTGAAATTCCCTATTCCTTCTACAATGTACTCTTTGTCATCCGCTATCTGAACTCGATCTCTAGTTGGTTCTTCATGTAGTGAATCAAATAGCTTCTTGTCACCTGACATATACTTGCTTGCACTAGAGTCTATCAACCAAACTTTCTTCGTGGGCTGAGAAGTTTGAGAGACGAGTACAATATTCTTACTACAATGGGCTCCTTCTGATGTATCCTCATCAGATTCGTCATCTTCTTGTTGGGCTGCGAGATGTCCCTTGTACTTTCTCCAGCGGGGATGTCGTTTGGACTTTTGGAAATATTCACACCCGAATGTGCTTGTATGGCTTGAAGACCCCTATTTCAAGCTATTATACTAGTAATGATCAGTTTCGTGAGTATTGGTTCTGCAAATGTGACATCATCTCTTTGAATTTTGATCTTTCTATTGTTGTTTGGGTTGCGTTGGATTTGGCTTCTCTGGGGGACCCTTCTGATTCTTCTAGCCACGGTAAGGATTTGAGAACAAGGCTTTGTCTTGAGACTCCTCATGGGATGAAGTGATGGCCTCTTCCTACTGCAATAAATTCACAATCTCTTTGAATGTCATTGTTTGTTTAGACACATTCAATGTCATAACGAACACTCGAAATTGAGAAGGGAGTGCTCTCAAGGTTATTGCGACGAGAATTTTACCATCCACCGTTTCACCAAGCGCTAATAACTCTGATCTCAGCTCAGCCACATGACGTAAGAATTCCTCCACTTTCTCATCTGACCCCATAGAGAGGGTGTGCAGCTTTGACTGAAGATGAAGTATATTCATCTGATTTTTCACTTCATAAATTGTTGCCAACTTATCCCAGGCCTCCTTGGGTTTCTCTGCATTCCAAACATACGGTTACACATCGTCACTAATACTGAGCATTATTAGCATCAAGGATTTTTTACTAGCCATTTCATATTTTATTAGTTCATAGAGGGCTGTGGGAGCGGGCACAGACCCTATGACAATTCCCCATAATCCTTCAAACTGAAGGATTGTCTTCATATTTTTCTTCCAAGCCACAAAATTGGACCCTTTGAGCAACTGAGCATTGGAGAGAAGTAACTTTGGAGCATACATCGTAGTAATAAAAAAAATAAAAATTTATTTGAAGATTTATTACAATTTTGACTCACTAACGAGAATTACTTGCTCATAGATGCTTGCGTATTCACGTGTTGTGAGACGATGAAACTTTGTAGGACGTTATTCCTCGTCGTCATAGTTGGCATCATACCCAGCTTCTAATTCTTCCCGTACTCACTTTTCTTGGCAGCTGACGTCGAAAAGAAAGTTTTCCAGAAGTCCTTCTCGAACTAGCTTGTCGAATGCAAGATTGTTGGTATTCTGAAGCTCGTTCAGCAAAGCAAAGTAGAACCTAGAGCTCTTAGGGGATTCTTCACAATGTTCTCTGACTGGGAGTTGATATTCTATCTTTTAGCTGTGGAGACCGTGTTATTGACTCTCTCAATCGAGTTGTCTATACTCAATATTTGACGAAGCTTTTTTCATGATCTGCTTCTTGTCCTTCCTTGTTGTGGAGGAAAGCGCTATTTTAGACACTAATGGCACTATATATATATATATATATAGTTAATATGACCTTCAGGCTTCACAATGCCAAATTGTTCTCTTCTCGAGCCACTCTCACTCATCACGCGGGATTCATTTATTCTACGTTGCAGATTCTTTGTTGCTTATTCTTCATTTTTCACGCAACAATGAGACACATGGATGTGAATCTACATAATCTCCCATGCAGCAGGTTGTAGAAGACTTCCACACAGATGTTTTTAACGTGGTTTTGCTAATACTCCTCCACGCAGCAGATGTCTTCACCAAATGAAAAATATAAGCCACGTTTTTACGAATACTCCTCCACGCATCTCCTGTCCACACTAGTCTAAGGACTCTCCACTCATCTCCTCATTTCCACGCAGCAGCTTGTTTTGTAGTGGCTGCAGTAAAAAGACACAAAAAAATACATAAAAGACAAGTGGATTCCCACGTTTCCTTTACACAGCACCAGGACACCTTTCAGGTACCAGCAGCAACAAGATTAATATTCTATTTTCAAGCACAGTCCAATGACTTCAGGCCACTCAAATTCCTCAATTCCTCCATGCAGGTGTTAAAACACATGACAGAACAAGAAAAGAATACAGGCTGGTAGCAAAAAGACAAAAAAAAATGTAGGCCATTATTTCTCCACCATGCAGGCCACTGGAAACTTCTCCTTTCCACGTATTACTTAGATATAAATGCTTCTATCCACACCATGCAGTCTGTCCTTTCCCCACATGGGATTCTTACAAATTGAAAACTACTTCCACGCACAGGAAGAGATCAAGAAAGCTCCGATACCAAACTGTTGGATACAGAAAGGAGAGAAGAATCTGGAGTGAAGTACTCTACACACACTTGTTTTATTATGAAGAAGTGCGTACAATATATAGGAGAAATAATCAACTACATTCCCCTAAACTGAAGGAGAGAGAATAATTGAATACACCTAGAAGGAGAAAATAAAGGGATAAAACCAAACATTCTCTACTAAAAATATAAACTATTCAATGTATGCTAACAAGAACTAGGAATTTATCATTCAGCATGTATCACACCAATATTTCAAGGTTTTACCAAATAATTACAAGCATCATTAAACATTCCTAGTGGGTCTCTACAAGTCTCAAAAGAAGTTACAAGGAAGACCCATTAAAGAGCCATATTTACTTTTATGAATCAACTAAGGTTTAACAATTTTTGTTGTTTAGGATCAAACATTTTAGTCGCATGATAAGACAAGGAAATATTTTACTCTAAGGAAACTATATACTCATAAGAAGGCATCGAATGCAAGAGGACAATCAACTAATCTATCCAACCATGGACTTTACGACCAAGAATTATAGTTTTAAAAGAAGAAGCACAATATAAGCACCACCAAGATTAAAATATCAAGATCTAGCAAACTATATTTCTAATAGCATGGTCCAAAAGACCCAAACGAATCCATAAGTGTCTCCAAGTAACCCAAAGGTTGATAGGACACAGAGTGTTATTCATAGCAGTTTACAACGTTAAGGCAAGGGTAGACTTATTTATAGGTCAACAAGAGCAAAACAAACAAACTTAATTAAACACATTGCTCAAATGGGCTTAAATCTAATAATAATTACCAAGATACCTACAATCCATAAGTCAATTATTTTTATAATGAAACAAGAAAATCATGATAAAAATTAGCATGCCATCGATGAAATTCCACTACCAAACAAACACTTTTCCACTAACATCTACAGTCAACCAAAATTCAATCCGATCCTTAACACAATCCATAAACCCATAACCAAGACATCTACTTCGACGAGGATAAAATATCTTACCAGATTATAAGAGCATCACAACCACTACTAATAGTTTCCAACTAGACCGCACTACTCAATTAACTCTCTGAGATCCTTGACACACTCAAGGTTCCGTTTTTCCAAAACCAAGGCATAAATTAAAGCACCTATAAAGACATTCAAGGCACTTAGGGTGTACCCCTATACGACGAAATGTCACAATACAAACAATGTAGAACCAGATCAATAACATGTAATAAGGAATCATGTAACATTTAGATAAGTAGCCAATAGATAAACGAGCTCCGAGTCACCAATCAAAGTAAAATCCAAGAAATATCGGCAATCAAGAAAAATGGCTAAGTAGTCGCATTGCAATGTCTGAAAATTATCACAAAATATAAATAACTAAAAGAGCCTCAGAGATTCTCAATCCAATCATAAAATAAGATGTTGGTCCTTGATAAAATAACACAAGTTTACAAATATAAAATATAGAAGTCAACATCACAGTCACTTCGCAGCCCTTCATGGCTGCCAATAGGGGTACCATGCCTCAAGCTCAGTTCTAAGAATGCATACAAAAAATTGGATCAAATGTGACACCCACACCTAATATCCACTTACTTAAAAGGAAAGAAAACTAGATCGTACCAAGCCAAGAACACATATGCTAATCAAACACCATGACCAATAAGATGAAAGATATTCGCTAGAATAAATTTTCTAAAACCTTTGCAAACAAATGATGAGTAATATCATATTTTATGGAACTCAATGAATTGCAATGAGAATGGGCCTTGCTTATATAGGCAAGGAATAACAATCTAAGAACCAATCAAGGTCGTAGATCAATCCATAAATCAAGGAAATAACTAGTCATCAAAGAACTGGTCAAGACCATAGATTTAGGAGAAAACTAGACATCAAGGATCTAGTCAATACCATAGATCAAGGAAAGAACTAATCAATACCATAGATCAAGGAAAACACTTTACCTAACAACTAGATAATATCTCCTAATATCTAAATAAGATAAAAGAAATATACACACACACAAGTGGGTGAGGATAAATACAATAAAGGTAAATAAAGTACCTAGGTGAGCATGAGCTAAGGTAAATACCTACTCTAACATTACTCACATAGGGATTAAGTCGTTAAGGTGACAACTAAAACTAAATCGTCTAACAACTGAAGGAAAAAAGGAGCTTTAGACAATTAAACAACTTCTAATTTACCCTGATAGACTCCCGAATATAACCACTAGCACTAGGCCACAAGAGTCGCACCATACAATTTATCATTCCAATAAGGAAGAGTCTCAGCGGATTTATCGCATCATACAAATAAAATAATGGTTAGGAATCCTCAAAAAACATCTTTTCAAAGTAGAAACAAGTTCCGCTACACTAGAAGTTCACAAAAATATCAATTTAACTTAACATTTTAAGTTACCCGGGTTTGACAAAACGCCACTAGGCGTGAACAACAATTCAAACAACTTTATTATTTTAATCACGGAGGTTCAAATTTTCTTAACTATTTTTCGGTGTTCAGAGTCAGCCCAGGGTCCAAGCGTTGAACCCATGACTCTGATACCAATTGTAATGCCCACATTTTTCCTAACAAGAACGCACGATAAACCTAGCAGCAAACTATGAAAATTATCGAATACTTTTTTTTGTGAAGGCTTCTAAGGCCTTACCTAGTTTTCAATTAGATTCCAGTTATAAAATTTTAGGCGATTACAAGACATCGGAAAAACAAATGTCAACTAATTAAGATTGCCCCAATTTTTTAAAATTAAGATTACATTTGATCCCTTCACTAACAAGTCTCCAATATTTTAGTTAAAATCATCTTCATTATCCTTTCAAAACAAAAGTCCATTAATCCCTTTTAAATTAATTTTATTTGAGATACAAAATCAATTTTAAATAAATTCATACTAGGATAATAATCTTGCATTGTTAAAAGCATGAAATATATAATAAATTCCTTATTATAAATGGGGGGCAAGTGCACAACTTATTCTAATCCCTTGGGCCCATTTAACATTACACACACACATCTTTTATTAAAAAAAAATTCCCACCTAAATACCCCATCACTTAAGTGATGGAGGGTTCATCTTGCACCCTTAGATCTAATTTATCTAAGCCATTAGATCTAAGTTTTCTAAAGGAACCATAGAAATCCTTATGGGTTCTCATATATTCATTTCTTAGACCAATTCTCTCATTTTCTTGGTTTCACTTGTAATTTAAGAGAGAAGGGAGGAGAAGTTAAAACCATGGAGTCCATTGGAGACATGGGAGCTCTCCTTAAAGGAATTTCATGCTTAACACATGGATCCATTCATTTTCCCTTTGTGGGTATTGTTTTCTCTTTTGTATTTATTCATTAGAAGTATGATACTTGTAGGCTCAAAGTGAAACTTTGGGTGAAAACCCATTTGAGAAAAACCAAAATTCATATATATATTTATTTTGTGTAAAAAAAACAATATGCTTTCATTTACATATACACCAATATGTAGACATGTATATTTGTTTATGTATATTTTGTTATATTTTATCTTAATCCGTATTTCCTTATATATATATATATATATATATATATATATATATATATATATATATATAAAGTGTTTAAAAACACCTTGGGTTTTAAAAAAAATGCAGGTTGCAAACACTATAACCAAGGCGGTTTTAGAAACCAAGGGCCGAGTAGGTGAAATTTTTCAAAGTCATTGGGGGGAGGGGGGCGACCTCACCCCCACCCCATAAAAGAAATGGCTTGGGGGTGGCGTTGGCGCCCCTCCCCCCTAACCTTAAAACCTAAACAAATAAAACAAGGCCATGATATGGAAAATCCTGCCGAAGCTATAGTTTTATGGTGTGGAGGAGGGATTTATTATGAACCTATGCATGAACAAGGTAAGACAGGTTGGTTTTCTTGGGATTTGACATTGCAATGGTCTTTGTTTTGTTCAGATGGTTATTAACACGTATTTGTAACATGCAGTTTAAAATTGCATGAGTGAAGGGTTTACGAGGCACCTTTTTGTAATCAAATTACAAATACAAGTATGAAAAGATTTATTGTTTCTATAATTATTCAGTTGTGTGTAATAATATTTAAAATTATGCATTTTTGTATTTTTGTGAGATTATTCTAGAGTTTAGAACATTATTTGGATATAATAGGAGGATAATTTAGAATCATGAAATGGTTTGGGAGGAAATTAAATATTAAGGTCAAAGAATGAAAAAAAAACAAATATTTTTCCAAGAGAAGAAGAAAAAAACCCAATATTTTTTATCTGTTTTACAAGTGTATAGCCAAGTATAATATACTTTGAAGGGTGTCACTTGTGTAAGAATAGACGTGGCATGTAATGGCATACATCAAGAAATATTTTGTGTTTGCGCTTCATAACAACAATTATGATCAGTTACAGGGAACTTTCATGTTAGAGTTATAACTGGATATTAAATCCTCAAGAACATAATGGTCTAACTACCATTTCAGAATGAGATGCAAGTTATGGTAGTGAACATCTATAAAATGTTGATATTGCTTTTTTGAAGCAATAAATGTAGGCAACTAGTCAGATTGAGAAAAGTGAAAGGTCCATTTCAACAGCAAATATTAGAAAATACGGTGTGGTTTTTCATGAGGGGGCAATGTAGAGTCACAAACCTTCAAGAAAGATCTATTTACCTTTTTCAAAATGAAAACCTCAAAAGCGAATGATACCTCCATGAACTAGGTTGAGTCTAGAATAGGTGTGAAAATATCTAGTTCCTATTGTTCTTAGCTAAAGAAGACTAGTTATAGTCTCTTGTTTCCATATCGGTCTTGAGGAGGAACATTACAAATTGTTCCTGAATGTTATGGAGTTAAAATTTCTTGGTAAAATCTTATCATTTAGCATAGTTAACGTGACAGTCATTTACAATCCTAACAAACATAAATGCCTATTTTGAGTAGGAATCTATGTAAATAATAGTGAAGTGAAGTGTAGGCTTTAATCTTTATTATTATTAAATAGGGCAGGTGTTAAAATTTTGTTAGGAGTGGTAGATGACCAAAACCCTCATGCACAGTCCATGTCACAACTCTAATACCAGATTACACTCAAAACCTCCACTCTTCCACTGTATTCCTTTCACCTGTGATTGCTAGTATAAAGGGGGTTGATCTTTTTGAACATCAACGGATAATGCAAATGCATGTGTCGATTGCTAAACTTAAATGATAAGAGATCAATTAAGGGTTAATTAAGGCTGACTAGGTTTTGAACAGTGTGCACTTATGACTACAAAAAACTTTGTAACTGAACCTGATTTCGAGGAAGGGAAAATCCTTAAAGGTCTCGTTGTTCCTACAAACTTCTCTTGGAAAAATAATGCATATTTATGGAAGAGGATCTTCAGTACACCCAACACAGTGATCAAACCAGTAGTGACAAGGTCTTTTGTAAATGCCAAGATTAGGCCCAACACGGTAGAAAGTTGTTTGACATCGTCTTCTACTTATTTTTCTTGTATTTCAGAAGAAGCATCTGATGCAGAGTGGATCCCACATTATTTACCTCATGCTTCAAAAAGTTTCGACCTCTAATTTTGGGTAGCATGACAAAGCTAAAATGGGTGGAAAATCAAATTACATACGTGTTTAAATAGCCAACAATACAAGAAACAATATGGAATTTAAATTAATAGATAAACCTTTATTTTTTAAAGTGAAAACAAATGCTACATACTTGATCTTATAAACAATTCAAATATCTGTGAATTCTCTTGATGACTTGCCATCCGATTGACCAACACTATGGCTTGTTAATGTCTACAGTCATACCCTTAATCTCTTAATGTTTCTAGTTTTGCCTCTCAAATGCTCACCTATTTTTTTTAATAATGGAGCCATGAGAATTTCACTCCAGTAAGCATGAATTTAAAGAAATTTTGTTATGACATCATCCCACTATAATTTTCAACATAGGCTTACACCTTATAAATTTGGCTTTTATTTTTTGTACTAAATAAGAATTTGTAATTAGTTTACAGTACTAGTTTTGAACGGGTAAAGTTTTATGTTATCATTTATTTGAGAAGTTTGAACACCCCTCCGAACTTAAGCTTGGATAGATGGTAAAGCCTAAATCTATTATGAAGGATGACTTTTTATTTATGTGGGTAAAAATATTTGTGATTGAAGTGTCTAGTACACAACTGAAATGAACCAAAATAATGGACAACCTCAGGATATAATTCAAAACAAAAATCAGAATAGCATTAAAACCCCAAGGAGATATGGTTTGGAATGGATAGCCATGCCAAGAAGACATTTCCCTTACATTCAATGTTGCTAAGAAGTCCAATAACATAACTAATCTCATTTATGTTCCTTGAATACATAATCTCTAGCAACTTAGGAGTGCCCACGATCTGAAAAAAAGAGATGATTAGTCTTTAATTGAAAAAATTATAGGATCATTTTGAACTAGTGTTTTTTTTTACACTAAACAGCCATCACAGAAATTAAGTCAAACAACTTCAATCTTCATATTTGTTGAAGATGAACAACTTCAAACTCCATATTTGTTGAAGATGAAAAACTTCAATCTCTATATTTTTTGAAGATCCTCAAGGAACCATGATAACACCTATAAAGGCTATAGATTCTCACAAAACAGATTCTGTAAAAAAAAAGCTTTATAAACTTATTTGGCGGTGGTTTTGAAAACAATATGTACTACCCAGAATAGCACGAAGGAGTGAGAGATATCTAATAACTTGATAAAATAAATTTCCCTCTATGGTGGCCACCACGAGCTGCTGCATGCACCTCAGATAATTCAAGAGTCCAAAAACTGGTCTCATTTGAACTCTATTATATATAAAAATCCTAGGTTACCTAGGAGGAAGTAGATGAGGAATCAATGGATGTTTGGCTCTTCAATGACCAATTCAATAAATCACATGCCATCCCACACTGAAATGATAGAAAAATATAAAATCTCTACGATTTCTGCATTTAAAGCATTAAACATGCTAATTTATTAAATTTGATAATAATCTCATTGTGAAAATTAATACAACCTTAAGAGTCACCCCAGCTGCTCTGGCCATTGAAATTGCCACAAAAATTTCAGCTGCAGATAATGGATATAAAGGATTTTCAGTTTCATCTCGCATCATTTGCACTCCAGTACCTAGACATCAACATTTGAAAAAGAGTACATTAATGGACACTCTGATTCATACAAATAGTGTACAATCCTGATCATAGAGATTGACAATCGTAAGCTTAATAGGGTGAGATTAAAAGCACTAACGTATTGATTTCTCCTAGCCATTCTTACCTTTGTATTACTTTGATAAAAAAAGAGGTAAATATATGTTAAGTTTTACCATCCATGATTAACACATCATATATAATCTGAATCTTGTATTCATTGCAGAGATAATTTTTACCATAACAGCCTGCTCAAGAGTTTACATATTACTAATACTTCTCACTAATTTTTAAAATATGGTATACTTTTTAAGGTCCTGCCCTAGATAGAAGCACACCCAATTGGTGTGTAAGATCCCCTCCTAAGTAGCAGGCATTTAATCAATTCAACTATTATTGAAGTCGTGGGACATCTGTAATGACCCACCATAGATAGGTTTTAACAATTTAAATCATACGATAAAAAAAATCACTCACATCCTTTACAGTGAAACAAAGCTTGAAATTTTTGGGAAGATAAATTACTTGAAAAATTTGGGAAGATAAATATGTTTATTATCCTACTAGTGATAATCATATCCTAGCTCATAATAGATTACAACATGCCAAGCTATACAGATCTAGAGCAATAAGGTAGGTCTGCATATCAAACGAGATTTTGGGTATGTAAGACAACCAAAGATCACGAACCCACCATGGCGGATCAGATTGAAATATAACACGAACTGAGTCTATGAGTTATTTTACAAGTCTCAGAACCAAAATGTGGAGTAGGGAGTATAACGTCAAGTAGATATACAAAACCATTGTGCAAATAAAAGAGAACCACAGGTAAAATCATGGCAGCAGTCAAGGATATAAAATATAGAACTCAAATTCATCTTCTGGGTAAAAGTACAATCAAATACAACCCAGAAGGGGTTCGAACTAGAAACACAATACAAGCCAAGTTTCAAATAATAACCATTCTCGAAGTATAGAGCATTATACATTGAACCCACCGGGGTTTCAAGCTCGAAACAAAGCAAAAAATTTCAAGCTAGGTTCAATAATGAGGGTAAGAGAAGCTACAGGAAAAATAAAGAAGACCAAGAACCTGAAAAAATTGATAGTGTGCTCTTCAGCTTTGGTCACAAACACCCAGCAAAGGAAATAATAGCGTCCATGTTCTAAATCTCAAACCAGAGTTGAAAGGACTTCCATGTCCCATAGAACAAAGCTTGAATCTTCTTTTCATGGTAGATAGCCAATAAAATTACCCAGAATAAATAACGAAAGAGTTAAAATTCATCCATGACACAGGGGTTACAACTTACCATATTTTCATAGATCAACAGTGCCGAGCCAACATCATAATGAAATATGAGTTCTAATGCTTAAGAATAATGATATTTTTCTTTACAAATGATCCCACAATGAAAGATAAACACCCAGGTCGAAACAGATATTTAGAAAAATAATGGATTCCAAAAATAATGGTTGTATCTTCATACGATTCCTCAATGCCTAAAAAATTAAAATGATTTCTGCTGCTCAAACCTTGTAGTTTCAACATGAAAAAAAATTACGAATCTCAAAATGCAAATAAATCCATGAAAGTACATAATGATGTGGAAAATTCAAAGATATGTAGGGAATCCATTCTTGAGCCCAACAACACCAATCAAACCTATCATAAACAATGACAGTCTTAAATGCACTGGAGGACAAATTCTTTGTCACAAATAGTGCCAAATAAAGGGGTCAGCCAATGAAATGGAACTCAAGTACAATATTGGAAAATTACACTTTAGCCCAATTTCAAAATAATCCAAATGGCAACATTTGATTGAGGAAAGAGAAATAGATTAATTGTTAAGGTGAAAACAATATCCATGCCTTCGGCAGGATAATAAATTGGCCGCAGGCCAAGCCCAAACCAGCACATTCAACCACTAACATTTCAACTTTATTTGCTTTAATCTTGTTACAATTCACTTAAAAAAATTTCAAACCATATTTATTAAGTCTCCCCCTTTTTTGTGTTTAGAATTTCTATTTTAATTTTTGTAACACAAGAAAAGTATTAAAATATTTATATATGAATATTTATCATGGACATTTGAATGATGATTTTATAATATTGAAAATACCAATGTATATTATTAACATAAATCTATTATATGTAAATTACATATATAATTAATGATTAATCTAAGCCTCTAAAGAAATGAGGAATTTAATAAGAATAAACAAATAGATTGGTGTGTGAAGATTTAAATCTATGTACAAGGGTACAAATGGAAGCACTTATAATTGTAAGAGAAAGTGTCCCATGCTCAAAACCAACCAATTTATCTAATTCCAAATTATTTAGATAATATTTAAGAAGGTAAAATTGATTTTGGCTTGTTCATTTACACAGTACAATTCCTATTACAACAAGGGAGATATTATGTTAATAAATAGACTCTATCTAGTTCCATTATACATAAAATTAGATAAGGTAAAACAAACCACTCAAGCTCCAAGCCTTCCAAAATACTAAGCAAACACCATTCATTCCAAGTTCCATTCACCATTCTCAAGCAAGCTCTCCAAAAATTCCAAGCATTCCCCCAAAAGAAAAATGAGTAAGTCACCCCTAAAACAACAATTAAACATGCATATAAAGGAAAAGGGAAGAGGAGGGTGATGTGGCTCCATGTAGCATGCCACATCACTCAGCCTGAACTTCACATCACAAATCAGCCTTATACCCCAAAGTATAATTAATAAGTGGTTAAAGAAATGACAATTTACTTACACACACAATCAAAACCCACACCCCATAAGGACCAAAAAAATAAATACATGTAAGAATAGTGTAATAAAGATTTACCATTTGTCTTCCCAAAAAACATAACGGGTCTATTTTTGACCTCCCAACCCATAGGTAGGGTTGGTATAGTAATTTAAGAGGTGTGGGACTAGTTTAACTTGTCCCACAAGCCTCCAAAATTGGCCTTCAAGGCCAAATACGAATTTCCAAGAAGAGGTGGAGTGTACAACACTCAAGCTCTGAAGCACTCAATCTTAAAACACATAAAACAAAGAGCCATCTAATATAATAAATGAATTCGTTTGTCCCATCCATAATTAGTTTAGCACCATGATTAATTTACTAATCTACACAAAAATTAATTAATTAATTAATAAGAGGGAAAAATACATCACTATAAAATCACATACTGAAATTAAATAAAGGAAACAATTTAAAAGAACAACACACAAACCCCTTGGTCACATTTGGATGTTATCCCCCCATGGGGAATCCCTAACAACAAACAAGACACACACAACAAAACACAAGTTGCCATGGTGACCATTTGTCAATAGCCCACATTCCTTCGTTGTTGGTCTCCTACCCCCCATAGTTTATTGTTGTGAAATAATTACCTGCAAAATCACACAATACATTTCTGGCCTCATGTCCATATTAGTGATATCGAACTAATAAAAAACTTATATCTACATATCAATTTTAACATCAAATATCATAACTACTATTGCTAAGACCAAGTAATTCAACAATTATTCCAATTTTCAACATTTCAATTTTACTCATACATCAGTACGTAAATAAGATCATAACCCAAATAAATCATCTAATTTAAGCACTACTTTCACTCGTTCACAGTTTTTCCAATTCTCCAATATCAAAGAAATTATAGAACAAATTTGGACATCATAATAAAAAGCAATACAAAAATAATTAAAAATATCAACATATATCTAAACTGACAACACATCATTTTCTTCTGTACTGAAAGTCTATCAAAAGTTAGTAAGTTCAATTAGAGATGTCTATCCTTTAGTTTCCATATCATAATTATTTACTATCATCTGTCTATTTCTATTTACATGAACAATGTGCAATGATGTCTATGTATTCAGTTACAGTGTTAGATTAACTATAACAACACAATTCACAATCAATTTACGACAATGCGACCGTTCTAGCTAATTGTCTTATCCCTATATTCCCATCAGGGTCCATAGTATGACATAAAGTCAAAGTAATAATAATAAAAAACACAATAAAGATCCTGATGTCCGCACATTTTAATTGCATGATAACTAGAATACAATAGATAGGTTTATGATTATAACAATTTGGAAAAGATAATTATGGTTCATTTAATGTCGAAGGGAAGTGGGCATTATGAGCCCCTCCCCTTAGACTTGATTTCCTCCCAGAAGTCACAGAGGGAGAGGTAGGAAAAAATGCAATAAAACAAGGATCACACCCTTTGTGGAATTGTTTTGCTTTAGACAAGTGTGGGTCTACAAAACCCAGGTTCTGTCCAATGCAATTCAACAAGAAGGGAGATTGTACAGCCCGATGAGTTTTAAACTTTCTTCATGCAAGGTTGCGAACATTTAATTCTAAAGAGTAACTTTACTTGATCAACCAAGATACAACACAAAACATTATAACATGAAGAGGTCAAAGGAGTCTCAAGAATAACCACCAAGTAGAGGAATAACATTGAGAATTCTGTGAGTTTGAGAATGACCACATAGTTTCCCATGGAATACAACATACTGCAATAACAAAAGTTAGGGTTTCCACTAAGGTTAATTTACAATTTCAAAGTTAGTTGTCTAGACAAGGCTAGCAAAATCAACCATGACCAAAATTTGTACGAGAAACATGTCTACTCAAAGGTCTCAAACTTTAAGATCACACAAGATGAGCTTTAACAAGAAGGAAGGACCCTTAAATTAGAAAAAAATTACAATCAAGAAACTATTCATGGGAAGCACTTATATAACTTGATAGGGTACAGTCAAATTTTCATGGTAATACTAAGCAAAGTCATGACCACCAAGTTTCCTATAGCCTGATTTTACACTTAAAGTCACACACACAACACTAACCAAATTTAGAAACGTCAAACCTTAAGAAAATATTTCCACTAGAAACTAACATATTAATAGAAGAAGCACCACTCACTATAACACAATGGGATTCATTTATCTTAAATCCTACCTAAGCTCAAAATAACCATAAAGAGAGCACATGCATAAATCGTAACACCAACGAGCACTCAAGGGAGCTAGAGGGAAGGACAAGAAACAAGAGGGGTCCAACTACAATCCAAAGGTTCATCGTACCAAAAATGAGTAACAAATACGGAAAATAACTTGCACTTTTCTTCCCAGTGGTAAAAGGTAATAACAACAAAGTGTGACAAGAAAATAAGAAGAAAGGAGAACTTCCCAAAGATATGTCATATCCTTAACATATGTTACCTTAAAATTATAATAACCTAGGTCACTAAGGACTAATTCAGCACACAAGGAAGCTTCTTTTCTTAAAAACAAGAGATAATACCCAATCCTAAAAGGCCACAACGCACACTTGTTGAGCTATGAGGAAAAAAATGTACGACAACCCAAATCCTACAAGGAAACAGAACATAAGCCTATGAGCAAGGGAGTACTAGGCAATTAGAAAACCTCACCAATAACAAGGTGTTTCACAATTCCAGGTAGGTGGCAGAACTAAAGGTTCAACTATACATTGTACTCAATTCATAAATCTTACTCATTTTATAAACCAACTATTAAGTCAAAAGTTATAGTTTCTCTTGCTAAGCACATTCCTTACAAGTTTTCTTAATTAATATCTTCCTTTTATTATGACATCACAAGTTTGTGTTATAGGGAGTACCAATAAGGTGGGCATGGTGTCTCCTCATTCTGTATAGGTGGAAAAAGTATTTATTTTACCCCTAGAGGAGGTAGATAGACAGAGTTTCCTTTCTATTCTTCTACATATATTTTTTTATTTCTTCTATTAATCTACCAAGGTTATAACAAGGACCATTTTCCTTTTCTTCTATGTTTCAGGTTATTTACTAAGTTTCAAGTTCAAATCTCCTCAATTATAGTTTTATGGTGTTTGGATGATTCGTCTTATCAATTAAATTTTAATGGGAAGGAAGATTCAAACATATCACGTTGTTACTTTCATGGGAGAGAGAGATGAATCAACACATCACATTGTTAATTCTATAGGAACAAGAGACATTCAATATAGCAAACACATCATTAATTTTGTAAGAACTAGGAATCTATAAGTCAGCATGTATCACACCAATATTTCAAGGGTTTACCAAATAATTACAAGCATCATTAAACATTTCTAATGGGTCTCTACAAGTCTCAAAAGAAGTTACAAGGAAGACCCATTAAAGAGCCATATTTACTTTTACGAATCAACTAAGGTTTAACAATTTTTGTTGTTTTGGATTAACCATTTTAGTCGCATGATAAGACAAGGAAAGAGTTTACTCTAAGGAAACTACATACTCATAAGAAGGCATCGAATGTAAGAGGACAATCAACTAATCTGTCCAACCATGGACTTTACGACCAAGAGTTATAGTTTTAAAAGAAGAAGCACAATATAAGCACCACCAAGATTAAAATATCAAGATCTACCAAACTATATTTCTAATAGCATGGTCCAAGAGACAAAAAAGAATCCATAAGTGTCTCCAAATAACCCAAAGGTTAATAGGTCATAGAGTGTTATTCATAGCAATTTAAAACGTTAAGGCAAGGGTAGACTTATTTATAGGTCAACGAGAGAAAAACAAACAAACTGAATTAAACACAATGCTTGAATGGGTTTAAATCTAATCATAATTACCAAGATACCTACAATCCACAATTTAATACTTTTTATAATGAAACAAAGAAATAATGATAAAAATTAGCATGCCATCAATTAAATGCCACTACCAAACAAACACTTTTCCACTAACATCTACAGTTAACCAAAATTCAATCCTATCCTTAACACAATCCATAAACCCATAACCAAGACATCTACTTCAGCGAGGATAAAATCTCTTACTAGATTGTAAGAGCATCACAAGCACTGCTAATAGTTTCCAACTAGACCACACTACTCAATTAAATCTTTGAGATCCTAGACACACTCAAGGTTCCATTTTTCCAAAACCAAGGCATAACTTCAAGCACCTATGAAGACATTCAAGGCACTTAGGGTGTACCCCTATATGACGAAATGTCATAATAAAAATAACGTAGAACCAGATCAACAACATGTAAGAAGGAATCATGTAACATTTAGCTAAGTAGCCAATAGATAAACGAGCTCCAAGTCACCAATCAAAGTAAAATCCAAGAAATATTGGCAATCAAGAAAAGTGGCTAAGTAGTCTCATTGCAATGTCTGAAAATTCTCACAAAATATAAATAACTGAAAGAGCCTCAGAGATTCTTAATCCAATCATAAAATAAGATGTTGTTGCTTGATAAAATAACACAAGTTTACAAATATAAATACAGAAGTCAACATCACAGTGACTTCGCAACCCTTCATGGCTTCCAATAGGGGTACTATGCCTTGAACTTAGTTCTAAGAACACATACAAAAATTTGGATCAAATGTGACACCCACACCTAATATCCACTTATTTTAAAGGAACGATAACCAAATCGTACCAAGCCAAGAACACAGATGCTAATCAAACACCACGATCAATAAGATGAAAGAAATTCACCAGAATAAATTTACTAAAAACCTTTGCAAACAAATGAGGAGCAATATCATATATTATTATGGAACTCAATGAATTGCAATTAGAATGGGCCTTGCTTATATAGGCAAGGAATAACAATCTAAGAACCAATCAAGTTCGTAGATCAAGCCATAAATCAAGGAAATATCTAGTCATCAAAAAACTAGTCAAGACCATAGATTTAGAAGAGAACTAGACATCAACGATCTAGTCAATACCATAGATCAAGGAAAGAACTATACCTAACAACTAGATAATATATCCTAATATTTAAATAAGATAAGAGAAATATCCACACACATAAGTGGGTGAGGATAAATACAATAAAGGTAAATAAAGTACCTAGGTGAACATGAGCTAAGGTAAATACCTACTCTAACATTACTCACACAGGGATTAAGTCGCCATGGCGGCAACTAAAAATAACTCATCTAACAACTGAAGGAAAAAGAGAGCTTTAGACGATTAAACAACTTCTAATTTACTTTGATAGACTCCCGAACACAACCACTAGCACTAGGCCACAAGAGTCACACCATACAATTTATCATTCCAGCAAGGAAGAGTTTCAGTGGATTTATCACATCATATAAATAAAATAATGGTTAGGAATCCTCAAACAACATCTTTTCAAAGTAGAAACAAGTTCCGCTACACTATAAGTTCACAAAAATATCAATTTGACTTAACATTTTCAGTTACTCGGGTTTGACAAAACGCCACTAGGGAAGTACAACAATTCAAACAACGTTATTATTTTATTATTATTTTAATCATGCAGGTTGAAATTTTCTTAACTAGTTTTCGGGGTTCCGAGTTAGCCCAGGGTCCAAGCGTTGAACCCACGGCTCTGATACCAAATGTAACGCTCACATTTTTCTCAAGAAGAACACACGATAAACCTAGCAGCAAACTTTGAAAATTATGGAATACTTTTTTTTTGAAGGGTTCTAAGGCCTTACCTAGTTTTCAATTAGATTCCGGTTATTAAATTTTAAGCAATTACAAGACATCGGAAAAACAAATGTCGACTAAATAAGATTGCCCCAATTTTTTAAAATTAAGATTACATTTGATCCCTTCACTAACAAGGCTCCAATATTTTCATTAAAATCATCTTCATTATCCTTTCGAAACAAAAGTCCATTAATCCCTTTTAAATTAATTTTATTTGAGATACAAAATCAATTTTAAATTAAGTCATACTAGGATAATAATCTTGCATTGTTGAAAGCATGCAATATATAATAAATTTCTTATTATAAAGGGGGGGCAAGTGCACAACTTATTCTAATCCCTTGGCCCCATTTAACATTACACACACACACATCTTTTATTAAAAAAAATTCCCACCTAAATACCCCATCACTTAACTGATGGAGGGTTCATCTTGCACCCTTGGATCTATTTTATCTAAGCCATTAGATCTAAGTTGTCTAAAGGAACCCTAGAAATCCGTATGGGTTCTCATATATTCATTTCTTAGACCAATTCTCTCATTTTCTTATTTTCACTTGTAGGTTAAGAGAGAAAGGAGGAGAAGTTAAAACCATGGAGTCCATTCGAGACATGGGAGCTCTCCTTGAAGGAATTTCCTGCTAAGCACATGGATCCATTCATTTTCCCTTTATGGGTATTGTTTTCTCTTTTGTATTTATTCATTAGAAGTATGATACTTGTAGGCTCAAAGTGAAACTTTGGGTGAAAGCCCATTTGAGTAAAACCTGAAATCATATATATATATATTTATTTTATGTAAAAAAAAGAGTATGTTTTCATTTACATATAAACTAATATGTAGACGTGTATATTTGTTTATATATATTTTGTTACATTTTATCTTAATCCTTATTTCCATTTATATATATATATATATATATATATAAACAACTCGGGTTTTTAAAAAAAACTCTTTTCGCAAACACTATAACCAGGGCGGTTTTCGAAACCAAGGGCTGAATAGGCAAAAGTTTTCAAAGTCATTGGGGGGAGGGGCGCCCCTTTCCCCAACCTTAAAACCTAAACAAATAAAATAAAGTGGTCGCAGCCGAAGCCCAAACAGGTGCATTCAACTACTAACATTTTAACTTTATTTGCTTTAATAGTTTTACAATTCACTTCAAACAATTTCAAACCGTATTTATTAACTCTCCCCGTTTTTTGTGTTTAGAATTTCTATTTTAATTTTTGTAACAAAAAAAAAGTATTAAAATATTTATATATGAATATTTATGATGGACAATTGAATGATGGTTTTATAATATTGAAAATACCAATGTATATTATTAACATAAATCTATTATATGTTATTACATATATAATTAATGATTAATCTAAGTCCCTAAAAAAAATGAGGAATTTAATAAGAATAAACAAATAGATTGGTGTGTGAAGATTTAAATATATGTACAAAGGTACAAATGCAAGGTCTTATAGTTGTAAGAGATGGTGTCCCATGTTCAAAACCAACCAATTTATCAAATTTTAACTTATTTAGATAATATTTAAGAAGCTAAAATTTATTTTGGCTTGTTCATTTACAGAGTACAATTCCTATTACAAAAAGGGAGAAATTATGTTAATAAATATACTCTATCTAGTTCCATTATACATTAAATTGAATAAGGTAAAACAAACAACTCCTAATAAATGAGGTTATTC